>LT669795.1:16734319-17353713 GCA_900128785.1 Arabis alpina
AGAAGGTTTTCTCATGTGGTTCATTGCAATGAAGGAAGTAGCACATGTAAATTTAGTGTATACCCAACAAAAGGAGATACATGGGCAGTTTTCAAAGGTCGCTACAAGCCTGGCTCCTACGGGGATGTTGACTGGTCACCTGATCCCGAGTCTCATAGTAGATATCAGTATCGATTTGTTGAAATCTTGTCAGAACATGAACACGGATCTACACCTGTTGGGTTCTTGCATAAAGCAAAAGGCTTTTTAAGTGTGTTTTGTCGCTTTACTGAGGAAACTGAGTCATGTTACATTCGTCATAATCATGGTAATTATATTTATCAATTCTCCCACTGTGTTCCATCATTCAAGATAACGGGAAATGAAGCAGAAGGTATGCCAAGAGGTGCTTATGAGCTGGATCCCGCAGCATTACCAGAAAATATCACAGAAGTAAATGTCCCTTTACATCTACTAGCAGAGCCTACAGTGCCAAACTCTGAGAATTCGCAATGTGTTTACTTTGCTAGCAAAGGAACAACTTTTGAAACTGGCCAAATCTGGTCATTTTGCAGTGGCGACGATAACTTGCCCCGGTACTATGGGAAGATTCAGAAAATCACATTTATTCAGGCGTTTGAGCAGAATCCGATGATGAAATTGCATGTAGGTCGGCTAAAGACTGCACCTATCAAAGGTGTCATGCAATGGATTGACAAGAAAATGCCCATTGGATGTGGGAAGTTCCGGGCAAGAAAAGTGCTTGAAATATTCACTGATCTTGATGTGTTTTCGCGTCAGATAAGCCTAGATTCCTCTGGAGATGGAAATGATTACAGCATCATGCCCAAGACTGGTGATGTCTGGGCTATCTACAGAAACTGGAGTAATGACATTCAAGTCATTGATTTGCAATCCCAGACTTATGATCTTGTGGAAGTTCTTGATGATAAGTTGGACTACAAGGTTTTGCTGTTGGCATCTGATGGTGGCTTTAAGTCAGCCAATTCTACAGGTTTTGGTTCGGTTATATGGCTGCAACAGAGCATTGGATTGATGGCGCAGATGTAAGATTCACAATTCCGAAATCTGAACTGCTCAGATTCTCGCATCAAGTTCCTACTTCGAAAGTCACCAAAGAGATACGTGGAGCTATGCAAGAAGTCTATGAGCCTAACATTGGAGGCATTGCCCGTTAACTTGATTCTATGACTCTAGAACTGAAACAGCACAGTATCACAACGAAAAGGGAGAGATCAAAAGGTGACTTGGTGGTTTAGATTAAGATGGTGAATTTGAGTGAAGTTTCTCAGGTTTACTAGTCCCTTGTTAGTATTCTATTTATGAAGTACAGTTTGGTTCTCTCTCTCTCTCTCTCTTCTTGCAAACTGTGATTTTAGCTGAATTATGTCTAAACGTTGGCCTTTAAGTGTTTTCAGTTAGCAACTTTGCATTCTTTATGTTAATTATTAAATAACTGATTTTATAAAAGTAGCCAATCGACACAATTCCAACCCATCGTTCGATATCCTCTGGTTGAACGGATCTAAAACAGAATTTCTATGATTGTAATGGCAGATTCTTGCAGTTTAATCTCTACTAAAATGATTAAAATAACAAATATGAAAACTTTCGGGAAGAAAATGAAAAATGGAATCTTAACTTTATATAAAAAGGCTCGAGAGTTATATAGATTTTGAACCCTAAAACATATTAGTGCAGCAGCTTCATTGTGAAGAAGGGTGTTAGGACGGCGTTTGCTTATAACATTCGGCTTAGTGTATGTCGCATCTGAGATACTGACATTGTTATACAGCGACCGATTCGGCAAGAGAACCGAAGACAAGATTAGTGCATTACATGAAAATTTGCTCATAAATATATTGTTGCGTCTCCCTACAAAGAAGCTGGCTACCATGATTTTGTCGAAATGATGGCGGTTTGTTTGGACGTTGCTACCAAAACTCTCGTATGTGGATGTGACTATGAAGAACGCCGTGGAATCAAAGAAAACATCCTTGATATGTTTACAAAAAAAAAGAGAGCATTTGGTGGTTTCTTGACGAGTCATTGAAACTCCATAAAGCCCATATATTAAAAACTTAGGGTCTAACATGTCCGGTTGATGTTGATATTGGAAAGTGGATTGCATATGCAGTTAATCTCCGGTTACAATATATTTTGAACTTTATCTTTAGTACATTTGATTTTTATATCGTATTACCTATAGTAAATTTGATCTCTATATCGTTTTTGTTGATCTTTGCATCATCTAACCTGCAAACGAAGTCAAGAACGTAGTGCCAATTGCTCAATCTAAGTGGTTTTTAGGTTATTTCCCATTTTTCCTAATGCTTCTTGGGCCCGTTAACGATCGGTGGCCCATTTATACTCTAGTCTTCTCGGTGAAACATTTTCCCACCAAAAACAAATTTAGTGAAAAGAATTTTGCTGCCGTATTTTTTTTTCATTTTGGGCCACCGTTTTGATTGGATTGACCCGGTTCATATAGCCTTTTTATTTTTCGTTTTTTAGTACAATAAAACCTCTATAAATTAATAATATTGGAATCATGAAAATTTATTATTTTAAAGAGATAAATTAATATTTATTAATTTATAGAGAGAAATCATTTTTACGTAAGAATTTTTTTAATTTGTTTTTTCGAATGATGTTATATTATGGAATTTAATGAATCTATTTGTCAAAATGATATAAAATTTTGATTAAAAATTTCGATTATCGCAATAGAGTGGATGATATTATCATAATACACGATCAAATTAAAATTGTATACTATGTATAAAATTTAGAAGATATCATGGTTATTATCCCTAATGTCGATACATTTAGAAAGGGTTATGTATAAATAATCAATTATTTTGCCTAGAATTTTCCACAAGTTTATGGTAAAGACTGAGAAAACAATTATAAAAGTTTTTGATGTAATACGTAAACTTAAAGATAAAGTCTAATGAGATTTTTATTTTTAAGTAAAAAAAAATCATTAAAACCATGTTTAGTACATTATCATATATATATTCATATACATAATTATATATGATTATTAATTTATACTATTATTGGGGCCATATTTTACATATGAGTTTCAAAAATATTATTATCTTATCATTTTATCGAATTTCGCTAATTTTTACATTGGCCCGGGTCGTGACCGGAGGATTTTATTAATTTATAGTGATTATTAATTTACCGAATTTTGCTAATTTTCTCAACGTTACTTTTTGATGTCTTCTGTTGCGGCATAGCTCAAACAATAAATTTAATCCACAGGTCGTAAGGTCATAAGGCAACAAGATAGTCCGACAAAGAATGTTTCTTTTTTTGTCCTCACGATCTTAAGAGATTCTCAATTTCTATAAAAAGATTATACGGTTGATATTTTTGCAAATCGACATAACTTTGCATATCAGAAAACTCATGTGATCACATATATAAAAATTAGAGAAATTAGAAAATATGAGTGTTTCATATTAGGTTTTTAAACTTACTTTATTGTTCTTGTGTTTTCAAAATATCAAAAACCGAGTTTTCAAAATGAAGAGTCCTTTTTCAAAATTGAAATTTACGTTTCCAATACGTTTCCAAATCAATATTTTTAAAAAACGCGTTTCTTCGCGTTTCTGATTCCAAAAAGTTTTCAAAAAGGGAAACAGACCTTCGATGGAATTTCCATACCACCTACGCGAACCTAATGATGCTAATTGCTCAAACTAAGGTTGTAGGTTCTCTTCCATTTTCCCGTAATGCCTCTTGTTGGGCCCTCAACGATCGTTGGCCCATTGATACTCTAGTCTTGTCGGTGAAACATTTTCCCGCCAAGACAAATTTGGGGAAAAGGGTTTTGCTGCCGTGAAAAGGGGTAAATTCAGAAGAAGACGCCGACGTAACTTCCGCCTAAGCACTGTTTTCTGCGACGTCCGCGTCTCAGACAGAGTGAGCGAAATTCTTCTTCCTCTTCTTTTCTTTCTTTTTACCGAAATAGACATCTTTTTTATTTAATTTCCGTTGTTGCGTAAACCCTTGAATCCTTGATCAAATCGTTTCATCTGTTGTGCATTTCTGGGTTGTATCTGATTCAATTAGAGTTGGTATTGCGCTCTCTATCATGATAATGTCTAGGGTTTCAATTGTGTTTCCAACTTTAAAATAGAATTGGGTTTGTACTTATAACATTCTTACTTGTTTACTTTAGTCTTGGCTTTTTGTTATCTTCTCTATGTATAATTTTGTGCAAAACTGTATGAAATTTGCTTGATTTTGATTTACTTACTTGTTCATTGTTGTTATTTGGAAAGGACTTACCCTAATCAAGTTGAGATTGAAAGCTGTGATGGAAAAAACTAACCTTGAGGGTGCTCGAGAGCTTTCTCCATCTGGTGAGACTGGTGAGAAGAAACGAAAGAGGGAAGGATTGGTGAGCAGAGAAGGAGAAAAGACTGGAAACAACAGCGAGAATGAACAAGTTATTTTAGTTGGTGACACTAAACCTATAAAAGATTTTGGTTTTGATGGAGAAGAACAATCTCAGAGGTCTGTGCTTAGCAAGCGACATGATTTCGATTTACAAAGGGACACAAACTGTAAAGGGTCTTTGGAAAAGGAAGAAACAAGAGAAGAACCAGAAAGAGTAAAACAGTATTCAAAATTTAATGACTTTGATAAGCTGAGGGAAGAAAGCAGTTTTGCAGTTGGTCAGACATGGGCTCTTTATGATGCTGATGGGCTGCCAAGATTGTATGCTCAAATCAGAGAAGTTTCAGCTCCCGGTCTCGGTCTTAGTGTCACATGGCTTGAGCCTGATCCAGACGAGAAAGAAATGAAGAGGCGCCAAAAAGATTTACCTGCTTCTTTTCGTGAGTTCAGGCTTGGGAAAAACCAAAGTATAGAAGATCGAACAAGATTTTCTCATGTGGTTCATTGCAATGAAGGAAGTAGCGCAGGTAAATTCAACATACATCCGAGAAAAGGAGAGACATGGGCTGTCTTCAAGGGTCTCTACAAGTCTCTACCGATTTTCTCGGAGATTGATTGGTCACCTGATCCCGAGTCTCACAGTAAATACCAGTATGTATTTGTTGAAATCATGTCAGACGACGTTGTTGGTGTTGGATCATGTGTACCTGTTGGATTCTTGCATAAAGCAAAAGGCTTTTCAAGTGTGTTTTTTCGCTTTACCGAGGAAACTGAGACATCTTACTTTAGCCGTGATGGTAATTATCAATTCTCCCACCGTGTTCCATCATTCAAAACAACGGGAAATGAAGCCAAAGGTGTGCCAAGAGGTGCTTATAAGCTGGATCCCGCAGCATTACCAGAAAATATCAAAGAGATTGATGTCCCTTTACATCTACTAGCAGAGCCTGCAGTGTCAATCTCTGAGAGTAATACAGATTTGCAACGTGTTTACATTGCTTGTAAAGGAAAAACTTTTGAATATGGCCAAATCTGGTTATTATACGATGATGACGAATCCTTGCCAGGGTACTATGCAAGATTCAGAAAATCGCATTTGTTCAAGCATTTGAGCAGGATCCGGTGGTTAAGTTGTATGTAGCTCGGCTAAAGGCGACACCTATCGAAGGCGTTATCCATTGGATTGACAAGAAGATGCCCATAGGCTGTGGGAATTTCCGGGTAAATAAAGCTCTCAAAGTAATCATTGATCCTGAATTATTTATACGTCAGATAAGCGTAGATTCCTCTGGAGATGGGAATGAATACATCATCATGCCCAAGGCTGGTGATTTCTGGGTTATCCACAGAAGGTGGAGTAGTGACTATGACCTCGATGATTTGCAATACATGTCTTATGATCTTGTGGAAGGTCTTGATGACAAATTGGACTACAAGGTTTTGGTGCTTGTGCCTGATCGACGCTTAAAGTATGCAGAGTCTGCAGGTTATGGTTCTGTGTATGTGGCTGCTACTGAGCAATGGGCATCCTGGGCTGATATCGCAGATGTGAGATTCACAATACCGAAATCTGAACTGCTCAGATTCTCGCATCAAGTTCCTACTTCGAGAGTAACCAAAGAGATAGATGGAGTTTTGGAAGCAGTTTATGAACCTGACATTGAGTTACTGCCTTATAACGAGCGTAGCTGTCCCTGGACCTGAAACAACATAGTGGCCCAACGAAAAGGGAGATATCAAAAGGGTAGTTTAGATTGTGATGATAAATGTCACTCAACTTTCTTCAAGTTTTAGTTTACTAGTCCCTTGATTCGTTGTTGCTTTTGGTATGTCTCTATATCTTCTTGCTTTTAAGCTGAATAAGTCTAAATGTTGCCTTGAGATGATTTCAACATCATTTAGCAACTTAACTGAATATTAGATCAATGTAAAAATAGCCCAATCAACACAAATCACTGGTGTTTTTCATGCCACCAAAAAAAAAGCTAATAGACTTTTGCCGGTAAAAGGATAAAGATAAAAAGATTTACATTTTCCTTCGTCAGTCCCTTTTCCGGCAAAAGCCTCAGCCACTTAAGACTCCGGTTTGCTTTCGCTTGCTGCGTGAATCGGTTCGTAGATTTTATCTCTATATCTTTGTGTTTTTGTATTTTGTATCACTACTATCATAAGGTTTTTGCTTTTCCCTTGTTGTGAGAATTGGGTTCCTTAGTATTCATTTAGGGTTTCTTATTCTGATTCGAAATGCTTACAATGAATGACCCAATTGGCTCAATCTAGGGTTTTCAAAGTTTGATTTTTAACCAGTTGCCTTTTATCGTTTCTTTGTTAGATGATGGATATTCATATCACCATTAACGATACTACAGAGACTTGGATTCATGAGACTTCCTCTGACCCAACTCCTTCCATTCAAAAGTTTTGGACCATGTGTTCATTTTGTGCCTTGAGGTACAAATTGCATAGAGCCTTTCTCACCAAACCCACCAATTGTCGATATTGCAAACGGGAATTCACCGCGCTTGAATACCCTTTACAAGGGCTTAAACCAGGGAAGAATTCATCTACCAATATTACACATAAAAGGTTACTGCTTCAAATTCGCCGTGAAATACAACGGGATCATCCAGTTGCCTCCGATTCCCGTCCAAGCTTCTGGACTTTTTGTAGAAACTGTGAGTGCAAGTATCATTATCTTAAGGTGTATATCAACAAATGGTTAGTTTGTCAGAATTGCAAGCAGGAAAACGTTGCAATGGAAGCCCTTGCAAAGTCAGGTGAGGTGTTGTTCAAAATTTTTTTCTAAAAGATAATATCCTTCAGGAAGAAACCAGACACGCATATCTCTGGAAATGAAAATTCCCCTGGTTTGAGTAATGCTGTGGAGGTTGGTGAGAAGAGAAAAAGGAACGAGAATGGTGAAATTTGCAATGCTGAAGGTGTTGTTCATAACAATACAAGAGATTCCAATGATGCATGAGATGCAGAAAGGGGACAAAAGTTGGTACAACCAACGAATGTTGATCCAAAGTTTAACGACTTCAATAAGCTGAGGGAAAATGCAAAGTTTGAGGTTGGCCAGATATGGGCTCTTTATGATACAGTGGATGGGATGCCTAGATTGTATGCTCAGATCAGAAAAGTTTCAGCTCCTTCTTTCGGGCTTAGGATCGCATATCTAGAGCCAGATCCAGATGATGAGAAAGAGATGCAGTGGTATGAAGAAGACTTGCATGTTTCTGCTGGTAAGTTTATACTTGGGAAAAGTCAAAACACCAAAGATTGTTCGATATTCTCACATGTTATACGTTGCAATGAAAGGAGCAACGCTGGTCATTTCACTGTTTCCCCGAGAAAAGGCGAGACCTGGGCTCTATTCAACAATTGGGATATTAACTGGTCTTTAGAGCCAGATTCTCACCGCAAATATGAGTATGAGTTTGTTGAGATTTTGTCTGATTACGTTGATGGAACTGGTGTATATGTTAGATTCTTGCATAAAGCAAAAGGCTTTGCAAGTGTCTTCTTTCGAATGGGAACAGGGGATGCAGACATATCTCAAATTCCTCCTCACAGTTTATATCGGTTCTCCCACAGAATTCCTTCCTTCAAATTGTCTGGAAAAAAAGGAAAAGATGTGCCAAAAGATGCATACGAGCTGGACCAAGCTGCATTGCCAGAAACAATCGTAGAGATAATCGTCCCTTTGCATCTATTAGCAGTGCCTACCACTTCAAAGTCAAAACAAGGAGTTCTTGACTTTCCTAGTAAAGGAAAGGTTTTTCAAACTGGCCAGATCTGGTCATTTTACAGTGGTAATGATAACTTGCCTCTGTACTACTGTATGATTCAGAATATCACTCTAATTGAGACATTTGAGCAAGAACCAGCGTTTAAACTACACGTAGGTCGGTTAAAGGCTTCTCCTTTCCCTGAGAATGTCATCCAGTGGGAGGACAAGAAAATGCATGTTACTTGTGGAACTTTCATGGTGACGAAAAGTGTTGAAATTGTAACGTCCCCGATCCGCGATAAGCTCGCGGAGATCGGACCATGGTTGAAAATGGGGCAAGGCTTCGGGAAAATCTTAAGGAAGTCCGACCAAAGGTCCACGGAAGGACTAAATCTAGTTTTTGGGAGGACTTAGTCAAAATAAGGAAGAAATGAGCTGGAATAACGAGCTGGGTCAGCTAGAGTAGTTGCCGGGAAGCTGGACTAGCTGCCGGGAAGCTCAACGCAGCTGGACTAGCTGCTAGGAAGCTCAACTTAGCTGGAACGAGTATTCGGCAGCTGAGTTAGCTCAAGGGACGGTTGAGCGGTTATGGCAGTTGAGCGGTTAAGGCCGAAAGGGTTCATAGGCACACTCGCACCCATTCGCTGGTCGTGGCCAAACGGTTGCCTTAGGATAACTGCCATGCCATCGTCGCCTATATAAGAAGGCCTTAGGGTCAGTTTTTGAGCATCACAGATAACAAGGGAAATTCCCAGAAAACTCTAAGGAAAGAACTCGAAAGAGAGAAACACCGAGAGAAAACACCGAGAGAATCATCAAGGCGGAAGGTTTACCGAGAAGGCTTACAACGACTAAGGATCGGCGGTCATTCGGGAGAGATCTCACCGGGATACCTAGTCGCTAGAAGAGGAGATGCGGTAAAGCGCCCCTTCGGTACGCGTTGTTAAGGTTGGTGCGGATCTTAGGGTAGGGAAGGATTCCTTTTGTTAGCTTTTGATGTATTTTGTCAAAAGGTTTGTTCTTGGTTTAAAATTTAAGACCCTCTTAGGCTTATTTAGAATCTTTTCATGGGTTATGCATGTTGGTTCTTTTGTTGGTTCAAATCTATAGAAAATCATGTATTTTGAGAAGGTAAGTAGTGAAAGACAAGTTCTGCTTTATTTTTGGTCGAAAGGGTAACTAGTTGTTTTGGATTAAGATGAGAAATTTACTGAACTTTCTTCATGTTTATTAGTCTCTTGATCTGCTTTTCTAGTTCTCAGTCTACAAAGCAGCAGTCTCTGCAGATTTAAGACTAGAACTCTCTCTCTTGTATTGTTGTGTATATTTGCTTTTGAGCTCCCTAAAACTCAATTCTTAATATCTTCGTGTATGTTAACTAACTAAACATAGTTGATAAATATTTTGTGCTAAATGTGATCAACTCATGTCCCCAATAAAGTTACAACCGTTTTTGCAATCAGGAAATTGACACCGTCAAACAAATCAGAAGTTATATTGGAAGTTACTTACATACAGGTATGTGTCTCGTCTTTCATATTAAGCATAAATGATCTTCTCATTTCCATAAATCGTTCAGGAAATTTCATTAAGTGAATATTGCATAGATTTAGTCTGATATGAAGATTAAAACAAAGTTTGGCAGGTTATGTAGTTGGAAGGATTATGAAGGTCTCTCTGTTTTGTTGTTAATCCTGTAGTTTCACTTCTCCTTCCAAGTTCGACTTCTTGTGTTTGCAGTTTAATTTGAGTTTGAATTTGTCAATTACTCATTAACTATTACATGAACTACAAGCACAAAACATATAAGCAGAACTTAGACTTTATCATTAATCCAAACTGAAACTGAAGCTGAACCGGTTTGAGTTCGATCAATTTCGCTCATACAGTATATGGAAAATTGATTGAGGTCAAACCTGCCGCTGCATTACATCAAAAATGTGACACATATCTCTCATCAAAGTTAACAGAATCAACCCCTAAACATAGTAGTGGGATATACAGATTACTACATACATAAAAGAAAATAATCACAAGTTACTTATTAGAAAGCTTTGTTCAAAGCGTAACAATAGTTCTTAACTCATTGAAAATGTCAGTGAAGCGGAGGTCATCTTCATTGCAACCTCTGTTTTGAAGCACATCTTTAACAGGTCCAGAATGAGAGAACATAGTCGGATCCATGGAGTTATAAGAATCAGAACTCGTGAGAAAACTAGCAGCAAAGTCCTGAAACTCTTGAGTGCTTTCGAAAACATCATTCAAACCTCTGTTCAAATCTCCATCTTGAACAGGTTGAGAATGCGAGAATATACTTGTATCCATGGAATCAGAATTGGTGAGATGAGTAGCAGCAAACTCCTGAAGCTCTTGAGGGCTTTTGAAAACACCATCGGATAATAAGCTTTCAAAAGTTGTCTTAAGAAGCTCATCATCGGATAGTACGCTTTCAGGAGTTGTCTCAAAATCAATGAGATCCATAATGTCATCAATATCATCCGCAGGTAAATCGTAGCTGTTGTTGTTATCCATAATGGAGAAATCTTGAGAATAAGGCATCATCTGAGTATCTGTGTTCTGTAAGAAATCACCAGGGAGGCAACAAATTGCAGGATTAGTTAGGGTTTGATGATTGGTATTCTTCGTCTCCTTGTTCTTAAGGTCCTCACCACGATGGGCATCTTTCAACAGCTTCCTCATGGAATCAACGGCGTGGGTCAGTTCTTGGGGATTTTGAGATCGGATAAGAGCCTCGTCTTCCCACCAAAACCCTAACCCTAGAGATTTTTGGGTCAAACAGACACCGATGTCTTCCCTCATGTTATCCGATGATGGAAAAGGAGGACGCTTTCCGGAGAGAAAAGCGGAAACGACGGTATCCACAGAAGCGTGGCCGAAGGAGAAGAAGGAGACATTGGAATTATCAGACATGGGAGTGGCTAAGACGGCAATTTGTGCGCCGGAGAGAAGACAGAGTTGGGCAGCTTTACCGAAGAGTCCGTTACAGCGTTTGGAGTAACAAGGTGCTCGAGATGTTTTCTTCTCGATCTTCTCCATGGGGATCTTCCTCTTAAGGCCTCCTCTTTTCACCATTCTTACTGTTTTTTTTTACACACAGAGACAGAGCAGAGAGTACAGAGTACAGGAGTCAAGAGTCGAGTAGTAGATAGGGTTTTTTTGTTTCGTGTTATAAAATCAATCTCTCTCAAATATATAGGCAATGCTCGGTTCAATTTATACCTGGTTTACTCTAAACCAACCACAAAGCCGAATTTCTAGTGACCTAAGGTTTATTTAAAACCAAACCAATTAAAACTTTAATTAATTCGGTTTTCTTAATTTCTAAACCGAAATCTAATTCAAAATTTCTTTTAGACTTTACATGGGCCGAATATTAGGCCCAAATAACCAGACAGAAACGAAACGAAAGTGACATGAGAACAAGTTCAAGTGATCTTCGCCGGCGACCAAGTTAACGGAGATGGCATTGTCTCAGTCGACTTCATTCCCATCTCTACAAATCCCGTCCCTTAAACGTACTCTCTTCGGTGTATACGGAAGATTGAATCCGTGTTCGTAATTTACAGGGCTTCCAGATTCAGTGAGGGAAGGGCGTTTAAGAAGGGTGTTCTCGGAGTTTGGACAAGTTACCAATGGTGAGTCTCTCTGTTTCTTTTCTTGAAATTATACATTTTCAGCTTCATATGATTATTGAGTTAATATGATTGAATTTAGACAATAGTTTAGGTTCTAATAGAATTGAGTTAGGGAGTGTTTTGCTTTAGTGAAAACTATGTAGAGGAGGTCCATAATGGAGAGAAGATCAAATATAAGATACTTGATCAAGTGAATAAATTTGTTTCTAATTTAATCATACGGAGGACTTGGTCACCATATATATAGTTAAACCCTTCAATGAAGTGAACTATATGGAAGACAAAGAGACCAATTCATACAGCTCGTCAAATAACTTACGATACCAAGTATCTTGGAATTGGTCCTTTCTCCCTCATGGACCTCCACTGCCTGCCCCCATTTTTTTCTCACATGCTCCATTGTCACCCACTTGTGGTAAGCAAAGAAATTCAGTTTTACGTTTTTGTTATGAGTTTAAAATGCAGATGCTAAAACCCCAGACATTTCCAGGGTTTGGCCTTCATGTTTGCCCATGGTACCTCTCTCATTTGATAGTGTTTATGGTGGAATCAATGACTTACATTAAGCATACACTTCCGTCAATTTTAAACAATACCTATGTCCTCATTTCCTGGTCTTTTCGATTAACTGGTGCTCCCTAAATCTGTCTACACGTTCTTGTTGGTACAGTTGAAACATATAACTGTAAAACACACGCTAGGTTGGTTATAGTAATGAAAGGTTGTGGATTTTGCGAGTCAGTTTTATGATTGACATTGAAACCTAACTGCAGACATAGCATTAAAAGCATAGTATCAGTAGATTTGCATGGATAAGGAATTTACAATGAAGCATGAGTCAGAAACCAGCAAAATCCTATTTACTTACCCGGCAACTCTACTTTTGTAGTAAAAATCATCATAAACGAGGGGACTCGGCAGTCTCTAGGATATGTATAACATCAAAGATGATGCAGAGTTGGCTGTGGAAGCCATGAACGGAAAGGTATAAAAGCTTCTTTGAAATTCAATAAACATGTTTATTCTTGGCGGTTGGGTTTCAAGCTTTGGTCGGTCTTAATTAAGGTCATCATACTGATTGTTTTTGGTATGAGCTATTATTTCTTGGGAACAAGTTTATGATTTGAAGAGGAACAAAAAAAAAGGATTCACAAAGTGTATTGATAGGCCCTTGAGAGCATATACAAGGAGCAAGAAAAGAGATAGTTCAAACAAAGGAGGTGTATTCGATCATTGATGGGCTGGGAAAGAAAAGGAAGAAGTTGTGCTTTCAAGGAAAAGGAAACAAAGGAAAAGGAAACAAAAGAAAAGGAAAGTCTTTATCAATTTAGTATAAATATGATTGCAATGTTTTACGTTTTTGATTATGCATTGTTTTGATTATCAATCTGATCTTGACGACATGAGTCAATTCAGAAGATCGCTATGAGATCTTGAGTGTTCTAGTTATCTTGTTATCAATTGAGTTTTAATAAAGAAGGTTACGGTTAAGTTCTTAACAAATTGGTGCGTTTGTTGATACTGGATCGAACAGAAATCGCGGACTTGATAATTGGTGGTGAGCAATGGTGAATTCGGACGAGTATGGTCAAAGAATTACACAAATCGATGGTTCTTTGGGTGAATTACATGGTGAGGTAGAGGCACTTAAAGAAGGTTGCGAGCGTATGTCACTGTCCCAAATGGAGGCGACGCAACGATTGGCAACGTTGGAGAAGCATATGACTACGATTTCTCAAACTCTTTCACGAATCGAAGCCAATTCGTTTTCAGATCGTGGACGAGACAAAGGAATTTCTTCTTCATCGTTCACTTTACCACAAATACATAGTGCTCTTCCTATGGAGGATCGAAATCAGAGAGGCTCTCGTGGAATATCTGATGCTACTGAAAATCGAGAAAGTATGCTGAAAAAGATTGATATGCCCGTTTTTGATGGTCGCTTACCATATGGTTGGATCTCTAAAGTAGAGAGATATTTTCGATTGGGTCAATATGCAGAGGAAGAGAAGTTGGGACTAGTTTCTCTTTGCTTAGATGGACCAGTGTTGAATTGGTTCAACGGTGAGAGTGTTACAGCACCATTCTATGATTGGGAGCAGTTTAAACAGAGATTGTTGGCGAGATTTACTCCCGCAATTGACGACGAGCCTGGTAAGCGTTTGCTTTGTCTCCAACAAACCGGAGATATTGTTGATTATGTGAACGAGTTTGAAGAACTGTCAGCTCAAGTGACTGGAATGGATGAACAAAATTTGACTAATGCTTTTTACAATGGATTAAAACGAGAGATGAAAGAGGTTATTAAAATGAAGGATCCAAGAGGCTTAACCAACCATAAGACAGCGGTTATGAAGATGCAAACTTCTATGTTTTGTTCGGTAATGGGAGAGAGTAAACATCAAGTTTCCAAGCCAAGTGGTTTTCGACCTTTCAAATCTACTTCGATATTTCCGCCACAACGATCCCTTCCCGGCTCGGAAAATCGTGAAGGAAACATGGTGAACCAGAACAAGTGGGGTACTAAGACGGTGGATACGCGTCAGACTAACTCCCCCGTTCCGTTACGACCACGACAAAAGTACACAGATGCAGAACTCGATGAAATGAGGAGATTAAAAATCTGTTTTAAATGTCACGGACCATACTATAAAGACCATCCTTGCACGAAGAAAGAATTCCAAGTTCTTACGGTCGTCAATGGTTTAACTATGGAAGTATTGGATCAAGACATGGATGAGATGGAAGATGAAGAGACAACACTCATTGGAGATTTCATGTCATTATCTCTTAACTCCTTTTTAGGTATTTCTTCTCCTACTACAACAAAAGTGAGAGGTACTATTGGGACGTTGTCGGTAGTGATAATGTTGGACAGTGGAGCTACGCATAACTTTATCGCTCCTTCTGTGGTGACACAACTAAAACTTAAGACCACAACTAACACGAGCTTGGAAGTGTTGTTGGGAACCGGAGTTTCGGTCACAGGCTTGGGAATTTGCAGAAAAATACAATTTTGTATATAATCCTTGGCTTTCACAACAGATTTCATCGCTTTGGAGTTGGGTAATGCAGACATTATATTGGGAATTCAATGGCTCCGAACTCTTGGAAAGTGTCAAATCGATTGGGAAGCTCATGAATTATCCTTTAACTATCATGGGAAATGGGTTACTATTCTTGGAGATCATACGTTGCATCAAGGGAAGCTTTCTTTGAAATCAATGCAACCAACATTGATGATACAACAGAAGGGTACTGAAATTGGCTTTGATAAGACGCAGATGGCCAATCACCATACCCACGATGTTTCTTCTGAGATTGATTCGAAGTTAGAGGAGTTCAAAATGGTCTTCGCAGAACCAACGGGTTTACCACCAGTGCGAGGATGAGAACATGCGATTAACTTGTTGCCTGGTAGTGGACCAATTAGTGTCCGCCCTTATCGATATCCACATGCTCAAAAAGAGGAAATGGAGAAGCAAGTGAGTTTGATGTTGGAGAGTGGAATCATAAGACCTAGTCACAGTCCATTCTCTAGTCCGGTTCTATTAGTTAAGAAGAAAGACAAAAGTTGGAGGTTTTGTGTGGATTATAGGGCTTTAAACAGAGCCACGGTCTCCGACAAATTTCCTATTCCTATGATCGATCAGCTTCTTGACGAGATGAATGGAGCTAAAAAAATTTCAAAGCTTGATTTACGTTCTGGATATCACCAAATTAGGATGCAAGGGCAAGACATTGAGAAAACAGCGTTCCAAACTCATGATGGCCACTATGAATTTCTCGTCATGCCATTTGGTTTGACAAATGCTCCGGCTACGTTTCAAGCGTTGCTGAACGAAATTTTCAGGCCGTTTTTAAGGAAGTTCGTGTTAGTGTTCTTTGATGACATCTTAATCTACAGTTCATCATTACAAGAACACTTACTACATTTACAATGTGTTCTAGAAGTTTTTGTGCAGCATCGTCTTTTTGCCAACAAGAAGAAATGTCTCTTTGGGCAAACCAAAGTCGAGTATTTGGGGCATGTGATTACACCTGACGGAGTCTCTACTGATCCAAGTAAGACAGAGGCAGTGAAGCAGTGGCAATTTCCTAAATCAGTGAAGGAGCTGAGGGGATTTTTAGGTTTGACTGGTTATTATAGACGATTTGTCAAGAATTATGGTTCAATTGCACGACCTTTGACTGAATTGCTGAAAAAGGAGCAATTTCAATGGACTCCACGTGCTCAATCTGCATTTGAAGCTCTAAAACAGGCCATGGTTTCAACTCCCGTTTTATCCTTACCAGATTTTGATGAGCTTTTTATTGTAGAATCTGATGCTTCGGGGTTTGGCATTGGGGCCGTTTTAATGCAGAACATGAAGCCTATTGCATATTTTAGTAGGGGATTAACCTTGCGAGAGCAGTTGAAACCTATCTATGAGAGAGAGTTGATGGCGATTGTTATGGCCATTCTTAAATGGAAGCATTATCTGATGGGGAGAAGGTTTGTTGTTCGAACAGATAAAAAAAGTCTCAAGTACCTCCTGGAACAAAGAGAAGTTACTATGGATTACCAACGGTGGCTTTCTAAGTTACTTGGTTATGACTTTGAGATTGTGTATAAACCAGGCTTGGAAAATGCGGCGTCCGACGGGTTATCACGCAAAACCACTACATCCACAATGATTTTTGCATTGACAATTCCTACTTCTTTGCAAATTCACGACCTTTACAAAGAAATTGAAGAAGATCAACATATTCAGGAGCTTAAGAAACATGTTTTGAACAATACTTGTAGTAACACTAACTATACTATCGTGGATGGTAGGCTGTTTTACAAGCGAAGACTCATGATTTCTAAACAGTCAAAGCATTTAGTGAGGATCATGGAAGAATGTCATTCTGGTTTATTGGGTGGACATTCCGGGTTATTGAAGACGGTTAAGCGCATTCAAGGCTCTTTTCACTGGTTTAATATGAAGAAAGATGTGCAAAAGTTTGTTGCTGAATGTTTCGTATGCCAAACCCATAAATACTCTACCTTATGTCCAGCGGGTTTATTACAACCCTTACCTGTACCAGACAGAATTTGGGACGACATTTCGATGGATTTTATTGAGGGACTTCCTACGTCGCAAGGGTTTAATGTAATCTTGGTTGTAGTGGACAGGTTAAGTAAGTTTGGACATTTTGTGGGATTGAAGCATCCATTTACGGCTGAAGATGTGGCTCATCAGTTTATCAAGGAAATTGTTCGCCTACATGGATTTCCAAAGTCCATTGTATCAGATAGAGACAGGATTTTCTTGAGCAATTTTTGGCGTGAGTGCTTTCGTCTATCCGCCACTAAATTAAAGTATAGCACTGCCTATCATCCTCAAACCGATGGGCAAACTGAGGTCTTAAATCGTTGCTTAGAAACTTATTTACGGTGTTTCACCTCTTCTCATCCACGTCAATGGTATAAATTTCTCTCTTGGGCTGAACTTTGGTACAATACAAGCTTTCATACAGCTATCCAATGCACTCCTTTCAAGCTAGTTTATGGTCGCGAACCACCGCAGTTGTTACCGTATGAGGCAGGGACAACTAGCAATTTTGTGTTGGAAAAGATGTTACAAGAGCGAGATACGATGTTGTTACACATTAAGGAGAATTTGTTGAGAGCTCAACAAACTATGAAGAATAATGCAGACAAAAAGCGAAGAGATTTACAGTTTGAAGTGGGAGCTTTTCTATTTCTTAAGCTGCGACCATATCGACAGAAATCAGTGACTAAACGCCTATGTCAGAAGTTAGCAGCTCGTTACTATGGCCCATATGAGGTGCTGGAAAAGATTGGGGCAGCTGCTTATCGTTTGAGATTACCTCCAGATTCTCGCATTCATCCCGTGTTCCATGTGTCTCAATTGAAACCGGTTTTGGGTCGTGGTCACATAGTGAATCCTTTACCAACTGTTTTCTCTGCAACTGATGAAATAATTGTGGAACCTGATAATGTGTTGGACTCAAGATACAATGATGATGGCCATTTGGAAGTTTTGCTCTCTTGGAAAGGTTTACCCGATCATGAAAAGACTTGGGTTCGTATGATTGACGCAAACCAGCAGTTTCCAGAGTCTAAGCTTGAGGACAAGCTGCGTCTTTGTTGCGGGGGTATTGATAGGCCCTTGAGAGCATATACAAGGAGCAAGAAAAGAGATAGTTCAAACAAAGGAGGTGTATTCGATCATTGATGGGCTGGGAAAGAAAAGGAAGAAGTTGTGCTTTCAAGGAAAAGGAAACAAAGGAAAAGGAAACAAAAGAAAAGGAAAGTCTTTATCAATTTAGTATAAATATGATTGCAATGTTTTAGGTTTTTGATTATGCATTGTTTTGATTATCAATCTGATCTTGACGACATGAGTCAATTCAGAAGATCGCTATGAGATCTTGAGTGTTCTAGTTATCTTGTTATCAATTGAGTTTTAATAAAGAAGGTTACAGTTAAGTTCTTAACATGTATATTATCAGGCTTTTGTATATTATTAGCAGAAAGAAATAAACAGGTTAACGTTTTGCAGTTTCACTTCTCCTTCCAAGTTCGACTTTTTGTGTTTGCAATTTAATTTGAGTTTGGATTTGTCAATTGCTCAGTAAGTATTACATGATTTTGGACATGGAAAGTACACACAACAGATAACCAGAAGTCAGACTTTATCATTAATCAAAACTGAAGCAGAACTGGTTTGAGTTCGATCAATTTCCCTCATATATATGGAAAATTGATCGAGGTCAAACTGGCCGCTGCATTACATCAAATGCGACACACATCAAAGTTAACAGAAGCAACCCCTAAACATAGTAGTGGGATATACAGATTACTACATACATAAAAAGAAAACAATCACAAGTTATCAATAACAGGTTGAAAACTCATTGAAAACGTCAGAGAAGTGGAGGTAATCATCATTCAAACCTCTGTTCTGAAGCATCAAATCTCCATCTTGAGAATGGGAGAACATAGTTGGATCATCAGAGTCAGAACAGGTGAGAAGATTAGCAGCAGAGTCCTGAAGCTCTAGAGTGCTTTCAAAAACACCATCGGACAGTAAGCTCTCAAAATCCATCGGACACCATTCAAACCTACTTGTATCCATGGAATCAGAATTGGTGAGATGAGTAGCAGCAAACTCCTGAAGGTCTTGATTGCTTTTGAAAACACCATCGGATAATAAGCTTTCAAAAGTTGTCTCAAAATCAATGAGATCCATAATGTCATCAACATCATCCAAGTTTTCTGCAGGTAAAGCGATGTTGTTATTGCTGTCCATAATGGAGAAATTTTCAGGATAAGGCATGATCTGAGTATCAGTGTTCTGTAAGAAATCACCAGAGAAGGAACCAATAGCAGGAGTGGTTAGGGTTTGATCCAAGTTTTCTGCAGATAAAGCGTTGTTGTCTGTAGTGTAGAAATCTTGAGAATAAGGCATGATCTGAGTATCCGTGTTCTGTAACAAATCATCAGAGACGCAACAAATTGCAGGAGTGGTTAGGGTTTGATGATCGCTCTTCGTCCCCGTGTTCTTAACGGAATGCAATTGCTTGGCATCTTTCAACAGCTTCCTCATGGAATCAACGGCGTGGCTCAGATCTTGGGGATTTTGAGATGTGGTAAGAGCCTCGTCTTCCCACCAGAACCCTAACCCTAGAGATTTTTGGGTCAAACAGACACCGATGTCTTCCCTCATGTTATCCGATGATAGAAAAGGAGGACGCTTTCCGGATCGAAAAGCGGAAACGATTCCATCGACGGAGGAGTGGCCGAAGGAGAAGAAGGAGACACTGGAATTGTCAGACATTGGAGTGGCTAAGAAGGCGATTTGTGTGCCGGAGAGAAGACAGAGTTGCGCCGCTTTACCGAAGAGTCCGTTACAGCGTTTAGAGTAACAAGGTGCTCGAGATGTTTTCTTCTCGATCTTCTCCATGGGGATCTTCCTCTTAAGGCCTCCTCTTTTCACCATTCTTACTGATTTTACAAACAGAGACAGATATCAGAGAATCAAGAGTAGAGAGTCGAGAGTAGTAGTAGTAGTAGTAGATAGGTTTGACTTTGTTGCGTGTGGAGAAAGTGAATTTCTCACTCGTGTATATATAGGCAATGCTTGGTTCAATTCAGAAAAAGGAAACATTGTCATCGGTTCAATTAAACCTGGTTTACTCAAAACCACAAGCCGAATCCTACCGTTTATTCAAAACCAAACCAATTAAAACTTCAATTAATTCGGGTTTTCTTAATATCTAAACCGAAGCAAACCCAATATATCTTAATGGGCTAGTAAAGCCCATCAAAACAGCGCCGGAACATTCTGGAATCCGATTTCTGCATTCGGAGCTGCTCATCAATGGCGTCACAGCTTTTCTTTGTTCCCGCCAAATCAATGGGTAGTGTAGTAGGTTGACTTTTCTATTTATCGCCTCTTCTTTTCCGACCAAAGTTTCCGCCGCCGACAACGACTGCGGTTTGCTTTTGTTGCTCGCGTGTTGCATCGAATCGGTTCTTCGTCGACTGTATCTACATGTTTTCTTTTTGTTGCTCAATCTAGGGTTTTAGTTGTGCTCGCATTTTCCACAATTGTTAGATTTGGGGTTTCATAAATAATACAAAGACGCTTAATTTAGGCTTCTTATACTTTCTTCTGGTTTGAGATGCTTCACACTTTTTACAAAAACGCTTAATTTTGGAATCATATGCTTCTCCAATACATAAGTCATCCATGTGTGTTATCGAGATTTTATTGAGATTTCTTAGGCTATCGCATTCCTACGAGGAACGCCTACACCAACCATTTATCTGGCAACTGGACCAGGCAGGACGAAGTCGACTTTAGAACCTATTGATTAGAGCTCGCCTGCCCTGCTAAGACGACTTCTTTTCATGTTGATTTTCGATCGGACATCACATCAATCCTAGCCTGAAAAGACTTGAGACTCACTCATTCCATCTGTCAACCCGGGATTTTATTATTCAGGAACCCTAGAAGAGGAAGTTGCCTTCTTGACTGCTAATCGTGTGATTCGTATCTTTGTGTGATGATGGATATCACTTCCAAAATCGTCACAAAATAGTCACAAAACTGCAATTACGACTGATTTGTGACTAAAAAAAGTAGTCGCAAATTCATCGTCGCTAATTTAAGCAGTCACAAAGTAGTCACTAATTACTGACCAAATTGTGACTCTTTATTTCCGTCACATATAAACGACTACTTTGTGACTATTTTATGCTGTCATAAATTAGAGACTAATTAGTGACTCCCTTGAATGTGTGACTACTATATGACGTTATGCAATCATACTTTGGACACGAAGTTGTGACTACTTGTATAGTCGTATAATTGCAACGTTAATGTCAATTATTTGGGACCTATTTGCAACTGTAATGAAAACAACAAAGATCCGA
Source organism: Arabis alpina (assembly GCA_900128785.1). Classification (NCBI taxonomy): domain Eukaryota; kingdom Viridiplantae; phylum Streptophyta; class Magnoliopsida; order Brassicales; family Brassicaceae; genus Arabis; species Arabis alpina. Next base: position 16,755,558 of record LT669795.1, read on the forward strand.
CTGTTTTTCATCACTAACAGACAAGAGCATTTCAAACAAGTATTTAAACACAAGCAAAAGTACTCAAAGACAATTTGTACAATGCAAAGAACCAAATACAATTTGGCCAAAATAAGAGTACCAAACACATTCAATTGTTAAAGGTTAAAGGGAAATACAATGTTATTGGGTCTAGTGTTGGGTGGGTGGTGAGCCTTGCGAGGTGCCTTGTGTCAGGGCTAATGTAACGGCTGGGGCAGTTCACGGCAGCGGTTTGTGATTGAGCGTGTAAGCTGAGAATGCATGATTAGATTCTTTCAGGAATGAGACAAGCTTCTCAAAGCTTTCGAGCAGAGCCTGAGATTGTTTTTTCTGCTCATCACGCCGAGCATTCTCGAATTCTTGTTCCGATATTGTATGCTTGACTTCTTAAAGTTGCTCTTGGATCTGTGTAAGCAGACAAAATGTGTAATTATATTCACCAATAGAAATCAAAATCGTAACTAAATAGACAAAATCAAAATGCAAACTAAAACTATCACTAGTAATGAAACTTACCATCTTCACACCTGGTAAATAATGCTCATTGATTATGGCCAATGATGATGTAAAATTGAAAGATCTTTCTCTTCTATCATTTGAAAGCTATTAAAGACAAAAACATATGATGAGAATTAAAACGTTCTTTCTCTTGGCCATAGAATCACACATAATCCAGCATTCATATACATTTTCAAAGTCAAGTTCCTAACCACTTGTATGTTCTTAATAGAAAAACAAAAATCTGTAATAAGATTTTGTATACCTTATTTGAGTTGCTAGTATTTGAGATACCAAATCTCTCTCTCTCATTCTTTTTTTCCCTATAAACAAAGAAACAAAGCAAAAACTAGTTTCAAAACCATTATCTAAATCAGAGACTGAGACAAACATTGAGACTTATTCCAAATAGTTTGAGTTCATCTAAAGACTTGAGGAATCTCTCCAATATGAACGCAACGCATCAAACGATTCTCTAGCTTGGTCCACAAAACTAGTTTGCTTCAATTGTTCTTCCTGTTTCGTCAGAATAAACAATTACTTGCAACTAATCAAGAAAAGAACACTACACAATGAAAAGAAGGAAGCAAGCTTACTCTGAGTTCTAAAGGTGTCTTCCTCTTAGCTTTGGACACTCCATTCATCTGAAGACAACTACCAAAAGCACCAGGAGCAACAACTTTCCCCATTTCCAAATCGCTTTTGAATCCTTCAAATTTCCTACTCAAAAAATTAAATCAGCAAATCTGAGGCAAAATCTGATATTTCTTCGACCCAGTAAAGGGTTAAACTTAATCCTCAAAATCCTAAATAAAAAACACGAACTTATTACTGTACAAGCGAAGATTTCGAATCAGAGGTAAGATTTAGAAACAAACTCACTAGGGCTCGATTGGTTTTATATAGCTTAAAGATGTAGAGACATCGAAACCCAAAAGCTTAGAGAGATTAGCGATATCGATGTCGTAACCCACAACTTGAGTATCACACATTTAATCAAATTTCACACCTCCGCCGCCTCGTCTAGCTTTCCAGCCATTAATTGATTTGGTGGTAGGTTTCGAGAACCGAAGAGTAGAAGAAACTAGAGAAGTGAAGAGTATAAGAATCAAAACTGAGAGAGAGAGAGAGATTCAGAAGTTTTTTTGTGGAGAAGAACGTGAATTTGATTTGGTGAAGGAATTTGAGAAAGAGTTGAAGAGATTACAAAACTGAATGAAATCGACAAGATGATGAGGTTAATATTCAGAAGAGACATGGAGATTCGGTGGAATCGATGAGGGTTGAGACTTGATAGTGGCTAGGGTTTGACAATGAGATTTGGGAATTAGTTCTCGTGTATTTGTTATCACTTAACAAAATATAGTCCCAAATTAGATTTAGGAGGAATAAATTCGCGCGCAAACCCCAAAATATTTTAAATAACCACATTTTTCAATTTTTTTAAACCCAAAAATTTGGTGAAATGAAAATATATGTTTGGTCACAAAATCGTAGCAAATTTGTAACTATTTTGTGACGCTATGTTAAGGAGTCACAAATCATTACCCTATACCCTAAATATTTGAAACACAAAATTGATAAAAATGTTTAACCAATCATTCTTTTTACATTTCTTAATTGCTTTCATTAGTATATTGTGTTAAATAATACAAATTAAGATTACTATAAACAAAATTTAAACTTAACAAAACATTAATTGAGAATACATGTAATATATCTTAAAACATGTTATAGACATAACAAAGAGGAGTTCATTAAATCTAAAGTTATTTTTCTAATATTATGTATGATGTTAAGTATAACTAACATTTAAAACTTATATAAATACTTATGACCACTCTTTTAACAATGATCTTAAGTTGTTTTCTTCAAATCATATGAATGTGTAGCTAAAAAGAGGTAAATCAGTCACACTTTTGTGACTACTTTGCCACTCATTGACCACACCAGAAAACAGTAACAAAAGCGTCACAAATGTGTGACTACTTTACGACGCTCTTTAGTGACTATAAACGTTGTTACAACAGAGTCGCAAATTAGCGACAGAAAAAAGATTAGTCACAAAAACGTCACTAATTTACGACTATTTTGCGACACTATGTTGTAGTCGTAAATTAGTGACGTTTTTGGGACGAACCTTTCTTCTGTCGCTAATTTGTAGCAAATACGTCACAAAGGAGTCGCAAATTTTGTGACTAAAAAATCAGTCACAAAAAGTAGTCACTAATTATCTGTTTTCTTGTAGTGTTCTTGTAATGGTGCTGAAAATATTCACTCCTCTGGTTTGAGCTGTGATGTGAGTGTTGGCGAGAAGAGAAAGAGGAACGAGAATGGTGAAAGTTGCGATAATGAAAACCAGCCGTGTTGTACATAACAACAATAGAAGAGATTCCAATGATAAGGGAGATACAGAAAGGGTACAAGAGTCGGATTCTGAATATGCTGTTCCAAAGTTTAACGACTTTGATAAGCTTAGGGAACAAGTCAACTTTGTGGTTGGTCAGATCTGGTCTCTCAATGATCCAGCGGATGGGATGCCTAGATTGTATGCTCAGATCAAGAAAGTTTCAGCTCCTTCCTTCGAGCTTAGGATCACATATCTAGAGCCAGATCCCGATGATGAGAAAGATATCCTATGGTTTGAACAAGAGTTGCCTGTTTCTGTTGGTAAATTCAGGCTTGGCAAAAATCTGAATACAAAAGATCGTTCCATGTTCTCTCATCTTATCCATTGCAATGAAGAGAGCAACACTGATCATTTCACTGTTTTCCCAACTAAAGGAGAGACTTGGGCTCTTTTCAAGAACTGGGATATTAAGTGGTCTTCAGAGCCAGATTCTCACCGCAAATATGAATACGAGTTTGTTGAGATTATGTCAGATTATGCTGATGGAGATGGTGTATTTGTTGCATACTTGCATAAAGCAAAAGGCTTTGCGAGTGTGTTCTTTCGAATGGGAAATGGTTCTGCATACATCTTTCGAATTTCATGTCACAGTTTGTATCGCTTCTCCCATAAAGTTCCTTCCTTCAAACTAACTGGAACTGAAGGACAAGGTGTGAGTTAGTGGACCCAAGACAAACACAAATGGGCTCGTGAGCCCATTACACATATAAAGCTGAGATTGCTACAAGGCCTGAACAAAAGGAAAAAATGGCCCATATATGATGAGGATAAGGTTGTTACATCTAACAACCTAAAAGAATAGAGAAAGAGAGAAGAAGATCGATGATTGGAAACCAGCTTCTTCTTCTTCTTCTTTGGACATAAGCTCTCTTCTCAGATTCTCTCTTTGTAACCCTAAATAAGAACAATCCGCCATTGATATAAGGTGAGTATAGCTCTCTTTGGTTACTTGATTCTAGTGGAGCTCCGGTGTATCTTTCACCGGCGAGTTAGGGGCCGGAACTAAGCCCCGAAAATCGAGTGATCGTGTTCTTACGTTTCTGCAAAACCGAATCATTAGGAGAAACAATCGTTAGTCTTACATGTTGATTCCTTAATCCTCAAGAAACTAAAACCTAACAAGTGGTATCAGAGCTCTAGGTTGTGTTCACGGAGGCTAGGGAAGAAGTTTAGGGTGATCGGAGAAGGAGATCTTACCGGAAAACAGTCTTGAGTGATCCGATCTTATCAGGGGAAGTAGATCACATCAAGTCAAGGTTAGAGTCAACTGCGTTGATTGTTTCTAGGTCAAACATGGCACAAAAAAGTGTTAGAGCTCAAATCGAAGGAGAAGAATTTGTTTAAGGAATTTAGATCAAGTCAGGTTTAAGAAGATAGAACTAAGGGAATCTGAGTACCTTGGTTCTCAGGTTATCTCTGAACTAATCTTGTGAATCTTTAAATTTGCTCTCTCTTTGTTGGATTCCATTGCGTTGCTTCTTGGTTGTTCTTGTTTGTGATAATCTGCAGGTTATATCAAAAGAAACATATTAGCAACGATGGATCCAACTCCAGGAAGATTTGAGATGGAAAAGTTTGACGGTTCTGGTGATTTTGGGTTATGGAAGTTCAAGCTCCTGGGACAGCTTGAAATACAAGGTTTACTTACCGTATTAAGTGAAGATTGGACAGTCACTACAACAAAGGAGGTACTCAAAACTGGAGAGGCTTCTTTGGCTGTAAGAGAAACTATGATTGATCCAAAGAAACAAGCTCAAGATTTGAGGTGTAGAAACTTGATTGCGACTTGCTTAAGTGATTGTATTCTGAGGAAAGTGATGAAAGAAAGTACTGCTTTGGGTATGTGGAAGGCCCGGGAAACAGAACATCAAACCAAATCACTGCCAAACAGAATATATCTCAAGCAGAGATTTGCAAGTTTCAAAATGGAAGAGAGTAAGAGTATAGAAGACAATGTGGATACCTTCTTAAAGCTCATAGCTGACCTGGCTAGCCTGAAAGTGGAAGTGTCTGAAGAAGATCAAGCCATTCAGCTCCTGTCCAGTTTACCACCTGCTTTTGAACCTCTAGTGCATACTTTGAAGTATGGAACTGGAAAGGAAACAATAACAGTCAGTGAAGTGACCAGTGCAGCATATGATAAGGAGATGGAATTAAAACAAAAAGGAAAGTTACATCGAGGTTCTTCTAGCGCAGACAGTCTGTTTGTGAATACCAGAGGCAGGTCAAACAACAGGCAAAATCATAACAAAGGAAATGGGTACAGGGGCAGGTCCAACAGCAGAGGTAGATCGAAGTCTAAACCTAGGTTCAACCAGGGAACAAAAGGAGCCTGTTTCATATGTGGAAAAGAGGGTCACTGGAAAAGAGAATGTCCTAACAAAGGAAAAACAAGCTCAAAAAATTCAGCAAATGTTGTGTTTGAGTTACCTGAACCTATGGTACTCACTGTGAGTACTGAACCAGCTTCAAGAGAATGGATACTAGACTCCGGATGCACTTTCCACATGACACCAGACAAAGACATCTTGTATGACCTGAAAGAGTTTGAAGGGACTAAGGTCAGAATGGCGAACAAAAGTATCAGTCAAGTTAAAGGAATGGGCAAGATCAGAATTATAAATCCTGATAAGACTGAGGTGATACTTAATGATGTCAGGTATGTCCCTGCTTTTGACAAAAGTCTAATCTCAGTAGGTATGTTGGATCAAAGTGGGATCACATATGAAGGTGGTGATGGCATTCAACAGTACTACAAGGATAAGAAAAAGGTGTTCTCAGCAAAATGGAAAAATGGTCTCTATTTCCTACAAGCTAAAGTAATTAAAGCAGAAGCCAATGCAGTTAATATAGATGAGAGTGATGCTAATCTATGGCACTCATGGTTAGGTCACATGAGCTCAAAACAGATGACTATATTAAAAAAACAAGGTCATCTAACAAAAGTAAAGTTAGAAGGACTTAGCTTTTGTGAAAGCTGTGTGTTTGGCAAGGCTCACAGGTTGAGTTTCCCTGCAGCTAAGCATACCACCAAGGATGTTTTGGAGTATATCCACTCTGACCTTTGGGGCTCTCCTTCAAATCCAGAAAGTCTGAGTGGTAGCAGGTACTTCATCAGTTTCATTGATGACTACTCCAAGAAGGCTTGGATATATTTCATGTCAATAAAAGATGGAGCTTTTGATAAATTCAAAGAATGGAAGAAATCAGTAGAAACTCAAACAGGAAAGAAGATAAAGTGTTTACGTACCGATAATGGATTGGAGTTTTGCAATAACCAGTTTGATGAGTTGTGTAAAACTTCGGGTATCAAAAGACATAGAACTTGTTCTTACACCCCCTCAGCAGAATGGGGTTGCAGAGAGGTTAAATCGGACTATCATGGATAAGGTCAGAAGTATGTTGGCTGAGACTGGTTTGGGAAAGAAATTATGGGCTGAGGCTACTTCTACTGCTGTCTACTTGATTAACAGGTCACCTAATTCGTCTATTGAGTTTAAGGTACCTGAAAAAGTTTGGACTGGAAAGAAGTGTGATCTATCTCACATCAGAAGGTTTGGGTGCTCTGCCTATGTTCACACTATACAGGACAAGACAAGTCCAAGATCTGAAAAAGGAATATTCATCGGCTATCCGAGAGGGACTAAAGGGTATAAGGTAAGGTTTGTCAATGAAGGTAAGACTACTGTAAGTAGGAGTGTTGTTTTTCATGAGCAAGAGCTCTACAAAGACACATTAACAACGTCTACAAAAACTGCTCCAGAGGTTGCAAACTCAGGAAAAGTTTCTAAGGGCAGTCCTAAGAAAAAGGTTTCTTTCAGTGACAAACTCATAAGGGGACCTTCACCATCTACATCAGACGCAGAGTCATCAGACAGAGGTGAAGAAAGTTCAGAACTAACAAGTCCACAAAGTGAGGATCAGGATCAGGGATCTGACTGGGAACCAGGTAGAGAGAGTTCAGGGCAGTATGGATCAGATTCTGAGGATGACTATGAGCCAAGTACAAGCGAATATGTTTGGATCACATACCTAGAGCCAGATCCAGATGATGAGAAAGAGTTGCAATGGTTTGAACAAGACTTGCCTGTTTCTGCTGGTAAATTCAGGCTTGGCAAAAATCTGAACACAAACGATCGTTCCATATTCTCTCATCTTATCCATTGCAATGAAGAAAGCAAGTTCTCTAACCTGATGCAATGCAATGAAGGAATCGGTCATTTCACTGTTTTCCCAAGAAAATGAGAGACTTGGGCTCTTTTCAAGATAGGGATATTAAGTGGTCTTCAGAGTCAGATTCTCACCGCAAATATGAGTACAATTTTGTCGAGGTTTTGTCAGACTACGCTGATGGAGCTGGTGTGTATGTTGCATACTTGCATAAAGCAAAAGGCTTTACGAGTGTTTTTTTCCGAATGGAAACTGGTAGTGCAGGCATATTTCGTGTTTTACCTCACAGTTTGTATTGGTTCTCCCATAGGGTTCCTTCCTGCAAACTGGCTGGATTTGAAGGAAAAGAAGCCTACGAGCTGGACCAAGCTGCACTGCCAGAAACAATCGAAGAGATCATTGTGCCTTCAAACTCTGACAGCCAAAGCAAGTCGAAACACCAAGCCATCTACTTTGCTAGTAAGGGGAAGGTTTTTCAGACTGGCCAAATTTGGTCATTCTACAGTGGTTACGATGATTTGCCTCTCTACTATGGAAAGATTCAGAAGATCACTTTTACTCAGGCATTGAAGCAGGAGCCAGTATATAAACTACACATAGGTAGGCTGAAGACTATTGCTTTCCCAGAGGACGTTATCCGATGGAAAGAAGGGACAATGCCTATTGGCTGTGAAACTTTCAACGCGAGAAATGTTCTTGAAATAATCACCGCAGATGATATTTCGCATGAGATAATGCCTGAAACCTCCATGGATGGAAAAGAATATACCATTCTCCCCAAAATTGGTGAAGTTCGGGTGATATATAGATTCTGGTATCAAGAAATAGAGGTTGAGAGGTTGGATTTTTTTAATTATGACACTGTGGAAGTTCTTGATGACAACTTGGACTATAAGGTCAACCTGCTGAAGCGCGGATCCGTTTCTGATTATCATAATATTGAACATAGGTGGTTTAAGGCAGCTACGGAGCATGTGTATAACGAGGAGGATGGGTCAGAACCAATATTTACGATCCCAAAGTCGGAACGGCCCAGATTCTCGCATAAGGTTCGTGCTTGGCGTGGTTAAGTTAGAGGAGCTTTTTAAAGTTGATGCTAGAGCATTACCTATAAACCTTTTAAGCCGTTGAACATAGCAAGTGAGAGGGAAGGGAAGGGTTTATTTCTGTTAGATTTTTGGCTCATTTTGTGAAACAAAGGTTTGTTTTTTTGTTTTGTTTAAGACTTTGAGCATGATGCAAGTATGTTCTTATCTATGATTTGAAACCGCAAGTATTTTTAGTTGAAGTAGTTAATTGCTCTTGTTGTAATCTGATGTAGAATTTGCTACTCTGCTATTTCAGATTTAACTCATCTATGTAGGCATGGCCAAAATCAAACCGTAACCGTACCTTTTAAACCATAACCAAACCGTAACCGTATAAAAATGGTTAGAAAACCGTAACCGTAAAGGCATATTAGTTATGGTTAAAAAAATGTGTTAACCGTAACCGTTAATTAACCGTAACCATATAAAACTGTCGGTTAACCGTACGTTTAAACCGTAAAATTTTAACCGTAACCGTTTTAAAATTAAAACTAAACTTACGAGTCCAATCATAAAATATTCGAAAAAAATATTTACTAAAATTTAAAAAGGAATGTGTTAAATATAATTATATAATTGATCATTTTACAACAAAAATAGGTAATATTAAAGCATAATAAATTTCTAATATAAATAAAAGGATTAAAAGAAGTAAAAGAAAATAATAAGATCGTGGAATGTGGATGCAAACCAAGTCAAAGTGGATGGATAGCATGCCTATTATCATGGAGTCTAACTAATTTTAAGAGAAAAGTAATAAACTAATGCTAAGTTTTTAGTTAAATTCAAGACTTTAAAATTAAAATAACCGTTGCCTAATTATAAATATATGCTAAATTGTTACGGCAATCAAAATATTTGGAGGCAGACAAAAATTTGAAGTTCTAAGTTCAAATATATTTCAAAAAACTAATACAAGTGAAGTCAAAAATGTTTTAAATTTTTTCATCGGTTGTATAAAAAAATTATAAGATCATTTATTAGCTATAGGTTTTTTATAGTTTCATCTTCAAAGAATCAAACATAGTACCATCCAATTTTCAATATATAAACGAAGTTAAACAACATTTTAAAAAAAATTCACTTATTTTTTTATTCGGTTATGAGAAACATAATTATAACCGTATTATTAACCGTAATATAATTATCAAATAGTTATAACCGTAACCGTAACAACCGTAACCGTATTTAACCGTAACCGTATTTAACCGTAACCGTATTTAACCGTAACCGTTTTAACCGTATATCAAATGGTTAATGTTAAGGTTATAAAAATTTGTAACCGTAACCGGTGGTTAAATAACCATAACCGCAATAACTGTAACCGTGGTCATCCCTATATGCAGCTAACAGATTCAACATTTTTCAAATCTCCCACTCACGGTCACTGTTATAAAAACCTTTGCTCTTTCTATTCTTCTGGTTTATAATCTGAGATTTCTTTCCCGCCAAATATATTGCCACTGAACTTCTACCGAAAATTGTGAGCAAATATTTTTTTTTGTATAATCGAGAAATAAAACTAAATTACTTTTATTCTCACTTTGACTACTGTACTGGCAAAACTCTCCACCGCCGACCACTGCGATTTGCTTTTTATCGAACAGATTCGTAAACTGCACCAAATCTTTTTTTCGGTTTCACTTGATGTGTCTTGTTGGTGTCGCATGATTTCTCAAAATTCATATTCTTTTCTTTGAATTTATGCTGAATGTGGGTCTATGTGTATTGGAGGTTTCATACCTATGAAGGATTGAGCTTTTAGCATAGCAAATCACCGAAAACCAAATGTTGCGTGTAAAACTAATAGATTGATCTCTGGAGAATTTCTTCCCTTTTGAATTTAAAATAATCTCTAACATTTCTCTTGTTGTTTCAGCTTTTGAAGGATCTCTGATTAAACTGATTGTAACCTTGTTTATGGTTAGAAAGAGCTGATGACTATAAACGATTGCATATTCGTTTGGTGATGAATATCACTGTCAATCTCCAGAACCATCGGATTAGGAGTGATTTGGTGTCACCCAAGAATCCTGATTTGAGCTGTTGTTCTGATGTGAGTGTTGGTGAGAAGAGAAAAAGGAACGAGACTGGTGAGCTTGAGGTGGATATAAACTCTGCTTTATCGCAGTACAAGCAAAGACTTCTGAATGTGTTGCTCCAAAGTTTACCGACTTTGAGAAGCTGAGGGAAGAGATCAACTTTACGGTTGGACAGACGTGGGCTCTTTATGATACGGCCGATGGGATGCTTAGACTGTGTGCTCAGATCCGAAAAGTTTTAACTACTTCCTTCGGGCTTAGGATCACATATCTATTGCCAAATCCAGATGATGAGAAAGAGCTGCAATGGTTTGAACAAGACTTGCCTGTTTCTGCTGGTAAGTTCAGGCTTGGGAAAAATCTGAACACAAAAGATCGTTCCATGTTCTCTCATCTTATCCATTGCAATGAAGAAAGCAACACTGATCATTTCACTGTTTTCCCAATAAAAGGAGAGACATGGGCTCTATTCAAGAATTGGGACATCAAGTGGTCTTCAAAGCCAGATTCTCACCAAAAATATCAGTATGAGTTTGTCGAGATTTTGTCAGACTACGCCGATAGAACTGGTGTATTTGTTGCATACTTGCATAAAGCTAAAGGCTTTGCAAGTGTGTTCTTTTGAATGGAAACTGGTAATGCAGACATATTTCGTATTTTACCTCACAGTTTGTATCGCTTCTCCCATAGAGTTCCTTCCTGCAAACTGACTGGAACTGAAGCAAAAGGTGTGCCAAAAGACGCTTACGAGCTGGACCAAGCTGCATTGCCAGAAACAATCGAAGAGATCATCGTGCCTTCAAACTCTGAGCTTAATATAAAGTCCAAACCTTAATCTATCTACTTTGCTAGCAAGGGGAAGGTCTTCCAAACTGGCCAGATCACTATGAATTGCCTTTGTACTATGGCAGGATTCAGAAGATCACTTATGCTCAGGCATGTAAGCAGGATCCAGTATTTAAACTACACATAAGTCAGCTAAAAGCTACACCTTTCCCACATGATGTCATCCAGTGGATTGACAAGCAAATGCCCATTACATGTGGAACGTTCACTTCTACGCGATGCCCATTACCTGTGGAACGTTCTACGCGAGAAAAGTTGTTGATATAATCACTCCAGATGATCCCCAAAACCTCCATGGATGGAAAAGAATATACCATTTTCCCTAAGATTGGCGATGTTTGGGCGATATACAGATACTGGACTAATCACATTGATGTGGATGACTTGGAAGAAAACTGGCACTATGACGTTGTCGAAGTTCTTGATGACGCTTTGGACTATAAGGTTTTACTGTTGGAGCCTGATCCACATTTTTGTAAAGGTGCAAATACGTTCTTCCGGGCAGTTAAGGAGTGTAAGAGTAACCCAGTGGATGACACAGAACCGATATTTACAATCCGGAAGACCAAAGTGTTCAGGTTCTCGCATCAGATTCCTACTTCTCGTGTAACCAAAGAGGAATATGGAGAATTAGTGGAGCTTTATAAAGTTGATCATAGAGTAGTTCCTTTAAACGTGTTGTTTGAAGACGCATAAGCAACAGAAATTAGGAAATTATTCCTTTTTATGCTACCTTTTTGGTTACTATTTGTCAAAAACTGGTTTGTTGCTCTGCTGGTTTTAAGATTTAAGACATGAAACTTACCCAGGTTTCTCCATGTTTTATGTATAAATCTTCTTTTGTTGGTTTTGGATCTATGTAGCAACCTGTTTATGCAGGTTTGCCTGAATTTCTCACTTACCGTATGTGCTTTGAGATAATGTAATCATAAGGGCATTTGGTGGAACTAGGGAAGTAATAACTATTCTTGGATTTGTTTTGATGTTTATCAGTTTTTGCTGATTCGTTTTTGGCAGACTTAGATTATCTCAGCAGGTTACTGACTCGGCCCTTCTTGTTAAATATCTCATTACGATTCAATTGATCACTAGTTAATGGCTTAAATTAGAATACGTGTTTTGTATATAAAATTTTCCAAGGTTAGATCTGAATTTCTCTTAAAAACTAACTATCTTTGTTGTTATGTTGCTTTATCTAAGTGTAAGGAATACAAGAGATTGGTCCTTTACAAGTACATCCTTACAAGTTAGTACTTTACTCTGGTTGGTTGGTCTTTGGCCTGCGTAAGCCATGTGGTATTCAAATTTGATAATTTCTCAAAATTGGTGTTTCCAATTGGATCTAGTCAACCCTAAAAAATCATAGATTGGTGTCGTACAATACTGCATTAACAAATGTTTATATTTACCCGTTTGTATGTACCCCCTAACCTTAGAACCTACAATTACTACTGTACTAATAATTTACTAGTAATGGTTAGCTGAAATTAGTTTAGATGATAAGTGTTGCGTTTATTTGAAATGTAGTCTATGCAAGAGTACCAGAAAAATTCATACTTGAGTGGATTGTATTTTACTTATTTTTTTTGCTTCAAATACACTAGCTATCTTTGTATTCATTTTGTCTTGTTTTGTGTTAAATACCCTTAATTTTTATATTTATTAATGATAGCAAATGTATTAAGAAGTTTTATTGGACTGTAGTACTAGTTTGGCAGTTTTTTTAAAGAATTTATTTTTATGTTTTGTTTTATTTTGGTTTATTTCTCTAAAATTTATGTTTATTTGAAATCTAAAATCCAATCTTCTTGGACACAAAATCTATAATATTGATTTAAATAATTACAAATCTCCATTACCTACTTTTGAACTAAAAATAGTTATAAAATCTTATATCATCTAAATATTTTTCTTTGTTTTTCGATAGTTTCTCCTACATCGGTGGAATTGGACCGATACTATAAAATTTAGAGTTGGTTTAATCACTACTTTCATATATGGTAAATTTGATATAAAGCTATATGGGCATTTATTTACCAAAAAAGGTAAAATCATAAATAAGTTAGACTATTTTTCACACGTATTTATATAAAAAGTATGATATCATGTAAAATGATTTGTTATTAACAAATAAGTATAAGTTATATAGCATGTTATTTGTTAAACACACGTGATTTATAACATATCTACGATAAAACAACTAACTTTTTTCTTATTTTGAAAATAGATAGCCAAATGATCTAGTGCATATATTGTACTCTTTTGTTTCTTAGAATTTAACAACAGCAAAAAAATCGTACTCTTTTTATAAGGCCATTCATCTGAGTCTCGTCCAACCTTGTCTTATTGATAAAATGAGATTTCAATATAGTTTCCAAATAAATATAATATTCATGAAGCAAAGAATATTCACGTTCACCTTACAAGAATCAAAAGAATAAGAAAAGATTCTTCGAATTAGAATAACAAATTGTATAATAACAATTTCAACAACAAATCATATGACTGATGCAATCCTGTTTTTATTTTATTTTACGCTCTTCACCACTGCATTTGAATTCCAAATGATCTTCACTGTTGAATATAATTTTCAAATCTTTATGTACGACGTTTTGAGCCGTCTTATTCCATTCGAGTGTTGCGTGAGAGTATACAGTTGATGAAAGAAAGTTTTGTTGGACGTTAATTATTGTATTTTGTAAAATATTCTCGTATTGTCTTCTTTATTCTTGAAATAGAAGATCAAAAGAGTTAGCCACTAAAAATTGGGGTTAGTTAACTTGAATCGATTGCAGGTTTGTTGCAATGATGAGGTTATATACATGAAAAAGGTTTATATTTGTGGTAGTGATTATCAAGCCTAATTTGGATAAGAATTTTTTTGTAATGAGTGAGAAAAAATCAATGAAGAAAATTCTATGAGAGGAAGAAATATTATTTTGTGATTTTGCGTGAAAGATACAATGACCAAAATAATAAGTTCATAATAGATTTTGAAAAAAAATTAGGGCATACGTAGAAACACAAATTTGCGTTTGAATTGGATAAATTCTCTTATGTATTTTTTGTCTTTTACTTAATTAAACAAGTTTAGATCTATTTACTTTCTTAACAAAAAAATATGTCATGGTTAAACTTTTCTGAATACGAATAATAACCAAATTAAAATTAATTTCAGTGATATTGATACACTTTTAAAAATTATATTATTTTTAAAAAAATAAGTTATTCTTGTTTTTATAGAGTTTAAAAAATTTTATTTTACTAGTTTTGAAAATGTATGAATAATTTTAAGCAGTTAAAAAAAATTATTCGAATGAATAATTACAATTATCTTGATCTAAAAAATTAATTTATTCAGATTATGTATAAATAAAATAGGGTTATCAGATCCAAAAAGCGCATACCTATTCCGAACAAAAACCCTAAAAAACTTTTATGCCCACACAAAAAGTTTAGTAGGGGTAGAAAAGTCTTTTAAAATGAACACAAAATGACCAAATTACCCTTTTATTCACAAATTAGCGGTAAATTAGTGATAATTTAGCTAAAGTTGAGGGGGCATATGAGCAAATAAATAAGAATATGACGCTGAAATGACCTCAAAGGATGAAAAAATTACAGAAAAACCGAGAGAAGCATATAAACCGTGTGAGGTGTTTCCCCCACAAACCAAGACGAAAGACAGATTCTCTCTTCAGTCAAAGGAGTCTGTTTTCCATCGACGTGAGCTTTGACGGTGCCCTTCTCCTCTCTCTCTCTCTCTCTTTCTCCAAATTCCGGTTAGTTTTCCGACTTAATCTCAGTCTCTCGCTCTTCACTTAGCATCTTCCTCTTGAAATCGTTTATGTATTTTCCTCAATTTCGTCAAAAACCTACTGATTTGCTGAGAAATTCGCCGCATGTACATGTCAGAAATGAATGTGTTGGTTAGTCTCTTCGTGTGTCTTTTTTTTGGAAACTGTTTGGGTTTTTTTTTGTCAGTGTTGAAACTCGAATCTCTTCTTTGTAGGGTATTGTTAGGGGAATCTGCGATGAGTAACAAAGACGAGGCTCTTAGAGCCAAGGATTTAGCGGAAGAGTGGATGAGGAAATCAGATTTCTCAACTGCTCGGAGAATTGCAATGAAAGCTCAGAAAATGGATGGAACTTTGGAGAATATTGGTCACATGCTAATGGTGTGCGATGTGCATTGTGCAACGTTGGAGAAATCTGGGGATGAGTTTGATTGGTATAAGATTCTCCAAGTAGAGTCAAATGCAGATGATAATACCATCAAGAAGCAGTACAGGAAGCTTGCGCTTCATCTTCATCCCGACAAGAACAAACTCCCTGGTGCTGAATCTGCTTTCAAACATATTGGTGAAGCTCAGAGGGTTCTTTTGGACAAAGACAAAAGGAGGAGTTTTGACACGAGACGCAAACCCTGTAGAAAGCCTGCACCAGTACCTTCATATCAACCTCAACAAGCTCCAGCACCGTCATATCAACAGCAACAAGCTCCAGCCCCGGCTTATAACACTCATCCTGTTTTCCCGACAAACTATAGTACGGTGAGAAACAGCTTCACTACGGGTTTGAGACCAGAAAACCAGCAAAAACCTCCAGCTCAACCAACTGACTTTGCTGGTGGACTGACGTTTTGGACCTCATGCGCCTTTTGTCGCACGAAGCATGAATTTCAGAGGGGATTTATCAACAAGTGTGTGACTTGTGTGAATGTGAAGTGCAGTAAACAATTCGTTGCTTTTCAAGAAGCTTTCCAAGGTCCACCTGTTCAGCCGACTTCCTCTTTCCCCCAACAGTTCAAGGTTCCAACACAAGAGGCTGGCAAGGCAGCGCAGAAGCAGCCGGAGAGTTCTGTAAGAATCTCCCCAAGAAAAGAGGCTTCTAGAGCAAAAAGCTCGGCTACTGCAGCTGCTGAGAACATTAATGGGATGAGAAAGAGGAAGAATGTAGTTGAATCCAGTGACAGCTCTTCCAGCGAGAGGAGCAGTGAGTGGGTTGAAGTTGCAACTGGTGGACAGCATTCTCGGAGGTCAGTCCGTAGCAAGCATCAGGTTTCATACAACGAGAATATGAGCGATGATGACAAAATAGAAGAGGATGCAGAAAGTGCTGAAGAGTCTGATTTCAGAAAGAAGTCACGTGAGAATCATATGTTTGCAGAAACCTTGCCAAACGGTATAAACAGGAAGGCGAAGGTAATGAAGGATTCAAGTTCAGGGAGTGCATCAGAGGTAGAGATTGTCGAGTGTCCTGATCCGGATTTCAGCAACTTTGAGATGTCGAGGGAAGAGAGGTGTTTTAAAGCTGGCCAGATCTGGGCGATGTATGACGATGGTCGGATGCCAATGCCTCGATATTATGCCATCATTAGAACAGTTGCAAGGAAACCTGGTTTCATGCTTAAAATGACATGGCTAGAGGCTAAACCAGATGATGAGAAAGCAAAACAGTGGGTTCGTAAAAATTTGCCTGTCTCTGTTGGTAAGTTCAAATTTGGTGGAGATGAGGAGACAAATGAAACTCCATCGTTCTCTCATCTGATCAGCTGCAGAATGGGAAGCAAGAAAGGTACTGTCACTGTATACCCAAGGAGAGGAGAAATATGGGCTCTCTTCAAGAACTGGGACATGAATTGGTCCTCTGGTCATCAGCATTCTTTCCATGAGCATGAGTTTGAGTTTGAGTTTGTTGAGATCCTGTCAGAATATGTTGAAGGAGTTGCAATAGAGGTTGCGATCTTGCGTAAAATAAAAGGCTTTGCAAGCGTCTTTTGTCGGATTCCAACTGTTGATGGATCAGACACATTCCCAATTCCGCCCCATGAGTTGCTTAGATTCTCCCACAGCATTCCCTCAACCAAATTGACAGGAAAAGAAAGGAATGGTATTCCTGTTGGTTCTTATGAGCTTGACACAGCTGCATTACCACAAAAGATTGAAGAAATAGAAGCTGTCCCTGTCTCACGTGAAGCTACCATGTCAAACCGAGTCCATAATCGCTCTTCGCCTTCATTGGAGCCAGACTGTATCATCATTCCTAACTATCAGTTCCATGACTTCAGTGCTGAAAGATTAGAGGGAAAGTTTGCAAATGGCCAAATATGGTCATTGAACAGTAAAGAGGATGGCTTGCCCAAGTATTATGCTAGGATTCAGAAGATAGAATGGAAGCCAGAATTTAAACTGCAGATAAAGCGCCTTGAGCTGGAATCACTTTCTCGAAATGTTAGACAGTGGCACGACAAAAAAATGCCAGTTAGTTGTGGAACTTTCATCTTGAAGGAAGGCCAGGACGAGATTGTCACTAACGTGACTGGTTTTTCGCATCAGATTAAGGCTCAACAACAGCGTGTCAGGGAAACCAAATACACTATCCTCCCAAAGACTGGTGAAACTTGGGCAATGTACAAGAACTGGAGCGAAACAATCAAGGTCACAGGCTTGAAGAAGTGTGAATACGAGGTTGTTGAAGTTCTTGACGACAATGAGAGTCACATAGAGGTTATGATTTTGGAGCGGGTGCATGGGTTTGTTTCGGTCTTCAAGGAAAAAAAGGAAGGAGGCATCGATATGAAGAAAGCGATCCCAAGGTCTGAACTGCTGAGATTCTCACATTATGTTCCTGCATTCCGCTTAACTGGAGAGAAAAATGGAGAGCTTAGAGGCTTTGTTGCGCTCGATCCAGCTGCATTGTCCCGTAACTTGCTCAAGTATTAGATTAATTCTGGTAGGGAGGTTTGTTTCTTAGTAATGGCTTTTGCATTTTGTGGAAATGTGTAGTTTCTGTTTTAGATTCAGACTTTAGCTTCCATCGAAATCTTTCTTTAACTCCAGTTTTAGTCGACTAGAAACTGTGAAATGATGTTAGTGAAAAACCCTTTTGCTTATTTGTGCTCCTTGCTCCGTTTCATCACTTGTGTAATACAGCATGTATCTTATTAACTTTTGTCGTTGCTCGTGTAAGTTGATGAAAAGCACGAGGTAAACGATTAACTATATTAACTAACTACATGGTAACATACCACAACAAGGGCGTTTGGTCTAGTGGTATGATTCTCGCTTTGGGTGCGAGAGGTCCCGAGTTCGATTCTCGGAACGCCCCTCTTTTTTACCACATTTTATTGTAGTCGAAAAGTAGAAGTCTAATCTGATAACATTCACAAACACCTCTTTCACTTGAAGGTCTCTTTACACAATTTCAATGTAATTCATACAAAACGGGTCTACAAAGAACTTGGATATTATCTACAAGTCTTACTGTTTCATATAAATCTATCCTTTTTTGTGCAACTTGCCCTTTTCATATCCAAGCTTTAAGGAAGCACAAAAGAAACTATAAAGAAGGGAAGAGACTTCCTTTATACTAAGCTCGGATTCTGCGGAACCCGCACAAGCCTCCGAGAAGAATAACAAATGTACAACAAGTTAAAGCACATGGCCATCCCGAAACCAAGAATCCCCGCGAAAAGCATTGAATAGATAACTGGTACACCAAGCTGAAAAACAAAAATATGTTTCCATGAGATGTTTATCCAAACAAAGTATTTCAAAGCCTAAAAGGCTAAAACAGTTAGTTTGGTATTGTACTTACTGTAGCATACAACAGATGAACAATCAAGGCCACCAGTGCAAACTCAAGAGCTGCGTATGTCCATATGTATTCTCTGATAGCTGCAAGTTTGGATAATAACAATTAACAGTTTACATGATAGTGTCCGAAAATAAGGACTTGGGGAAGTTCTTTAGGGAGTGGTATTATACCGAGGATGACGGCAAAAGTTGAGGCTAAGAGAGCTAAGGTGAAGGAAAATGGAGCTGCGACATAGACAGCCTGTGTATTCAAGTCACGAATCTACAGAGCATATAAAAACCTCTGTCATGTTATCTTGTCTTTGTAATGATATTCTGTGTTTTCCAATACTCTGGAGAAAGAAACAAGCATTACCAGTAAATGTTCAAGGAAGAAGAAGTAACAGACTGTGCTGATGAGTACAAGCACTACAAACTCTTGACCGACACTGCACAAGTTATTGGACCTTTAATTGTTAAGTGTTCTTTACGGAATTCTTGAGAAAAGGAAATAATCTGAAAGCATTCTGATGTACCTAATGGTTTGCAGCTGTGTATTCTGCTGACTGAGTTCCCGTCTATTGGGAAGTTGATTAATTGTTGGGACACGAAGCAAAATGACTGGTAAGTTTTGGACTTCTCGTCTGCAAACATCGCAGATTCGCGTTCCTTTCGTACTAAACCACTTAATGGCACAGTGTTCATGAACGAGTCTGAGGTCTCCTTTGCAACTGCACTCCATTTTCAGTGTGTTACCTTCTTCGCACACATCAAGACAAATCCTGCACACCGCTTCTTCTTCAGGGATTTCTTCTTCTGTTTCTTCCGCAGCAACTGGAATGATTTGATCTGCACACAAGAAAGAAGGAATATTGGAGTTTGAACTTTCCGCATCATTGATCAAAAGTCAAATTTCTTTGAATGATAACGCTTATCGTGAATCAACTATCCTCGTATCAACATCCAACACTCAGCCTTCCCATAAATCCGTAAAGTGGAAAGGAAAAACAAAAGGAGCTGAAAATTTTCATGGAAACCTAGCACATACCGCCATTTGCTTCATTCGAAATGTGATATTTGTTATTGTCAAACGAGACAGCTCGCACAATCACTTTGTTTCTCCCAGGCATGGACAACGATCTCGAAACTGACTGATGAACACCATCTTTCTGCACCAAACAAACTCCAAATATTATACTTTTGAAAAGAATCAAAACCTTTTGCACACTACCAATCAGAATCAGATTGTAGAAAAAACCGCTAACTCACACTAGAACTAGGTTGTTCACTATTCACCAGAGGTGAAACAGACGGTGTAGATACAACCAGAGACAATTTAGCGGCGTTCGTAGAAGGAAGTGACAAACATCTTTTCCAATAAGGTGAAGTGATGGAACTTGTAACAAGAGGCTTTTCAGTGGTTTCTGTGACACTTGGACTTAGCAGCAATTTTCTCTCATAGTTTGGTAGAGAAGCTTTCCTTTTCAGACTCAAATTTCGCAAGATTCCTAAACTTGGCATAGGTCTTGGAGGTATTTGGTTTGAAACATCCACTTGGCCTCCACTTAATCTGGAGACATCTTCACTAGATTGTTGTTTAACCTGAATGATTAGATAGATAGATTCTCAGACTGAAAAATCAAGAATCTTTCGACATTTCTATAGTGAAGCAAGCAGACTTTAAAGAAACCAGTTTAATAATAGTTAGAAGAAGAGTGATTATGCAAATTATCTTGTTCAGATTCCAGTGATAAACTCTCGTTTTCTACTATAAACAGATAAACCCTAGATGTTATACAAGAAAATGTAAAACCCAGATAGGGTTTTTAGCGATTCTGCAAAATACAGAGTTTACTAGCAAAAAGGAAAATACAAAAAGATGTGATTTTGGATTACCTGAGAAGAAGAAGAAGAGGAAGGAGAATCTATGTCGATAACAAAATTTCTGGGCGGTTGAATTGTGGATTCTTGCATCGTAATCGAACTAATCAAAACCAAAAACCAAAACCAAATTTTCAAGAGATGGAATTATTAATTGCGGTCGACATATATTCTGAGGCACCGAGAGAAGCAAATCTAAAAGATTGAAAAATTTGTCCTTTATGATTGGAGTAATATTTAGCTAAAATCAACGAATGAAAAAGGAAAGTTGACTTGTGTCTCTGCGTGTATGGAATCCAGCATTTAAATACTACGCGTTTAATCTTAGTTCAAAGTCAAATTAGTCAAAAATATATTCGTATTAATTGTATTTCCCCTTATATAAACTTTTTATAATGAAGACCACAAGCAAAAAGAATCAATAAGATCCATGAACACACGAAAGAGTTATTTGCATTAAAATAATAATTATTATTAATCTTTAATACTTGATTTGGTTTTTATAATTTTTGAAGGTTTATCCATTACACTTAGGAGGTGTTATTGGATTTGTGTTTTTATGTATTTTGTTCTATTTGTATTTGGAAGTATTATATGGGTTTTTGATGAATTCATTTCTTTAGATTGGTATTTTGATGTATTTTATGGTATATGTATTTGACAGGATTTTGTTCGATTTTATTGGAATTTCTACACACGTTGAATCTATTTTCTACTTATCTCATTTCTAGAACATCAATAGAAATAGAGAGGAAGATACGTAGAATATGTCTATAATGGAAAAGATGAGAATCGGAGATCCGGTAACTTGAACAGTAGAATGGATTCTGATTTCACCGTTTTTCTTTCAGGAACGGCGATGGTGGCGCGGTCCTTTATTCGTCGATATGTTGCTTGTTACGTTGCAGTTTACAAAGAAGACCTATGCCTAAAGGATCAATGCTTGGCTCTCTATTGCAGGTTATAATTGATTCTCACCATTGAGTATGAGCATCTTTCTTATTTGTTGACTCGTGAGTCTATTGAAATAGTGAGAGTTGGAGGTTTGCTTGTTGGGATTGTTAGATCCAACAAGAGGAAGTTCTCATGGAAGAAGAACCATGTGAGCTAAAGGCTAGGCCTTGAGCTTCTTGAAGCTTTTGCTATGAATTGCGAGAAATTAACTTCTTATGGCTCTCTCCTATGTACATTGCAAAGTTGTTGGGAGATAAGACAAAAGCTTGAGCTAAGTACTTCTTGTTAAGTTTTTGAGAAACCATAGCATATGGTATCTGCATTATTGCAACTCTTCAATATGACAAGTGAAATGGACAAGAAAGAACTAACACCATAAGATAGAAACATAGCAAAGCTCAAGAAATAGAATAATAAAGACAAGAGAACATGTGAGAGCCAAGAGATGAAACAAGAAACAAAAAGAATTTCACACTAACATACTCTTCTAGAGATTCAGATGGATCTTTAGCTTTAACCAAGGAACTGTTCGACGAGCTGAGCCGATTACAATCTTTAAATCTCATCACTAGTTGCATCTTTCTACATTTGCTCGGCCATTGCTTCTCTCCACATATTAGCGCTTTCTCTTTCTTGATCTTGCGTTTCATGAATTTCCTCACTCTTGATGACACTTATCCTCTCATATCTCATCAACTCATCAATGGATCATTCGGGACTACAACCTCCTACCTAAGAAAATCTATATTCACTAGAAACTAGAAAGTAACACATTGTCAGAATCCATCCCACAAGCCAATCAATATCACTTCGGTGATTACAAACGACAAGAGCATGTTCTTCGGTGATTACATATGGTCATGTGTACACTAATTGAGTGAAAAAAGGATGGTCCCTAATCTGTTCTGTAACTCAAGTACCATCTTACTAAAAAAGACAAAGTTTATGCATACCTTAACTCCTGCCCACCAGTCTACAATCTAGACAAGCTCCAACCACACGGTTGATTTTTCTGTATGTGCTCTTAGACAGAGGTCTAATAAGGACATAGCAAAGTGCCTGAAACAACAAGTCGTAAACATCAAATCTGAAGCAAAACAAAGCTCACTGAAAAAAGGCTCTTTAAAACTTAGACATGAAGATTCCTTTCTTAATCCCAAAGCCCATAGAAACTATTGATGACAAACATTCCAAGCGTCAGAAATAAGGAGGTTTAGCATCTTAGTCTAGTGAATCAACACTAATTTAAAGGAATTGATACTTAAGACCGCAAAATTCAGTGCATGGAGCTACAAGAAAGGATTTTGAGCTCTGACCCATAAGTAAAGTCTCACTCTTTCTCTCTCACACACTCTCAAATCTGAACAGCACCGAAAAACACGAAGAAACTATTCAAGCGAACGAAAGAATCATGGAAGATGACGATGGCGATAACACGGCGACGACGACCGTACACTCGCCGTCGAAATCGCCTCAGAGCAGATGAATCGAGAAAGAAAATTTGTTTTTGCGATAATGAAGTTTCGTGTTTGCTTTGGGCCCCACAAGGTTTGCGGTCCAATCAAATTGTGACACGTGTCACGGTTAACACGGTTCTTTTTAGTTAGTGTATAGATCCGTTTCTTTTCAAAACAAACCTAAATACTATTATTCAATTAATCTCTTCTAAATTCTAAATGAACTCCAATTTAACCTTCTGATATTCATGCTCTAATAGATAGTCTCTTTCTTTATCAAATAAAATAAATACAATCTTATCTTGCAATATCTTAGTTAGGCCTAGGCATATATCCCGATTACCGAACCCGAAAAACCGGGTTTAAAACGGGTATGAGTAGTCCTAATAACCCGAATGGATTTTATAATTTAAAATTTCGGGTTCGGGTTAGGGTTAGGGTTACCCGAAAATAAAAGGGTTACCCAAACTATCCAAACAACACATATGTATACAAATATACAATTACCAGTATTAGCCTGTTCAGTTTCTAGTTTCAAAAACCTAAATTTCCATTTACCAATATACGTTATAATTCCACATAATACCTTTTCGATTTTCAAGATGGAAAATCCAAATCTTCTAAGGAATTCGTCTCCTCCATCAAATGAGTCTATAAACCATTCGAATGTATGTGACTGATACATTGTTGTTTTTGATTCAATGTAGTTTCTGAATTCGATTTGTATAGGATCGATTTGTTTTTGGTGATTGTTTGATTTCTTTGATTTGATTATATATAAATCCTAGATTCTATATAAATCGATTTGGTCAATTTTTCCAGTTCTAGTGAATTGTTTTATAACGAGAGGATAGCATTATAGAGGTCTTACTTTGATGTTTGGAACAACAATTGTTTTACTTAAATAATCATTTGTTTTATCCTCTATAGGATAGTGATGATAAACCGTAAACTTTTCACAAAATATTTGTTTAGTAATTTTAGCAAAAAGATCAATACTTTAAAAAAAGAAAAATGCATGTTATCCAAATTGGTTGATTATTAATATTACCGCTTGCTAATACAACAATCGTTTAATATGCTTTGGATTTATAAACTGTTTCTCGCATGAACTTGTATAATCATTCTATAATCTCTATTTGTTATTTGATTTGTACTTATCATTGGAGGAATCAAGAATTGACAAGGAAGGATGGCGAATCACAAGAGGAAGCTATCTTTTAAATTTCCAGTTTGCATTTTAGTTTCATTATGTATTTGAAGTTTTGATTTGGTTTTAGACATTACGTTGCTTTTGTTTATGTGGTTGTTAGACATTATGTATAGATTTGAACTCTTGGTTTGATTTAAACGTTGTTTTAGACATTATCTTGTTTGTCAATGGGTAACTTAGAGTAAATTGTCACATTGCTTTTGAATTTACAAGTTTGATCGGGTTAATTTTGGTTTTTGACAACAAACCCGAAACCCGTCCGAACCCGAAAATACCCAACCCGTACCCAACCCGTATTTCTATGTAACCCGTATGGGTTTTATATTCAAAAATCCAAAACCCGATACCCGAAGTACCCAAACCGAAACCCGATTGGATACCCGGATGCCCACGCCTAATCTTAATACTCTTCTTGTCATTTTCCCAGGACCCGTAATCTTAGTGCAATAGTATTTCATTTATTTGTTTCTTCTATCGATAATCCACGGAAACAATCAAACAAATATTGGATTTCAAGCAGAAAACTTTTGTTGTGTTTCAATTGTATTTGAACCGAACTAAATCAAACCGGGAATGTTTAGACCAAATGTTTGCTTGTTAAAGATGTAGTGGTGAACAATAGTGATCATCAGAACATTATTATCCATGACACTTGAAAGAATGTTATTTAGATTAATTTAGTATTAAACACTTCATAAGATTTTTGTATGTTTATTGGTGACACTTCATAAAGGTTCTAAAGAATTATAAATCAAAGTTGTAATATCAAAACAAAATTTTTTATGAGGAAAACTCTTGATAAGCAAAATCAAGCAACTTGTATGTATAGCATTTTATACAAATGTAAGGTAA
This sequence comes from Arabis alpina, assembly GCA_900128785.1. Taxonomy (NCBI): domain Eukaryota; kingdom Viridiplantae; phylum Streptophyta; class Magnoliopsida; order Brassicales; family Brassicaceae; genus Arabis; species Arabis alpina. Next base: position 16,780,567 of record LT669795.1, read on the forward strand.
AGAGGGTTCCTTTTATTTAGTTGTAAAAATTCAGAAATATAAATCCAATCCAATATAAGACTCAGATAACATATGCAAGCAACCCAACCGAGTGACTTGATGACATCCCCCTTCATCAAATGTTGCTTGGCATTGACAACACTTTGACTGGTCATACTCTCCATCTATCACCCATTCTGAATAAGTCCGGACCTATAGATTATGACATGACATAAACATCTTTCAGCACTGTCCCTTCATGTCAACCATGAAGCAGCAAAAACCAGACAAACTAAAATTCTGAACATTGTTCAACTCAGGTGGAGGAAAGTGGCTACAGAAAGACTAAAAAGATCAGATGGCTTGTGCACACATGTTTCTGCTGGGCTTAGATAGATATGTTAAAGATGCCCCCAGAAATCAAACTAGCTGCCACTAATATTTATGTTGGATCAGTGTGAAGTAACATCAATAAATCTCTTAATAAAGAAAATAAACAGTGTATGAAATAGCTCTAATTCTAAATCAGAATCGGAGCTTTAACTCGTTCTTGATGGATAAGCTCTCTAACAGAAGCTAGGCAGAACAAAATTTGCAAGCGACCAAATACAAATCCAGCTTCAAATGCATCAAATTAAGATGACCAAATGAAGCAAATGATAGACATACCTTTCTGCATTTGTAGACCACCATTGCACAAGAGCTTACAAGATCAGAATGGATAGACTCAGAGCTCGGAGATTAGAAATGAGACTTGCCTCGGAGTTGAACGAGAGGATAGATTTCAAGAGCTTCTAATAACTTGCATAAGAAGAACATGGAGAATACAACAAAAAAATCAACTTGTGACACTAAAGAAAATCACTATGGCTTACGCTATCAATGACCCAATTTTCCATTAAAACCCCTAAATCCCAAGTATTTAAGGATCATTAGGGTTCTTGTCGGAATGAACTTGCCTTGCCTACCAAAAAAAAAAAATCTTCTAATCAAAACCCAAAAGCTTCCAAAATTAGAAACACAACAAGTTTTTTCATACATCCATTATCTTATTTTAACATAGTTTAAATGATCAAATCTAGGAATCTAAGCTTATGCTTTGTGACAAAAATCTACAAAAATAAGAAGAAGAAAAAGAAGACTTACTTTGATATAATAAGCTTTATTTTATTTTATTTGAGCAGCTGGTGCATCACTCTTGACGCCTAAAATGTCGTAATACTCACTTTCCTTCACCATAGCTCAAGCCTCTAAAAAACTAAATGATCCGAAAACGCAAAATTGTTCAGGGATTCAAGCAGCAAAAGAAACTTATGGATATACAAATCAAAGCAAGTTAAAAAGGGTATGATTAAAAAAACAAAAATTGATTACAGATCTTACCAAAACTAGAATAATTCAGGAAATGAATCGAATCAAATCAAATCGGAACACCACTAACTAAATTTGCAATATGAAACAAAATCAAATCAAATCAATAAACAAACGAAGACAGAAGAATTTGTAGAAACTTTCAGTTTTTCATAAGAGTTTCAAGCTTAGAAGATTAGCCATAAACTCATAATACAAATTAGCCTCTACATCCAATTTCCAAACCTAATCCCCCTATTATGCCAGAGATATACAAAATCAAGATTACTAATTCCCACATCGAAATTGATCTAACAAAATTAGATAAACATACGCAGATTGAGACTGACATTTGACCCTAATTCCACGTTAAGATCAAATCGTGGTGAAGAATCACCAAATTTACTATAAAACTAGTAACAAAATCGGAGAAAACATACCATGGCAAAGAGATTGGAGAGAGAGAAGTTGTTTTCTGCAAAATGAGAGCTGGTGGTCAAAGAAAAACAAACAATCCACTAAAATGATGTCACGTGGCCTCGATGAAGCCTCAATGAACCGTTTCAAAAACCTGATTCAAGCAATTATCTCTTCATTTATTACTTTTTTAATCACTTTTGTTTAATAAACCCTTTTTAACACCCCCGATATTCATGCTCTCAGTGCACCAGATAATGGAACCACAATTGGGCCGACCCGGTATGAGCCCGAATAGCCCATTAGATATATAGACACTCTCCGCTCATTTTTTTGCAGAGAAAAAGAGCAAACCAACACTACTCCCTCTGTTTCATTATGTAAGATGTTTAAAGGATTTTTGTTTGTTTCATTTTATTAGATGTTTTGCTACTTTCTATGTAGATTTTAATGTTATTTGCTAGTTTTAACCTTTTTAATTCTCCAGTCTTGTATATGATTGGTTGAATTATATTTGTATATATTTATTAAATGAAATTTTGTTTATAATTGTTGTTTCTTAATTCTCGCGCATTCAACCAAAACATCTTTCAAAAATGAAACCCTAACATTCACAAACCCTAACATTTTAAGAAGACGAGAGAGAGATTGAATGGGTAATTTCAGCTGGAAGTTTGAAAAACGGTAAATTTCCTCTTTCATCTTTTCAATTTTGTGCATGTATGCAATTTATCCGTTTTCGAATTTCGATTCTTTTGATGATTAATTGACAATGTCCTAGCTAGGTTGCGCAAAAATTGGATTTCAAACTTAGGGTTTCTGATTTTGTAATGATCGTATCAGTTTTGGTTTGAATTTCAGGTTGTATCTCATATCTGGTTTAGTTCGACAAGGAACATGAATTAGGAGAGGGGCAGATCTGATAAGCACATTACCTGATCATTTGCTATGTCACATACTCAGCTTTCTTGCCACTGAGCAAGCTGTTTGGACTAGTGTGTTGTCCTCTCGTTGGAGATATCTCTGGAAATGGGTTCCTAGATTAGATTTAGACAGCTTTGATTTCCCAAATGACAAAGTGTGTGCTGGTTTTATCGACGAGTTTCTGAATTCACAGAGCGAATCTTTCTTGCGTGAATTCAAGTTAAGCATTGACCAAGATCACTTTCGTAGTGATGTCTCTCTTTATAAGTCGTGTCTTGGTAGACTGATTAAGAGCAAGATTCAGCATTTCCAAATTGAGAATCAGCCTGGATGTGGAAACACTGAGATACCCTTAACCCTTTCTGTGTGCAAGTCATTGGTATGCTTAAAGCTCCATTTCGTAAGGCTGAATGATTTTGAGTCTCTTTCTTTACCTTGTCTCAAGATCATCTACTTAGAAGACGTTATATTTCCTAGCGATGCGGCTGCTGAGAAGCTAATCTCATGCTCTCCGATTCTTGAAGATTTAAAAATATGCCTCAGTAGATATGATATTGTAGTAGCTTTACGTGTCTGCTCACTGTCACTAAAGAGCTTCACTTTGAGACGACCGGAGCCTGTTTATGGTATAAAACGTGCACATTCAGTTGTGATTGATACTCCGAGACTCGTGTATTTGAGTCTCATAGAATATCAATTCAAAAGCTTCAAGATAATCAGTATGAGTGACTCTGTTAAGGTTGATATCGATGTCGACTTTGAGCTCGAGCTGATGTGTGATTACTTATCACAAGTAAGTATTATCTATAATCTGCTCGACAATTTTTCAAATGTTGGAGATATGACCATCTCATGGAAAACTCTTAAGGTATATGAAACTGAGTGATGACAAACTCTAAGCTTTCCCATTATCATTGTTCTTCTCACTTTGTGTTTTGTTACTCTTCTCTTTTTCTTGCAGTTAATCTATAGTTACCAAGACATGGATCTACTACCCGAGTTTCATGGCTTGACCCGTTTGCGTGCTACTATGTGCTCAAATGCCTCTCTGGAAGTGTTGTCAATCGTTCTTGAGAGCTGCCCGAATCTGAAACACTTCACATTGGTACCTGCTTAAACTTTGGAAGTTTTTACCTATAAAGGTATTTGTTTATCTGCTAATTTACTGGCTTGGATTATGTGATTTGTTTTTGCAAGAATTGGTTGAAGATTATCCAGTGTCAGTGATAACTAGACTCTCGCTTGTGTTGTCTGATTGTTTGGTATCATCCCTTGAATATGTTGAAATGGAAAGCCCGATCACGGAGAAGCAACGGAACTGAAACTGGTAAGATACTTTCTGGAGAACTCGACAACACTCAAGAAGCTCGTTCTACGCTTGAATCAGTCTCTGGAGAGAAACATGAACCTCACCTCTTGAAACAAGTCTTTGAGTCTCCTAGGCGCTCTAGTTCGTGTGAATTTGAAGTTCTTCCTATGGTTCAGACTCCGGATAGGTACCCTGGTTGGGTTTATGTAAAATCCACCGATAGGTTCTAAATCGGATATAAATCTAAAAATTTGCAAACTGGGTGATCCATACAATCGAAAGTTGGTTTAGTTGAGTTTTCTAAACTTCTTAAACTCTTTGTCCTTTTTCTTTTTTCTTAGAACTTTATTTGTTTCGAAAAAAGTAGGAAAATTCTTTTGAAATAAATGGAAGATAGGACATGAACCGTTGTTGTGTCATATACTTAGCCTTGTTAGGACTAACACTGGACTTTTGAGTAGTGAGATACCATTAACACTTTCTGTGTGCGAGGCATTGGTGTGCTTAAGGCTCTGTTTTGTTTGGATGAATGATTTTGAGTCTCTCTCATTACTCCGTCTCAAGATTATGCGCTTAGAAGATGTTGGGTCAGATTGGTAACAGACTTATTAAATGTATCGCCACTTTATAATTTGTAACGTTTCAGATTTTACCAATCGCAAAAGCCATACAAAAACTTTATCAACAGTGTTACACTCAGTTTTATTGTACAGCTTTATTTGTACAGCTTTGCACTATGCTATAAAGCTTACCGCTCCCGCTTTTAGTTGAAAAACTTGTAAAGTTTTCGGTTACCAATCGGACCCGTTATATTTCCTAACAATGACATTGATCTCATGCTCTCCGGTTCTCGAGGAGTTAGTAATAAGAAGGAGAACATTTGATAATAGGGCTATTCTTTTGTGATCCGCGGGTGCATGCGGCTGCGGCATGCGGCTAAGTCGTGTTCGCTTACAAGAACTTGATATCACAGTGAAGGATCAAAGATAAACAAGAAAGATGGCTAATGATGTAAGTAATTTGTGAGTTATGTATTAGCTAATCTTGTGACTGATTTATGAATTATTCTTTAGAATTGGTCCGATAAAGAATGTCGGTATTTTTTGGAGCTCTATGCAGCTGAGAAAAAGAAAGGAAACAAAACTAAAGTTGGAATGAATCAAGAGGGGAAAGAGTTCATTATAGCCAAGTTCGAACATAGATTTAGTAAGGGATACCTCATTTGGGAGAAATTCATAAACAAATATGATACTTGTAGGAAAGCATACAATAGATTCAGGAAGTTAACTCACAATAGAACTGGTATTGGATATGATGAAATGGGAAGATTGGAAATGACTGATCATTGGTGGGATAAACTTGAAAACGTAATTCACATTTCCTTTCTTTATACATGTCCATGTGATTAGATTTTTCATTGAAATATCTCCATGTGATTAGCTTCGCTCTTTGAAAAACGTAATAGTTTAATATTCTAATGGACCAATCTGGATTATTCGTTTATGTAGGAATGGCCAGATTCTAAGAAATTAAGACTTAAGTTGCCTCTTAATATGGATGTGATTCAAGAAGAATTCGGTAGTGTTACTGTGACGGGAGGAGAAGGATGGAGTGCTCAACAAGGAGAAGCTAGTCTAGACTCTAGAGTGGATGGAGATGATGATGAAGTTGAGTCTGTTGATAAAGAGATGCCAATACCCGAGACACAAACCCAAGCTGTAGATACACAAACCCAAGCTTTAGAAACACAAACCCAAGGTGAAGCTTCAAAGAATTGCACGGAATAAAAAATTTGCGCAGAAGAATAAGATAGCAGAACAGTTGTTGGAGCGCGAGTATGCTTCTAGTGTTGAGCGTGTATTAGAAGTACTGAATGAGTTGCATGGAGTTAGGAAGTGGTCTCTATTTCACCGAGCTTCGGTTGATCACCTTTTAGCTGATGCAGTGAATCGGCAGGGTTTTATAGCGTTTTCTAGTGATGAAGATAGAATTAGTTATTTGGAGCATAGGACCGGAACAAAGCTCTATGATTGACTTATTATGCTAGTGTTTTACAACATCTTTTAAATGATCTTTTGTGAACACGTTATGAATAGATTTTTGTTATTGAAAATTTGGTTTTCTGTGCTTCTCTTATTTTTGCATATAAGTTTAGTCGAATGCATACTTTTTTATCCATGCATACGTTAGTTTAGCGAACAAAATGTTAACTTGGATGTTTCAATATTTTTTTTCCAGATGGTTAGAAGATGGATTTTGGAGGATGATGATGATGATGATGATGAAATTGGTTTGTTTGATTTGCTTAATGTTGAGAGAATGAATCATAGAACAGATCGAGGAGCGGGATGGCGTCTTGTTCAACAGCTTATGCACGGATCTGACCAACAATGTTATGATATTCTTCGGATGAACCAAAGAACATTTGAAGCTTTATACAGAATGCTTACTAGGCGATATGGATTACAACAGTCGGAAAATGTCTATGTTGAGGAATCTGTTGCTATGTTTCTTGAGGTGGTTGGTCAAGATAAAACTATTCGGGTAATAGCTGAAAGATATCAACGGTCATTGGATACAGTGAAAAGAAAACTTGATGATGTTTTGAGTGCTCTCCTCAAGTTTGCAGCGGATACACTAAAACCAGAAGAAGGGGAGTTTAGAAGAGAAGTTTTGAGGAATGATGATCGATATTGGCCTTTTAAAGATTGTATTGGAGCACTTGATGGAACTCATGTCCCCGTTCGCCCTCCTAGTGGAGCTGCATCAGAAGCATATAGAGGTAGAAAGCAGGATCCTACGATGAATGTCCTTGCTATATGTAATTTCGATATGAAATTCATATATGCATATGTCGGTGTACCAGGTAGAGCACATGATACAAAGGTGCTGACTCATTGTGCGAAGCATGAAACGTCTTTTCCAACACCGCCTAGTGGAAAGTACTATCTAGTTGATTACGGATATCCCACTAGAACAGGGTATCTTGGTCCTCATCGTAGGATGCGATATCATCTTGATCAATTTGCTAGAGGAGGGCCACCAAGAACCACACGAGAGTTGTTTAACCAAAAGCATGCGGGTCTGCGATCAGTGATTGAACGAACATTTGGAGTATGGAAAGCAAAATGGAGGATTTTGGATCGTAAGCATCCAAAGTATGGTTTGACTAAGTGGATCAAGCTTGTAATAGCGACAATGGCACTACACAACTTCATACGTGATTCACATCGGGAGGGTTCAGATTTTGTACGTTGGCAAAACAGAGAAGAACATCGTGCTCATGGTGATGAAGAAGAAGAAGAAAAAGAAGAGGAGGAAGAAGCAGAAGTTGAGCATAATCATGGTGGACATATCCCATATGAGCCTACAGGTGATAGAGCAATGGAAGATTTACCTGAAATCATCACAAATGAGTTTGCTAAAAGACGAAGATTACCAAATTAGATATTTTAATTTACAACTTACTGTTTATTTTCATCTTATTAGAATTGTTCTTTAGAATTGATTCATCTTATTATTTTCATCTTAATGGTTTTAGACGAATTGATTCATATATGTTCGATTGTGATGATAAAATCTTATCGGTGTGAAATTTTATGATGATATTTTATGACTTATGATGTGTATTTTTTTTAACTAAATAATTTAGTTTTAATTTAATTTATGATTATCACAAAAAAATCATTTACAAACTATTTGTTTATCAAGTTTATAAACTTAATGAAATTAAAATTAAAATTAAATTAAAAAATAAATTATAAGCTTAATAATAAAATTACAAAATTAATGTAAATTATGACAAAAAAATATTAAAATTAAAAAACTGCCGCGTGACGCACGACTCACAAACGAACAAACTTGCGGCCTGACGTTGCGGCCAGACGTAGCGGTTGCTAAACGGACAGTAATTGTTGCGTCTGGCCGCAGGTTTCTGCCGCAGCCGCACGCGACTCGCAAACGAACCGGGCTAATGTTGTAGATTTACGTGTATGTTCTAAATCACTAAAAAGAGCCTCACTCTAACACTTGTGAAAATTGCTGATGATGAAGTATTGATGACGGTGGATTTTTCCTAATCAAACTATGAAAAAACACAAAGAGATTTGATTAGTTAACAGAGAAATTAGAAAATAAAATAAAAATGAAAGTTATAAAAATCTGATTAAAGAAGCCTTGTGTTCAGAAAAGAGGCTTCTCTGAGCCAGCTGTTTTATTGGAATTCCTCCGGCGACAAAGCCTGATCTCGAGGTTAGTTGAATCGATTATTTCTCCCGGAACTTTCTCTGATCTCCGTTCATGTCGGTTTGATTTATGGTAGATTTTGTTTGTGTTGGTTTCGTGAATTTTCGTTAGATCTGGTTGCAATTTCGTTTAGGCCCAGTAAATCCTCCATAGCCATCTTCTTATTATAATTTCTTCGTGGAGGAAGAGCGATGATGATGATGAACAAAGGCGGTTCCGGCGGAGGAAGCGGACCAACGGCCGCCGCAGCCGCTGCTGCTTTACAGAAGCAAAAGGCGTTATTACAGAGAGTAGACACTGACATTACATCTGTCGTCGATAACTTCACTCAAATCGTCAATGTCTCGAGAGTGAGTGATTTCTTTCAAAATCTTTTCTCTTTAATATAGTAGATTCCAACGAACCATATAAATTGGTTATGGTAGGTGAGGGATCCTCCCGTGGAGAACTCGCAGGAAGCTTACATGATGGAGATGCGAGCATCTAGAATGGTAATTGATTACTTCAGTTTCGAATCATTTAATTTCTGGTACAAACAATTAGGGTTCTAAGGAGCATTTTGGGATCCAAAGCTCACATATTCATTGGACAACTTGGGTTTGTTTTGCTTGCTTATGATACCCTCATTGTGTTTGTTCCTCAATGGTGGTGCTCTAGGTTCAAGCAGCTGATTCTCTTTTGAAACTCGTATCAGAGCTGAAGCAAACCGCGATTTTCTCTGGATTTGCTTCGCTTAACGATCATGTGGAACAAAGAATTGCAGAGTTTGATCAAGAAGCCGACAAGACTAATCGACTGTTGGCTAGAATTGGCGATGATGCATCCGCTAGTCTTAAAGAGCTCGAGTCTCACTATTACGCTTCTGCTCACAGATTGCCTCTAGACATTTAACAGATTTCTTCTTCTTTCTTTGGAACCTATAAATTTTATTCTCTCCACTATTTTCTTAATTCCAATTTTGCTCAAAATTCTTAAATGTCTTATATTGATGCCTAAATCTCTGTTTATTCTTTCTCTCTTGGTGAATTGTGAATGATGTAACTTCAGAGCATTGTCATGTTCAGGCAATTCTTGGCTGTTGTTTTGAACGTTGATAAGACCCAAAGGTTAATGAAGTAAGCGACCGAGCAAAAAGTGACGGTCTTATTACAAGGCCTTGCATTTGCAAACAGCTTTGCGCTAAGCAAAGACATGTCTTTTGTATTGTTAGCCGCAACAATCACTTGCAAGATCCTAAGGCTTTGGCCCTCTGGTCCAAATGCAGGAAATCAGAGGTGTCAGCTCAGCTTCCGGGTTTTCCTGACGACATAAGAAAAAACTCAAATGGAGAATTTTGGGCGCTTTACACTAAGGAAGATCTTTTCAGAACTATAGCTCACTCAAACATGGTTCAGAGATTTGATGCTTAGACTTCCAATTCGTGGCCCGAGTCTGCAGTCGGTGTTCATCGGTGGAAGACCTCATGCAATAGCCATGAAGCTGAGTGAATCAGGAGAGGTTCTGGAGGTGCTTGAGGATATAGAAGGAAAGACCGAAAGAGATTGAGGTTCATAAGTAAAGTGGAGGAGAAAGATTTGAAGCTCTGGTCTGGCTCTGTTTTCATGCCTTTTCTTGGTGTCTATGATTTGTCGTTTTTTTACATTGTTTAGATTTCATTGTCTTTGCAATGTGAATGTGAATCGCATTGTCACAATTATGCATGTCTTGTATTCTATATAAATGTGCATAAACATATAGTCTGGTAATGGTAAATTATATTTTCATGTTTCAGAAAAAATGTTACAAGACCAATCAATTATTGTAGAAAATGGGTTTACGATGAGAATACGGTTAATTTTGCTTTGTTTCTCTCTTGACCTTAAATTTGATGTGCTCTTCGAACATCTCTTTTATTGAGTTTAAAAGTCTATTTTCCACTCGGAAAGCGCTCGTTGAATTTAGAAATTTGGATGTTACTTTTTCATTATACAAACCGTAATTGGTAAATACGTTATAAACATCGTTAACTATTTTGTTTAAATAAGTAATAATGAAAATAACATTTTTCTTTTTGTCGTCAATGAAAACAACATTTTATGTTATCATTTATGTTATGAAATAGTTAATTATGTTTTAAAATGTAATTATTTTCTGAAAAGTAGTTAACAACTATATAATTTAGATAATAAAATTGTGAACTATGCTTTTAAATTAGTAACTATTTTCTGAAAAATAGCTAACTATGTTTTATATAGTAAAATAGTTAACAGTTTCGTGTCGGAGTTATTTCGTTTTTTATTTAATTTTTTATTGTTCACCTAATTTTATATTTGTACATATTACCTAACTAATTTTCTTTTTCAAAAGTGATATTTTACTTAGAGCATCTCCATCCGTCATACCGACTAAAGTTTCTTGTTTTGATTATTTTAATATAATTTAAATTTTAATTTACCAAAAAATCACTGAACCAATTAAATAAACCTTATTTTAGTTAGTGTTAATGTATGTGTGTGATTTTTTACAACACAATTTTAAATTATTAATGGTCTAAGTCCGATGTTGAACGGTGATTTTAAAATAGACAAAAACTTGTGCTGACAATTTTTGGTTATCTCTTTTGATCGTCATTAGTTTTTGTTATATGGTTTTTTCCCTATTAACTAATAGCAGAAGTTTGAGCAAGCACACTGGGCCTAGTCACGTCAGCATTTTAATAACTCTCTCTCAAGCTGCCACGTAAGCAGCAACTCTGAATTATCTAAACCTATATGATCCTTAATTCTCATTACTATTAATATAACGTAAGTGTTAATCTAAATTCCAAGTCCGCCAAAAATAATATACTAACACAAGAAGGCCCAGTGAAGCCCAACTCCTGTCCTTCATCTTCTTCACGTCACTTCCCACGAAACACGATTACCCTTCCCAACCCTAGACAAAAATTCAAACTATTACCAATCTCTAACGATTCCTTTTCCCAGTCTTCATATACTCTACCGTTACATCTTTATTTCACTCAGATTCATAGCACTTCAATGGCTTTAATGACCACTACCCACTCCTCCATGACCTTTCACTCCGCCCGCAGGTTATATAATACAAGCACCTCCTCCAGCCATTTTGATCCTTTTCTTATGGTTATTTTTATTTCTGATTTTTGATTTATGCTCCCTTTACATAACTTAATCTTCTAGATAATTGTTCAACGATTTTCCAATTTATCTTTACCTTCTTTGATCGCCATGCTATTGTAATTGTTTTTCACTGTTTTCCATGCAGTTTGATTCTCGGAGAGAATTCTGATCTTCGATGGACTTTCTTCCCCATTTGGCGTCACCATCTCCTCAATTTCTCTGTTTACTCCGCATAATTCGTTTCCGCCACCATCTGCTTGATTTCTCTCTCCTGTCTCCGTCAGGTTAGCCATTTACACGAGTGCTTTCCTTTTTTGTTGTTGTCGTTACTGTTTAATTTCACGTTGTAGAACAAAGTGACCGACGAGATTCAGCTCGATATTTCACCTTTTTGTTTTTTTGCTCACATTGTACACCTATAACCTTATTTGCGTAATCAAAATATTGCTCTGTTTTTTTTTAGGAACACATCGACAATGAAGGTGTGATGAAATTGCAGACCTGATTTTACATGAACGAAACGGATATTTAACACTTGCATGATGCTATATATATTTCTTCCCGAGCTTTGGATTTTAAATGAAGGATTGAAAACTAATCATAAGTCCTCTTAAACCCTTTGCTCTTTTCTCACACTTCTACCAACACTCATTTCATAGCAGAGGACACCCCATATACATACCTAGCTGGTTTCTGTATTTTGTTTCGCAAGTCCAGTGAGAAGCTCCATAATTTATCTTTAGTCTTGACAAAGAAATCTACGAATTGTATCGCGATACACATCAAAAAGGAAGCATACATGGCATGAAAGTAGATATCATTTTCATTGTCTTGGTTTGTAACATTTATTCTCGGTGTATTTAACAAACAGAAGCTCAGATTGTGGAAATCTATTTGCATAATCATGAAGGTTAAGAGAAAATTCAATGCTTTTTATGTAAGCAACACGAAAACCCAAAATTTGCGTCTGTGAAATCAAAATAATACCTACATACTTATGGACTCCTAAAATCTAAAAGGAATCAATTAAAGCCTTTTTTTAGTTAGTTTTGTTTTGACACGTGGCATTCCCAAAATCTCTATATATATCTCCCTATCTCAGCCCATACATATTTTAATCACGCTTTAAATTTTCTCTACAACTTTAATTAAAAACTCCAATACACCATGTTAAGCCCATTTTCGGTTTGGCACACTACAATCTTATCTCCAATACACCATGTTACTTCCGTTATTATCTATCGCCTCTTCGCTTTCTTTACCAAAAAGAAACCCGCTGCATCAACTTATCCCCGCTTCGGCTACTAACCTCTCACCCACGTTCAAGGTAATCAACGTTCTTTGTTAGCTCTTCCACCTCCCACCTTCATAAACTATTAAATCCCATCCCATTTAACGTTACGCCCTCTCACTATATATATCCTCCTAAGAATATATCCCATTTAACCATTTGTTATACCTTCTCAAATCTCAAGTCCACCAACTATAAATTACTCCCTCCCAAACGCTTAACCCGACACTCCAAAATAAAACCCATAATTACTTCGTTTTCCTCAAAAATGGTTGCTACTAATTATCATTACAAACTTTGAACACAAGATTTGCTCTTTTATAATGTTAATGAAGTGGTTAGTACACAAATAACAAGTTTGTGCTGCACTCAAAAAAAGTTACGATAGATAATACCATTTTGCATGTTATTCAATGTTTACCAGTCAGATTCAACTTCTCTTGGTATGTTGTCTCATTTTTGAACAACGCGAGGCATTATCAAGTTTCGTTAGTTAGTTGATCACTTTTTTTTTTGTTTTCTTAGATTCTGATGAAGGAACATGATTTCGAGTTTTGATTTTTGAAATTCAAAGTAAACACTCAGAGTTTTGATGGTTCATTAAGTCTTTTCGTTTTAGCATTGAACTATTTATTTATTTTAGTCCTCGAGGTTAAAATTCTCGGCTGTCTTCGTCTTACCATTGAACTGTTCTCATGTTTGCTTTGATATCTAATTCATTCCCAACGGAAAGCTACATTCTTGGATTTAAATACCAAAGAGGAAAAAATGAAACGGTTCTCCAGATCAATCTTTTCCATTTATGTTTTGCCATATTATAATCACTTATGTATTGGCTCACTCAAAAGTATTTGGATGGTTGTTTTCGTTTTACATATGTTATTTGGCTTTTACTACCCTACTCATACTTTGTATTTTGCTTTTTAAAAACTTTAGTGTATTCCATGCCATCATTTACGAAAATAGTACAATTTGATATAACTACGAATTTTAGATTCGTCGTATGATATGCATTCTTAAATATAACGCAATATATACCATGGGTGTTGTCGTATATATGGAAAACAGGAATTCAAGACTTATTGGGAGTACACAGGAAGCTAAAAAAGAAGCAAGTCACTGGCCTGAATGTAATATATATACTTCAGAGAGAGTAGAGGAAGTCGTCTTCTTCTTCACTTTCGAATCTGGCACAAAAATGGTCTTTTCCAGAGCTGAATGTGATCAAGTGCAACATTCATGCTTCATGGAGGGATAGGAATATGATATGTGGTAGGGCTTGGATAGCCATAATTCATGATGGAAACGTGATTCTACATGCTTGAGATGCTTTTACCAAATCTGCTAATGGGTTGCAGAGTTGAGATGCATTCTATGGTCAATTTAAAGTTTAAGGGATTTAGATATTCTGATCAGCAAGCTAGATCGCGGAGTTCATCAGATGCTTTATATGTTATGTTCATCATGGGCCTTTTGGATCCAATATATAGAAGGCTTATATCCTCATACTCCTTTGTTCATATAAGTAAATTTTCTGCAATTCCATTATATGTTCTGCAAAAACAAAAAATATTGTAAGCAAGTAAGAGTGTGGTTCTTAGAAGTAAATCATGTTTCTTGAGATATAGTATATCTAAATATATTAAATAAACCATATCTTATAAACACATGACTGATTCCACCCAAAAAAAAAAAAAACATGACTGATCCAATATTTGGGAATGCCTAAGGAACCTATGTTAAGATTACATGTGTGTGATCATAGGTTCGATAGGTGTTCAAGTGTGATGATCATGAAAAGGGAAACATGATGTTAAGTCTCATTTGTGTATAAATGCATATCAATTTGTAGTTGTTGTGATCTGGATATATAGTGAGATCACGGCATTTCATACTAACACGAAACCACGCATTGGATCATTTCCTAAACAAAATGGTTCCGTGCTATTTGGGCATTCAAGATTTAGTATGAATGGTCGAATGAGGACATGTTGATAATGATAGTGGATTACCTTCAAGTGAATTATACAAGTACTTCAAGTTAGCAAAAGAAAAAGAAATTATAAGTATTTCTTGATTTAATTGTAACACAAAGAAACAAGCAAACAAGCATAACTTTAAAAACCGTTAAGTAAGAACAACTTAAAATTATTCTAAGCATGTTTGAACCATTCGGTAGGAACAATACATGGCGACGAAAAACAAGGTAAAAAAAATATCCCGAATTTGTCACAGTATATTTTCGCAATTGATTATATTATAGTATAAAGTAAATTTACGATTTCTTATTTGGAGTACATTCAACCAAATAAATATAGGGAGTATCAATTATACTAATGCATAAAGACTATATATAAATCAATTTCAAAACGAATATTGTTTTTATCAAAAAAAAAAAAAAAAACGAATATTGCAGTCCAAACCCACGCGTAGCGTGGGAAACCCCCTAGTATAAAGTAAATTTACGATTTCTTATTTGGAGTGCATTCAACCAAATAAATATAGGGAGTATCAATTATACTAATGCATAAAGACTATATATAAATCAATTTCAAAACGAATATTGCAGTCCAAATCCACGCGTAGCGTGGGAAACCCCCTAATTTGTTATCATAAGAAATTTATTCTAATCAATGTAACATATGTATTGACTCTTAACATCTATTATCTTTTAGATATATTGAATTTCGTTTATCTATGCCGTAACGCGCGGATTTATTTCCTAGTTAATTAGTAGTTCACAAGCCCACCAGTTCTGACTTCAGAAGATTTTTTTGATTAGTAGGACTAAACGTACTCAGTTTTGTTGATTAGTAGGAGTTAAACTCAGAAGATTAGACGCAGACAAAAGTCGGTTTCCATCTTCGCCCGAATATTCCATCTCCGGTTAGTGACTTTTCACCTTACTCTATTCTCCTGTCGGTTCATGGATCCACTCACTGAACTGAACCATTTTTGCCTTTCAATTTCATCATTGCTGATCTATGTAACGGTAGATTATAGTTTAAAAGATCTAGAGCATGGTTATTTTAACAATCTCAGAGCTCGGTTGTAAATTGTGATATTCGTTACTGGTCATTTGATTTTTAGGTTTTTTTTTTCTTGTCTCTGTAATCTTTGGTTTAGTGGCGTTGATCAAGAGCTATGGAAGGAAGAGTCGGCAGAAACGTGGAAGATAGAATTAGCTTATTACCTGAACCGTTGCTATGTCATATACTTGGCTTTCTGACCACTAAGGATTCTGTTAAGACCAGTGTTTTGTCATCTAGATGGAGAAATCTCTGGCTATGGGTTTCTAGTTTAGATTTGGACAAATCTGACTTCTCTGAGGACAATGCTTGTGTCAGTTTCGTCCATAAGTTTCTCAATTTCCGAGGTGAGTCCTACTTGCGTGGATTCAAGCTAAACACTGACCACGATGTCTCTGACAATTCTTCGTTAGAGGCGTGTTTGATGAGAGTGGTCAAGTGTAAGATTCAACATCTGGAAATCGAGAATTACATTGGACTTTATATCGTTCTTACGCCTTTGATCTTTTCAATGTGTAACACATTGGTGACCTTGAAACTCAGTTTCGTAATCCTCAGTGATTTCAAGTCTTGCTCCTTACCTTGTCTCAAGATTATGAACTTAAAGAAGGTTATCTTTCCCACCGATGACGCTGCAGAGGCACTAATCTCATGCTCTCCGGAGCCAGAGTAAATTTGATTCCGTAGAAGTTTTACGCGTCCGCTCTACTTCACTAAGGAGCCTCACTCTGAAACGAGTGGATCCTGATTATGTTGAAAATTTTGGACATGCAGTTGTGATCGATACTCCGAGACTTGAGTTCCTGAGTCTCAAAGACTACCAATACAAAAGTTTCGAGGTAGTTAGTATGAGTGAATCTGTTAAGGTTGATATCGATGTCGTATTTGAAGTGATTGGTGGTGTTGCTGGTGCATTGATAGAAAGAAATATCATTTGTAATTTCTTAACCCGTGTTTCACATTTCAGAGATATGACCATCTCGAGGAAGACTCATGAGGTATATACTTTACACACCCATCTCTAAAGTTTTCCCTTCAAATTCTATAGCTAACTTCATGTGAGGTTACTTTTCATTTTGTTGGTAGTTCATCTATCACTACCTTGAAATGAACCCGCGATTCAGATTTCATGAATTGGCTTGTTTGCGCGCGACTATGTTCTCAAACTCCTCTCGAAAGATGTTGCCAACAGTACTTGAGACATGCCCGAATCTGAAACACCTCACCTTGGTAATGATTTTCTTAAAACTTGGCAGGTGTTTTACACAGATTCTTAACCTTGTACGATTCGGGGTTTGCAGGAATTGGTTCATGATTCGCTGGTGACAAAGGGGAGAAGTAGACTTTTGACTATGCTGCCTCATTGTTTGGTATCGTCTCTTGAATCTGTTGTTATCAATACTCCGATCACGAGGAGCGCAACAGAATTAAAACTTGGTAGATACTTTCTGGAGAATTCAACAACACTCAAGAAGCTTGTTCTACGATTGAATCAATCTTCTGGAGAGAAACACGAGCCTGGTGTCATGAAACAACTCTTTGGATCTCCAAGGTGCTCTGGTTTGTGTCAATTAGTCATTCTCTGACATCAATATGTTGATGCATAACGCATTTTTCAAGTTGGATTGTGATAAGAAGTCTTATGCTTTCCATACAACCTGAGTAATTAATGTATATTGCTTTACGATGAGTGGTTCGAAAGATTACCATGAATTTGCTTGAACAACATCAACAATTCCCAAACTGATGTGGAGAATGTTCAACATAGATTTTGTTTTCTTCCGTTTCGTAATTGATAACACCTAGTGAGGGATATTACATTCTAAAATCTCTAGTAAACTGAGAAAGAGGAAAAAGTCAAAGAAATCTTGACTAATAGAATGAGTGATTGTATCTCATATCATTTCAAACGAATGATTGACCAGATTGAATGTGGAAAAAATAGAGAAGACATGAACCACCCTTTGTTATTTGCAATTTTGAACCCTCCGCATACGCATCTTGAATAATTCAAAGATGCAAAAGAAAAGAAATAGAACAAGAAACCAAAAATCAAACGCCCATTGGCCCAACTTGGCCCATTATTCTTTTCAGCTATCACCTGGTTTTGTTCTCTCTCTGGCTGTTCAGTGGAGAAGAAGATCCAGCCAAATCGATCCGTTGAAAAGGTATGACGATCTTCCTTGTCTGCTTCTTCCACTCGTTATCTTCCTTGTAGCTTCTAGGGTTGATTTTCTGATTCTTGTAAGATTACAATTAGATTGGATTGATTTTAGTTAATTCAGTTTTAGGGATTTCGAATTATTGAACGATGTCGAGTGCTGTGGACGCGACGGGTAACCCGATCCCTACTTCTGCGGTGTTGACGGCGTCGGCGAAGCATATAGGTATGAGATGTATGCCGGAGAATGTTGCGTTTCTCAAATGTAAGAAGAATGATCCAAACCCCGAGAAATGTCTTGACAAGGGTCGTGAGGTCACTCGCTGCGTGCTTGGCTTGTACGTATCCTTCTTCCTTCTACCTCTCTTTCTTTGCTTGATTGTGAAGATATTGTATATCAGATTGTTTGACTTAGGGTTCTAATCATAGAATTCAGCAGTGGGTAGCCGAATGTGTAGAGATTTAGGTTGGATTTTCTGGACTAAGGCTTAAAACGTTTACCAAATCAGCAACTGTTTTTGTGCTAAAGTATCTCAACTTAGCTGTCACAATTCAGCACAAAAATAGTTATGCAAGTCCTAGGGTCATAAGCGCAGGTCATTTTGAATTGGACTAATCAATTATACAGTGTTTGCATATTGTTTTAGAGGTCACAAGAGCTATCTGTGCTATGCATTATGATATCATTGACTATTCTCTATGCCATGCATTTTTTGGTTTATGTTTTCCTTGAAAGTCATGGAGTAACCATTTGTTTCACTCAGATATACTACTGTACAACTTGGGTTGTTTTGTATATATCATCGGTGTTGCATGTTGGCCAGGTAGAGACAGATTCATACCATGCGTCTGTTTACAACTTCTCATGTTTTGATTGCTTAACTTAAAGCCATTTACTATCCTCTGAGTGCTGGTTTAAGACTCAGTTTTTCATGTTTACAAGTTGTTTCCACATTCAGACATTATATGATTCCTCTGCTAGATTTGTTGATGGAACGATGGAATTTCTTACAGGCTGAAGGATCTTCACCAGAAGTGCCAAAAGGAGATGGATGATTATGTTGGATGTATGTATTACTACACAAACGAGTTTGATCTGTGTAGGAAAGAGCAAGAAGCGTTCGAGAAAGTGTGTCCCCTCAAATGAGAATCACAAGTTGTTGTCATGTTTTAATTTGTATTCTCTTAATAAAGCAAAATGTTCATTTTTGAATGAGCTTTACTCTCTTCCTCATTTTTTTGTCATCCCTTTTTTACCTCTCAATGAACTGCTTTTGTAGCGACTTTTCAAAGACAACCAAATGGATTTGCTCAGCACACAATTGATTTTCCGATCGTTTACCATACTTGACATTTGTAGGAGTTAAAAGATTCTTCATTCAGTTTTATCAAACTGTGGTTAGGCTAGTGGATTAGAGTATAAAATAGATTTTCTTCTGAGAAATATTTAGGTACATTATCAAAAACAAAGGAAACGACAGTAGTAAAGCTGGGTATGTAAGATAAACAAACAAACATAAAACTAAACAAAAAGAAAGGCAGTGAAATACATCCATAGTTTCAGATCTTTATGTCCCACTCCAGTTAAGAACAGAAGATCAATGACTGCGAGGAAACACCATACATCATCAGAGATTCACACACCACACTTATTTAGGGATAATATGTACGAAAGACAATAACAATGCAGCTATCTCTTTACCTGATGGACTGAGAACGTGACCTTGATAGACTTCGAGACCTGATTGGAGTAAGCGCCCTCTCCTCTCTAGGACTTCTTCTACCTTTTCTCCTTGGGCTTTCAGACACATTGCTAGATCTGTATTCCTTCTCATTTTGTGGCAAAGGGGAACGGGAAACAGATCTTGACCTTCGAGGAGAGTACGAATCATCCTCTCTTACTTTACTGCGCTTGTGCCTGTGCCAGTTAAAAACAAAACGGAGATAAAAACGTTTACATACTGAGACAATTACCTTTTCCTAAGCATATAATATAAACCAATTGTGAATCAGTACACACAGAATGCAAACATATTATGAATGTTCTTCAGATGACTTTTGTTCCCTATTCACACTCTTTCAGTTCTCTAACTAATTGGTTTCTTTATTTTACCTGTACTTACTCCTCATCTCTGGAAAATAACATTACAAACTTGTAAGTGGTATTCCGACATCATATAAGGTCTACAACGCACATACTGACTGAGCAGGCACCATAAAAACATGAAAAACCATTCTTTATTCTCGTGGAATTTCTCTATATCTCCATATACCATTCTTTCATTCGCTAACTATAAGCCTTTCCATTCATTCTTTGACCGGATGTCAAAATGAAATAAGCAAAAAAAAAAAAGACAAATCAAACTCAATATAATACAGATGGAACCCACAAACTCTCACACTAAACTTATAGATAACCAGTTGACCAAGTGGTAGTCAAGTTCTAGCTAATTAAAACTGGAAACTATGATAATTGGGAAATAGGTATCCAGGTTTAGGGTTTAGGGAGAAACCAAAACCCAAAAGGGAACTTTTTGCTACAAGACTTATTAACTTAGAAGTCTCAATTTGTGCCTTCTCGTTGTATTAGTAGCCACACAACTGGCAGACTATCTACGTAACTAGTAAAGAGTGATTGCTTGTATTCACACTAACTAGTGTCAGTAAAACAAATAGTCTAACTGAAGTGAGCATATATACAATAGCAATGC
This sequence comes from Arabis alpina, assembly GCA_900128785.1. Lineage (NCBI taxonomy): Eukaryota > Viridiplantae > Streptophyta > Magnoliopsida > Brassicales > Brassicaceae > Arabis > Arabis alpina. The sequence goes on from LT669795.1 coordinate 16,801,099, forward strand.
CAGATAAATAAGGTCCAAACCTTGGTTCTCGCCTTGCAGGAGAAAGCGAACGTGAATGAGCTGATGAGTAAGAAAAGACTCAGTTAGTAAGCATCACGAGGACCATAGGTTGTATAGACCTACATCGAACCATAACTTGTAGTTGTCTTGATATGTATCAAGAAGTTACAAGCAGGCCACAAAGCTACTTACAACGGTATCTGCGTCTTGGTGATCTGTGTGAAGTCCTCTTGTACTCCCCATATCGACTACTATATTTAACCAAACATGAGTTGGGGATAACTGAGGACTATTACTTAAAACGCATTTACAGGAAAAACTGATACAGATACGAGAAAACGAAATTTTCACCTTGAACGGTTAGTTGTACGCATTTCTCGTGGAGTTTTCCGATTCTCCTCAGCAAAAACAATGGTTATCTCACGCCCACCAATAACTTTGTGATTCATTCGCTTCATGGCCTCAGCTGCATCTTCAGCATAACGATACTTAACAAATCCAAACCCTCTCGGCTCCCTTAACCACAAAACATCATCAGAATAAAGTTAAAGGTACATAGTCAAACAACAACTACTTGAGCAACACCAAAAATTCCCAATAAAAAGTAGCTCTGTCTCGCAGTCTCACACATAAAGTTAAGAACATAAGCCTTTGTAATGTCAATCCCTAGAATCCATGAACATCAAATCCACCAGTCAGAAACTAGAACACATAATTCGAAGAAATAAGTAAATAAGTAGCAAAGCTTAAGCTCATAAGAATCTGATTAAAAGAGATAAAGCTTGACACATACCCAGTATAATAATTCCTTGGCAAGTATATGTCCTTGAGTGGACCAAACCGCTCAAACGAGTCCCTTAGATCGTTCGGCCTGAAAACAAAATGAGCAAACAGCTAAGAAATCGTGCCAATAAGAGCCCTAAGTGGTGGTTTAGACAAGCAATTCATCCACAAAGAAATCTAATAGCCATTTTCGTTGATCCAGACTGTTCAATCGGTCTTTCCGAAGAGAAAATTATCATTGCATCATATAGGGAGAGAGTGAGACCTAGCATCGAGAGGGAGATTGCGGATGAGCAAACCAGAAGGATCAGAGGATTCGTGGTCGCGAGAAGACGGGCGATCACTGTGGCGATTATCGTCGTAGGTTTTACGCTCGCGCGGTGGCGACCGGCGACGAGGACGGGGGCTATAGCTTCTGCTCCGGCTCCTCGCTCTCGCCATGCTCTGCTTTGGGTATTCTTCTCAAACGAATCCCCCAAAAGGAAATTGAATTCGCAAAACCCTAATCTGAGAGTAGGGGGGAGTAAATTTGGAGGGAGAGTGGAAGTAATCGACCACCGTCACTGAGTTTTAAAACAGCACTTGCCGGAAACTGCGACGGCAGGCTTTTTCATGGGCCTGCAGATTTACAACATTATGGGCTTATCTTTTAACTTTTGACCTTGGGTCATTAAAATGGAATCACCACTATGTAAATGTGTGGTTGGTTCGCTTCGGGGAGTACAAACTTTTACTTTATGCTGTCAAAAGTTAATCAAATCATATATTTTTGCTAATTTGTATATGTCATTAACGAAAATGAAGTATAGGATTACAAAATGTTTGTGAAATAGTTTGCTACATCTATTATTTTGAATCTATGGTAAAAAAATATTTATTTTATGGTAAAATAAATTTTACTCTTAAGTCTTATCCTTGTCACACGATATGACCTGTATATGAAGGTTGAGTCTCTTATTAGACTGGTTGTAGACTTGTCTGACTTGGTTGCGAATTTGTTAAGTTTTGATCATGATGAGGAAAATGGTGATAATACATTGAATGTAGAGCCCAATGATGATAATGCTGTGCAGATTCATGAGCATTCGAATGATGATAATGCACATATTGTTATGGCAATGGGTGGTGATAATGCACAGATTGATAATGCCCTACAGAATCAAGAGGATCCTAATGCTGATAATCCACAGATTGTGGAGTCAAATGTTGTTGTTGTTCTTAATCCGTAGGTGCTAGCACTGCAGAGACGTCAAAAAATTATTTACCAAGCATGATTTAAACTATATTTACCAAGCATGATTTAAATGTTTTATTAATTTTAAAGTCTTAAAAGCTTGTCTTTTATTTTTTCCTCTTGTTTTTGTCTTTTATCCTAAAGTCACCGAAAGCAAGCTTTAACTATTACAAAATGATTTATCTATTCTTTTCTCTTTTCCCAAAATTATCAAAATACTTTTTGTAGATTTATATATAATTTATAACTAAAATATTTTGATTAATTAATTACTATCTCTTTTTTTCTATTCTTTTGAGATCCATTTTTATATAAATGAATAAAATATCAAAAGTTTACAAAAGTGAATGAGAATAACAACTTTTTGCAAAATGAATAAAGATAATAAAATTTTGTGAAATGAATGAAAATATCAAGGTTTTGCAACATGAATAAAAATAACAAAATTTCCGAAAATGAATAAAAAATTATCACCATTTTGTTTGTGATTGAACTAGTTTTGGGGAAAACAAAATGTTATTTATAGGTTCTACATAACCAAGAAAAATTCAAAGTTAAAAGCCTCAAAATATTCAAATACTATTATTGAAGCTGATTTGAGTTGGAAACACTTGAAACATCGTTAAGATTATTTGAAAGGTCAATAATGCATTTATAAGAAAGATTCAGAAGCTCTAGAATTCCATGCAAATGTTTTGCAATTTGTTCCAGTTCTTGATGAAGCTTTTATTTTAGATATTTTTTTTCTTGGTTTATGTTTTCATTTATATTTTTTACAAAAATATTATTTATAAGTATTTATGAATAAGTGAAAAAGTATTTAATAAAATAACAGTCAAAGATTCTACAGATTATATTACCAAACAATCTTTTATTAGCAGTCAAAATCTCTACAGCCTAAAGTTACAACATTAGCAGCCAAAATCTCTACAGCCAAAAGCTTACAACAAAAGTCTAAATTTAAGTCATTACCAAGAGCCCCCAAATTTTATTTTCTATGAAAAAAAAAGTTTCAAAAAAAAAAGTTTTATCCTTGTCCATCTTGTCCCTTTATGAAAAGTAAATTTACCTCATTTGTCATTAAAAAAAACGACACGTCGGGTAAAAAACTGTCAAAACCCTAAAACCCACACTCCCACTTGTATATATTATTTTCCCTTCTCTCCTTTTTTTTCTCAAAACTTTCCTTAGTTCGATGGATATGGGTGATCGTGTTGAAATTAGTGAGCGTGTTGAGATGTGTGAGATTGATGAAGATCATCCCAAATCTGAATGTAAGAGCACCATTATAGGTGATCCAATTGAGTATCAATTGGGTATCAGTAGCTCATTGACAATTTTAAAATAATTATTGGGTATCAGTTTAGCCCAAAAAAGATCAGATAATTGATCCGAAATGTACAGTAAAACGGGACACATGTCGTGTTATTATTGGACCATGGGTTTTTTGTGTTTCTGAGTTAAAAAAAATTGTTTCATTTTGGATTTGGCCTTCATCGTCTTCTCTCCTCCGATCTTCTCTGATGGTCTTCAATTTTCCTCCAATCGATTGTATGGCGGAGATCCATTCATGTGTCAATTGCTTTATGCATAGATATTGGGTGTGTGTACTCGATTTGTGGGTGGTTATTTGTTCTTGCTTTTATCTACAAAACCAAAAATTCTCTAGTTTGTTGTTTAATCTGGATGTTTGCAATTTATATCACTTGTCTAATTTCTTCTTTGGTCTTGGGATATGATCACATAATCAATTATGTGAATCGATTTTTATATTACTCATTATGTTGTTTCATGTGGTTAATGTGTTTGATTTTTTAGCTAAGCCTTTGATTACTTTTGGTGGTTGATTATGCAAGGAAAACTAAGTCTTTGATTACAAATTGGTTAAAAGGAGTAATGGGTTTTGTGGAATTGAGCTTCTTGAGCTCTGATCCAGTTTTGGTAGGAAGAAGATTTGGCAGTGTCGAGTTTGTGAGATGTAGTAGCAATGGAGGTTTTAGTGAGCTTAGTTTGGTTCTTTGTAGAAGAAGAGATTGGTTTGGTTCTTGGTGGAAGAGATTGGTTTAGTGAGCTTGGTTTGATTCGTCTTAGAACCAGAACTTCTTGATGATGATGAAACCGAACCTGAACTAGTAAGTTTCTTCTTCTTAGGAGCATCATCATCATCGAGCTCTTGAACCAACAATCGTCTAACCAATATTAGGTTAAGTCTCTGATATCTCAACGTAAGTGCAACTGAAGTTTATAAATAAGTGTCTAGAATTAATTAGATACATGACTTAAATCACAAAATCTTAGGCATGTGTTGCTCTAAACTTGATCTGATACTTTTCTGGTGAGTTTTATATTTAAAATCCAACTGTTTCCAATTAGAAGTAGGCTACATCTGCCTTACTGGAGTAGATTGATGCCCAACTCTTCATCTAAATTTTTTTAGTCAGCCCTCCTACGTTTTTATTTTTTTGCAAGTAGTATACTGTTGAGTTTACATGACACTAGAAAATGCAGTTGTTTTGTAAGTATGTCTATTAGTTCTGCTCCATTTGTCATTAGTTCTCGTGTCCTTCAAGCTAATACCTTTAATACTGCAGGACCATCCGTTCTAGTGCTGCACTTGCCTTGGGAAACCTTAGTGCATTAAGCACGAGGTCATTGGTTGGTAACTTGATGACAAGTTTCCAGGTACCTGCTGCTTCTTACTTATGTCTTTCTTAGCAGCAAATGCATATAATCTATCTGATGACTAGTTCTTATTTTTGTATAAAATGTAGGCTGCAGATTCTGGGGTAGGTGAGGCCATCCTATATGTTATGAGAGGTGTCATAAAGCATGCTGGGAAAAGGTGTTTGATGAAAGTCCTTTTGGTCATGATTGGGTTGGTTCTTCGTGTGCTATGTTGGAGAATTTGAAGCTTGGGAAAGAGTTTTATGAGTATCTGAAAGAAAGTGGAATGAGAGTTACTATTCCTCTTGCTAATGCTTTGATGGATATGTTTTCAAAATGTGGAGATGTTCATGAGGCGCGGAGAATATTTGATAATTTGGAAAAGAGAACGATTGTGTCGTGGACTACGATGATTTATGGATATGCTAGATGCAATGTTTTTAAAACCGGATCGACGCTTGAACCGGAATTTTTTTGTGTCGTGGGTTAATATGGTCCAACCCGGTTTAACCCAGGTTCAATAATATTTAAAAAATATTAGTATATAGAATTTGATCTTTTTATGTATGTGCATAATTATCAAAGTATCAAATAAAATATTAAGTTTATTATAAATATTTAGAAGAAAAAAAAAAGACTTCAAGAAAAATAACAAAATAAAATAAAAAATGATACTTAATATATAATTAATTTTTTGTCAATAAATTTAAATTTTTTATAATTATTTGGAAAATGGTAAACCTTTATTATTATTTCATTAGTCCTATAAATCCTATTTTTTAAAGTTTTTTTGATAAACATATTAATTAAAACAAAATGAGTTTTTTTTAATTCACAAAATAGTTAAACCCGGTTTGATTCGGGTCAACCGGTTTGCCGGTTCCCGGTTTTTTGCCGGTTGGACCCGGTTCGATGGCCGGTTCAACTATATTTGGGTTTTTATGTTGACCCAAACCGGACATGTGACCGGTTCGATGGCCGGTTCAACTATATTTGGTGGTGAATGTGGTGGCGACGAAGTTGACGAGTTTGGTGTCGACTGATCTATCTAGCAAGTACTATTTTTACTTTATTATGGCAACGGTTTTGAATGAGTTATATTTTGGAAACACAATTGTAAAAAGAAAAAAAAAGCATGTTCTCCAAAAACTTGTTTTTTTTGGGGGGGGGGGGGGGTACATACTCCAAAAACTAGTTTTTGGTTATTTTGTTGTCGGTTTTATGGATATGAAGTTATGTTGCTCTACTATAAGTAATAATTCCTTTTTCTTAATTTGCATATTTATATATTTTTTATTGTAACCTTATATTTTCTTAATTATCATGTTTCTTTTGAGGCAAATCATGTTATCAAGTTAAGTTTACTAATTTTGGAAATAAGCTATATGATGAAAACAATAAGAATTGTATGAGCTCAAATTTTATTTAATTCTCACAATAATTTAAAGGCTGCCGATTTGTTGAATGAAGAGAAACTTGGTCTTCAATTACTTAAACAGACTAAAAGGTCGTCTTGGTTTTTACCTCATGAACGGATTGGATCCATAAATCAGAAGAAGTGATGAAGATCTAAAGGAAAATGTAAGTACTGACAATGTAATATGCTTGTTATCTTATCAGCTTTTTACCATCGTAATTACCTCTCTTTTTAAAGCTTTGTACAGATTTTGCTCCGATACTGAAAAAGCAGGAATTAGTCACTGAGGTTTGGTTCACTATTTTGACTATACTCAATCTGCTTCTTTTGGTGTCTTGTTTTATCCTTTAAAAACACATGCCTTTTTTTGTATATTATGTCATGAAATTGAAGATATGTGCGTATATGATTGTAGAAACTTTTACTTTTATGTTTATTGAAGATTCTCAAACTTTAAAATTTTAACAGCCATAAATATGCGTATATGATTTTAATTTTTTACCAACTTATAGCCAGGCCTGGTTATAGACTTATAGTCATTATCTTACATCAAAATTTTCTGCAGTCATTAATTTAAATTGAACTTATAATGAAGTCTCAACCGATAAACATAAACTACTAAACGAAAAGAAACAGAGAATAAATAGTAGAAGAAAATAGGGAATATTAAACTAGCATAAAAGTGTTCATGATTATCACTCATGGATAAAATGAGTTATAAATACTCCTTTTCGTGGTAATTACGGTGACAACCACATGCGGCACAAAAGAGAGCCTCCGGGATTCCTTCCTTGCCGGTTGTAATAAAGTCTCCGCAACCATCCACTGAGTAACCGCCTGTTTGTGCCCCATGTTTTTTTTGGCACTTTCCGTATGTAACTGTTGCACTTGATTTATCAATCTCCTGAAATCAAAGAACCATCAATGACAACGGACAACTCAGGGACTTATTAAGTACACAAGACCAACTCATACACTTGCTGGACTTGTGCCATGCAATTCTAAAGAGTATTTGCATGAAAATAAGAAATAATGCATTTAAGTTAATGACAAGAGGGTTTAAGAGTCATGTCGGCAAGATCGATTGACATGTTATTTTTCTATATGTGGACAACTAAATTCATTTTTATATGGGATCACTCACACTATCTAACCTATCACATATATAACGCATTTTTCTCCGGCCAACTTTATTTAGAATTGTGGAAATATATTTGCTATAATTGGTAAAATTGTGGAAAGACAAGAATCGTGGAATTTGACGAAAATATTTAAGGGAAAATGTAAACAAGAAAGTGATTGGTAAAAATCGTTAGAATCATATATGATCATTCACCATTTCGAAAATGATCAATCACCACATGTCACTGAATCTTTGAAAAAAGTGTAGTAGTATATATAGTAAATATGTCTCGATCGATCTACCTACCTTTTTGACATATTTGCAATGGAAACAAATGTGGCAACCGCATCCGCGACAAAACAATGCCTCCGGTGTTCCTTCTTTTCCGCTGGCGAGAAAATGTTCACAAGAATCTTTTTTCTCTGCGCCAATCATATTTACGCACCTTCCATAGGTAATAATTTCTCTCCACGTACTCATTTTTTTTTCTTTTCAAAATTTATTTCTGGATCGGAATTATCTCAAGTTCTTTCCTTGATCGATCGCTTGAGGGACGATATCTTAATGATTTTGTCTTAACCCAAAGAATCTTATTCTTGAATGAAAATAAATATTGGGTTTAACTTTTCCTTTGATCATCTCAACTCAAATAAGTCATCGACCAAGTCCTGATTATAATTATTTAAGAACATAAAAAGGTAAAATATCATCATTCACGTTATCTTCTTAATTGAAAAAACTAAATCCAAATGAATATTTAAATATCCAAAGATGTTAGTTAGGAACTTGTCCATATTAAGGGAAAACAACCTCTCTAACTACAAAAGGTTTATACATCTTCGATAGTTCGACTACAATTATACGTATATTGGGTGATCGATAACCTCAAACTGTAACGGTTGGAGTTGTCGACTAGTATCCATTACTGCTTGACTGATTGACAATATGGTCGTGGGTGATATATACTAGTGGATGGCTCAGGAGTGCTCATACGATTTTTGAAAACCTATCACAAACGAAACCATAATACTGTCCAGCTTGAAGATGTAGAAATGTTTTTGAAGTTTTGTACCAGTCAAAACTTTTGAAACTTTATGGTAATTTCCGTAAGAGTATCACCTAAATCAGTTCATATAGTTTCGGTTAAAGTTTAAAACTCGTATGGTGAGCAAGCATATACTATTATTTTGGTCTCGGTTTGGTAACCATATAAATTAGATTGTTTTTGTTTATTTATAAGTAAAAAAAGCAAACCCACACCAAGTAGAGAAGGAGGAGGGGGGCAGCTGCCCCCTATGACCTTTAAATATTAGTTTGTTCCTTTGATTAGCTTAAACCCTTAAAACAAAAACAATTTTGTTAAAAAGAAAGGATCTTGAATAATGTTTTTAAGTTTATTTAGATGATCTTGTGCCATGACTCTTACTCCTGTTGGGTATCTTAATTAATATCCTTATATTAGTAGTGGTGTTGAAGGGTCTGAAATACGCGGATTCACATGAATGGGTGAAGATTGAAGGGAATAAAGCTACTGAATATCCTCTTCAAAAATTTCATTTGTATCAATGGATAAATTAATCAAAAACAAGTCTCTCTCCTTCTCTTCCATGTTCTTTTGTTTGTAATGGTATAGAGATTAGAGAATAGTAACAAGGCTTTTGGACTTCAAATTGATTTCTCTTCACTCTAAATCTTTTTTTTTGTGTGTGGACGGTCTCTTCACTCTAATCAAAACAAACTTTATAAAAAAAAAGGACTCGTCCGGGTCAATCTCTACACAAAAACTCAATTAAAAGTTAAAAACCCTCGGAAAAACCTCCGTTACGAAATGTTCGCCGTTTCGCCGTCCTACTTCTCGCCGGCGATCATATGTCCGGTGAGTTTCCTTTCTTCTTCTCGCCTATTTCCTTCTCATGAATCTTCTTCTTTTGACCCAACAAGCTCTCTCCCTCTCTCTTGTAGAACCGTAGTGTTCAGATGAAGAAACCGAGGAAATTCTCGGTGGTGAGAGCAGGAGCGAAGAGGATACTGTACGGAAAACATAGCAGAGAGGCACTACAAGCCGGTATTGATAAATTAGCTGATGCTGTTTCCGGCACCTTAGGTCCTCGAGGTGAAATTTCTTCCTGGAATCGGTTGATTTAGAATTTCTATGGAATTGCATGAGATTGATTAGTTGTGATTCGGTGAATTTGAATTGAGAGTATGAGCAAACAAAACCCTTCTTAGGGTTTTCTTTTGTGATGGAAGAAAACCGATTTTCTAATGTGGAAACGATGCAGGGCGTAATGTAGTGTTAGCTGAATCAGATACAATCAAAGTGATTAACGATGGTGTCACTATTGCTAAAGCTATTGAGCTCCCTGACACGATTGAGAATGCTGGAGCAACACTTATCCAAGAGGTTATTCATTCATGGTGGCTAAATGAATCCCTTCTCCTTGTTAGTTCATTGTTCCAACATACTATAATGGAACCTGAAGCTTGCAAGTTGTATGTTTTGTATAGGTTGCGATTAAAATGAATGATTCAGCGGGTGATGGGACAACGACTGCAATTGTTTTGGCTAGAGAGATGATCAAAGCTGGATCTTTGGCTATTGCTTTTGGAGCTAATGCTGTTTCCGTGAAGAATGGAATGAACAAGACTGTTAAAGAGTTGGTGGATGTGTTGAAGATGAGAAGTATTCCTGTAAAAGGGAAGAATGATGTTAAAGGTTACTACTTGTTAACATGCTAAATTTTGATCTACCTCCTGTCTTACATTTGAAATAAGTCATTCTTGTGTTCTGTAGCTGTGGCTTCAATATCTGCTGGCAACGATGAATTTGTGGGGAACTTGATTGCTGAAACTATGGAAAAAATTGGCATTGATGGAGTCATCTCCATTGAAAATTCTACCTCATCAGAAACGTCGGTTATAGTTGAGGAAGGAATGAAGGTTAGTTCAAAATTTTGTTGGATGTTTTAAAAGTTTCATAGTGGCAGTCTTCCACATACGATCGTTAAGATTATCAAACCATTGAGCTTCTGCGATTCATGCATATTTTCTTTTGTACAGTTTGACAAGGGCTATATGTCGCCTCATTTCATCACAAATCAGGAGAAATCTATTGTTGATTTCGAAAAAGCTAGAATTCTTGTGACAGATCAGAAAATCGCTACATCCAAGGAATTAATTCCTTTACTGGAGAAAACTTCGCAGCTGAGTGTTCCGCTACTTATAATTGCAGAAGATATCTCCGCAGAAGTGCTTGAGACACTGGTGGTGAACAAGAAGCAAGGTTTGATCAGTGTTGCTGTTGTAAAATGTCCTGGAATGTTGGATGGAAAAAAGGCTTTGCTACAAGACATTGCACTCATGACAGGTTTTATCTCAATCATTTGTATTTTCGTGTAGATTTTTACCGACAATATTCAGTTGCTAACATGACAAATGATATAAAACAGGTGCTGATTATCTTTCTGGAGATTTAGGAATGACTCTCATGGGCGCAACTTCAGATCAGCTAGGTATTGCTAGGAAAATAACAATTACAGCTACTTCAACAACTATAGTCGCAGACCCTTCAACTAAACCGGAAATTCAGGCAAGAATTGCTCAGATGAAGAAGGACCTAGCTGAGACTGATAATTCATATCTTTCAAGAAAAATCTCAGAGAGGATTGCTAAGCTCACAGGAGGCGTGGCTGTAATAAAGGTCCGATTTTAAAATAACCGTTCTTTGTTTATAATATGCTGCAACAACTTGGGCCTTCATCAGAATAGCTAAGTTAGACACAGTTTTTGATATTTCTTTTGAGTCCTCCTGAAAACATCAGCTTAACCTGGTGTCAATTCAGGTGGGAGGTCACACTGAAACAGAACTTGAGGACAGAAAACTTAGAATAGAAGATGCGAAGAACGCTACATTTGCAGCCATGAGAGAAGGTATAGTTCCAGGTGGTGGTGCTGTATATATCCATCTATTAGATGAGATCCCGAGAATCAAGAAGAATCTGATGAAAGATTCATACGAACAAATAGGTGCAGATATTGTAGCAACGGTATGAAAACTTAATGACGAATTGAAACCGGTTTTCTTAACTGTTCTGGTTTTTGTAAAAAACCTTAAAACTTAAAACCACTTTTTTTGTTTGCAGGCGCTCACTGCACCTGCAAGGGCCATAGCAACCAATGCTGGGGTTGATGGATCCGTTGTGGTAGAGAAAACCAGAGAACTCGAGTGGAGAAGCGGTTACAATGCAATGTCTGGAAAGTATGAGGATCTTCTAAATGCTGGAATCGCAGATCCTACTAGGGTTTCAAGATTTGCCCTTCAAAACGCAGTTTCTGTTGCTGGAATTATACTCACGACTCAAGCAGTGCTCGTGGAGAAGATCAAGCAGCCTAAACCTGCCGTTCCTCAAGTTCCTGGCATACCCACCTCATAGGTAACAAGCACAGAACCCAAACTCTTTCCGCAGATCTGGTCTGGATCGAAACGTATGCTCACAAAATGGTGTTTGGTTTTCGTTGTTTTTACTAGAACATCAAAATCTATGATGCCATGATGTGCAGTGTGAAAAAATAAAAGATAATAGGAATCATTGTTTCTTATTGTGGAAGCCAAGCTTAGTGTTAGCCTCAATTTTCCGACATAGGAAGAAGAGATGTGCCTTGTAATGCAAGATCCCTAGGTTGTAGCTCTAGTTTCTATACAGGGATAGGTTTCATGTTTTGTTTCTTTTGTAACCCTTTTATTCAATAACTTTTGGTGTTCCGGCACGGTACTGAAAGTTACTAGTTTCAAATTGTTTCTTAAAGACCAAATGAGGACAACCAACCAGCAATAAAGACATGTAGGACTGATCACAGAGAACGTGACATGATTCGATTTTGGACTCACCTCATGAAACGTCATTAGGAAAACAACAAATTATCTTGTTTTGTAATTGAGCATTTTTAACACATTTTGGTCAAATTACCAATAGTCTTGTTTAGTGAAAACTTTGGTAGCAGAGTCAGGCCGCACAAGAGCGAGCCTTTGGAACTAGCCGCAAAATTCAGCCGTGCAAGGCGCATGGTTCTTTACGCATTCTAAACAATGTCATACAATTCAATGGCCCATACTAGAAGTGGACTCATTTCGAATTAACAGCACTTATTCTCGTCCCTTGCCAATCATTAACCATGAAAATACTACCATTGCTATTTGGTACAACAAAAAGGATATATTATCGCATGGCAGATGAGACGCGTGTCTATTGTTCTGTGGTGTTTGACTTGGGAAAAGAAACACAAAAATGTACCGTTATTAATGGAGACAAAAGAAAGAAAAAAAAGGGTCGCTCACGTCCCAAGTAACTCTGATCCGACGTCGTTTTTGATAACGATTGATGAGCGGCCTTTGGTTTCCTCAAACTCGCGTACCTTGCACGCGACTCACTCTCTCTCTCTCTTACTCTTTTTAAGTATTTAAAGTTTTTAACTTTTGAACAAAAAAAAAGAATTTTTAACCATATATAGCGCGTGTTTATCACGCCCTACCTGCCTTCACCTAATCACCTCTATCAAGTTTTTACCGCTTCCTCCAATTATTTTCTCCCACAAAGTTTCTCTCTGGTTATGTACTCGTATCAAGGTAAATTATAATTTGTTGTTATTTTGAGACAAAAACATGTTTTGTATTATTAAATTTGTATATCACCAGATTTTTTATATGGTTGACCACAAAATTAATGTTAGTTGTATTTAGTCCAACGATCTACTATTAGCTTTGTAAATTAGAACCATTGATTTAATCTATCAAATGATGAAAAAGGATAGCCTATCAAATCATATACCCCTCAGAAATCATCTCCCTCACAATTAAGAAAAACTAGTTTTCAAAAGAAAATAGGGAAATAAGGTAAACTGTATTTAGAGAATAGAAAAGAGACTCTGTAAAAAAATTAATCTAATGAGAACATAAAGTATTACTACTGGAAATTGAAGAACAATCACATAATAATACATAATCAAATTTAAGCTTTAAAATTTTTAGGTCAAAATTTATCACAATCATTTTGTAAGGTGTGAAAAATATGTGAATAATAAGTTAGAGAAAGAAAAAAAGAAGAATATGTGAATAAACTATTAGAGCACGATTAATTAATCATGATTGTGTTTATTATTTGAACGAGTTCATGTTCATTGAGTTATTTCATTATTAAAAAAAAACGAAAACTATTTTAGATAATTTAATTTATGTTGCCTTTAAAATTATAATTATTTATAATCGATATGTAAGTGGTCGGATGGTTTAACATAATGTAAATTCGTTCTAAATTCGAATACAAATTTAATTGCAGGTTAGAGTTTAGAGTAGTTGAATATCGGTGCAAATAAAAATCGTTTTGGTAAATGCATTTTCCTTACAGATGTGATGACTTTATGCAATAATACCTAAAACCTTGAACGAAAATCAGCAACTTCCTTAACAACCGAAGATGGGTCCTTAAGACGCAAAGATGTCTTCTACGTCTCAATCGCCTTCCACGCCGGAGATGGATTTCCAACCGCCGGCATTGCTCAACGATGATCCTTCCACTTATTCCTCTGCCTCCGCTTTATGGGATTGGGGAGATCTCCTTGACTTCGCCGCCGACGATCGCCTTCTCGTCTCTCTCGACTCCGATCAATCTCCTTTCCCTCCTGTTGATCCTCTTCCTCCTCCTTCGTCGCTGATTGCCACGCAACCACCGGCCGATTCTGAATCTTATCCTTCTCCGGAAGAATCCGGTTCGGGTTCCGATCGGGTTAGGAAGCGTGACCCGAGGTTGATTTGTTCCAATTTCGTGGAAGGTTTGCTTCCTTGTTCTTGTCCTGAGCTTGATCAGAAATTGGAGGAAGCTGAGTTGCCGAAGAAGAAGCGGGTTCGAGGTGGCTCGGGGGTGGCCAGATGTCAGGTTCCGGGTTGTGAAGCGGATATAAGCGAGCTCAAAGGGTATCATAAGAGGCATAGGGTTTGCCTCCAGTGTGCTAACGCAAAATCCGTTCTTCTTGATGGAGAGAATAAGAGATACTGCCAACAGTGCGGAAAGTACGTTTCTTCTTACTTTTTGCATTCCAAGTTTTGGAATTTAGAACTGGATTTCATAGTTGAATCCAGCAAAACTCTCTTAGTTAATCGCATATCCATCTCGTGTGTCCTGTGGTTGACTTGGTGGTTATCCACAAATTCGTAAGAAATGTGTATATTGCCATTGCTTAACAGATACATACAATAGTAACTACCTTCTGTATTGGATTGTAGCTGTTCGGTATTGTTCCTAAGATTTGATGTGCAACACAAAATCATCAAGATCTGAAATGATGTCTGTTGTCCGTTTGATAGGATTAGAAACTGTTGAATCTATCATTAGGAATTTGGATAACTTGGGGAGAGACTGTTGATCTGTTTGATTGATTCCACATAAATCATTAACCAACTCTCTTTGTTCAGCATAGGTTTAGCTGAACTGGTTTTGCCTTTATCAGCTGTCGAGTAGTCACAATTATTAATTATGTATTTAGCTGTCCTATCGATGCGGTTACCATGCTTTACGGTGAGTAAACCTATCTGGCAGGTTTCATGTGCTCTCAGACTTTGATGAGGGAAAACGCAGCTGTAGGAGAAAGCTAGAGCGTCACAACAACAGAAGGAAAAGGAAACCTGTAGATAAAGGAGGTGTTGCTGCAAAACAACAACAGATGTTATCACAAAATGATACCAGTGTAGTTGATGTTGATGATGGAAAAGGTATAAGTGAACAGCACAAATCATATCAACCATGTGGTTTCTTAGTCTTAGTTGTCTGCTTTGCAGAATCTCATACTTGCCAATGTTCGATTTCTCTTGGAATCAAGCTGATTCCGCTTGTCCATGTTATTATTTTGAAGCAGATAATACATGCTCTAGTGACCAGAGAGTGGAACAAGAGGCTTCATTGATTTTTGAAGATCGGCATATTCCTGCTCATGGGTCTGTACCCTTTACCCATAGCATCAACGCAGACAACTTTGTCTCTGTTACAGGTTCGGGTGAAGCTCAACCAGATGAAGGAATGAATGACACAAAGTTTGAACTTTCACCTTCCTGTGGTGACAACAAAAGTGCTTACTCAACTGTGGTGGGTTTCTCTTCAGCCCCTCTTTCGTAAAAAACTTCTGTGTGCTTTATGAACTAATTTTTCATTACATTGTAGTGCCCTACAGGTCGGATCTCTTTCAAGCTCTACGATTGGAATCCAGCAGAGTTCCCACGGAGACTACGTCATCAAGTATTCTCAAGAATTTATTATTGCAGTTTAGTGTTCAGAGACTATGTATACCCTTTTCAGAATCTCAAAATAACTAATATTCATGTGATTGATTGAATTTGCAGATATTTCAGTGGCTGGCCACCATGCCTGTTGAACTGGAGGGCTATATTCGTCCAGGATGTACAATTTTGACTGTCTTTATAGCAATGCCAGAGATTATGTGGGCGAAGGTACATTCTGTCATCTTTTACTCATCATTTTCATTTTTGTATGCCACACCACAACATCAGAAATTGTTTCTTTTCAGTAGGGTGTCTATTCTTGATATGTGTTCTATGTATCGATGCACCTTTTCTTTCTTAAGTACCTTATACACTTTAAAGCTTGTACGTGTTTGTGTGTCGTGGAATTGTTTTGTTTCTGCAAAGTGTGCATGATTTGGAAGCTTGTGTCCTGGAGGGAGAAGATACAAACTTAATATCTCTTCCCGTGAGCTTTTTGACTTTTCACTGTAATAAACTTTTCCTATTTGTTCTTTTAAGCAGTTGTCTAAAGATCCTGTGGCATATCTGGATGAATTTATTCTTAAACCTGGAAAGATGCTATTTGGAAAAGGCTCAATGACTGTCTATTTGAACAACATGATTTTCCGACTTATCAAAGGCAAGTTGATGGGCGTTACTGTTTTTCTTCTCTGTTTTTCTTTCTCCCTATTCATACTGGATAATCATAATCTTGTCCGTTTAGCCAATTTTAGTGTAAGCTCGTTCTTATCTGTTTTGGTTTTGACAGGCGGAACGACTCTAAAGAGAGTTGATGTAAAATTAGAATCACCGAAACTTCAGTTTGTGTATCCAACATGTTTTGAAGCTGGAAAACCAATTGAACTCGTTGTTTCTGGACATAACATTCTGCAACCCAAATGCCGGTATGGATGTCAACCTTTATTTTGATCTATGCTTGGGACTTCTCTCTTATTTTACAGTTCTGTCTTTTTCCTCATATGATGAAGCTGATATTGGATTTGGATTTCTATGTGTTGGTTTGGTTTCTTTGACTTGTGACCACTAAGATGTTTTGGATAGGAAAGAATAACATACGCCTTACAGATAATGGTTTATTGCAGGTTTCTTGTGTCTTTTTCTGGGAAGTACTTACCACATAACTATTCTGTTGTACCTTCACCGGGCCAGGATGGGAAGCGTTCTTGTATTAACAAGCTCTACAAGATCAATATTGTGAATTCTGACCCTAATCTCTTTGGCCCTGCCTTTGTCGAGGTACCCATTTTTTTGAGGATATACATTTTTATTAGTAGCTCTTTTTCTTCGAATAATATGGCCCTCCTCTAATCCTTTTGTGTTGTAGGTGGAAAATGAATCAGGCCTATCAAATTTCATACCACTAATAATTGGAGATGAAGCTATTTGTTCCGAAATGAAGTTAATAGAGCAGAAGTTCAACGCTACACTATTTCCAGAGGGACAAGGAGTTACCGCATGCTGTTCTTTGACTTGCTGTTGCAGGGATTTCGAAGAGAGGCAGAGCACCTTTACTGGGCTCTTGTTAGATATTGCTTGGTCAGTGAAGGTGCCCTCTTCAGAATGCACTGAGCTAACCGTGAACCGATGTCAGATAAAAAGATACAACAGAGTGTTGAATTACCTTATACAGAGTAATTCGCCCTCCATCTTAGGAAATGTACTGCACAATCTGGAAACGTTGGTGAAGAAAATGGAGCCAGACAGTCTCGTTCACTGTACCTGTGACTGTGATGTGAGGCTTCTACATGAAAATATGAATCTAGCCAGAAAGCATGAAGATTCAAAGGTGAATCCAGGAACATCAGGGTGCTGTTGTGAGAGCAGTTTCAAGAAGGATAGATCATCAAGAATATTAAACTTCAACCAGGTTTTTCCCTAGTTCCCACAATCTTCACTTGTTGCACATTTGGTTTCTTACTCCACTGCTGGTAGTTAATTTTGCGTTTCATGATATCTTTGCACATTATGGCACTACTAATGTATTTTGCGCAAAATCTTTCATCTTTTTATTGGTTTTTGCATACTTTTCTTTATTAACATTTGGCATTTCTCATGTTTACAGGATCCGGAAGCAGGATTAGATTGTAAGGAGAGGATACAGGCGGCTTCACCAGATAGTGACGTCAAAGAGACCGATCCTCTTTTGAACAAAGAGGTTGTCATGAACGTACATGACATAGGAGAGTGGCGAAGGAAGTCCTGTATCCCAATACAATCTTCCCCAATAGTAAGGTCCCGTCAAACCATTTTCTTACTCACTACATTCGTAGTCTGTTTTGCGGTCTGTGCGGTTCTCTACCATCCAAACAAGGTCACACAGCTCGCAGTGGCAATCCGAATGAGATTGGCACACAAACTTTGAATAAAAAAGGTGAGGCTCTCACTGTAACCAGTGAAAGTGTGTCATCAAAAAGGTTGAAGGGAGCTGTATAGAAAAGCTAGTCTCAGCTTTCAACAGAGCTTCTCTGAGAAATTCCCTTCAGAAAGAGACAAGATGGTTAATGATCAATTGAGTACTTGCTCTTTCTCTGTGTTCTTCTTTCCAATTTCTTAAAGACTGGTGATGCTACAACTGTAATAACAGGAAATGTCTGATCACTGATTGATTTATCCCTCATCCAAATAGTGTTTTTTATATATTAGGGTTTGCTTTCGCTCACTGGAACCTGTTTTTTCCTCTTCTCTTTTTGGTCTAAGAATGATTCTTGGAAAAATTCTAATCGTAATTTGAAGATTTAATATATAAATATACATTTCTGCGTCAAGCAATGGCTTGCTCTTGAGCTCTCTCTAAACTCTCTTTGGTTCACTTTTTTTTGGTCTTTGTTAAGTGTCAACCGAATAGGCTAACAAGAAACACTCTTTAGCTTTATCTAACCGGTATTCCTTTTAAAATTGTTTATTCAGTTTCAAAGCTAGTGGAGTTTTAGCTATTCATTGTAAACTTTAAAAAGGAAGTAAACACTTGGAAGAATAACAATTGGTGGAATTAACTTTTTACCATTAGAGTGTAAGCTCCAAATGATTTACAAGAGTTATAACACATATTTTAACGATATTGGCATGTAAACTTTGTATGGATGGAAAGCTGATGAGTGAAATGAAAACAAATTTTTTGTCTATTCGTTATTTTTCTATGCGTATTTTCTATTTTGCAGAGGAATATTTTCCAGCAAATTTATTCATTATTCAACTTTTTTTTTTGTAAAATGAGTTGAATAAAATAATTTTCAATAAAATAAAATAATAAATCTATTTAGACGTTAAAAAAATAAAAGAGTTGAATTGTTGTTTTACATGTTCCAACCCAAACAGTAAAATTTTAGAGAACTGTTTAATTCCAGTAGTTTTCATAAATTTTAGGGCAAGTTAGTGTGATATACACACTAAACATGCTATTTTGACCAATATACAAATGATTTATTTTTTGCAGGAAAGTAATCTCTCATGTGGTGGAAATTACACAATTAACCACGATCATGCGACCAAAAGTGACGAAGTTGTGTTAACAAATATATTATACGCACAATTATCTATTTAGCATGCTATCAAACCTAAAAGATAAACCGTAATCTAAATATTATAAATACAAACTAAAATATGAATCTTAAATCCTAAAATTTAATCCTTAAAACCATAAAAAAATACCCTAAACCCCAACGGCAAGCCTTAAAACTAAACCCTAAAAATAAACCTTAATCCCTATACTCTAATTCTACAATAATTTACCCAAATCCTAATCCCTAAACTCAAATCCTATTACCTACAAACTATACTCTAATTCTACAATAATTAACCCAAACCCTAATTCGTAAACTCAACCTCTATTTTCTAACACTATACCCTAATTCTACAATAATTAACCCAAACCCTAAATCCTAAACTCAATTATATATATCAACCCTAAACCCTAAAATCAAATCCTATTTTCTAAAATTTATACCCTAAACAATTAAAAGTATATTTTAAACCCAATGACAAACTAAAATATGAAACTTAAACCCTAAAACCTAACCTTTGAATCAATTAAAAGTATGTTCTAAACCTCAATGGCAAGCCTTAAAAGTAAACCCTACTAGGAACCCTAAACATAAACACTAACCCCTAAACACAATTCACTAAACCCTATACTACAATTCTACATTAGTTAACCCAAATCCAATAGTTAACCCAAACCCTAATCTCTAAACTCAAATCCTATTTTCTACAAACTATACCCTTATTCTACAATAATTAACTCAAACCCTAAACCCTAAAACTAAGTCCCATTTTCTAAATTTATACCCTAATTCTATAATAATTAACCCAAATCATAAACTTAATGATATCTAACATGTACAATAGCGTATACAATTTTTGTTATCCGCATTATATCAAGTCGTAAGCTTCATATACTAAAAGGTTAAAATTGAATTAAAAAAAATGCAACAAGTGGACGTTGGGGTAAATATGCCATTGTTCTTGTATATGGCTCCCATTTTCTCTAAATTTTATATTATACCTGAAAATTCCACTAGTTTTTATAAATTCATAGTTGACCATAGTTTCGGGTATAATATAGGGTTATTTACACTTAGACACACTTTTTAGACAAAAGTTTATATTGGGGGACATTTCTAGTTTTAGACACACTTATAAAGATAAAATGACATATATACCCTTAACACAACTTTTGAGATTTTTTTGTTACCTTTACCTTCTCCTATTTACGGTTATTTTTCACATTCTTAAACATTTACCTTTCTTTATTTTCGAAACAAATTTGAAACCCTAGCCGCATAGAGGTGATTCCCAATCTAACATCCATGGCAGTCTTCATAGTCATCAATCATCATCCATGGTGGCGCTTTCGTTTTCTTTCCTCCAGACTTCTAATTCAAGATTCGGCGACGAAGACGTTTCCCGTCATGGAAGGTATGGTTTCCGACTGTGTAATCGTTTTGTGTTTTTAACTAGGTTATCGATTGGATAATCGTTTTCGGGTGTTTATTTCATGAATATCATGTATATCTTTTCGATTCGGTTATCGAGTTTGGCTATTTGTTTAATAAGTATCGTGTATGTCTTTGAGTTTTTCGTTTGATTAAATTTTGTGATTGTTTCATTTTGATTTTGGCGCAGGAACAACTGAGATTGAAATCCAAGATTGAGAGTGATTGAGAGTCGGTAAAGAAGAAAAACGAATTGCAATGGAATCGTCAAAGTTTGTATGAGATTTGTTTGTGTTAGAAAGTAGGTTATTCGTGGACAAATTTTTTGAACACGTTTTGTGTAGATATGCTATCCACACGAAAACAATGACTGAGCTTCAAAATTGTAGGATTGGTTATAACTATAAAGAGAATGAAAAATGACTTGCAAGTTGTAATCAACAGAACTCAGGTTAAATGAACATATGGTTTGGTGTTTTTTGATATATGAGTTCTTAAACTTCAGCTTTTGTTCATAAAAATTATTTGTGTATCCACCCAACGTGTATCCACCCAACCATTGACCAAAAGATAATATATAAACTGACAATGAACGCGATTGCATTGCTATATATTTGTGAATGGTACATCTTGAATAATTACTTGGATAAAGGTTAAATACGTTTATATACATATGTTTGATGGTAACTTATTTCTGGGAAACTTGGAACTTTCATGTGCTCTAAAAACATGACCATCTATATGTGTTCATATAGACAAGCAAACAGTATACAACAAAAAGATGATGTCCACACGAACGTGTCCACAAAGATGAATCTTAAGGAAGAGAACATTTTTTGACAAGTCTACGATAAGGGACAATTTTACGAGATCTTAACTACAAACCGTACGATGTCGACAATTTCAACTTCAGATTTAAGCTTCAGATTCGTCTATTGAATTGTATTCATGAACACATATCAAAATCATGTTTTTCTTGTTTTAGGCTAGATTCCATACACTCATAGAGATTTTATTATCCACTAAAAACTCTCCACATAATCAATCCACGAGAATACATTCACTTTATATTGTTGTTCACAAGACAGCACAACTCAGAGGGTAAAACCAAACACAATAAACTCCAATCCCGCAATCTAAAATCCTCTCCGTTTCTGTCTTATAAATCTACAATCCTAGATTTGTATAAAACCAAATTAATAGGAGTTGGAGAAAAAGAGAGAAGCCAAATTGATATGAATCTCGTTGGAGAAAATAGAGAGAGAGGAGAGACGAAATCAGAACCACTCTTATGTTAAATAAATTAAAATCATCCAACGGCCACAAATTGACGAAAAAGACATATGTAAATCATCATACGTAATTTTTCCTATAATATATTAATGTATTTTCTTTACTTTACGTAAAAGATGTCAAAATACAGTAAAACCTCTATAAATTAATAATGTTGGGACTTTGAAAAATTATTATTTTAGAGAGATATTAGTTTATCAATAAATTAATATTTATTAATTTATAGAGAAAAATCCGTTTCAGGTAAGATTTTTCTTAATTTGTTTTTTCGAATAATGTTATATTATGGAATTTAATGAATCTATTTGCAAATTGAAATTGATGAAATTTTGATTAAATTTTTTGATTATCGCAATAGAGTGGATGATATTATCATAACAGACGATCAAAATAAAATGGTATACTATGTATAAAATTTAGACGAAATCATAGTTATTATCCCTAATGTCGATAGATACATTTAGAAAGCGTTATTATAAAGAATCAATTATTTTGCCTAGAATTTTTACAAGTTTATGGTAAATACCGAGAAAACAATTATAAAAGTTTTTGATGTAACACTTAAATTTAAAGATAAGGTCTAATGAGATTTTCATTTTTAAGTTAAAACAAAAATCACTAAAACCATGTTTAGTACATTATCATATATATATATACACATAATTATATATGATTATTAATTATACTATTATTGTGACCATATTTTACATAGGAGTTTCAAAAAAATTATTATCTTATCATTTTATCGAATTTTGCTAATTTTTACATTGGCCCGATTCGGGACCGGAAATTTATATTAATTTATGATGATTATTAATTTATAAAGTATTAATTTATGGAGGTTCTACTGTAACAAAAAAACTAAAAAGCATCTCTCTGTTATAAATCCATTTAGTGGATGTCCATTAGAAGCCCATATTATAGAATATTCATAAACCCTACTTCTTCTCCAAATATTGTATCCTATATATACTCATTATTCTCTATGGAATAAGACATTAGTTTCTCTTCTCCTCTTTACTAAAACACGTTATCAGCACGAGTTCTAACTCGTTGAGCAAACCCTATTCACTGAGTAAAACCCTAACCGCCTAAACACAAAAACCTAATAACATTGTTTAACAACTCCAACTTAGTTTTACTTTTCTCGATATCTCCACTAAATTATACGGCACCATCTTCGTTCCAAACGATATCCATCTCCGAAAGCATTAATCAAGATAAGTACTAATTACCCATCATATTACTTATATCTAGCTATGTCCACTTACTATATTATAACCACATCCACAGTACGATTTACTCCACGTTTTTCTATGACTTTATTGCTTAAAGTGGAATATGATTTTTTCTATGACATCTTTTGTTTATAGTTTTTAACACTAGTTGGTTTGGTTATTTGTCAGATGCATTTGGTTATATGCAAATCATTGATTTGGAAAAACGTTCGTCAAACTTTCTAACCTCGATGCGATCTCCGATTTCAATCTCTCAATCCTTCAAAGTCATCATAATTCCAATCGAGATAAGTTTTACTTATGACTTTAGAATTATATCTACTATATGAAAGGGCTATATGTAACATCCCAGACCAAGCAGCAGAAACCCGAGGTACTCAACAGGAATCTAGCAAGAGGTTCAGTAGGGAGATGAGGCAAAAAGGTAAAAGTTTAGGTCGGGTATTGGATAGATTGAGTCTAGGATAGGTTGGGGATAGGGAAGGGCATAGGTAGAATTAGGAAATCAACGAAGGACCTCTTGTGCAGTAACGCAAGAGTAAAGGGAGGCAGAAAGAGGAAAAACGTGGAGAAGAGGGAAGAGTAATGAGCTTTCGGCCCGAGTAGTAAGGAGATGGAGAAAAATAAGGAAAGTGGAGAAAAATAAGGAAAGTGGATATTCTCCTTAGGGTTTTTGGTGTAGTATAAATAGAGAGCTAGGGAGCTCATTATTTACACACACCAAAATACTTCTCTCCTCTCTAGAGCCAAAGATACACGCTTAAGAGGGAGAGAAAAGGAGGAGCTCGAGAAGGAACTCGACACCCCACCTAAGGAGAAGCGGTATAAGGTAAGGTGCGATCCGTACCTAATACTCCCTTTCTATTCTCTTCCTTATAGCTTTCATGCAATAGTTTTAGTAGTACGGGTTAGGGTAGAGTAGTGTAGTAGTAGTGGTCTTGTGCGGATAGTGATTTCGTGCATGACCGGTAGTGTTGGTAGCGCCAAGGGTTGGCATCGGTATGGCCTCGGGGTGCCTCGATGACAACACGATTGGGTACCAACGGTAGGTCTCGGTAACGCCAAGGGTTGACATCGGTCAGATACCGGTGATAACACGATTGGGTACCGACGGTAGGTCTTGGTAGCGCCAAGGGTTGGCATCGGTCAGATACCGGTGACAACACGACTGGGTACCAAGTGTCCTAAAGCTGAGTAGAGGCCGCCTCGATAGGGTATCAGTGAGCCTCGAGAGGGCATCAATGCAAGGCATTGGTGGCGCCTCGACAGGGCCGGTGACGCCTTGACCAGGCACCGCAAGTAGTAAGGCTGATCGATGATCAGGACGAGTGAGCCTCAGATCTTACCACGAGGGACTTATCGATGAGAAATCGGTATGGACGCTCAACGATCCGACAGTGCCAATAGTGGCTATCAGGTAGTATCAGCGGTCGGACCATGGGGACGCATCGATAGGCCCTCGGGGAGGCCTACGATCGATCTACCACTGGCTGTCGAGGATAACTGAGAAGTCCGCAAGGACAGTCCGCGATGAGACGCTGACTGGCATCGATAAGCCTCGTGTAGGCCTCGGTGTATCGGTACGATACCTTGTTCATCCGCGATGAACGAACCGGTAATCATTGGTGAAGGCATCGATGATCGGAGAGAAAGCTAGACGGCCAGTGCCAACCACTGTACCGCGAATCGGTAAGGCCTCGATAGCGATCGATACGGCCTCGGTTCGGAATCACGCCTGGTAAGCAAAAACGTGATTGGCTTACCAACAGTGGCAGAGCATCCGGTCAGATCATGGCGATCTGGCTATGGACTCGTAGGTGAGACAGTAGAGGAGCATGACAAGGCTAACATAGATTGTTAAGTAACTCGGCTATCACAATGGAACTTGGTGAGGGTACACGTACCTAGGCGTACCGGTCGTGGGACTCAACCTTGTATCTCGAGGAAACTTGGCTCGGCCTAAGCTGGCCCAGGAGTGACTCGTTGTTTGGCGGACTGGAGACTAGTCATGGCATGATCATTCTAGTTCCGACTCGCACCGCATGTAGCTTAGGAAGTAGATAATGCATAGGCCGGCTATACTCTGCAAAAGGGAGCCAGTGGGCAAAATGTGAGGATTAGCGTGACAGACTGAAAAGTCTGATACTAACCGATCATTGAACCGCAAAATAGAGCTATGGTAGAGTTACCGCCGCAAGGCCGTAAGGATACTCGATGGTTCGCTTGTTTGTTGGACTCGGCAGACTACTAGAGAATGTTGTAGGCCGGACAGGTAGTGGCCGGCCAACTCGATAGTTGTACGGACACGCCTTAGTCAACCTGGTAGAAAGTCTAGACGGTGTAGGCCAACAAGAGAAGTGCTAAGGAGGCTTAGCAAACTCGTACGGTCGCATACGACTCTTGGGTTAGAGGCGAGGCCGCGGGAACGCTAAGGCCAGTGATGGGCAAGGCGGGACCGCGAGTCTCCCACAATTAATGGATAGTTTTATGTGTGTATTTCTGCAGGGACGGTCACCGTATGGCCATAGATGAGTCATGGGTAACGTATTGGGATAACCATGCTTACCTGGGCCGACTATACGGGGCAAAAGGTATTGCTTGAAATGCTTCAGCTATTGCTTGAGAACGTAGAGGTATAACGGACTAGGATTAACCGGAGTAGTTAGCTTGATTGTGAACCTTATGATAGTCTAGTAGTTAAAAGCATGTTAAACCGGTAGGATAGTAGGTTCACAATGCCACCATTTAAATATTGCATAGGGGCGTATGTATGGGCATGCGTTCCGCCTTGTTTGTGTTTGGCCTGAAAGAGGGTACGAAGACCTAGCATTATGAGGATCGCTAGAAAGGTCTGGAGTGCCTTAACTTGGGAAGTCCGCCGACGGCCCGACATGAGGATGGGCTGCCAGCGTGCCCGGCATGAGGATGGGCTGCCAGCGTGCCCGGCATGAGGTTGAGGAGTTGTGTTTGTATCACCGCCAAAGGGTTGGCCGTGAGACGCAGTACCTGGCAAGTAGTGCTAAGGGTGCTGTGTGGGGTTGTAGGTTTAGAATAGCTAGGTAGTGTTAGGTGGTGAGACGGAGTAGACCGTCTTACTGAGTATTCAATACTCACCCCCTTACCAGTGCGCAGGATAGGACATCCGGTCAGGTGGACCATAGGACGCCAGGGCAGGAGGGAGCAGCAGGCAATGGAGGAAGACTTTCCCAAGGCGTAGTGAATCTAGTACCCATACGTTGTAATTTACTCCACAATGTAATCGAGAAATTTTAGAGCAATGAAAATATCACTTTTATCTAACACTTGGGTCTGGATTCATAGTCCGAGATGCGGGTGTTACACTATAACCCTCTCCATATGGGGGCCACATCAGCACATGTGAGTGTGCCACATGTACCTTAAAGAACGCCTCTCTCTCAGTCAAGTCGTTACTGCTTCCGACGCCTCCGCTTAGAGTAACGTATTCTCCTTCCAATCGATGCGACTGCCCATGTAATCTCCATTTATACCCCTTCTATTTTCTGCTTCAATGATCATCCAAAAGCTGATGCAATTTTTAACGCACCACAAAAGTCTAATCACAACAGGGTAATCAACACATCTTCGGAGATCAGTGAGGATGGTGGCCGGGTCGTTGGGTTTGCTGGTCTGGATTCTTACAACTTTGAATCAGCTCTCCGCTTCTTCGTTCGGGGTTTAAGGTTCAAGCAATCAAGGTCAGTTGTTTCTGTTTAGTTTTTACTTGTTCATCTCCATAACGAGTAAGACTATCTTCTATCCTTTAGTTCTCCCTTTGCATAAATCTCTTTGGACTCTCTGGTGTATGAAACATTAGAAAATATAATCTTGAACCTCTGTATATGTTTCTGTTTTCTGTGGTTCACCATTCCGAATTGACCATTTGTTTATTTCCATCAGCGTACTTGGTCTTTTATTTAGTGTTTATTTCAAAAAATCACATAATCTATGAATCATAAACTCACATATTATAATAACCAAACCCTTTCTTGTTTAGAACTTGTTTAGTCTCCGTGTTGATTGGATTTTGGGGACTTTGACAAACTTCGAAAGCTCTGCGAATTATAGTATTTATTTTCGTTCGTTTGCAGGTGGTGTGGTGATGGAAATTTTTGCCAGTGGAGCTCACATTAGCAGGGACATAATATATGGTTTACTATGTGCATAAATTGTTAACAATATTTGGTTTAAATCACCATTACCTTGAATGCATAAAGGCTGCTCATGAATTTGCCATTATAGAGCTTGTGAATCTCACCAAGGATAAGGTACTAAATTTTGTATTATAATGACTGCTTCTTTGATGACAAAGATTGCTGCCAGTATTTAATCGTTAGGGCTCTCTACTTGTTTGCTTGAATCTTAATGTCTGTGTATTATGTAGTCTTTGCTAGATCTCGCTCTACGTACCACAGCGGATGCAGCAGATCCTCGCCACGAGGACTTGACTTGTTGTGTGGTGAGCAGTCAATTGGTCATTTCCTAGATGTGATCAATTTATGAAGTTTGTACGTAGATTTGAGCGTCTCTCGTATGTTCTTCGTTGCGCACCGGCCATTTGTAAACTGAAAGTTGTAATATTTCATGTCACTGTGCCCGAATAAGCTTATGGTGTAGTGTAGCTGCAATATCCTTGTCTTTGATATAATAAATCTTCATTTAGATTATATAATTGTACTATGCAACAATATGATTTTGATTATACATAAGACAAGGCAGATCATTTTCATCACATTCAGTACAATTGTATATGATTTGGAATAATTGTAGCTATGTTTGTAGAATAAGGAAAAAAGCTTAAAGCAAAGCTGATGCTACGACTCAAGAATGTGAATGTTTAGAAAAAAAAACATTACTTCTACTTTAGAGATCTGATCCATAATTTATTTAACATTTAGCTTTCTCTGCCAACAATGTAATCTTGATATACCCTTTAATATTCAGATTTCTATGTTCACCAGTATTGCCAATGTGTTTGAAAGAGCAACAATTACTTCTTTCCGGTTTGGTTTGGGTGGCAGCTGGTGAATTTGTCTTCTCATAGTATCTGCTTCCTTATATTTTTTCTCTCATACTTAAAATTGCTAACCAACAAAATATGATGATCAAAGTGGTAGAAGAAGTGAGCGACACCACATGAAATTAATTTTGGCAAGAAAAATTATTAAGCATAGGCTACATTATTAAGCATAAGGTACATCGTTTATTTTTTCTAAACCAGTAAATCTTAAACAAGTCAATTGGCTTTATCGTTTTAAGTTACGCTTTTATTTTATGAGTTGATTTCGATTCGTAATCCAATAGCATACACATGTTGGGTCAAGGATCATGTATGTCTATTGATCGAATACCATAACTTATGTTTTATTTAATCGATTTTGATAAGTTTGATTTCGTGATTCGATAACATATACATGTTGATTTATAAATCATGTATGTCTATCAATGAATAATTCTCACAAATCATACTTATATATACATATTAATTATTTTACTAATACCTTTCTCTTACGATTAATCTATATAGTCATTAGTACTTTTCAATCTTTATTATATGCATAATAAAGGCATGCAATATGTAAACATGATTTTATTTCCAATCTTTACATTTGTTCTTGTAAGAGGCAAAGTCAATTTTATGATATTCATGTATGAATCATGATCGAATAACTGACTTTGTCATTATTTTTGGAAGAAAACACCTAAAAAAAAGTGAATTGTGATGGTGATAATACGACTTGTATTTAGTCTAGATTGAATAGGATGATCAATAATAATATCTTTGTTCATCGTGAGATTCAATTCAAAATATATGAACCTGAAGTTTCATATCTCTAGAGAGAAAACTAGATAATCTCACATAGACTATAAGCTGGGTTTTAAATAGCGTGCTATTTTTTCCGCTATAGCGAATATCGCCCATAGCAATGTCCCCATCGCTACAAGACCCTATAGCCATGTAGTTTACACAAAGCGACCGCTATCGGCGCTATTGGTGCTATATTGAAAAGCTATGAAAGCGCACTATAGCAAGATACATGTAAAAGGTCACCAAAACAATGTGTTTCGAGAGAAATAAATTATGTTATTGATTTTAATTAACATATTTGAAAATATTCGTGTATATTTACAAAGTTAGGTTAAGAAGAGGATTTAGGAGATGATGATGTCGAGTATGATAATCTTGAAGACCATGATTCTAATTATTAGGTTGTTAGATTATGATTATGATTTCGTTTTTTATTGTTTTTGGATTTGGATTGGATCGTATGTTTTATTGTTTTTGGATTTGGTGTTTCATTGTTTTTGAATGGATCGTTTGTTTGAATTTGAGTTTGTTGGTTATATTATTTGCACTCTCTTATTGATTCTTTAACGTTTATACACAAAGCAATCACTATTATCGCTATAGCGAATAGCGTAAAGCACCCACGACATTGCTATGGTTCGCTATTTGCTATTTAAAACCCAGATTATAAGTGACAAATCCAGAAGATTATGATCATTGTTTGATGATTATGAAAGTTCACTTCAAGTGACATATCCAGAAGATTATGTTCATTGCTTGACCATAAAAATTTACATGTTAGTCAGAGCAATTCTTAAAGAAAATGTATGATCACCAGAATGTGATATTATCTAAAACTAGTTATGATTTGAATATAAGACTTAAAGTCTATAAGTTATGTTCAAAATTACTTGCAATTTGATATTATGTTGAGAAACTATCTCTAGTTTAGAGATGATAAAGGAGGCATACTTAAACTTGTATGCAAATACTATCGTCCTACAGGCGCAATATTGTGAAAAGAGATTTAAGAAGTTTTCAAAACTTATATCTTAATTTTCTCATTAAGGCTGAACAAAATTATGAGCTATTGATAAAATCATAGACCATGTATTGGTTGTTAAGCATCATTCTTTGAAGCGAATGTGACATCATAAACTAAGGAAGAAAAAGACAACGCAATAATGTTTGTCGAGGAAATTGCTATAGAATTGGTCGTAAATGTGAAATAGATATGATTATGGTCATGGTCAAGATTGAGATCAAAATCGAAGAGTCTCTATTAAGAACTCATATTTTCACAAGAAGTGAGAAAATAGAGATGGTAATAAGTCAAAGATATTTGAATCATCTAAAAATGAAAGAATCTAGAGAGAGTACAATACAAGGTAGTATAAAGCTTACTGAATGCTCCAAAATAGCATATATGAATGTTCAGAAGAGCATGGATATTATTGCATATGGGAATGTATTTGGCATATTTATGCATTTATTCTCATAAGTCTCAAAAGTTAGGAGGATCTAAGATAGAATATATGTCCCGAGTAGGGAATGTTATTGATTCTATAAAGGGATTCAATATAAAATTGATAAATTCAGTGTTATCATCTCGAGGGGGAGAGTTAAAGAATCCCACATACCATAATAAGTGAAACATCCAGAAGATTATCTTCACACTAAAACTAAGTAAATGAATCCAGAAGATTCATAAGACTATGGTCATACGAATCCTTCATAACATAAATTCATGAGATTTTTAGAAAAAATCATGTTGAGACAATAAGTAAAGGAAATGTAAATACCTTTAAATTACAAGTATTTCCCAAGAGCAAAAGTATTTTCGTGAAGCTACTTGTATTTTGTACTACACAAAGATTCGTAGAATGGAGATGAAAAGATAAAGTAAACCAGAAGGTTACGAAATTTATTTTTATTTGGCATGAATCGGTTAGACCATTACGATTCAATAGTGATGAAAAATACTATATATAAACAATCATTGAAGAACCAGAAGATTCTTCATAATAATTTGCCATGTACTGTTTGTTCATAGATAAATTAATATATGGTTTTCATGAGGCTAATAGAATTGGAATCTATGAATTTTCTAGAATGTTGAGATGTTGCAGGGCTGATCACCCATCGTGCATCTTAATAACTCTAGTGAATTCATGAGTCTTTGATGATTACAACATCTATTGGGATAAATGTTAAACATACGGTAGCACATGTTAATACATAATTCGCATCATGCCAATGAATAGTTGTCTCCTAATGTAACTGGTTTTTGGGTCATAACCAAATATTTCCCATCTAAGATTTTGGATGTACAATATACATTCGAGTTGCTCCATCACAAAGTTTTAAGATTAATCATGAAAGGAGGATGGGAATATATTATATATGTTGGATATAAATCTCCATTGATATTTAAGAAATCTAGAACCATCCATGAAAGATTTAAGTAAGGCTTGATTTGCAGACTATAGTAAGTCAGTCTTTCCAACATTAGGGGAGAAAATGAACAGCTGGAAAAGAAAATAAGCTGGAATGAATTATCACTGATCCTCGGACTAAAGAATGTGAATTAGAAGTCCTAAAGGATAATTCATTTGCAGAGATCATAGCATTATTTGCCATATGCTTTTGATGACCCATATAGAGTGATAAAATCACATACCAGCTATAATGCTCCAATGAAAATGGATGTCCCAGAAGGATAATATCAAACTGCTAATGAGTCTAAAGATCGCATGAAGCGTGATAGACTTATTTGATTCCAAAGATAAGAATCCTTAGAAAGAAAAAGAGCATAATTCATAATGGTCAAATTGAGGTAACAAATATGAAGGATCTCTAGAAGAGAAACATGACATAGACAAAAATTCAGGTACCTGAGAATGAAGAGATCTCAAATAATTAAGTCATGTCATGTTTGAATAACATGGAATCAAAAAGCAAATCGATGTCGTAATATTTTGCATGCATTGAAAAAGCAGTTGATATTATGAAAAGAGGATCATGAAAGTCTATTGAAAAGTGTACACAAAGTAATGATTGGCCAAGACAGTTAGGAAGAAATAGACTTATAATTATAATCTCTTGTAGAGAATTTTGGACCAGTAGTCCATACACCTGAAGTGTAAAACCAGTGGAAGATAAACAAGTCTTTATGTGAAAGAACAGTGAATTTTTTTTTCCACAAGATCTTGAACTTATTATGAAGAGATTTACTCTCTTGTGGTGGATGCAACTACTTTCAAGTTCTTTATTAGTTTGGTAAGAAAAGAAATGACTTGATTTATGTTTAAAGGATATAGTCCATATCCTATTTATACGACCCACTAGATAATGAAATTTATATGAAAATCCATGAAGGATATATCCTTCTAGGATTAATGATATCAAAAGTATACCGGAAACTCTAGTTATTCGATCGAATTAAAGAAATTATGTTGGGGTATGACATGAGATTGGATTTCACATTGTTAATCAATGTACCCATGTATATCTATTAAAAGATTATGGATCAATTGGATCCTTAATTTGAAGATCATCGAAACTCATGCAGACTTATCATAAGTAGTACGATGATAATAGTGTATAAGATCATTGAATAGTGATATTTATATGAAAGTCCCAGAAGGATTTAAATTGCTAGAAGCAAACTCATTTTGGATTTTAAGAGTTTATACACTGTTTACGAGATTTGGAAAAGAATTTGTTATAATGTATATTGTTGATTTCAACATCACTAGAAATCCTGAAGAGATTTATATACTCTGGGATATATAAGATATGATTTTGGAATATATTTTGGAAAGAAAAAGTTATCTTTAGATATCACATCTAGTGAAAGAAATGTTATCTTAAAAGATCCTTGAAGGATATTACAGAAAAATGCTCATCTATATTTGGTCTTGAAAAATATGTATGACAAAACAAAAAGTCAAATATAATAGCTTTTACCAAAAGAGCTAGAACATTATGTACAAGACAAATGTTTAGAAAATTGTACATATATGAGATTTAGGCATAAAGTCTAAATAGACCAAAATATGTCTTCTATAAGAAAAATATGTTGTGGACGAGAAGTCCAATGATATGAAATATCATATGTTAATCATATGAGTTCATTCATTAAAGCGATGCTTATGATAATTTCAAAAGAGATAAGTATATATGATCGGAATTCATCTTTTGAAGAAGATGTTTCCGAGGGGGAGATATATAAAGATGTGTGTGTGGATGTACTCTTTTTCCCTTATCATACTTTTATCCCATAGGGTTTTTTTATGACAAGGTTTTTAACGAGCCATCAAAGAACACACAAATGATAGACACTTATAGAGAAATATTATCATTATAATGAAAGTCTATCAATTTCCCAGAAACATGACATCCATGAATGATATCTAGAGAGACAAAGAGAATGATCCAGATGAATCATCTAGAAGACCGATGAGTTGCAGAAGAATGGCGATGTACATGTTCTAAAGGTTGTTCAAGCGAAACTTTGGCAGACTTATTTTCAAGACACTTCCAACTACTACTTTCAAGAAACAAGTTTGCAGCATCAAGAAGATCTCAAGTTATGCACTCATCAAGGAGAGTAAAAATGCGTTGCACTCTTTTTCCTTAACCATGGTTTTGTCCCAATTGGGTTTTCTTGGTAAAGTTTTAATGATGCAACATCTTATGCGTATTAGGATTATTTTTACTCTAATGACATCCAATGGGGAGTGTTATAAACCCATTTAGTGAATGCCCATTAAAGGCCTAGGTTCTAGAATATTCCTAAACCATACTTCTTCTCCAAGTATTGTATCCTATATATAATCATTATTCTCTATGGAATGGAATAAGAATAAGTTTATCTTCTCCTCTTTACTAAAACACTATCATTATACTCCATTTCTTCTTCTAAATTTTATTTTAGAGTAAAATATTTTTCAACCTTATTTTATTTTATTATATTTCTATTTCTAAAATAGAAAAATGCTTTTTTAACTCTATAAATGCTATTTTATTATATATTAGAGTTAACTTTTAAAAATAAAAGAAAAAAACACAGTAATATATTGGTGAGAACCTCACTTTTATTTTAAAGTAAAAATAGAAGAATACAAAGAAGATGATCTTATTAATGGACAACTTAAACGATGTATTTTTTTATTATTTTGTCTGCAAGACCTTGAAATTATAAGTTCTGAATATGTACACGATTGGACATCGAAGTTTGAAGTACCAGTTTTAGCGCTTTATATGCTTGCAACACATAGTTTTACGGATCACTATTTCTTTAGGAAAATAAAAGTAGAGTAATTAGCATGTGTATTAGTCTAGATAGAAATAATTAGGTATTTGATATTGTAAAAATCATAATTCATTAACTAACATAAAATTCAGAAATTACCTTTATGCTATTACCCTAGTCTCTTACATTTTTACCCTAGTCTCAATCACACAAAAGATTAGTTTTTTTACATTAAATTAAAACAAAGTAAAATCTTAAATTCTCTTCTTCTTCTCATATGCCGTCCTCTTATTTTCTTATTCTTCTTCTTTTTCTTTCATTCTTCCATGGTTTCTTCTCTTCCCTCCTTCTTCCATGATTTTTTCTTTTTCCTTTTACTCTTCCCTTGGATCTTTAATCTTAAACTATTTCTCTACGCATTTTCATCTCAACGAACATATCACCAATAACTTATTCATTGATGTTATTGAGAACGTGATGGTTAGTTTTTAGATAATAGAAAAGCACAAGTAAGTTTGTATTCAACGGTAAATAGTGAACTATTATAGTCAACTAAATTAAATTTGTACAAGTATAGTAAACTATTGTAATAAATTAATTCGTATAGATAGTCAACTATTGTTTGATCTTATAAATGACTATTCACACATAAATTAGCTGATGGCTGACTATCTAATAGCTGACTATTCATACATAAATAGTCAACATAGTGAGATGATATCTCACTATTTATAAATAAATAGTGAATTATTTCTAATCAACATACGTAATTTTTAACATAGTGAACTATTAATATGTAAATAGTGAACTATTTTACATAAAAATAGTGAACTACTTTTACTTTTGATATATTTCGTATGTATACTAATGAAACCTTTGAATATGCATTTACAGTATATAACAAAGATATTGAAGATCAATGTCATACGCCTAGTATTAATGAAAGATATCATCAAATGGAATCATGATCAATCAAAATGAAATCTTGATCTATCTTGATGTAATAGATTTTTAGGGATTTTTTATGGTAATAGATTTTTATGGTAATAAATTTTTTACTTCAGTGATTTTTTTACTAAACTGTTATTAATCAATTCATTAAGGGTTAATGTTACTCACCTAATTTGATTTCACTCAATGTCACTCACCTAATTTAAGTTAGAAAGACTAATATACACTTAATTAATCCATAAAAGTACCTTAAAATTATCTAAAGTTGATTAATCAACCAACTAGTAAATATAATTTTTTTTAAAAAAATACAGCTATAACTATATATATAGGACAATCTGAGCTTGTAGTTTTTACTCGCTATTGTTGTCACCGTTTTATAATAGACTAGGTGATTACTCTCGCTACGCGAGGGTTAATATTTCAAAGAAGTTCATATAATTTGGTTGTAAACGTTATTCATTATATATTTTTGTTGTGGTGTTCGTTTTTTAGACAAAATTACTACAATTTCATATTTAATATAAGATACCAACAAAAAATTCAAAACATCCTATAGACATGGAGGGAGTAGTTGTAGTTGGATAATCAGTTCTAATGAATTCTAGGAAGGAGAAACAGAATTCCATAGCTTTATTAGGAAAATAAGTTCTCCCTGCACTAACTAAAAAAGGAAGAGTACAAGTGTTAAGATAGTAATGAAATCCGGTCCTAAGATTTTCTACCCATTCCTCGGGTAAATTGAATTATTCATCTTAAGTGTATTAACATGCTTTGCTTGACTCTCCTTGTTAAAAGGTACAACGTCGTTGAAGTAGTTGAAGCATGCTGATAGGGAAAAATCCAACAAATATAATAAATACCATTTCGAGAGATTATCATAGATGCTAATCAAAGACTATTTCAATTTGGCATGCATGCGACATTGCACAAACGTGTTCACCGTTTCGTTTGTGCTTTTTAATTGTTCCTCTTGGTTGATCCTAGCTTTTCCCCACACTTTTTCTCTTGAATTTTGTTCTTAAGCGTGTCAATAGCTCAGACACAAACTAAGAAGTTGTTTTTCAATGGCCTATAACACCAAAAAAAAAAAAAAAAAATCCAAAATCTTTAACATTGAGAACAACCATAATTGACAAAACTGGTGCAAAAGTTTAGCCTACTCATCAAGGTCAGAGACCTAGACGGTTTTCCGAATGATAGCTTTTTGCTGAGAAGCGCATGGCCGAGCATTCATCCTCTGTATCCCTTGACCAAAGCTCTTCTTGTACATCATACAATCAGACAAGCGAACAGACGATATGCATAAAGATAAATAATTTTACAAGTGTCCAAATTTTTCTTATAAATAAAAATATCTAAGTCGGAAGATCCACGACGCAAAGGAATAAAATACCTTTCCTTAGAGTGTTTATCCCATGAGAAAGCATCTACCAAAAAGACGAAAATAGAATTCGATTAAATTGAATCTCAATACCCCCAAAAACAATAAAATTAAAGAAGACGGGAGGAGACAATAGACAAAGAATCAAATGTGAAATAATAAGGTTTCTATGCTGAAACTAAGAAGTAACATACATAAACTAAATAGAGATAGTTTTGAATCGTCGAAAAAGTTAGCCTTTATAGTGGAGACGATGATAGTGGAGAGTGAAGGATAGTGGTGGGATTGTCCGAAAGGAGAAACACGATTGAAGCTCTGTAAAATAAGTATATAAGAGAAACTGTGAGGAGCCACAAACGAAACAACAATGAAATCCTTGCATCTACATACATCATGAAATTTACACAATACTAATTCGGTATATATAGATGGTTCACCTTTGAAAGAAAAAGAAACAAACACAATAAAACTCCAACCTCTTTAGTTCTAGCAGACATGTTGCACTATTCATGAGGCTTTTTACTCACCTCTCGTTGCATCTCGTTAGACACAAACTAAACCAGATTTACTCCACGAAGATTGGTCTAAGAAATACATATATGTCGTTTTAGATTCGAAATTGCTGCAAACGGACAATTTACCTGCTGTAGAAGGCTTTGCAACTTTTACCTTAACCACCTACTCAAGAAGTGTCTGCAGAAGAAGATAAATACTCAGGAAGATGAACCAAGAACAGAGACCAATCTGAATAAACCCGAAACAAAACCCCAAGGTTCAATAGAATACCCGAGACGGATTCAAGCAGCAAGAAACATAAAATTCATAAGAACTTCAGCATTGTGAAAGGAGGTTGCATCCACTTTAAAGCCAAACCACAAAAACAAATAAGTCTGATTAAGAACATATTAATCTATCAAACCAATAACTCGTCAAATAAAACTCTTAAAAATCGACTAACTAACAAAAGAATCTTTCTCCTTTCTATGGACAACAACGAGTTTGAGTACACACATTGACTACAACAACAAACAATCATTTCATGGTTAAAAGAAAAGTCTTGTCTAAAAAGTGAATATTTCAAGATTGAATTGGAGTAGAAATTGCAAACCTTCATCATCGGAAATAAAATATCTTCCTTGGACAGTTGTTCTACAACTCCGCTCTTCTAAAAACATATATTTTCTGCAAAATTGAATAGAAATCTAAATGAAAGTAGGTGAAAGTTATGCACCTACCCTTGGAAACGGTGCTTGTCTCGGTCCCATTGCAAAAAATTAGTCCATGACCCTGGTCTGAGCATGAATTAAAGAATATGAGTTGCTTATGGCAAGCACTTCATTGTGACCATATCTCAAATATCTGTTGTATTTAAGATTATTCATATGAAAGGCATATTGGTAGAAGATAGAGATTAATATGCGTTAAAGAATCGTATTCTTTTACTTTGTTATTTGCAGCAACTTGTCAATGCCCCAACTGAATAAACTATAGAGAGATACGGTATCTCAGATACCAACAATATAGTAGAACTTGGCCTTCCCATACAATAGCAAAAATAACATATTTCCAAAAATATGAGATCATTCCAACTTATGAAAATATTGAATCCCACAAAACAAACCTGATAGAAAATAAACTGAAAAAGCTTTTCACTTTCTTCTTCTTGATCGTCAAAAGGTTATAAACGTCAACTCATCAACATCTTATATTGGCTGGTATATGTTGTTTATTGGCAATAAAAATGATATTAGTCATGTTACAGTACTTAGCTTTACAAATAAATATGTATTGCTCACCATTTTCAGTTTATCAGGGAACTCGATCTCATCTTCATCAAAAGCTTTTTGAGGTCTTTGCAATTCAAAACAAAGGGTTAACAACTCTCTACTTCAATGAATCCATTTATCAAAAGGCAGAAACCAAAAGTTGTAATTTCAAAAAAGAGAATTAAACGAAAGATCTAGAAACTACAAGGTCTTGGCATAAGAACCGTTGACATCTAGGTTTGTAAAAAGTAGCGACTCACTATGCTTGCGTCGTTCTTGTCTTTGTTCTATTTTCAAATCTGCAATAGGTAGGTACAAGTTAAGAAAAGCACTTTGGTCATGGTGTTATGAATGCAAAATTGACCCACGAAACTTGGACAATATGAATAACAATTAAGTAAGGCATGAGAGAGAGAAATCACAAGTACAGACCATATAAACTGCGTTTACATGTAAATCCACATGTTCGATAGATGACGCAGGGAGGAATCAGATTACAAAAGGATGGTTTGTGAGCTTATACAGATTTGTGGCCCGACCAACCTCAAACCCTCCAGTGGAACCTTCTTTTAAGAGATTGTGGTATTGGGGAGCAGTCGTGGACGGAATTGTTATTCTTTTAAGAGTTGTGTGTATGGAGAGAGGGAAGTTAGTGTATCGAAAGAGTGAATGTAAGAGTTGAGACTTTAGAGTAATGGAGTTGCTTACCTTATCGTCCAAGAATAAGAGAACTATGCCGGCAGAGGCAGCATCGGGGACGATGTTTGATGAGTACCAGAAAGGGAGTAGCGGCAGACGATGTGTTTACTGGTTCGACCTGACCGTAATTCGTCAAAGGTGACGTAGTTCTGATCGTGGAGGTCGATCTCTGACATTGTCGGAGGGGGTATGATGAAGGCGAGCTGTTTTTTGGAGGTTGATTATTTGGGGAAGCGTTGGTAGGTTCCCGTGTTGAGCGAGGGCTTATAAGTGTGTGTGTGTAAGCATGAGCATTAAAGAGACGTCTCGTGAAAGCATCTTAGGGAGGCGAGACGTTTGCGATTGAGGGTGTGAATTACTGAGGGGTGTGGGGTGAATTGATTGAGGTGGTTAAGAGTAACGGTTGTTGTTTGAGCTTCTATGGAGGAGTTGTGGTGGGGATTTGAGCGGTCAGCGGCGGAAAGGTTGAGGAAGAAGACCAAAGGGGGTCAAGATATTTGGAGGCCCAAATTTGTTGCATTTCAAATATAATTATTTTGCTTATTTTGCTTTTGCTTTCAATCGTTTTTTTTAAATGAGGGTATTAATAAAGAAAAATGATTGGTATATAAAGAAATGAGAGCAGACGTGACACCCTCTTGGGAGCTGAGGTGGCATCACATGGAGAATGCCTTTACCCTTTCATGTAGTAGATTCAAATCCAATAGTGTTTGTGTGTAGACAGCACAAAAAATAAAAGAGTACAAATATATAAAACATCAAAATAAATGTATAGTTTCAAATATGACACTACGATGAGGAGTAAACCTTGTTTATCAAATGATCAGTCAAACCACCCATCCAACAAAAATTAAAAAGGCAACTCCAAACGAAAATATATAAAAAAAATAATTAAATTTGTAACATTAAAAATTATATTTTAAAATTTAAAAACTAAACCATATCTTCTAAAAACAATTTAAAATAGTTAACTGAAACCCAAAAATTAAAATTCTAAATCCATGAAAACCAAAAAAATTTGTAATATTTTTGGAACATTAAACTGATAATAATATTCTTAGAAACAAATTTGAAAATATGATATTTTAAAGACTTTCTCAGTATAAAATGCAAATGTTTAAAACTTAACCTTCGAATTGTAGGTAAGAAATCGGTGGTGAGACACACTGCATGATTGAACGCAAATGGGTAAATACAAAAAGACAAAAGAAATGAGATTTGGAAACAAGGAAGAGACACATTTTCGAAAATTGATGCGTCAGTTCTGAGTCATATTTTATAGTAAACGACAACATTCAAACACTTAATTAATTAGTAAGTGGCTGTTGACAAAAAAAAAAACGGTTAATTGGCTAAGAGTTTGATTCACCTTTCTCCCGTATCAAACGCTAGCTTTAACGTGTTTGAACATATAGTACTAATCTTTTTTGTTGTTGTTAAAGCATATTTAACCAAAAAGAGACTAGTATTACAAATTGATTGGAGGTATATTAATTAAAGATAGAATCTCGACAGTGATATTTGTATAAGTTCACTTCATTATGCTCGAATGTAACAATGTTGAACTCACCTTTTTCCGCACACCAATTGCAAAATTGTGATCGCTAAGATATTTGTTATAATCGTTCAAGTATTTAAACCACTAAAAATGACACTTTACAATTTTATGACGACCGTGTGCCTATTCAGAATTTATGCAGCCTAACAACACATCACATCACATGATTCGATGAACAAAGAATATACACATGATCCGATGTGCTTTACTTTTATGCTATCCTAAATAAATATTAAATTCAGTATTTTTGTAATTTAAAGCATCTATATATAGTACTTAAGAATAAATCCATCAACTCGATGTCTTGCTTATAATAAGTTTTCTCCCCACTTAGCAAACTATTAAACCACATCTTTTGGTTATAAATATTATATATTTGACAAATAGTTGTAGTATTCGATTTTATATATACGTTTGAGGATTATAAAGTATTGAATCGTTTGTTCTAAACAACTAACAACTAAATGACCGTATCAATTGGCCCAATTGTAATGGCAAACCTCCAGTTTGGTGATTATCTAGTTGTCACATTTCGTAGTCTACGATATGAAACTTTTACCTGTGGCGGCAAATTAAATATCTGTGGAAGATGATTTTTTGATGAGATTTTTGAATCTGTTCCGAACAATGGAGAAGGTTTGGTAAAATTGTGGGGGTTGACAAATGACAATTAGTAGCTAATACAATCATACCAAAGTACATAAAACTTCGGAATTAACCAATAAACACCAACGTAGCTAAGGTAAAATAAAATATCTAGCTAGCTATCTAAGAACATATGGACAAAGATAGCTGCGACATGATCGCAATCACTATGGTTAGTTTAGAAACTGAGACTCACATGGTAAGATATCAACATAAAATCAGAAATTATTTTCAAAACGACGTAATAGTTAAAAAAAATATATATTCTGGTATCATCGATATCGTTAGTTGTTTTTATGCATATACTAAGAAAACCTGCAAAAACAACTTCATACGTTTTGTTGGCAATATAAAATCACAGATTGAGTCTTACAAGAAAAGAAAAAATTGTCGGAATATTAAACAGAAGGAAAAATTGTAATGGGAAGAGATTGCATTTCTTTTAAAGTTGATATATAAATAGTAAATCAGCAATGTGAAGAAAATAAGCACTTAAGTAAATAGGAGTAGTAAAAAAAAAAGGAGTGGAGATGATTATATTTAGGGCAACATCCGTCATCGGAGTTATGTCAGTGACAGCTTTATCCCACATGATAATCAATTTTGTCAGTATGATTCTCAATCATAAACTCCCATTTAACATTTTCTAATTTATTTTGCCGTCAAAGGACAAATATCTTAAATATCTTCGTCCCATGTCGAGACTCTACATACTTCTATTACCTATAAATACCCATTCCACTAACCAAACTCTTCACATTCTCTCTCTCTCTTTTTCTTTCCTGGAAATTTTTCCTTCTTTCAAAGATTTAAGAGGGAGAGAGAATGGCAATTCGGGAAATCAAAGATGTCGAGCGGGGTGAAATCGCAAATAAGGTGGTCGAGGATCTAGAGAAACCATTGTTGAAGAATCAAGATGATGATGAAGAAGAAGAGAGTGAGATTTGTGAATCATACTTGATGGTTCTCTTCAGCACTTTTGTTGCTGTTTGTGGCTCCTTTGAGTTTGGCTCTTGTGTAAGTCTTTGCTTTAGAAAACCTCTCTATTTCAATCCCACGTTTCCTTTATAGTCGATCTGTCTTAATTAGTTCACCAAACTAAGATCACAATTATTTATTCTCTAGGTTGGATACTCAGCTCCTACTCAATCATCTATTAGACAAGATCTCCAACTCTCCCTTGCAGAGGTTTATGTCTATTCTTCTGTCTCAAACAGAGTTTACTTTCATTTCTTTCCTTCTTTGTTACACAAGTAGTATTTTTTCATGTATACATGCAATTAGACTGCATCTAATATCCGACAATTGTTTTGTCAAAAAATTTGGACACCTTTGAAACATACATATATTCTTTTGCAAAACAATATTTAACGACAAACATATTGTTCAGCAATTATAAATTGTTGACAAAATAACAAAACTATAGATTCGGCGATTTTTGTACCTCCCGATGTTATAAGTAATTGATATAGATGTGCGATACGAACGAATTTTATTTTGTAAATTGTACCTAACAATGTTTAAGCTGATTTACTAATTTATAAAGAAATATGTGATCTATAATTTGTTGTGTACGAAAAAATGGCAGTTCTCCATGTTTGGCTCCATATTAACAATCGGTGCAATGCTTGGTGCTGTTATGAGTGGGAAAATATCAGATTTTTCCGGCCGAAAAGGGGTAAATCTTGCTCAAACCCTAACTTAAGTGCCCAAAATTTTGAATGCCTATTATTGATATGTCAAAACTCATTTTAGGCAATGAGAACGTCAGCTTGCTTCTGCATCACAGGCTGGCT
Organism: Arabis alpina; assembly: GCA_900128785.1. Classification (NCBI taxonomy): domain Eukaryota; kingdom Viridiplantae; phylum Streptophyta; class Magnoliopsida; order Brassicales; family Brassicaceae; genus Arabis; species Arabis alpina. The sequence continues at coordinate 16,843,952 of LT669795.1, forward strand.
CGCTGTCTTCTTCTCCAAGGTAATATAAATTTACACACATTTTCGATTATTTGCAACACTGAAGCTACATATTCTGAGATTAGTATGGATCTTGATCTTAAATATCCAATAAAATCAATATTTGATTTTAATATATGATGATAAAATGTGGTGCAGGGTGCTTTGCTACTTGATGTAGGAAGGTTCTTTACAGGATATGGAATTGGAGTTTTTTCTTATGTGGTAATTTACTCTTTTTTTTAACTAAATCTTAAACCCCTTGAAATAGTTTTTGTTTTGTTAATCTAGTAGTTCAAGAAGCTAAATCGGTCAAATTGTAATTCTACTGTTTTGGGGGTATTATGTTGGTTATTAGGAACCAATGTTTATAAAAATTATGAGTTTTAAAGTAAATGAATCAACAAAAACAGGTCCCTGTGTACATTGCTGAGATATCTCCCAAAAATCTCCGAGGTGGACTCACAACACTGAACCAACTCATGATTGTGATCGGCTCATCGGTTTCTTTCATGATCGGATCTCTCATTTCCTGGAAAACTCTTGCCCTTACCGGTAAATTTCTCGAGTTTCTTGGTAAATATTTAAAAAAGAAACCCCCTTTAGAAACTGATCAATATATGTTGTTGGTCTTAAAAGGACTTGTTCCCTGCATTGTTTTGCTCCTTGGCTTGTGCTTCATACCCGAATCTCCCCGATGGCTGGTAATTTCTCTATTGGATTCATTAATTTTTCCATCTTTAAATATAAATTTTGTTTTTCAGCATTATCTAAAGCTTTCATGCTATTCGATTTGCAGGCAAAGGCAGGCCATGAGAAAGAGTTTCGCGTAGCCCTACAAAAGCTGCGAGGAAGAGATGCAGATATCACCAATGAAGCAGAACAGATTCAAGCCTCAGTTCAAGCTCTAGAGATTCTTCCAAAAGCAAGAATCCAAGATCTTGTTTCCAAGAAATACAGTCGATCTGTCATCGTAAGTTTAACTCAGCCAAAAACAAAAACATATCAGTCTTTTGTGTATATTTGATTCATTTAACTCAAATATTTCAGAAGATTAAGTGTGTTCTTTCTCACGTGTGATCGAATGTTCTTCAGATTGGTGTTTCCCTGATGGTATTCCAACAGTTTGTGGGAATCAATGGGATCGGATTCTATGCAAGTGAAACGTTTGTAAAAGCCGGTATATAAGATAAACCTCTATATCTTGCCTTGTACCAGAAGCAAATTCATTTGAGATTCTAACAATTGTATTAAAAACTTGCAGGACTTTCATCTGGCAAATTCGGAACAATAGCTATGGCTTGTGTTCAGGTAAGTAACTCTTTGCACTTTACTCAACACTTTCTTCTATGATGATTCGTATTTCACTACTGTTTAACACGTATTGAATCATTTTCAACAGGTGCCTATCACTGTTCTTGGAACAGTCTTGATAGATAAATGTGGAAGAAGGCCATTAATAATGGTAAAGATCTTATAATCTATAGAAAGCGATTTCGATTCAAAAGTTAAGTAATATTTAAATGTGTGTACAAATACTGCTGCAGATTTCAGCTGGTGGTATCTTTTTGGGGTGTATACTCACAGGCACAGCTTTCTTCCTCGAGGTCCATATTTTATAAACCCTAGCTAACTCTTGTTTTAACTTTGAAATCTATTAATGTGCTCATTATAACCATATCATTACATAAAATCTGTTATGTTTCGGATTCAGGGACAAAGCTTGTTACTTGAATGGGTTCCTATCTTAGTCGTTGGAGGTGTACTTGTAAGTAAAACTTGGTTCTTTCTTAGTAGTGCAAACAAGAACAGAAGTCTGTATTAAAATCCTGTCTCTTCATGACTATTTAGATCTATGTAGCTGCATTCTCCATCGGAATGGGACCTGTTCCTTGGGTGATAATGTCTGAGGTATGGTTTCATTGTGTTGAAAGTAAACTTGCTTAAAAACAGAGTCTTTACTTGTGTATCAAGTAACGTTTGTTTAAAACAGAGTCAATGCTTCTAGAAGAGTATAATGAAGTTGTGGTCCTTTGTTTTCGGGGATATAAAAAACGCAGATATTTCCAATAAACGTGAAGGGGATCGCAGGAAGCATAGTGGTACTAGTAAATTGGTCTGGTGCTTGGGCTGTTTCTTACACTTTCAACTTCCTTATGAGCTGGAGCTCTCCAGGTACACTTTTTAAGGCATTGTTCGTGAGCACAGTGTGTTTTAACTCAACCGCAAGAAAACTGCGTTCTAGGAAACGATAAAGTGACACAAAGGTGTGTCATTTGTTTGTGTAGGTACATTCTATGTGTATTCTGCTTTCGCAGCGACGACGATAATCTTTGTGGCGAAGATGGTGCCTGAAACTAAAGGGAAGACGCTTGAAGAGATCCAAGCTTGTATTCGAAGAGAAACATAAGAAGAGTTTTTCTATGTGAAGTCATCAAAAGAAGAGTTGAAAGTGTGACGATAAGGGTTTTGATTGAATGAATATAGGGTTTATTTTATTTTGTTCACATTAAAGTATTTTTCTATCAATTAGGTTTCCATGGCATATGCGGGATTGGAAAACTTAAAAGAAAAATTTGTGGTTTGACTCAAAATATAGAGACATCTCTCGTAATCCTAAAGCCCAATAACAATTTCATGGACCACAAAAGGCCCAATTTGGTTTCTCCACTAACGAACACAGGCGTATAAAACTAGTCTCTTTGCTTGTTTCTGATATTTGTGAATTCTGATCAATGGAAACGAGAGTTTGGTTCCGTACAGTGATAGTGATCGGTTTAATGGTGGTTCTGTTCTACGTTGGTCGTCCTCTCTACTGGAAGATCTCGGCAACCATCCACGACATTCGCCACAACAAACAATCCGTCAGAGAAGGTACACATTCGTTTCTCTCTCTCTCCGATAGATTTCTCCAATTGATTTGATTTCTCGGTGGTGTTTGGATACAGGTATATCGCAGATCGTTCAGCAGGCGCAGAGATCGGTGGGATGGTATCATGACGAGTCGGATTCGGGATTCCGAGGGAAATCAGGAGTCGCCGCCTCTCGGAGGCTTCTTGAGTGACAACTTTTCTGCAAATTCACGAATTCTAGTACTGTGTGTATGTTGATTTTGATATATGCTGTTTGTTTTTTAGGTCGAGATAGAACCATGATTATGGATCTATATGCTGTTTCTAATAATGTAGATTTATCTTGCTTATGAAATGCATTAGACAACTAGAGAATATTATGCTTGTCTCATTGATTTGGAAACATATTTTGATGCGTTTGTAAATTTCGAATAACATTGTTAGCTCGATCAAACAAGTTATGATAGTTGCGGATTTTGTAGATTGCTTTTGTCATTCGAAGGAAATTCATTTGCTTTTTTTGTTTGTTTGTTTAATAGTGAGTACTAGTATATAGGATACATGATCAAGATAATTATTTTTAAAAAATCTTTAGAATTGTAGAAAATAGATATTGTTCTTTTTAAACAGGTGAAACGGTTTATTTTGGATGAGTGGGAGAGTGAGAAAGTGAATTTTGTCTTTATTTTTGAAAAACAGTTTCAGATTCGTGTTTTTTTTAATAAAAGTTAATGATGTTACATGATGTGTTACATTTCTATTGGTGCAGTGACTTGTGTGCAAGTGACTGATCAAATTCTTTTGTGCTTTTTTTTTTATTTGATCAAAACTAGCTGTAATGTCAACAAAAGTTGATTAAACAAGTTCGATCTCACCTTTTCCAAATCTTTTAGGTTGCTAGAAGGATTTATAGGTTGAAATTCAATGAAGTGTAAATTTGTTTGTTCAAATGGTGTTGGACACACAACTGTGATGTTGTTTGTAATCCGATATGTAGCAATATACGATAGGTTGTGCTTTGGTAATCCGAGGAATTGCGGAATTATTTTCACGACCTGTGACGAATTCTCGTGGCATTGCGATTCATGTGCAGTTTATGTTGTCATTTCGGAAGATTACAACCGTGAAAATGGATTATTTTACAAATCTCCGAAATGGCAGGGAGTTGGAGAATGGTTACCTATCTATTTGAGACTTCACACATAGAATTGTATAAACTTGTCAGTTGTTTTTTTGCGAAAAAACCCTTAGATTTGTAATGTTACATACGTCAAAACACAAGTGCAATGAGTTTCTAAGTTCGTTAATGGTAAAATGTTTTTAAAGGTCGCTGATTCAACATAATTCCGTTTCAGGAAAGAAAACGTCACTTTAGTCCATCTCTTTACATAATTCCGATTGAACTAAATATAGCGTCACTGTAGTTGACCTCTTACAAATCCCCTAGGCCCTAGAGATAACTATAATCACAACTAAAAGTCTAAAACCCAACTCCCGTCAAATTAAAACATTTCTGTTACAAAAGGCACGCACTCAAAAGTCAAGAAGCAGATGAGCGAAATAGATAAAAATTAATTTCATATGGAGCCCATCGTCACTATGCTACATAGTAACTTATGCTTTTTCACTTCTATATATACGAACGTTTTCGTTCGATGTAAATGATAATTTCACAACTCTTTCTTCAAATTATCAAATCTCTCTCTAGCTCATTTTCTCTTTATAATTATCAGTATACTATTCCCACCGGGTATAAATCTTTTCGTCTTTATTTATAATTACCGATATAATAAGTTCTCATTCTTTTTATAACACGTTATCAGCACGATCACTCTGCCGTTATGCTATATATTTATAAATATTATATAGTGTGTAATTTATTATAGTGCGCGGCATGCCGCCTCTATAATATCAATTACTTTCTAGTGGTTGTTTAATGCACCACTATTCATTTGTTTATATTGTAGGCGGTTTTTCGCCTCGGTATTATTTTACTGTTTTTATATATGGTTGTTTAACGCACCATATAATTTATTTACTGTTTTTATATATGGTTGTTTAACGCACCATATAATTTATTTACTGTTTATATATGGTTGTTTAACGCACCATATAATTTATTTATTATTTATACATGGTTGCTAAATGCACCGTATAATTTATTTACTGTTTATATGTGGATGATTCTATCACCATAATTTCGCCGTTAAATATTCATTTATATTATGTGGATGACTTTGTCACCATAATATAACTGCTAAATATTTGCTTACATTATTATCATTATATAGGAGGTTTAGTCATCTGTATATAATTTTACATGAAATTGGTAAATTAACTGGTTGCTCTTTAAAGTGTTTTTCAGATTGATTTTTGTTTTAATATTTTACTTTCAACGGTCACAAAGAAATTTTTTCAAAATTTATCTACTTTTCTAACGGCTATGAACAGTGATTTTTCAATCTATAAATACACTTATCTTTCATCATTTCATTTCATTCACAATTTCATCTCATCTTTTCAAACTAAGAAAATGTTTCGATTTTTGTTAATTATTATAGCATTTGTAATTTTTGCTTGTATTTACGGTATTTCCATTGGTGATTATACTCCGGAAGAGTACATCATGAGTTATACCCTAATGTTTTATGCGTTAACATTTCTTGTAATTTCATTTATTATTAATCTGCTTGGTTGATTTTAATTAATGAAATTCTAATAATATTTAATAATTTTTGTTTTTAGAAATAAATGGCAAATATCGAGAAGCTTAAGATTCCAGCTCTCGAAGTCACTGGAGAAAACTACATAGCATGGTCCACGAATGTTGAACTTCATCTAGATGAATTAAAAATATTGGAAACTATAAGAGAGGGAAACGAATCGCCTAGCCATGAGAAATCAAGGGCGATCATTTTCCTAAGAAAACATCTAGATGAAAATCTGATACATGATTATGCAAAAGTAAAAGACCCTGCAGAGTTGTGGCAAGCTCTAAAAGAAAGGTTTGACAACCAAAGAGCAATAACTCTCCCACATGCTCTTGATGAGTGGGCAAATTTGAGGTTTCTGGATTTTCTATCGGTAGAAAAGTATAATTCTGCCATGTTAAGAATTGTGTCCCAATTGGAATATTGTGGTAAGCATGTGAGCGAAGAAGAAATGCTCAATAAGACTTACCTCACTTTCCATAAGGAACACTATGTTCTAGCAGAACAATACAGAAACTGCAGGTACCGAAGGTTTTCTGAGCTGATTGTGGCGCTTAAAATAGCGGAGAAGAATAGTCAACTTCTCATAAAAAATCACAACGCTCGACCTGTGGGAACCAAAGCAATCCCTGAAGTGAATGCTATGGTTGTGAAAAATCCGGAGAAAACGGATGTGCAAAATCCAGAAAGAGGCGGTCAAACTTATCGGGGTCGTGGTGGTCGATTCAATCGAGGTCGTGGAAAGTATTATAACCTGCAAGGACGGAAGTCATTCAAATGGGTTCGCTCTGAACAAAATTCTAAAGGCAAGGAAGCCAACAGTAATGTCACCCAGAAGCGTGATGGAATCTGTCACAGATGTGGATCGAAAGGACATTGGTCCCGTGTGTGTCGAAATCCTTTACATCTTTGCAAGTTGTACCAAGAGTCTATTAAAGGCAAAGGAAAGGAAGTAAACCTAATGGAACACCTTGAAGGTGATACCCATCTCGATGCCTTGGACTTTGAGGATGACACCGAAATGACTGACCTTACGAAAGATTGAAATGCTTGTAGTGAGACTACTGAATAGTCTCTATTTATGTCATGTATAATATTATGTTTTTCAGTTGTTTTGATGAATAATGTTGTGTTAACAACAAAATGTATAATTATTGTGTGTTTCCTCTTTCATTAATGAATTTTATTTTTAGTTTATTGATGTTTATCTTAATTTCAGAAATGGACAACGATACGAACGAAACAGTATCTAAGAGAAACGTTAGAGAAATTTGTATACCAGATAGTGGAACAACACACACTATTCTGAAACACAGAAGGTATTTCTCTGACTTAAAACCAACAAGAATCACAGTTGACACAATATTTGGTCCCGCAGACTTGATTGAAGGAACTGGTAAAGCCAACTTTACGTTGCCGAATGGAGCCAAGTTTTCCATACGTAATGCCTTATTTTCTCCGAATTCTAAAAGGAATTTGTTGAGTTTTAATGACATATATCTTCAAGGATATAACACTCAGTCTGCAACTGAGAATGGAAAGAAGTATATGTATATAACTTCTCATAAGTCCGGAAAAAGGCATATACTGGAAAAATTTCCAAAACTTCCTTCAGGATTGCATCAAACTCATATAAGTGCAATCGAATCACATATAGTGATCAAAAGAAATCCGGAAGATTTCACACTTTGGCATGATCGCCTTGGTCACCCAGGCACCTCAATGATGAGAAATATCATTGAGAATCACATGGTCATTCACTAAAAATCCAAGAGATATATCAGGGAAATAGAAAGACATGTGTTGCATGTTCTCTTGGAAAATTGATCATAAGGCCATCGCCAACCAAAATCGATAAAGAATCACCAAAGTTCCTTGAACGAATTCAAGGCGATATTTGTGGACCAATACACCCATCATGTGGACCGTTCCACTATTTTATGGTGTTGATTGATGCATCTAGCAGATGGTCACATGTATGTCTATTGTCATCTCGAAATATGGCATTTGCGAGATTTCTAACTCAGATAATCAAACTAAGGGCTCAGTTTTCTGATTACCCCATTAAGAGAGTTAGATTAGATAATGCTGGTGAATTCACATCCCGAGCCTTTAATGATTATTGTATGGTAACGGGAATTGAGGTTGAACATCCGGTAGCTCATGTTCACACACAAAATGGTTTGGCTGAATCATTAATTAAACGTTTGCAATTAATTGCAAGACCATTGATCATGAGATCAAAACTTCCAACTTCAGTATGGGGACATGCTATTTTACATGCAGAAGCACTCATTCGGATAAGACCAAGTGCATATCATAAATATTCTCCATTACAATTAGTTTTCGGTCGAGAACCGAATATATCCCATCTAAGAATTTTTGGTTGTGCGGTATACGTGCCTATTGCACCACCACAATGTACAAAGATGGGACCACAAAGAAGGTTGGGGATATATATTGGTTATGATTCTCCATCAATCATACGATACCTAGAACCAAAAACTGGTGATATGTTTACGGCACAGCTTGCCGATTGTCATTTTGATGAAAAAGAATTCCCAGTTCTAGGGGGAGAAAACAAACAAGTAGGAAAGGATATAAAGTGGAGTGTGCCATCTTTATTACACCTAGATCCTCCTACAAAACAATCTGAACTAGAAGTTCAACGAATTATGCATTTGCAAAGTATAGCAAATCAGTTACCTGACGCTTTTATAGATATTAAAACGGTGACTAAGTCACATATTCCAGCTGCAAATGTTCCTGCTCGGATTGAAATTCCACAAGAACAAGGAAAAGCAGATGATACACGTGAGTCTAGAACACGCTTGAAGCGTGGTAGACCTGTTGGCTCTAAGGATAAAAATCCTAGAAAGCGTAAGGAATCTGAAAAGTCTGATGTTCCCAAAATAGCAGAAAATATTTTGGAAGAATCACATCAAGAAACGAATGATGATGCAGAGCATCATGAGTTTGAAGAAAATCATGAAATCTCCATAAACTATATTCATAATGGGAAGGTTTGGAATCGAAGTGAAATGGCTGTTGTGGATGACGTTTTCTCATATCTGGTTTCAAAAGAAATAAATGAGGAAAACGAAGATCCAGAACCACAATCTGTATATGAATGTCAAAAGAGACATGACTGGAGAGATTGGAAAGGAGCCATTCAAGCCGAACTCGATTCACTCAACAAACGTAGTGTATTCGGACCAATAGTACTTACACCTGTAGATGTAAGGCCTGTTGGATATAGATGGATTTTTGTCCGAAAACGAAATGAGAACCACGAAATTACGAGATACAAAGCTCGTCTTGTGGCTCAAGGTTTTTCTCAAAGACCTGGAATAGATTATGAGGAAACCTATTCTCCCGTTATGGATGCAATAACGTTTAGATTCCTGATGAGTCTAGCAGCTGGTGAAAACCTAGAAATGCGTCTCATGGATGTTGTTACTGCTTATCTGTATGGATCATTAGATAGTGATATCTATATGAGAATTCCTGATGGGTTTAAAATGCCAGAAACATTAAGTTCTAAACCCAAAGAGTTATGTGCAATAAAATTGCAAAGATCATTATATGGGTTAAAGCAATCTGGACGTATGTGGTATAATCGTCTCAGTGAACATTTAACAAAAGAAGGATATGTAAACAATCCCATATGCCCATGTGTTTTCATCAAGAAAACAACATCTGGATTTGTGATAATTGCTGTATATGTTGATGATCTAAACATAATTGGAACTCAGGATGAAATACATAAAGCATCTAATTATTTGAAAGGGGAATTTGAGATGAAAGATCTCGGACAGACAAAGTATTGTCTTGGTTTACAAATTGAGCATTCTCAAAAAGGTATATTTGTACACCAATCTACATATACCAAAAGAGTGTTAAAAAGGTTCAACATGGACAAGGCAACTCCTTTGAGTACTCCTATGGTCGTTAGATCATTACAAGTTGAAAATGATCCATTCCGACCACATGAAGAAAATGAAGAGATACTTGGTCCTGAAGTACCATATCTGAGTGCCATCGGAGCCCTTATGTACCTTACAAATTGTACAAGACCTGATATATCATTTGCTGTAAATCTTTTGGCAAGATTCAGCTCGTCTCCTACACGAAGGCATTGGAATGGGATCAAACACATTTTCCGCTATCTTCAAGGGACGATTGATTTAGGTTTATTCTATCCTAAGAATTCAAACGGTCAAATGATTGGTTTTGCAGATGCAGGATATTTGTCAGATCCTCATAAAGCCCGATCACAAACTGGATACGTTTTCACGATCGGAGGCACTGCTATATCTTGGCGCTCTCAGAAGCAAACACTCGTGGCAACTTCTTCCAATCATGCCGAACTCATCGCACTCCATGAAGTAAGTAGAGAGTGTGTATGGTTAAGGTCAATAAGCCAACACATCCAATCAAGCAGTGGGATCCACGTAAACACGGAACCAACTATTCTATATGAAGACAATGCTGCATGCGTCGCTCAAACAAAGGAAGGATATATCAAAAGTGATAGAACCAAACATATCCCTCCGAAGTTCTTTTCATACACTCAAGAACTTGAGAACACTAAAGTCATTGAAGTCAAGTATGTTCGATCATGTGATAATGCTGCAGATCTCTTCACAAAATCATTACCTACCACTATGTTCAGGAAACATGTCCACAACATTGGAATGCGTTATCAACAAGATGACACCTGATCATTCGAGGGGGAGCTTACGCGGTTGTACTCTTTTTACCTTACTAAGGTTTTTCCCATTGGGTTTTTCTGGAAAGGTTTTTAATGAGGCAACAAGGACGCTAAGCAAATAGACAATAGTGACACTGGTCTCCAAGGGGGAGTGTTACAAAAGGCATGTACTCAAAAGTCAAGAAGCAGATGAGTGAAATGGATAAAAATTAATTTCATATGGAGCCCATCGTCACTATGCTACATAGTAACTTATGCTTTTTCACTTATATATATACGAACGTTTTCGTTCGATGTAAATGATAATTTCACAACTCTTTCTTCAAATTATCAAATCTCTCTCTAGCTCGTTTTCTCTTTATAATTATCAGTATACTATTCCCACCGGGTATAAATCTTTTCGTCTTTATTTATAATTACCGATATAATAAGTTCTCATTCTTTTTATAACAATTCCTATATTAAGATAGAAATAGAAATAACTTGAAACAAATAAAATGAACATGCCCTATAGGCCTATAACGTGTTTGATTCGATATCCATTTCTAAAAAATGGATAGTACATAAAATACTTATAAGAATTAATTTGGTTACTCTTATGTGTGGTATTTCCAAAGTAGCACTCCGATTGTTGAACGAAAATAGAATCCATAGACCGAAAGCAGATGTGGGGGCATAAATGGTGATAGGCGATGCGTTACATCCACGCTACATCACATCCCTATGAGGGATTAGACCAAGATATTAAACTCTTGAGTTATGATTATTTTTAATGTTAATCTGGGAGGTTAATCCCTATCGTGTGATTAAAGAAAAATATAACAAATAGTCTGTATGAAAAAGGATTAGTATCTATGAATATTTTACATCTGGGTGGAGACAGATTGAAGTTGTTAATATTTACCATAAAATTTATTTACTAAAAAATACTCTCTCTGTTCTTAAAAGATAAAAACTTTACAAAAAAAATTTGTTTTAAAAAGATAGAGTTTTTACTATTTTCAATGCACTTTTACAAATTTCAAAACAAATATTGAAATACTATTGGTTAAATTTAATTGGAAACTGTAAATCGTAGAAATCAATGCGTTTTCTTAATAAGTGTGAATAACCTTAAACATCTATCATTTTGGAACGGAAGGAGAATAAACTTGGGTGTTTATCAAGTAAAGCTTCGTCGCGGCGTTTCGATCGGATCGATTAAAGAGTTCTTGTGGCAGATGAGCAATGCTCAAGCGTGAGAGGTGGGCTAGTGTTGGGATGATTATAATTTAAGGAATCGAGAAATATGCTAGGTTAGGGGAAAGTTTTTTTAAAAAAAGAGATGGTTATTTATTTATTATTAAAAGAAAGGATAAATAGGTCAAAATTGATCTATCTGTTTAATTTAAGAAAACATGGTATTTTTTTTTAAATTTCAATTGTTTTTTTAGCCTATTTTCATAAAATATTTATTTGTTTAAATTGTAAGAATAATTGGATAATTTATTAAAAATAATTATTTAAGAAAATATTTTAATATTTGTTAAAAAAACATTTGTGAATTTAAAAAATGTTTCTATTTTTAAATACAATTTTTCTCTATGTAGAAAACATTTTAATAAATTTCTATTTCAAAAGTGTATTTTTCAAAAACAAAATCAAAAGAAGGTATTTTCCAAAATTTTAAACTCAAAGAGGGTATTTTTTCAAATTTCCTCAAAACAATTTATCATAAAGTGTCAGAAAAATAAGTTTGTTGTCATTTAAAACAGAATTTTTGTTTATAACAATTTTTTTTTGTTTTATCGAATGATAGATAGGTATAAATAATAAACAAAGCTCTATTTTTTTAACGTTAAAAATCGATTTTCATGCATGAGTTTTGCGGTGTGGTCCGCAAAGACTACTAATGAGGGAGCCACGTTCAAGGTAGTGGGGTCACATAACCCCGGTAAAATTTTTTTTTGCTAAGTTGTTTAATGTTATTATCAAAGTATGTTGTATTTTTGTGTTTAGTCCTATATATGACTCCCACTAATTTATCTTGTTTTACTTTTTGACCCACTCACAAGAACTTAAACTATGAAATTTTCTATCTCGTATGAATTTTTTTTCTTATTTGTTATCATTATTCTCATATGTGTTGGTTTGTTGCCCAATTTTATTGTTATTATTTCTTATATATATTTTCTTTTGTCCAAAAAAATAAAACATTTCTTATATTTTCTTGTTTTGTCAGCATTTTTTTTTATAAAAAATTAAAAAAATTGATTACTTTTCATAAAAAATATATTAATATTTTAGTTATATAATGACTACGGTCAAAAAAATCTCTAGATCCGCCGCTGAAGAGTACCCATGGTGGCTTCATAAAGATGGATTAGACTTTTATGTCTTTTGTTGGGTGCTAAAATGTTGGCTGCGTAGAACTAAGAGATCTTGAAATAATGGTACAACTAAGATGATCCTACAAAGATTCTTTGATGATTTTTTTTTAAATGATTCTTTGATGCTTAAGTCAAATAGAAACAACACAACTAGTCGCACAATTGAAATACAAAGTGAATAATGAGCCATGTGCGGTTGACTCAGGTCAAGAGATGGTATGTCTCAAATGGTGTAATGAACTTAAAAAAGATTAAAAAAAAACAACTAGAAATTTCTCCTAGAAATAGATAAATATATTTAGGATGATAGTTAGATCGGGTGAAAAGAGAAGATTTGACCCGACATACTATGAAGAGGAGAGCCGATGCACATGTCGCGCATTGACTTCATAAGACACCTACTCGCATGTAGCAAAAATGGCAAGTGTGAAGATCTTACTTTCCTAAGCTCCTAAACGAAAATGGTCTCTTACTCTGCTTGATGTTTCTAATGCATTCCTCAGTGAAGACTTAAAGAGGAGATATATATGAAGTTATCTTCAGGTTATGGTGAGATTTAGGGAGAATTAGTGTCTGCTACAGCTGTTTGTATGTTGCATAAATCAATTTATGACCTCAAGAAAGCTTCAAGACAATGGTTTCTCAAAATTTTCAACTACCTTATCGAACTTTGTTTTTCCATAAGTGTTATGGAGATCATACAATGTTTGTAAAGGATGTTGATGAAAAGTTTTTAGTGGTTCTGCTGTAAGTGGATTATATATTTATTGCCAGCACTAATGATGATTATGTTCTTTAGTTGAAGGATTACTTGAGTTCCACTTTAAGCTCCGTTATCTTGGTCCTCCTCGTTTTTTCCTTGGCATTGAGATTGCTCAATCTTTTGAAAGCATTTCTCTCAGTTAACGGAAGTATGTTCTAGATTGATATACGTCATATTTTACTACTTTTTACTACCTATTTTACTAATTCTACTAACTAAAAGGAGTAATTCAAAGCCTTTGAGGTTATCCACATTAGCCAAAAACAAGGACTCAATCACGCTGCCACGTCATCAACGCTTTCCCAATACTGGCTTCCTATCTGAATTAAATAATCCACAAACACAAAAAGTTATTCAATAGTTCTGGCCCGTCATGGCCCATATAAAATCCAAGCCCGCAAACGTTTGCATATTATCTTACAATAACGCTTCGCTTCTCTTTTTCTCTTACTTTACAAACGTCACTCTAATAAATATACTAACTTAATTACATACTACTAACTTGCACATAAAAGCCCAAATCTACTATATGAAAGCTCATGGGCTCTCTCCATGTGATGCCACCTCAGCTCCCCATAAATTGCCACGTCGACCTTGCAAAATAATCGACGATTGAGTCTGTAAACTTCTACCGTTTTGTAAGTTTTCGTCTTCCTCTTCCTTAGAGCAAGAACATTGGTGATACAAAGTGGGAATCATTAGGCCTAATTTAATATTAAGTGTATTAGTTGATACTTAAATTGATACTTAAGTGTTTTTTCTGTTTATTGGTGATTCTCAATATATTGATTAAAAATAATGAAAATAATAAATGTTTTTCAAAAAAAAAAAATCTTAAAAACAAAATGATTTTGATGAAAAATAATCAAATTACCATATATATACATAATTGTTTTTATAAAAACACAAATTTATTATGGTTCATAACCTCGTAAACGTGCATTACAAATGATAAAAACAAAGTAAAAGATAAACTCGCATATAGTAAAATACGAAAAAGAGAAAAATAAAACATATAAAAATATGATGCGTAGACTTCTTAACTCGGGTCTATTGTGCAACTCTGCTAAATTTGTGCCAAATATGCTCGACCAAATCAGCTTTCAATTGTAGATGCATTTTTTTCTCACGAATTCGAGCTCGATTCGCCAACATATTATTCGCAATTGTGGATGTTGTTCTAGCAAACGCATAGTTGACTCGTTGTGAAGTCGAGGTTCCTTCTTCTCGTGTGAAATCTTGTGGGTTTGTTTCATTCACATTGTCGCGTTCGTCTTCTACTATCATATTGTGCAATATGATACATGCTTTCATTATCTTCCCTATTTTGACCTTATCCCAACTAAGAGCTGGGTTTTTGATAATTGCAAATCGAGCTTGCAATACCCCAAAAGCACGCTCGACATCTTTTCTGACACCTTCTTGATGAGTAGCGAACAATGAAGCTTTTGGACCTTGGGGTTGAGAAATCGATTGGATGAAAGTTGCCCATTTCGGATAGGTACCATCTGTGAGATAGTAAGCCATATTGTATTCGCGACCATTAACAGTGTAGTTGACCTCTGGAGCTCGACCTTCTAATATATCATCAAATACTGGTGAGCGGTCAAGAACATTAATATCATTAAGAGTACCTAGAAGTCCAAAAAATACGTGCCAAATCCAGAGATCTTTTGAAGCCACTGCTTCTAACACGACTGTGGGTTTTCCACGTGCTCGTGAATATTGTCCTTTCCAAGCCGTCAGACAATTCTTCCACTGCCAATGCATACAATCAATGCTTCCTACCATCCCCGGAAATCCCCGAGTCTCTCCAATTTCCAGCAACCATTGGAGATCCTCTACTGTTAGCCTTCTCAGGTACACATCTTCAAATAAAGTTATAATTCCATCCACAAAATAATCTAAGCATTGGGCGGCAGTTGTTGCGCCGATCCGGAGGTATTCATTCATCGCATCAGCTGAAAGACCATATGCTAGTCTTCGAATCGCCGCTGTACATTTTTGTAGAGGAGAGTGGCCAGGTCTACCGGTAGCATCTACTCTCTGCTCAAAATACGGCACCTCATTGGCGAGTCGATCAACAATACGTAAGAATAATGGCTTGCGCATTCTAAAACGTCGTCGAAATTTATCAGCGGGATAAACTGGATTGTCACTAAAATAGTCGTTCCATAATTGAATATGGCCGTCCTCGCGTCTTCTTTCGATAGTGATTCGTTTTTTTCTTTCTTTTTCCGTCGCTTCTTGTTGCATGATCTCTTCTAAACATTCTTGATAGCCTTGATCATAAAGTTGATCGAAAGATTCTTCCCAAATTTGTTCGTAAATATCGTAATTTTGATAAAAATTAGGATCATTGTTTGGATAAGAAGTCATGGTTTAGTTTTGATTGGTAATTTAGGCAAAAAGAAGAAAATATTGGAATTAAAGGTTTTTGAGAAAGAAAAAGGTATTTGAATTAAAGGTTTTTGAGAAAAAAAGGTATTGGAATTAAAGGTTTTTGAGAAAAGAGAAGGTATTTGATTTGAAGGTTTTTGAGAAAGAAGAAGAAGAAAATTGAATAAAGGTTTGTTTGATAAAGTTTAAGAAGAAGATTGAATAAGAAGATAAAAGTTTTTGTGAAAGATGAAGGTATTTGAGTTATTGAAAATGATATGTATTTGAGAAACATTTATATTACAAGAGAAGCCAAAGCGAGTACATTACAACCATACATTAAACCGAGTACATTTTACAACCACATCAGTTTGCAAGCTACTATGCTTCTTGTGAAGCATAGAGACAAAGACAGAAAGCAACAAATAAACATAAAGTCACAAGAAGCTACTATGCTTCTTGTGAAGCATAGAGACAAAGACCAGACCCACCACAAGCATCACTCATTTCCTTCTGCGTAGACCACATCCACCGCATCAATGGATTCCTTTTCACCTGCACCAAACACCAAACAACAAATCCATTAGACCACTTAATAAAAAACAGAAGACAAAGAGACACAACACAACTATACACTACGTCACTTGTTCAAAAACATAAATCTTATTACTGCCTAATCAAAAACAATCAAAAACAAACAAGTTCAGCAGACAAAGAGACACAACACCTAAACATTACATCTCACTTGTTTAAAAACAGAAATCTTGTTACTGCCTAATCAAAAACAATCAAAAACAGAAGACAAAGAGACACAACACCTAAACATTACATCTCACTTGTTCAAAAACAGAAATCTTACCTTCTTGGTTGTACATCTCAGCCATAAGCTTGTTTTTGAGATTGAGTTCCATCTCCGAGAGTGGTTGGACTTTGCCAATGAGACACTCAAGTACTCTATGCTTGGATAGTCTTTCTTTAGCTTCCAATTCTTCCTTCTTTACCTTCCACATCCCTTCAATCACCTTTAGGGTTTGAGAACTCCCCTTTACCTCTTCAATCTTCCCCTTACCTCTCTTCTTCTCTTGCATCTTCGCCGTCTTAACGCCCATGGGTCTCTTTGTTTTGTCCTCCACATTAAAGACCAAGTTGGAGCTAGAGGAATCATCTATCTTAGATCTTTTGGAGGTTTCTTGAGTTTTTTCAGTCACCAAACTACACCATTTCTGCTCAGTTTTTAGGATACTCCAAATGTGTTCCAAATTGAACTTGAGGCCGTGATCGGAGTAGTACAGCTCGTGAGCTGCCTCCATATACTTTTGATCATTCCAGCCACTATGGTATGTACGATTGGCATACTCATAGCAACCATTAAACTTGCTAACAATCTCACTCATTTTAGTCTACTTTTGCTTACATACATTGGCAGACCGCTTGGGAAATTTGGAAATAGCAGGATTTGCAGCATAACATGCTGCAACCCTTTGCCAAAAGGTTCCTCCTTTCTGGTCATTACCCACTATTGGATCTTTAGAGGTGTTTAACCAAGCACCTACAAGTGCTATCTGTTCTGGCACTTTCCATCTCACATTACTTTGGGGTTTTTTACCTGAAGGTGTTTGATTTGAAGGAGAAGGTGTTTGGTAATAGGTTTGTGGAGACAGATTCTCTGTTTGGGTGTTCAACAGACTAGTGAATGTGAAGGTGTTTGGAGGTTGTTGTGTTTGAGAGGAGCTAACTGATTTTGTAAAATCCATATTCATTTTACTTCAAATGAAACAAAAAGAATGTAGAAGAACCAAATCTCTGAGTTAGACAGATGGGGTTACAAGTTTTTGGATAAGTTTTCTTAAGAGAAGAAGTTATTATAAACCAACCATCTCAGTTAATGACCAAGTGGTTGAAGACACATGCTGAACTGCCTAATGTCTCCATCACCATCAATTTCCATTAATTTTTGTAGTTGAGAGTTGTTTAAGTTATTTTTAGTTCAATTTTTTAACCAATAAGCTTAAAATTATGTGTCTACCTACTACGCATACCAGATTAGGTTTTTGTAAAGCTATTCAAACTAAAAGAGAAACAATCAAGTGGATAACACCTAAACATTAAACTGGATTGGTAAAAAATCAACTAAAACAGAAACAATAAGAAACAATGAACAACCTAATTTCTTTTTGGATTGTAAAGCTATGCACACTAAACAAAAACTTGAAGACAGACACACACATAATCATATATATATCAGACAGTTAACAATTATGAACAACCTAACTATGGACACACACACACACATAATCATATATATCACATACACAACCAAACAATGATCATCTAAGAACAGACAATCATACACAGACACAAAACTGACCTCATACATCATGATTGTGGCATTTGATCAGTTTTGATTCCATATCAGAAACCCGAGTATCGTATCATCATGATTTAGTCTCCTTTTGTTACCTGAAAGTCGAAAGATTGCGAATTAAAATCGGTATAATCACAAACCCTATACAATCACATGAAACAATAAATCAAAACATATGAAAGAGAAGACAGATCGACATATGACATATCGAAGATATGACAGATCGAGAGATGTGTTCGAAGATGAAGACTTATCTGTTATTAGGGTTCTTGTATATCAAAATCTATCGAGTATCAGATGAGTCTCCTTTTGTTACCTGAAAGTCGAAAGATTGCGAATTAGAATAGGTATAAACACAAACCCTATACAATCACATGAAACAATAAATCAAAACATATGAAAGAGAAGACAGATCGACAGATGACAGATCGAAGAAAAGACAGATCGAGAGATGTGTCGAAGATGAAGACTTATATGTTATTAGGGTTCTTCTGAGATGATCGGAGACAAATCGGAGACAAATCGAACCGTCACCGACCTAACCGGAACGATGACTGAGGAAAGATGAATCGACATGCAAGAGAAGCAAACCGAAGAGGAGAAAACGATAGATTCGATTAGAAGAGGAGAAAAGATTTTCGAAGAGAAGAGATCATGATCGGAGAAGAAAGAAGATGATCGGAGACGAAGGCGAATCGCCTTCTCCGTCGCATCAGAGAGAATTTTCTTTCTATCTTCACACGCGAAATGAAGAAAAAAAAATTACACCGACACACACTAATTCTATTCGGCCCAATAACGACGTTACGCGTGGCCTTTTTCACTGTGCAAAATATATCAGTTTTCTGATCCATTTTGGCCTAAACTGAAACCCAAAAATTATAAACAATTTCTCAGTGGGCTTCTGATACTCAAGTGATATCCATCAGAATCACCAATGTTCTTGCTCTTTGGGTTTAACAGCCATCGTAGTCATCACTCCCATTAGTTCGGCCTCCATGATCATCGCTTTTCTCACTTTTCGTCTTCTCAATTATATATGGTTTTCAAGTCTCAGCCTCTTTACAACACCTCTACAAATACACAAATTTAATATTTCATCGAACACGAGTTCCTCTGCCGAGAGTTTCCAAATCGATCTAACCACAGTAGTTGAAGCAAGCGTATAACATCTTCCAATGGCTTCAAATGCAACACGTCCATCAATTTTGGACTCACATGTTAGGTGTATTTTCTTTCTTTACTTTTCATATTTTTAGTTTGCCAATTTATACATCTATGGAGAAAAGGAGAAGTGAACAAGACAAATTTGTCTCTAACAACGCAAATTCCATATTCTCAAATCTGCGGACGTTCCTGCACAGCCTTTATCCTACCATTTCTCCAGTTAACCACTTCCATTCTCCACCAACAAATTTTTTACTGCGACCATAAGCAGATTCATTTGAGCTTCTCTCATGGGTTTTCTGGTGTGATTATGTGAGAATCTATGATGCTTTTATACCTTTTTCATATGTAGTCTTTCTACTAATTGCCATTTACGTTTTACCATTTCCAATCACGTTTACCCTCTTATGATTTCACAATTTAGGCGACACTATATGGCATACAAGTTAAGAAACAAGCAATCACACTCATGTGTATGGAAGCTCTTCTTCCTGTCCATTCTAGAGCTCATCGCATAACACCTTTACACTCAGTTAAACTAAAGTCATACAAGGTAGGCCAAGGTAAATTGAAAAACCAGAATTAGGTACCAACAAAAAGTTATTCTCTTTTTAAACTTTTAAAATTTTATTTGATCTACAAAAGTTTTCAGTAATGATATTGAACATTACTCTAACTAACTGATTTTGTTTGCTATGTACAATTAATCGAAGGGTTGCTGTGGTAGTTTCACATGGTTAAAGGAAGTTCAAAATAAAGCTACAAATAAAGCAAGAAAGAGCTATTAGTTACCTGGAAGGAGCTGTGGTTTATGGTCTCACAAATCTGGTGACAAAAAATCTCAGAGCATTTCGCTGATTCTAATAATATCTCACGCGTTTTATTTTAAATTGTTATGTTAGCTGTGTCCAAGTCCACACACAAGAGTAATTAAGCATCATGATTTGTGGAAGAGCAAACAGTCTAATGAAATGAGGTAATTTATATCTTGAAATTTTAATTCGCATATCTAACACAATCTGCACCTTTTCTCCAATCTCTCCATGATTCTTATATAAATCCATCACATCAACTCTATAAATTGATGATGAATTGTACTATCTCACAAGTTTATCTAATTGCTTTAGTTGTGGCCGCTTGACGCTAATTTTTAACGTTTCAGTTTAAAGTGACAATTCAAAATAGAAAGAAGTTATTTTCTTACCTTTGATGAAGGTGATATGAATGACTTCAAAAACCATAGACCTTGCATACATACGTTTCAGATGAAGGTCTACCATGATGAAATCCTAATCAAGAGAGGATCAAGTTGAGCTTCAAACGAGCATAGCATACAATTCACTCCAACATTCTTTGGTTTTGGTAATTCTCTTCTCTCTCCATGTATTCTGAGTTTGACAGTGAAAATAAAAACAAGAGCAAATGTAGAATCTTTAGAATTTTACCGTCGTATAAAAAATATCTCAAGTTAACAAATTTTGGTATTCAAAAGTCAAATAGACAACTTATGGTATTGTTATTGACAAAATATTATATTAGTTAATCTAACCAACAACCACAATATAAGAAAATAAAATTAGATACAAAACTCACTATTGTAACCTTAGTCTCTTTTATTATTTGACACATTGTCAATCTATTATTTTTCCTGTAGATTATGGTTCTCATTTAGGAACAAACCAATATGATGATTGTATTAGCACACAAAATGGATAACTGGTGGGAGATGGTAAGTGTTATATGGCATACTTTACAGGAGCTTAAGAGCTTTGGTAATAGAGACTGAAAGATGGATCGAAAAGGAAGAGAGACATATACGAGGGTGGAATAAAAAGTTAGCATAGATTAAACACTTGAGGACTGGTATCATTGATCAATTGTGGGTAAACATCTTAACTTTATTTTATTAAACAGAAAATGTTTCATACACTTCTCTCTGCTAATTGCTAAAACTTCACTTATAAAGGATTATGTTAGATTATTCATATTCTACTTCTTGCATGTAAGCCAATGGTGCATAGAACTTTTTAAAATGTATGTGATGAGATGGAGAAGTCTCAAGAGGAAGAGCATCCCAACATTTTGTTTGAGTAATGTTTGTTGGTTTTAAGTACAAATTTTCGGAGCTTATTACCAATTAAAGAGACTAGAGTTGGACTCGCCCGTTGGGCGAGTTTTGTTTCTTTTGATGTTTTTATGTTATTTTCTTATGTTTGGAAACTATATCATATATAACATGTACTGCAAAGTATTTATGTTAATATATATCTTTTACATTCATTAACATATTATAATATTATATGTTCAATCATTAATTTGAGTGTGAAATTTTCTTTTCTTTTTTGAAATTCTTCCAATTTGGCATTTGATTTTAAATAAATAATTTTTAGTTTCTAAAAACTTATTATTTTATTTTTAGTTGTTTCTATCTTAACCAATCATAATCGCGTAACATGCATAATAATATATTTACTTTTTCTTAAACACTTTAAAAGTAATTTAATTTTTCCTAGATTTTAGTGTTAAAAGCATTGATTCAAATATTGAATTATCAAATAGGTAATTTTTTTGCATCATGGTGTATAACTGCGTACACTTTTACATAAAAATCATATATCATTCTCCCTATATTTTGTTGTATAATTCATGAATAACGCGACCATTCATTTTTTAACTTTACATATATCAAAACTCAAGATTATTTATTTATTTTAAATTATGGTATTGCAACGTTTTTAATTTTTTTTTTTATACTTCCAGAAACTCAATTATACTGAACAAATTCTTTTTTTCTTTTGGACAAATCTTATATTCCAAATTTTTACTTTACTTTCTCCTAAATGTTTTTGATATCCTTTAGTGAAATCATATATCCTATTTCTCATTAAACCTTCAACCTCATAGCAATCGGCGGAAGCTCAATTATGATGCCTTAATAATTGAATCATTTAATCTATTTTTGTTTGATTAGATCTCATGTCGTTTATTTACATTTTTATTCATTGCTCTTATATGTAAATTCATAATGTTTTGATTATTTTCTAATGAATTTTATTATAAATGATATATATTCATTATTGTATTTTTAGTTTAGAAAATAAAATACTCAAATAATCCTAAAACATCGTTTGCGTGATACATGAGTTTTATAATTTTATTAACTTAACGACAAAATTTTGATTTTACCATTTATAGTGTATACCTCTTATCTTTCAAATAATGGTATTATACCACTTTAAATTTTGTCTTTCATCATTTCATAAAATTCAAATATCATAATGAAAAAATTGTATATTCCAAATTTTCATCCTATTATCTCATCTTTACTAAGATGGTTCAGTACCTTTTTAGTGAAATAGTATTTATTCTTTTTATAAATTGACAACTCCTTAACAATTGTTTGACACTTAAATTATTTAGGTTTTTTTTCTTTGATTCTTTGATGTCGTTTATAATTTTATCCATTTGTTTTTATATGTATATTTATTTTACATATTTCCAGTTTCTTAAACTGATTATATATATAAAAACTTTTATGCAAGAAGGTCCCGTTGTTTAGAATTTAACATTATATTTATTTTACTTGTTTAACCCATTTTTTACTTACTTGTTTAAACTCTACATATATTTACTGATTTTCGTTTTTTTAATTTAATTAAAGTGTAGTAGTTATTAGTAACAATAAATATACATAAACGACATCATCTTTAGTGAGATGGTTCAATATCCTTGTAGTGAAACAATATATATTATTTCTCTTTAGATCAACAACATCTTAACAATCGTTTGACATTTAAATTATTTAGATTTGTTTTATTTGATTCTTTGATGTTGTTTATATTTTTATTCATTTTTTCTAATATGTATATTTAATGTACATAATTCCAATTTTTGAAACTGAATATTGTTATTATAAAATCCATTTATTTTTGAAATTATATTTACAACAATAAAATACTCAAATTAATTTTACATGTACTACTTTTAGCTATTTATTGACTTATTTTCGTATTTTATATTTAATTAGATTTTTTTTCCTATAAGTAAGAATATATATATACATAAACATGAATTAAATGACACTTAAATTTAAAATTAATTGTAAAAAATGATTTGTCTATGTGGACACCTTAGATGAAGAGAGAACTCTCTAATTATATATATGATTATTATTTTGTTTAGTTATTTTTAAGCGATTTAGACTTTTTTTTTATACCAATATTTGTTTAGTACATTGCTAAACGCTTTGGACGTTTTC
Source organism: Arabis alpina (assembly GCA_900128785.1). NCBI lineage: Eukaryota > Viridiplantae > Streptophyta > Magnoliopsida > Brassicales > Brassicaceae > Arabis > Arabis alpina. Next base: position 16,867,527 of record LT669795.1, read on the forward strand.
TTATGAGTGTTTAGTTACCTTCCAACTTGGGAGAAATTTTGAGGCTCAAACATATATTTGTCGATTGGGTACCACTCTTACTTAAATTGCATGTGTTATTACCATGTTATAAATGAACTGTGTTCACCTCAATATGATGTAATATTATAGTGGGTGTATAAAAATCTAGATTTATTTACTTGCTTTTACTTATAATATAATTGTTTTTGTTTAGATCCTCTATTATTCTTGATGATTCTCTAATGTGTTCCAAATCCAGCTCACTTAAGAATGGATAAATTATATGCGGTATGTTTTGGGTACATGAAGCAAAGGAGAAGAGGAGCAAAAAGTATTGGAGGAAGAGACGTGAGAGACATTTGTGTTTGACATACATAAGCGAAAGAAGTAGTTCGTCCTCAAGTCAGGGTAACTAGAGTAATGGTAATAACAACAATAATAGTGGCAATGAGGATTATAGAAAGAAGAGAGGAATTCTCACAATAATGATAATAAGCATTTGTAAATTTTAGGCATAGTAGAAAATAAACAAGATGGATTTAGAGTAGCTGCCAGTGTGCATAAAGGATGAGGGGAAACAAATGGAAGGCGTTTTAGATATAAATTGAATGTTAATCGTAGAACAGAGGCCATAAATATTGTAACAACGCAATCTTTCTTTCATATTTTGTAGACCATGATCCTATATTGCTTGTCCAGATGAATATTAAAAAAATATATATAACAAAACCCGCGCGTATGCATAGGTACTCACCTAGTATTTGTTAATTACTCCCTCCGTTTTTTAATGATTGATTTTCTAGAGTTTTCACACATATTAAGAAAACACATTAATACTTAGTTAAATATCTTATTTTTTGCACTAAAGAAATTTTCCATAAGTTTTAACCAATAGTAAATCAGTAAAGTCAATTAATATGTGTTGAACTTTATAATTCATCATTATGATTACATTAAAAATGCATAGAAAACGTGAAAAATCAATCTTTTACAAACAATTTTTTTTTCTAGAACATCAAACAAATAAGAACGGAGGGAGTATAATACAATTTAAAGAGATAAAAGTGTTCTTTTAGCGTATTTCGTAGATTTTGAGTCTTCACAAGAAAAAGTAGCAAAACATGCATAAAATGGAGAAAAAGCCTCTTTTGGCGAAAACAAGTTCTGGGCGTCAAATGTTTCGGCGCATAAGTTAAGATCGCACTGTTGGATAAAGCCCAAATTTTTATACAAGATAGAGGAGGGTCTTAGCTTCAATTATAATATCATATTGTCACAATCGAACGGTTAGATCCAAGATATTCTCAAATTACTGAAGACCAATCGTGCGTTCTCGAATATGAAGTTGCGCAGAACATCAAGTAGGTGAACGACCGATCACTGGAGGTGTCGATCGGTCACCAACTCTCTGGAAAATTTCTAGAATCACGTTTTCAAGGCGATTAACCGGTCACAGGAGGTTACCGATCGATCACCAGGCCCGAAAAAGGCCCAAATCTCCCCTTTTTTTTGAGAATATGTCCTAATTTTATTGAGATTTTCCCTAGCCGACTTCTACACCTTTAAAAGCAGAAGAGATGCCACGTTATTCAACATGGATGCTAGAAGATTGACAAGCTTTCCACCTCCAAAGGCTCTCACCACCTCCAAAGGCTCTCACCACCATTCTCAAAAACACTTTGTTTCTTATCATCTTTCTATTGCTTTGTAAAGGGAGAAGAAAATCTCACCTCTTGTTATCCGCTTGAGAAGTTTTCTAAACCCGATACTCTTTTAATGATTATGATATTGATTTTCTCTATTATGATTGAGTAGTCTCTTGTTGGGTTCTAAGGAACTCAATTCAAAGGGTTTATATGGTTCGATAGATAGGATTGCAAACATGATAACTCCTAGATCTTGTGTAGCATTTCTTTTCACTTAGATCTTACTTATTGCATGCTTTAAAGTTAATCACCTTGAAGCTGATCCTAGGATATCGCAAGTTTGCTAACCGCTTGTTATGACCTAGCGAATAGATGTTTGGTGAGTTTAATGTTTACTAGCCGTTTCATTGAATGAACAATTGAACTTGATACTTAACGCATATAGCTTGAATAAAGGATTGCGATAGCCGGGTTGATTCTCGCTCATTAGGATTGTAGTACGACAGTACGAATGATCATTGCTGTAATGATCCTTGCTTAGGGCTAAGCCGCGCCTCGGAAAAATTTCGTTACGATGGGCGAATCAGTGTGTTGAGTTTTTCGCTGAAATCTAGTTAAGCACCTCGGTGACTAAGCTAGGTGCCTGCCATGTAAATCACCAACCTTACCCTCGGACGAAGAAACGTCAGTTACCCTCGGACGAAGAAACGTTAGTTACTCTCGGACGAAGAAACGTCCAAGCTGCTCGAGATTTAACCTGATCGGGATTGATCAAGCACGACAAATTCCGTAAGCACGAGGTGTCACGACCATGTGCGACGAGTCAGCGGTAGGCACGACAAGTCAGAAGCATAATAAACCCGTAAGCACGAGGTGTCATCGCCGTGTCCAACGAGTCCTCTATAGCATGACAAATCCGCAAACACGACAAAGCCCTGCTGACTCAGCTACCTATCTACCTGCTAGCCTAACCTTATATATAGGAGCTAAGCACCTCCCATTTCGTTCATTAAAAACGTGGGAACCTCTACCAAAATCACCTTAGAAAATCCGATCCTTTGTCCACGTTTTTGTTCCAATTTGTTCTATTTTCTTAAACCCTTGCGTAGTTCAAGATTAGTCAATAATCTAGCCAAAGTTTTGGCCATTTTTAGTGAAGGAAGATCCAGTCTAGAACCTTAGTTCGAATCTAAATCCTAATCGTTCAGAGAACAAAGATGAGTCTTGGTTATGCTTGTTGCTTTACTGCGAACGAATAGAGCGTCATGCTTGTTTAATTTTATGTTTACAACCGTTGAGGTTCATGTTAGGATTTTAGGAATTTAGTTTAAGTGTTTTGTTTTATTGTTTTGCATGATTGCATGATTGAGTGTTGCATATTTCTTGTGATGATTGTGTATGAGCTTGCTACTAACCTTTGTGGCGTGTATGAGCCTGCATGTGTTCTACATGTCTTAGGGATTCAAACTCGGTCAAATCTAGCGATGCAGTATGGATGACCTAGGAGGGACATCTTTCTCGCTATGATCGTTGATGATAGAGGTTTGAGGGTGGCTCCTCTGAATTCTCCAAGTGAGAGAGGACCGCGCCATGCTTGTTTACTTATTAATTGCTTGTTTACTTGTCCATTGCTTGTTTAATATTTTGTTGAGGTTCTTATGGTTATTTCAATAATTTTTTTAAGTATTTGCATTGCATTCATGAGGATGTGGATATAGCCATTTGATAACCCAAAGTTTCGTGACTGATCCAAATGCATCTTGTGCTTTGGTTATGTTGCGATGACACGGATGTACGGGATTGCATCCTAGGGCCGTGCGCATGACGATGCGGTTATTCTGGAATGTGGTAAGACAAGACAGTCGTATGTGGTAATGAATGGCCATCGCATCTTTAGCCTTTGTGGTTAAGATCCGTTTGGGGCAAGAGAGTGACTAGATGGGTTGGGCAATGTCAAATGTGTGGTTGTGAAGTGTTATTAAAAATGTTCATATTTCATTTGTATGCTACATCTTATGTGTTGTTTGTTATTTTGGGTTTGGGTTGGAAAATGATAGTACCTGTTAGGGGAAACCAAACTCACTGAGCAACTAGTGCTCACGACTCTATTTGTTTTGCAGGTAAACCTTAGTCAGAACTTAGACATGACTAAAGGGGCGTAGGAAGGTTGGTATAGATTATCTATCTTTTTGTGAAAAGAATATGTGTTTAATATGTAATAATGTTGCTGGTGGTACCGGGTTTAGCACCCGTACCATGATCCGACCCGGATCATGGACCAACTCGGAGCTTCATCAAGAAGTATGAAGAATAGCCCAACAAGGGTGTATTAAGAATTCCGCCCAAGAACATAAGTGGCCGACCTTGGTGAATCCGAGGAAAAAGGAAGAGTTAGCTCGGATAAAAGGAAATACTTAGAATTAAGTATATTTTCCTTTTATCTTTTAGGAGATTTTCTTTATCTCTTAGAGTTGATTCCACCATCTTAACATCTTGTATAAATACTTGATGTTCTTCTCCTAGAGGAGATATTCACCTCCCCATTCACAGATGCACCTCCATCATAGATCCATAATTGGATTCAAGACCTAGAAACACCTCTCTTAGACATGTTCGTCCTCTTCTAGTATACGAAACAAACGATGTAGTAGATCAACTCCGAAGACAGCCATACAAAGCTACAGGCAAAACGAGAACGTAATTTGATATTACGGTTCGAAAGTTATGCTCAGTTTCCTAAGACCAAAGAAGCAGGATACGAAGTTTCGAAGAGCCAACTTTGTAACTTTGTCCACGCCGAACCACAATGAATCAGGTAACGATTTATATACTGTTGGAAAGATCTCTCTGTCTAGGTTCCAGAACAGGATTTGGATCGTACATCCGAGGTCTGTAGCGTCCTCAGTAGCGTTTTCAGTAACGCACGTTCTCTAAGGCATAACTCATCACCTTTATGACTTGCCTATGAAGGCATAACTCATCACCTTCGTGACATGCCTATGAAGGCTTAATTCATCACCTTTGGTGACCTAGCTGTCTATCTGCCTAGCTGACTATCTGCCGAGCTCGCCAGCTATCTAGGTCAATGACCTAACTCGGTAAATGAGTAATAACGAATGTTATAAACACATTAACTCGGTAAACGAGTAATAACGAATGTTATAAACACATTAACTCGGTAAACGAGTAATAACGAATGTTATAAAGACCTAACTCGTAAATGAGTAATAACAAATGTTATGAACATGAACTACGAATGGCTTGATCCCTATTCTAAAGGGTACGTAGGCAGCCTCTCACATGGCACATTTATAACATATAATTCTTCCCATAGTTTATACCTATGATAAGGAAGATGATCTGTATAGAGAATTCTATACACATGCTTTTGAGCGCTTATTTTCTTGGTGATTTTATGCTTAAACCTAATTCCTCTATTCTTTGGAACGATCTCGGAGTGTTGCTCAACCCGACATCACCAAATTGGCGCCGACTTAGGGGACCGATTAGGTTTACTGCGTGAAAACCCACCGGAAAATATACTTAAAAGATCTTTGGAACCAAAGATCAAATACCATATGTCACGAACGTGACCAAAACCGAAGATGATACTCTATCCACCACGAACGTGAACGGATTGGAGAAAACATGGAAGGCTTAAACCAACCACATAACGATCCGTTCGTGATCAAACCTATGGTCAATGATTACAAAGTCAATCGTGTGTTAACTGAAACCGGAAGCTTGGTAAACTTGATTTATCAAGTCCAAAAGATGAAATCTTGACAATGAACGTTTGTATAAAGTATCTCTAAGGAGGAGACCATCATTCATATGACCTAGCTCACAACTCTCCCAGCTTGCAGCTCGTCATTCAAATGACATGTCTCACAGCTCTCCTAGCTTGCACCTTGTCATTTAAATGACATGTCTCGTAGCTCTCCCGGCTCGCAGCTCGTTATTCAAATGACGTGTCTTGCAACTCTCCTAGCTTGCAGCTCGTCATTCAAATGGCATGTCTCGCAGCTCGTCATTCAAATGACATGTCTCGCAGCTCTCCCGGCTCGCAGCTCGTCATTCAAATGACCTGTCTCGCAGCTTCCCTAGCTCGCAGCTCGTCATTCAGGGGGGTGCTTGGTAATGGCTTAGACTTTACACTTTTGCTGTAAACTTTTGGCTGTAGAGATTTTGGCTGTTAGTGCTTTGACTGTTATCTTAAATTTTAATAAAAGTCTGTTTGGTAATATATAATCTTTCGAAACTGTGACTGTTAATTTAATAATTATTTATAAAGAAGTTGTAAACAAAAATAATTGATCACATAAATCTGAGAAAAATATATTAATACATACATTTTTTAGATTTTATTTCATTCAATTGCAGGTTTTTTTTTTATTTTCATCATTTTGCAAAATTTTGATAATTTATTGATTTATATAAAAATGGATCTCAAAAGAATAGAAAAAGAGATAATAATTAGTCCATCAATTTTTTTTTAGTTTGAAAGTTATTTATAAATTTTAAAAGAGTTTAAATGATTTTTGGAAAAGTGGAGAGAGAATAAAACATTTAAAAATATTTATTTTTAACTTAAAGCCACTCCAACGAGGCTTTAGAAAAAACTATAGATGAAAGACAAAAAAATAAAAGAAAGGCTTTGAAGACTTTAAAATCTTTTAAGACAGTAAATCATGCTTGGAAAACACATGTCTTTAAAGGCTTTCAATTGTTTTAAAAACTTAAAAGACACCTTGCCAAGCACCCCCCAGATGACCTGCCTCACAGCTCTCCCAACTCGCAGCTCGTCATTCAAATGACTTGCCTCGCAGCACTCCCAGCTCGCAGCTCGTCATTCAAATGACATGTCTCGCAGCTCTTCTGGCTCGCAGCTCGTCATTTAGATGACTTGCCTCGCAGCTCTCCCAGCTCGTAACTCGTCATTCAGATAACTTGTCTCGCATCTCTCCCAGCTTGTAGCTCGTCATGCAAATGACCTGTCTCGCAGCTCTCCCACCTCGCAGCTCTCCCACCTCGCAGCTCGTCATTCAAATGATCCGCCTCGCAGCTCTCCCAGCTCGCAGCTCGTCATTCAGATGACCTGACTGCACAACTCATCATAGCTCAGCTCGTAACAGCTCAGCTTGTCACAACTCAGCTCGTATTAGCTCAGATCGTAACAGTTCAGCTCGTCAGATCTCAGCTCAAAGCAGCTCAGCTCGTTGTAGCAGCTCAGCTCGTCGTAGCAGCTCAGCTCGTCGTAGCAGCTCAGCTCGTCGTAGCAGCTCAGCTCGTCGTAGCAGCTCAGCTCGTAACAACTCAGCTCGTCAGATCTCAGCTCGTAACAGCTCAGCTCGTCAGATCTCAGCTCAAAGCAGCTCAGCTCGTCGTAGCAGCTCAGCTCGTATCAGCTCAGCTCGTCGTAGCAGCTCAGCTCGTATCAGCTCAGCTCGTCGTAGCTCTGCTCAGCTTGTCACATCTCAGCTCATCGATGCATATTAAATAAGATGATTACTAAAGTAAACCAAACAAAATCCCTTATGAATATAAGAGGCTTCGTTGTAAACAACGATTCCATCTTACAAATGTAAGACCAACAAAAGGCCTTATAAATATAAGAGGGTTCGTTGCAAACAACGATTCTATCTTACAAAGGTAAGACCAACCAAAGCCCTTATGAACATAAGAGGCTTCTGATATGCTCAAATTTACCCTGAGCTACTCTCTCAAATTAAGAGGTCGTCGTAGTAGGGGTCGAATCACTGGGAGTCAAATCAAACGATAGGAATATTGACTTCAAATTCGGCTAAGTAAAATAATGTAAAATAAATAACAAAAGCAATTGGTAACAGGAAAGATTGTTGATTTAGAGTTCAATTAAACAAAGTGCTAGGCTTTTGGGTAATTCTCAGGATGAATCAGAATTGCAGGTTAAACAAAATCAGGATTTAATTAAGAACCGTTCTAGAACTTGGAACACTAAAATATAATTAACCAACTGTCGTTGCGAAAACTAACTATGTCTAAACCCTAGAAAACCAAATTTCTTTGCGAATTCAATCAATTTAAACAAGCATTAAATTCAAGTCCAATTTGTTCACAAAATCCCTAAACCAAATTTCTTTGCGAATAAGTAATTTTGCTCACCTAAGATCTAGTTCTGGCTAATCAATTACACTTTCGTGTCAATCTATCAACCTAAGATAGCTAATTTAGAGTGATCAATTCTAAATCAGAGTGCAAGCAATCTAGGTGAAGAACCTAACAGATAATCCTAACAAGTGAGTTTACCCTAACAATTCATCATCATTCCATTCGAACTACCCTAAACCTAACAAGCAAACTACTCAGACATGGAGGCAAAGCAAATCATAGCTGAATAATAATGCATAAAGAAAGAGTAAAAGAAGAATTACAATAGGGTTCGAAGAATCTCAAAGTAATGAAGTAAACTTGTCTCCCTAAAAACCCTAAAAATCTCTCTCTAAACTTTGTTAAGTAAAATCTCCAGTTTTTGTCTAAAAACCTAAAATAAACTATTTATAGAGGTAAAACTCGTGGTGAGCTTTTATGACAGTCTATTGCAGCTTTCGGCCCATTAACTGGCGAATTTCCTTCTTTAAAACGTATTTAGGTCGGTTTCTGCGCTGGCCTGTCGATCGATCGTCTATGTGTCTGTCGATCGATCAGCTTCAATGTAGCTGTCGATCGATCGTCCTTTGTGCTGTCGATCGACAGGCTGCTTCATATCAGCTTCTTTTCTTGCAAAATCCGGCTCCAACCTTGTTTACGTTCCAAAATGCACCGTATTCACCATATAAGCTCCTCACGTGCAATAACCTGTTAAGACACTAAAAAGACTCGAAATACAATGAAAAGACTCGATAAAAGGACTTATATCATGGTCGAAAACCGGTAAAAACCATGATATATCAACTCCCCCAGACTTAGCTTTTGCTTGCCCTCAAGCAAACTAGAGACTAAAACTGAAGTTGAAGTTTGAAAATCGCAAGAACTTACTTATCTTGGGGAACATTGCTTTCGCTTTCTTGACTCTTTTGCTATTTGTAAACAAAGTACCTTTGGCGGTCACGAATCTCAACCATCATAGGTTGGGCTTCAAATCTTAACCTGCAAACCCATCAGTTTCCCATCCTCTTAACTGTCGCACACTTAATCGAAGTGATGATGGAATTCTCTCCAATGATATCAACCAAGTAAAAGGGCTAGGTGTGATGTTAAAGGCTTTTGTGTTTAAGTGGAGCTAAAGAGTGTTTAGGGTTACCATATTTTATTTGGTGGATGCAGACATTATGCATAATCACAAGAGAGAGTCGGATCTAGTTGATGCCCACAGTTTCTCATTCACATTGCACTCCCTCCTCCAAAACGTTATCATGAACCAAACACCTCCATATCATCATGTTCCACTTTCCACATCCAACTTCTTCATTCCTTGGGATTTTTTTTCTTTTGAAGCTAGAGACTTATTAAATAATCATTTCCCTTTCCCTTACTTATTTTTCGAAATAATTTTTTTTTTTTTTTTTTTTTTTTTTTTTAAAGCAAGACTCTAAGGGGGGAAATGATTTTACAAAGATATTAGTCTCGAAAATTACCATTGTTGTGTATTAAGTCCCAAGGAATGCTTAGCATTGCTTCTCTCTTTCAAGTATTCCTACCAAATCCTTTTCCTGTGCAATTTTTGTGAATGAAAAACTGCGTCGGACCTCTTTCTCTCCGGAGTTTATACACATGCCTGCACATAAAACTAAGGAAAAGAGACTGCATGAGGTTTGAACAAAAGGTTAAGGTTAGGGGTTGGGTACCAACTAAAAATGAGCTGGCCATTCAGGATCAACAAAGAGTGGTAAAGAGAATAAGGAGTCCTGAATGTTTTACTATCGTGATATCACCAAAGAAAATATAGCGAGATGGAGATCAAGTGTGCTAGTCTGGAGTTTGATCTACTTCGTTCTGCAAATTGCGATAAGAGGGGAACCTGTACTATCATCTGGTTTCGAATTCGTTCCATCCAAAGGCTTCATCGCAACAGCTAAAAGTTTCAAAAACTAAGCTTTATTCCTAAGAAAGATCATTATTCCCTACATTTTGACTCAATAAAAAAGAATTTTTGACTCCAAAATAGAAAACTATGTTAGTAATTACCTCCCCCAGACTTAAACAACACTGTCCCCAGTGTTATTAAATAGGAGATTAGTGAAAAGAAAAAGAGAAAGTCAGAAAATTTGTGAAAAGAATGAAATTCGGACCTGTTCTGCTGGCCTGTCGATCGACAACCATCAGGTCTGTCGATCGACAGGGCTTCACGGGGCTGTCGATCGACAACCACCAGGTGCGTCGATCGACAGGCTCGTCGAAAATCTGATATCTTGGCTTTGACGACTTATGTTGTTGGAGAAATCTAAGGAAAAACTGAAGATCACTGAAACAAAATACCATTAAATACTGCAGCAAAGAGTCGCAAACAACAATGTTCACAAATCCTAAAAATTAAAAGGAAACAAAGAACAAACTGACTCAATTAAAAGAAAAATGACTCAAGTGAAAAGAAAAAGAAAGAAAAATTAAACCGGGGTAAACGGAGACGATCTAATCAGCGTGATACGCATCGATCTCTGCATAGTCATCATCTAGAACTGGGGAACTGGCAGGCGGAGGAGTCGGTGAACGCGGACGAACACACCCACAACGGGACAAATCAGCAAACGCATCCCAAAGAGTCTGAATGCTCGTCACGATCCATCTCTGAACTGGATCCATGTCAACCTGTGGGGGGGGGGGGTGCTAAACGGTGAGCTGTGGAAGAAGAACCAGCGGCAGCTGAAGCTGAGGAAGAACCCCTGCGGCTCGCAGAAACTCGGCGAGTGGTGCGTCTACTAATAACAGCATCGGTGCCAACCCTGATATCTGTCAACTCTGGAAGCGGCAGAAGGACCTGAAACTGCTTCCTGGAATCATCGCGGATGAGCCACTGTTGATCTCCCCCAATCCAAGTGGCACTCACCATGTGCCTACTGTCCATGGAGCACGGTGTACGAATCAAACTGTAACGCTCCAAGTCAATGCCACAGAACCGCATGATAGGAGTAATGAGGCTACCAGCGCGAAATGAAGTACCCGCCTTGAGAGTAAACGGGGTGTTCTTCTGTTCCAACAAACGGTCAGCTAAAACGGCTCCCCAGTTGAGATCCCGAAGGAGATCACCATAAGACTGCCAGGTAATGTCCTCTGAGATGAGATAGTAGAGTGCCAGAAGCTCTTCATGGCGAACCTTACCGGGCTCGTTCCGGTACAAAACGGTGTTGGAGAGAAGGCGAATTATGTAACGGAGAACAGGGTGTCGAATGTTAGTATGAGAGACTTTGTTCCCGGAGAACTCGCCTGCGCCAAACAAACGCCAGAAACCTTTCATTTCCGAAAATGCAGGAGGTATGATGACGTTGTCCCTCTCCGATGCAAATCCGTAGATATCACAAATATCCTTAATGCTCAGCCTGTATCTGACCCCTTCGATCAAAAAGGTGAGGGTCCCATTGCTTCCAGTATGCTCAGCGTCCGTGGGGAAAAAGACCCGAAGCGTGGCGAAAAACTGACACACCAAATCAGGGTACAGGTCGTGATGTGTGGTAGTGATGCGACCTAAACCGCTGCGGCCCAGCAAACGCGTAACCTCATCATAAATCCCCAACCCCGCCAAAGCATCTCTATCTGCGATACGCGTAGGCTGCATTTTCACACTCAACCACTGGTTGTAGAAGAGGGAATCATAAGTATCCCAAGTTTCCTTAATCCGCCTGTTAACAACCTCGGGTTTGCCAAGAACGACTTCTGGACAATCTCTCCATTTTCGACCAATGTGTATCCTCTCCCCCTCTTTCTTAGGCCAAGGGTAAGCATTGATGGTCTGTGATCGTTTAGCCATCTGCAAATTCATCAAACAAAAACACACAAAAGCTGAATTAGTGGATTTGGTCGGTGAAAAACGGACCTGTCGATCGACAGGTCTTATGTGTGTCGATCGACAGGGCTAAAATGGCCTGTCGATCGACAACCACAGCCATGATCGATCGACAGGTCTGCAAAAATCAGACAGTCAATTGAAGATTGCAACCCTTCAATTCCCTAAAAATTCATACTTCAAAACAACCACAATTCACTCATAGACAATATTATCACTAACCCAATTCAAAATTCAATCGGAATCAAACCAAATTCGCACCTAATCTCTCCACAAAAAAGTGGTAAAAACGAAACCTAAAACCAAGAGATTTCGGGTACATACCTTTGCAGATCGAGAGAGTAAGTGATAGAATCGGATAGAGGAAGAAATTTAGAACAATTTAGAACCAAAAACCAATGAAAACTATGAAGATTTGAGAGAGTTATGAAAATTTTGAGAGAAGAAGTTTGTGTTTGTGGTGTGAAGAGTGGCTGTCGAGCGTTTTATCCACTTACCTCGATTTCTCCCCAGGGCCTGTCGATCGATCGCCCTAGGGTGTGTCGATCGACAGGTGCTCGAACTTTTTTTTTTTTTTTTTTTTTTTTAACTGAAACAAAACGCAACAAAAGTTAGTAGAAAATGAAAATAAAAACTAATTTTGTACAAAAACTTACAAGTGGGTTGCCTCCCACTAAGCGCTTGTTTTCAGTCTTTAGCGTGACTGCGGATGACGTTCAGGCTGGAGGTGGATCACTGAAATGCACTCCCTCAGACTTGCAAGGAACAATACCAGGAAAGAGCTTCATAGTATTGTTTAGCATTTCTTGGACAACTATCTCTCCCTTGTCCCTCAACTCCAAAGGAATGACAATTATGAACTTGGAGGATGCTTTAGAGGTCTTTCTGCGCTTCACCTTGGGTAACTCTTTGCATTTGAGATTTGCTGGAATGTTGATGTCATGACGTGGAGTGGGATGAGCCAACTTGAGAACGTTGTGAACCTTCTTCGTCTCATTTTCAAAACCTAGCGTATCTCCAACATTGACACTCATACAGGAAGCTGATGTGACAAGAACCGAAGGATAGAAGACATTCATGTTGATGTTCGAGAAGGAGATTCGCTTATTAGGAAAATCCACCATTGCTCCCACTGTTGCAAGGAACTGTGCACCAAGAACCAATGGTTTACAGATATCATCCTTTCTCTCAATGATGTAGAAGTCCGTAGGAACAAGATAATCTCCTATTTGAATTGACACGTCAGGAATGAAGCCTTTAGAAATTGTAAATGATCTATCTATGAGCTCGATACAAGTCCTTGAAGGTTGTAACTCCAAAATTCCTAGCTTCTTTGCAACAGCCTCACACATAACATTCACATTGGCTCCTGTGTCGCATAGAGAATCCTTCAATTCTACACCATTGATCGAACACGGAATCACAAACATCCCCGGATTCAACAACTTTGGCAGCTTCCTCAATGGTGTTGGAGCTTGTTCTCCTTTCTCCTTAGATGCCTTGTCACTGCCTTCGTTGGTGCATGAAGGGTACATACTCCTTGGGTACGGAACCTTGGGCTTGTAGACACGTTCAATGGCGGTTTCAGACTGACATTCAAAAATTTCTGCATTTTTCAGGGCTGTTAATCGACAACCACCAGGTGCGTCGATCGACAGGGCTGCTGAAATCGAGTTCGTACAGACATTTCCTGTAGCTGTCGATCGACAACCACTGGGTCTATCAATGGACAGGCCCTTTGAAATCTCAAAATTAAGGTTTTCTTCACCTTGGCACTTCTCAATAGTTGGAGAAAGTTGTTCTTCACTCTTCAACGTGATAGAATTGGAGAAATGCTTTGGGTTCATGTCAGTTTTCCCTGGAAGACAACCTTCTTGTCTCTTTACATTTTCAGCAGTCTGAGCAACCTGAGTATCAAGCTTCTTCAAGTGAGTGTTGATGGCTTCTATTTTTCCATTGAGATCAATGTAGAACCCGTCTATCTTTCTATTGAGATTAGTGTAGAGGGTTTGTTGCCCCTCAAGAAGCTGTTCGAACATACTCTTCAAGTCACTTTCTGAAGATTTAGCAGGAATCGGTTGATACGATGAAGATCCGTAGTTCCTATGATTGTAATTATTGTAGCCCTTGTTCTCTGACAGATTCCCATACCGCTGATTCTGGTAGCCATTCTGGTTGATGTAATTAACATTTTCCTCAACAATCTCAGCTCCATTTGTTTGACCAGCTCCTCGTCTCCTTTTCTCGTCAATCTTCTTTGTACTATTGCTAGTAGACACGTTCTTAATGAGCTCAAGGCAATCAGCGGGGAATCTGGTTTTGAAATTCCCATTACTCGAAGCATCTAGAGTCATCTGATGTCTCCAATCCATTCAACTGAACCTCTGTAAACCCGTGATGAGGACAATCTCTATGATATCCCTTGAACCTTTCCCACGCAGCTTTGAAAGATTCTGTCAGATTCTGAACGAATGTTTGGATCTTAGCCCGTAGATCCTCTGAACGCGACTCATCGTAGAAGTGACTCAGGAAAGCACTCTTTGTATCTCTCCAAGTAGTCAGTGAGCCTGGCTCCAACTGCTTCAGCCTAGAGGCTGCCTCTCCAGCAAGAGAAAATGGAAACAACTTGCACATAATGTAATCTTCAGAGACGTCGTTAGCCTTGATGCTAGACGCAAGATCCTCGAACATCTCAAGATGATCCATGGGGTGCTCAGATGGGTGTCCATGGAACTGATGTTGAGCTACTAAAGAGAAGTACGCAGGCTTCAACTCAAAATCTCTTCGCTCGAATCGTGGAGGTCGAATCGCTGCCCTGTTGGCGTAATGTTCTTCAGGACGGTAGTAGTCTCCCATAGCACGTTGGTTAACTACCGCCTCCTGAGGTCTACGATTCGCCTGAGCAAGACGCTCAAGCTCAGCGCGCTGGCGCTCCCATTCAGCTCGTTGACGGTTGAACTCAGCATGTGCAGCTGCAACCGGATCTTCAACCGCGATGATGTTACTAGCTTCATCATTGGGGTCTCCCTGATTGTTGTATCGATTACCACCTCGATCAACATTCTCTCCTTCAGCATTCCGAAAAACTAGTACACCTCGATTAACCATCTTAGCTAACTTTGCTTTTCGTCTGTTTGCTCTTTCCAAAATTCCCAACTCTGGAACAAAATCTGCTAACTGCTTATCCTTGTTGCTTCTGGTTCTGCTAGAAGGAATAAACCTGAAACACCAAAAATAAAAAATAAACGAAATCAAAAATAAAAAGAAAACTTAGTCAGAATTTAGAATCAAAATCCTATGGAAGATTTTGACTCCCCGGCAACGGCGCCAAAATTTGATATGCTCAAATTTACCCTGTGCTACTCTCTCAAATTAAGAGGTCGTCGTAGTAGGGGTCGAATCACTGGGAGTCAAATCAAACGATAGGAATATTGACTTCAAATTCGGCTAAGTAAAATAATGTAAAATAAATAACAAAAGCAATTGGTAACAGGAAAGATTGTTGATTTAGAGTTCAATTAAACAAAGTGCTAGACTTTTGGGTAATTCTCAGGATGAATCAGAATTGCAGGTTAAACAAAATCAGGATTTAATTAAGAACCGTTCTAGAACTTGGAACACTAAAATATAATTAACCAACTGTCGTTGCGAAAACTAACTATGTCTAAACCCTAGAAAACCAAATTTCTTTGCGAATTCAATCAATTTAAACAAGAATTAAATGCAAGTCCAATTTGTTCACAAAATCCCTAAACCAAATTTCTTTGCGAATAAGTAATTTTGCTCACCTAAGATCTAGTTCTGGCTAATCAATTACACTTTCGTGTCAATCTATCAACCTAAGATAGCTAATTTAGAGTGATCAATTCTAAATCAGAGTGCAAGCAATCTAGGTGAAGAACCTAATAGATAATCCTAACAAGTGAGTTTACCCTAACAATTCATCATCATTCCATTCGAACTACCCTAAACCTAACAAGCAAACTACTCAGACATGGAGGCAAAGCAAATCATAGCTGAATAATAATGCATAAAGAAAGAGTAAAAGAAGAATTACAATAGGGTTCGAAGAATCTCAAAGTAATGAAGTAAACTTGTCTCCCTAAAAACCCTAAAAATCTCTCTCTAAACTTTGTTAAGTAAAATCTCCAGTTTTTGTCTAAAAACCTAAAATAAACTATTTATAGAGGTAAAACTCGTGGTGAGCTTTTATGACAGTCTATTGCAGCTTTCGGCCCATTAACTGGCGAATTTCCTTCTTTAAAACGTATTTAGGTCGGTTTCTGCGCTGGCCTGTCGATCGATCGTCTATGTGTCTGTCGATCGATCAGCTTCAATGTAGCTGTCGATCGATCGTCCTTTGTGCTGTCGATCGACAGGCTGCTTCATATCAGCTTCTTTTCTTGCAAAATCCGGCTCCAACCTTGTTTACGTTCCAAAATGCACCGTATTCACCATATAAGCTCCTCACGTGCAATAACCTGTTAAGACACTAAAAAGACTCGAAATACAACGAAAAGACTCGATAAAAGGACTTATATCATGGTCGAAAACCGGTAAAAACCATGATTATATCTTACAAAAGTAAGACAATCTAAAGCCTTTATGAATATAAGAGGCTTCGTTGAAAACAACGATTCTATCTTACGAAAGTAAGACAATCTAAAGCCCTTATGAATATAAGAGGCTTCGTTGAAAACAACGATTCTATCTTATAAGGGTAAGACAAACCAAAGCCCTTATGAATTTAAGAGGCTACGTTGAAAACAACGATGTTATCCTACAAACCTAAGCCCTTATGAATATAAGAGGCTCCTTCGAAGAAAAGAATTATGTTGGATCAATCCAATATAACAAAGAAACAAGCAGGGATGTCCTGCCAGAGGAAGACCTAACCTCGTCAACATAATTGTCTGTTTTAAACTGAGTCTGATCAGCTCGTAGTTTAAATAGACAATATACCCCGAAAATAAACTCGGTACGATCCGTTCATTTAGTCCTACACATTAGTGCCCTGGCCAGGTATCTGATCAACGCGCTTCTCATAAGTGTTGTGGTGAAATAATCCACAACCTTTAATAAGCCGGAGCCAGGTCTGCACCCCGCTCTTAGGACAACCAAGTAAATTACACGCCGACTCTCGATCGCATACCGAAGTTTCGTCCTAAGGGAAAAGTTGAGCTAAGCCAAAGCACTAGTCATTACATATTCTAAGAACCGTCACCGAGCTGGTAAGCAGCGGAGTCTCAGAGGAATCTGGCTTCTAATAAGCCGAGTTTCATAGCTCGCAACCGCTAAGAGTCTTCTGAAAGTAATCTTAGTGTCTATCGCAACCACTTAAGAGTTCTTACGAAAGTAACTCTAAAGTGTTAAAATAAGCCGACCACCGTAAGCTCGTGATCAGTGAAGTTTCTTAAGAAGCGATAGGTGCTAATAAGATCGAGTTTATGGCTCGCATATACGAAGAAGGTTTTTAAAAAAATAAAACCTAAGTATTCTAAAATACTAGCTCCATAGTTCGCAACCATTAAGAGTTGTTATGAAAGAAACTCTAAGTGTTATATACACTGAGTTTTGTAGCTCGCAATCATTAAGGATTCTCTATAAATCCTAACTCTCTCGAAAGAGTAAAACAAAAAAGGTTGCTGAAAAACCTAAGTATCCTAAAGGCCAATAATACAAAAGCGGAACACCAAGCTCGCGCCAATGAGTTTGAACTCATACAAAATAAGTATAAGCCAAAACTTAAGTTTTGCATCGGTTCCCAGCTGGACAGCTTGTCGAACTAAATTGTTCGTCAGCTCGTTAGTTCCCAGCTCGTCAGCTCGTTGAACTGAACAATTCGTCACTGACCAGCTGGTGGTACCAGGTTCAATACCCGTAACCATACCCGACTCAGATCTGACTTGATACGGAGATCAAAAGGCCAGCTCGGAGGAATGGGCTAGCGAGGACCCATAAAGACAACTCGGCCCGTTAAGGAGCGTCTGCCGACCTAGGCAAATACAAGTGAATTGGAAGACTTAGCTAGGATAAAAGAAAATACTTAGAATTAGTATAACTGCCTTTTATCTTTTAGGAGATTTTCCATTTATCTTTTAGGGTTATTTCGACCGACTTTGTACTTGTATAAATACTTGATGTATTCCTCTAAAACGAGGACATCTCCTTCAATAGAGAATTCTATACACAACTTTTTAATTGATCTTTTATTTGTGATTTTACTCTTAAACCTAGTTCCTGTATTCTTTGGACCGATCTCAGATTGTTGCTCAATCCGATATCACCAAATTGGCGCCGACTAAGGAGACCGATTAGGTTTACAGCGTAACTTTCACGAGAGAAATCTTTTAAAGATGTTGAGAAAAGAAACCATAGCTTTAGTAGCTGCAACGACATAGCTCGCAAAAGGATGAACCTTTATGATCATGAAGGATCGTGAAGAAGACATACAACGAAGCCAGCCGTACGAAGGGCCGGAAGCAGAAACAGTCAACCGCTATATGAAAGCCTAGAGGTAACTTTTTGTGAACAAGATACGGTGAGTTTGAACCGACCGCATAACGATCCACTCGTGGTCAGACTGTTAATAATCGCATATTAATAGACACCGGAAGCACTATAAATTTGATTTACAAAGAAACCTTACAAAGGATGGGTACATACGAACGTATGCACGAGTGAAACCAAACCCTAACGGGATTTGCGGGTCGAATGATCCCTACAGTTGGAATAATCCAACTAGCGGTCGAAGTTGCCAAAATAAAACATTACGTCGAGTTCGACGTCGTGGATTCTCCCACCGCGTATAACGTTGTCTTGGGGACACCATGGCTCTATCTAATGAAGGCTGTAGCGTCAACCTATCATCAGTGTTTGAAAATCCCAACCTCGTCATGGATTCATACCGAAAGAGCTAATCAAAGAGAAACTCGAAACTGTTTCATCCTTGAAAGGAAAAACAGGACCCGAGCCGCTATGGCCATACGGGCCTCGGAGGGGATAACAGGGAGCCAGAACAAGGCACCCCACACTGATAAGAAGAAAGTGTTGGCAAAACGACAAATCACACAGATCATCGTGGATTTCCAACATCCCGACCAGTGTGTGGGAATAGGGTCAGAACTAAGCTACCCTATACGAGACAAACTCGTTCAACTTCTAAGGAAGAACGCATCGACTTTTACGTGGTCCATCAAGGACATGAAGGGGATCGACCAGAAGATAATTTCTCACGAGCTGAATGTAGATCCGTCCCACAAACCGGTTAAACAGAAGCAAAGAAAGCTCGGCCTAGAGAGGTCTAGGGCAGTAGATGATGAGGTCGAACGACTGCTTGACGCTGGATCTATTACCGAGGTGAAGTACCTAGAGTGGTTAGCTAATCCGGTGGTAGTGAAAAGAAGAACGGGAAGTCGAGAGTTTGTGTTGATTTCACAGTTATAAAAAAATCTTGTCCTAAAGACAGCTTTCTGTTACCTTATATCGACAGACTTGTCGAAGCAACTGCCGGTAACAAACTCTTATCGTTTATGGATGCCTTCTCCAGTTATAATCAGATCTTGATGCATCATGATGACCTCGAGAAGACCGCCTTCATAACCGATCGAGGAATCTACTGTTATAAGGTGATGCCCTTCGGCTTTAAGAACGCCGGGGCAACCTACCAACGGCTGGTAAACAAGATGTTTGTAGAATAGTTTGGTAAATCTATGGAGGTTTATATCGATGATATGTTGGTCAAGTCGGCGAACGCCGAAGATTACATCGATCATCTCAGTAAGTGTGTTGAAATGCTCAATCTGTACCGGATGAAACTGAACCCTGTCAAGTGTACCTTTGCAGTAACTTTGGGAGAATTCCTGGGTTATTTGGTAACAGAAAGGGGGATAAAAGCGAACCCAAAGCAGATATTCGCCGTGTTAGATTTACCTTCTCCCAAGAAGTCCATAAACTAACCAGACGGATAGCCGCTTTGAATCGATTCATATGTAGATCGACAGACAAAAGTCTTTCGTTCTATCAATTGCTGAGAAAGGCAAGCAAGACCTTTGAATGGTCTGAACAATGTGAACAAGTTTTTTCTGAGCTAAAAACATACCTCACCTCGCCACCCGTGCTGGCTAAACCCGAGGAAGGGGAGACCTTATACTTGTACCTCGTGGTTTCGGCATCGACAATCAGTGGAGTTCTTGTAATGGAAGACCGCGGCGAACAACAGCCCATATTCTACATCAGTAAAGCTCTCAACGACGCAGAGTCGAGATACTCAACGATGGAAAAATTGGCCTTAGCACTCGTAACATTAGCAAGGAAACTCAGGCCATATTTCCAATCTTATACCATCGAGGTATTGATAAATCATCCACTTCTCTCGATCTTGCATAGCCTGAATCAGTCAGGACGATTAACTCGGTGGGCGATCGAGCTTAGTGAGTATGATATAATCTATAAAAATAGATTGCCTATGAAGTCGCAAGTGTTAGCAGACTTTATCGCCCAGGTATCCATTGAGCCTTCTTCAGAGAATTTAAAAGAAAGCTTGTTGGGGACACTACACGCGGACGGGTCGTCATCCTGAATGGGATCAGGGGTCGGAGTATGCCTCAAATGTCCGACTGGAGAGGTGGTTGAACAATCAATCCGTCTTGATTTTGCTGGGACTAACAACGCCGCTGGATACGAAGCCCTAATCGCGGGACTTTGATTGACAAAAGCAGTAAGAGCTAAACGAGTTCGAGCTTGCTCGGATTCCCAGCTCATCACCAGTCAATTCAGCGGGTCGTACGAAGCAAAAGATAACAAGATGGACGCCTACCTAAAGGTAGTACACGAGATCGCTGATGAGTTTGATGGATTCGAGCTCAAAAAAATTCCCTGCAGCCAGAACTCAGCTGCGGATGCATTGGCCGCGCTAGCCTCTAACTCGGACATAAGACGAGTTATACCCGTAGAGAGTATAACAGATCCCAGCATAGATCCACCACCCATAGTCTGCGAGATTATGGATGGTGAAACAGATGAAGAATTCACCAAAATGGAAGATGATTCCATTCCCCAAGAAGACTGGCGGACATAGATTGTAGAATACATAATCGAAGGGAAGCAACCTGAAGATAAATGGGCAGCCCGAAGGTTGAGAACTCAAAGTGCCCATTAAACTATCTTGGAAGGAGTGCTCTACTGATGGAGCGCATCTCGCTATATGATGAGATGCATTTACGGGGAGGAGATCCTCAAAGTTCTGCGTCATACTCACGGGAAGGACGGAGGAAACCATTCTGGAGAGCGATCTCTCGCCTTGAAGCTTAAAAAGCTCGGCTATTACTGGCCAACGATGCTGGCTGATTGCTAAAAATACGCACAAAAGTGCGTAGCATGTCAAAAGCAAGTGTGTAGCATGTCAAAAGCACGCACCAAAGAAGATGGCCCCACCAGAGGAGTATTCCCCGGCAACCGTCACATACCCATTCATGAGATGGGCCATGGATGCGGTCGGACCGCTGGTAACGTCACGAAGAAAAAAAATATTCTAGTAATGACGTATTACTTTACCAAGTGGGTCGAAGCCGAGGCCTATCCTCAAATCACCAGACCAGATGTGGAAAAATTTGTTTGGAAGAACATTATTTGCCAACACAAAGTTCCTTATGAAATCATAACGGACAACGGTCCGAACCTTACATGTGATATTTTCGTAAAGTTTTACGACAGATGGAATATCTGTCTGGCCACAACAATTGTCTATTATCCAGAAGGGAATGGACAGGCCGAGTCAACTAATAAAACGTTGATAGGTGGGCTAAAGAAGCGCATAGGAGAAAAGAAGGGAGCATGGGCGGATGAACTCCCCAAAGTACTTTGGGCTCATCGAACAACGCCTCGGCGATCGACAGGTCAGACCCCTTTCTTTTTAGCCTATGGAATGGAAGCGCTAGCACCCGCCGAAGCTCACATCGACAGTGCTCGAAGAGTCTTGATGACTCAAGATATCGAGATGAACGGACGAAGAATTCGTGACCATCTCGATGACCTCGAAGAAGTTCGAGACAATGCCTTGCTGAGGATACAAAATTATCAACAGCTCGCCGAAAAGTACTACAACAAGAAAGTACAATATTGTTTTTTCGATGTAGGCGACCTTGTTCTCCGAAAAGTTTATAAAAACACCAAAGAGGACGAAGCCGGGAAGCTTGGAATCAAGTGGGAAGGACCGTACCAAGTCTCAAAGGTTGTAAAACCTGGAGTGTATGAACTCCTCGAGATGGATGGAACCGAAATCCAAAATTCTTGGAATGCTTGGAACCTCAAGCGATATTATTATTGAAATAATAATTTTTTAAAAAATACACTCGTTCAAACGAGCCTCTTTGTATTGAATTACGAGTGACTTGATCCTTTCTTTGAAGAAAGGTACGTAGGCAGCTTGCTTTTTTAGAAAAAGTTTAAGTGGAGTTACACATAATTTTTTTTTATCTTTTAAAATAAAGATTCTGGTTTAAACCAAAGACTTGCTTTTGAAAGCACGTTACTGTTCATTAAAAACTCAGTCTGATCAGCTCGAGAATTTAATATACAGATTCTTAGAAAATAACTTTATACGATCTTTTCTTCTATTGTCACACATCGGAACCCTGGCCAGGTATCTGATTAACACGCTTCTCATAAGTGCCGTGGTGAAATAATCCACAACCTTTTTAAGCCGAAGCCAGGTCCGCACCTCGCGCTTAGGACAACCAAGTAAATCACACGCCGATTCTCGATCGCATACTAAAGTTTCGTCCTAAGGCAAAAGTTGAGTTACGCCAAGTCACTAGTTGCATTCTCAGACCCCAAACCGAGCCTGCCTCGTACCTAAGTACATCTTCTAAGAACCGACACCGAGCTGGTAAGCAGCGAAGTCTTGGAGGAATCTTGCTTCTAATAAGCCAAACTACATAGTTCGCAAACCACTAAAGAGTCTTCTGAAAGTAATCTTAGTGTCCAAAGCCAAGCTCCATAGCTTGCGACCACTTGAAGGATTCTTACGAAAGTAATCCTAGAGTGCTTCCATAAGCCGATTCCCCATGAGCTCGTGATCATCTAAGTTTCTAATGAAACAATAAGGTGCTATTAAAGTCGAGTTCATGCATCGCGAAAAAACTAAAATCAAGAATTCATGGCGGATTATGAGCTCGGAGCTCGAAGATAACGTATCACGAAAGTTCCGAAGTGAATTAGGTCTTACGAAAGATCTTAAATTAATTCTTAAAAGAAATACAAAAGTTCCGAAGTGAATTAGGTCTTACGAAAGATCTTAAATTAATTCTTGTTTCTTAAAATTAATTACTTAAAAAGATTACAAAAGTTCCAAATCGAGCTAAGTATTACAAAAGCTCCAAAACGAGTTAAATCTTACGAAAGATCTTGAAACAAAATTATTACAAAAGTTCCAAAGCGAGCTAAAGTCTTACAAAAGACCTAAACGCTCTGAAGCAAGCTAAAGTCTATCGAACCCTCTGGTTCGTAGCACAATGACGGTAGAGATCCTTGCGGACCTCGCTGTCGAAGTAACAACCGCGACAATGGAAGGGTGCCGAGGTGTTGAGCCCGCCTGAGGCTTTTGAAGTAACCACTCCAATAAATAGGAAATACCTACTCCAATAAATAGGAAATACATGCTCCAATACTCCTCTGGGGGCCACAACACCTCAATCAGGGATCGTTATTCCCGAACCTCCAACCAACCACTTCAAAGTCATGCTTAACTTCAGTTGCGACATCCGAACGGGTATCGGATCGGCCGAACAAGCAGAAGCTGGCCGTCGGTATGAGAATATAATCCCTGACATGACAGTTTCTTGGGAATACGATCTCTGACATGAGTGAAAACCATGAATCGTCGTCTCTTGGAAGTCCCGCAATCGATTTGAATCGACTTCTTCATACGAAGAAACCACTAAGAAAAATTCACCATACTTTTTCTGGAATGATGAATGGAAAACGATTCCGCCGCTTTGATCTTTCCTTGTAAGAATAGGAAAAGCAATGTTTGGAAGTGTGTAGGTTCTAAAGAATTTGGCGTCATATTTATAGCGAGGGGAAAATATAGGGTAAAAAGTAAAGGCCTTTAAGAGATTTTCACTCGCCGCAGGAGCACCCAATCGTGAAGTGTCGCGTGTCAAGTAAGAAGACTTGGTGTAAATATGCCGCGAAAATCGAGCAGGAAATCACAACTTCCTAAGCGCTACTGGCGTGTCGAACGTCACCTCAAAGAGTAAATGGATGTGATCAAGCCATGTGTCAAAAGAAGTTTTTCGAGATCAAATAGAGATCTGAGTTGGGCAATTCTTCCTCAGTACGTCTCGGCCGTGATTATTAAAATATTACTCGCCGACCTCCGGGGGGGGGGGGGTTACTAGTTGGTGGTACCGGGTTCAACACTCGTAACCATACCCGACTCAGATCCGAGTCGATTCGGAGATCAAAAGGTCAGCTCGGAGGAATGGGCCAGCGATGACCCATAAAGACAACTCGACCCGTTAAGGAGCGTCTACCGACCTAGGCAAATACAAGCGAATTGGAAGACTTAGCTCGGATATAAGGAAATACTTAGAATTAGTATAACTTTGTGAATACCGGAAATCGCACAATTAGATTTGTAAGGGTTTCGAGAGGAAACAGAGATTTCTGAAGATAAGCTATGAAGAACAATGATCTCTAAAGAGAAAATAGGGTTTGAAATTGCTTTGTATTGCTTTTGTGTATAAAGTTTCGAATGCCTTTTACAAGGGCTTGTACATTGATATATATAACCTCCTAAGTCGGCTAAGCCTTTTCCTAAAGATAATGTCAACTTTCTTAAACCTTCGCGGATTGCCTTTTTCCCCTATGTCGGTTGTGCCTACGTGGGCTTCGTTACTAGGCTTTGATGCGGGGAACCTTCTGGAGCCTTCGTTGCTGTTCTGATCGGCGATGAAGCACTTGAAACCGATGGCAACTGCCTCGGCACCGATGGCAACTGCCTGGACACCGTGAGGCGAGGTACATCGGTGTCACTGGGCAGTGACATCGGCGTCACTGCCTGACATCGGTGTCACTGCCTGACATCGGTGTCACTGCTTAGTGACATCGGTGCCAGGCAGTTTTAACCTCTACAGCGCCTCTTGTTGGCTTTGTGAGCTCTCCGACGCTGCATTCATGACTTCTCTTGGGAGTGAAGATAGCTTTGAAGGTTCCCTTGCCAGGTAAAGGGGACTTAGGAAATTCAAGAGTTCTTCATCTTTTTGTGGAGAAATGACTTAGGGGCCATATCATCTCTACTCGTCAAAGTATGCTTGTTGTCAATCATAACTTTGAACGTCGAAGTTCAGCTGGTGAAATCCGAACCCAACAAACTTCCTTTTATCTTTTAAGAGATTTTCCATTTATCTTTAAGGGTTATTTCGACCGACTTTGTACTTGTATAAATACTTGATATGTTCCTCCAGAACGAGGACATCTCCTTCAATAGAGAATTCTATACACATCTTTTTACTTGATCTTTCTTTGTGATTTTACGCTTAAACCTAGTTCCTCTATTCTTTGGACCGATCTCGGATTGTTGCTCAATCCGGTATCACCACCAGCTCATCAGCTCGTCGAACTGAACAGTTTGTCGCTGACCAACTCGTCACTTAACAGCTTGACAGCTCCTCGAACTAAACTGTTCGTCAGCTCGTTAGTTCCCAGCTCGTCAGCTCGTCGAACTGAACGATTCGTCACTGACCAGCTTGTCCGTTAACAGATTTACCGCTTGTCAAACTAAACTGTTCTTCAGCTCGTCAAACTGAACAGTTCGTCACTGACCAGCTCGTCGAACTAACAGTTCTTCACTGACCAGCTCGTCGCTTAACAGCCTCCCAGCTCGTCGCTTAACAGCCTCTCAGCTCGTCAAACTAAGGGGGTGATTGTTTGAGACTTTAAAACTTTTAGACTCTAAACTTTTTTTAAAAAATCGACTGTAAAAACTGTTGCTTCAAAATAGATAGACTCTGACTTTTTTTTTTTTTTAAAGTCTAGTTTTGTGGCTTTTAAAAATATAACGTGATAAGTGAAAAATAAACAAATCTGGGCTGTGAGAGATTATAGGACAACCAAAGTCTAATTGGTGATTTATTAACTTTAAGGACTTTAATTAATTTTAAAGTCCTAACAGCCTTCAAAATCCATTCACCAATCACCCCCTAAAATGTTCGTCAGTTCGTCAGTTCCTAGCTCGTCAGTTCGTCACTGACCAACTCGTCGCTTAACAGCCTGACAGCTCGTCGAACTAAACTGTTCGTCAACTCGTCAGTTACCAGCTCGTCAGCTCGTCGAACTGAATAGTTCGTCACTGATCAGCTCGTCGCTTCATAGCTTCTCAGCTCGTCGCTTCATTGCTTCGCAGCTCGTCGCTTCATAGCTTCTCAGCTCGTCGCTTCATAGCTTCTCAGCTCGTCGCTTCATAGCTTCTCAGCTCGTCGAACTAAACTGTTCGTCAGCTCGTAAGTTCGTCAGTTCCCAACTCGTCAGCTCGTCGAACTGAATAATTCGTCACTGACCAGCTTGTTGCATCACAACTTCTCAGCTCATCGAACTAAACTGTTCACCAGCTTTTCGAACCAAACTGTTCGCAAGCTCGTCTCTTTGCAGCATCTCAGCTCCTCGGACTAAACTGTTTGCCAGCTTATCCCCTTACAGCTTCTCAGCTCCTCGAACTAACTGTTCGCCACCTCATCACTTTATAGCTTCTCAGCTCCGTGAACTAAATTGTTCGCTGTTATCCCTTTATAGCTTCTCAGATCGTCGAACTGAATAGTTTGTCACTGATGAGCTCACCGACTTACTTGTCGAACAAAGGTCGAGTGAACACTCGCACTTACTTAAGGCGAGTCTGCCTCCGATACTCGCATATCGGAATGCTCGAAAAAAGATGAGCCGAAATCATCTCGCGTTCAAACGCGCTCAACGTCTCAAAGTCGAAACTTTGCAAGTTTCATCTTCTCAACGAGGCGAATCTCAATCCACTCCGAGTTGATACTTCTCTTCTAAATTCATTGAACTTGACCAAGATTGAACGAACCGAAGGGGGGGACTAGTTGGTGGTACCGGGTTTAGCACCCGTACCATGATCCGACCTGGATCATAGACCAATTCGGAGCTTCATCAAGAAGTATGAAGAATAGCCCAACAAGGATCTATTAAGAATTCGGCCCAAGAACATAAGTGGCCGACCTTGGCGAATCCGAGGAAAAAGGAAGAGTTAGCTCGGATAAAAGGAAATACTTAGAATTAAGTATATTTGCCTTTTATCTTTTAAGAGATTTTCCTTATCTCTTAGCATCTTGTATAAATACTTAATGTTCTTCTCCTAGAGGAGACATTCACCTCCCCATTCACAGATCCACCTCCACCATAGATCCAAAATTGGATTCAAGACCTAGAAACACCTCTCTTAGACAGGTTCGTCTTGTTCTAGTAGACGAAACAAACGTCATAGCAGATCAACTCCGACGGTAATTCTATTAGGCATGTAAACAGAAGACAACCATACGAAGCTACAGGCGAAACGAGAACATAATTTGATATTACGGTTCGAAAGTTATGCTCAGTTTTCTGAGACCAAAGAAGAAGGATACGAAGTTCCGAAGAGCCAACTTCGTACCTTCGTCCACGCCGAACCACAACGAATCAGGTAACGATTTATATACCGTTGGAAAGATCTCTCTATCTAGTTTCTAGAAAAGGATTCGGATCGTACAGTGGAGGTCTGTAGCGTCCTCAGTAGCGTTTCCAGTAACGCACGTTCTCTTAGAACTAAACTCATCACGTATGTGACTTGCCTATGAAGGCATAACTCATCACCTTTGTGATTTGCCTATGAAGGCATAAATCATCACCTTCGTGACATGCCTATGAAGGCTTAATTCATCACCTTTGGTGACCTAGCTGCCTAACTGTTTATCTGCCTAGCTGACTATCTACCTAGCTCACCAGCTATCTAGGTCAATGACCTAACTCGGTAAACAAGTAACAACGAATGTTATAAACACATTAACTCGTTAAACGAGTAATAACGAATGTTACAAACACATAAACTCGGTAAACGAGTAATAACGAATGTTATAAAGACCTAACTCGGTAAACGGGTAATAACGGAAGTTATGAACATGAACTACGAATGGCTTCATCCCTATTCTAAAGGGTACATAGGCAGCCTCTCACATGGCACAGCTATACCATATAATTCTTCCCATAGTTTAAACCTATGATAAGGAAGATGATCTGTATAGAGAATTCTATACACATGCTTTTGAGCTCTTATTTTCTTGGTGATTTTACGCTTAAACCTAATTCTTCTATTCTTTGGAAAGATCTCAGAGTGTTGCTCAATCCGACATCACCAGTTGCTTTGACTCAAAGCCGGCTTGTGTAAGTTTTGGTAACTCCTTGTAAAATGTTATGTATAGTTATGTATAAAAGAAAGTTTGTTTAAACTTGGGTTTCATATGATACTAGTCCTTGTCCGGATGAACCAACTATCGGGTTCGTCTCGGGTTGGCAAGCCTGGAGGTGTATCCAATAGGGATGTATGTGATTAGCTCTACACTTGCAGTTTAGATTTTTTTTATTAGAGTAAAACTTACACTCCATCATAGATCTTTTGGAATCTTCTAGTTTTTTCAGGATACAATCCTTTTGTTATTCCCATGGAACCTAATCAGAAGCTCTCTAAAGATTCTGGATAAAGCTTATTTAATTATATTTGGATGATTCTACAGAATACCGCATACTTGCTAGGAAATTGCAGTATCTCAGAATAACTAGACGATATATTGCTTTTTCTGTGTCTAAAGTTGCTCAGTTTTTAGATTCCCCTCATGATTTTCATCTACAAGCAATACACACGATTTTGAAGCACTTAAAAGGGTGAGATGCTCAAATTTACCCTGATCTACTCTCTCAAATTAAGAGATCGTTTGTAGTATTTAGGGATCGAATCATAGGGAATCTCAATCACACAATTTAATTTCAAATTCGAATTAAGCTAAGATGCAATGTGAATGTGAATAAAAACAAGTATGAAACAGACGAAGATTGTTTGTGGTTTCTTAAATTCAATTGGACAAAGGTTAGGCTTTGGGAAATTCTCAGGTAAATCAAAATTGCAGATTTAAAACGTTAGGACTTTATTAAGAATCGTTTTCGAACTTGAAACACTAATGTAAAGCTAACCAACTCTCGCTGCGAAAACTATCTATGCTTAAATCCTAAAAAACCAAATATCTTTGCGAATAAGAATTTTGCTCATCTAAGATAGTTCAAAAAATCAATTATGCTCTTGCATCAATTAATCAACCTAAGATCTAATTTCTAGGTTATCAAGCCAGAATTAGCATTATGTGTAATCTAGATGAAGAAGAAAGTGATTATCCTAATCAGTTAACTGAATATAACAATTCATCTTCAACCTTTGAATAACGCTAAACCTAACAAGCAAACGACTCAGACATGGATGAAGAAAACATGATGACTGAATAAAATTGCATTAAAAAGATAGAGTTAGAGATACAGAGGGTTCGAAGAATCTCAAAGGTACGAAATAGACTTGTCTCCCTAAAGCTCTAAAAAAAAAATCTCTCTCTTTGTCTCAATAGAAAATAAGATTCCAAACTCTAAAACCTAAAGAAAACTATATATAAGGTTCGAAAATCGTGTTGGGCTTTTATTGTAAAATTCTGGCGCAAAAAGAAAATCTTCAAAACTAGAAAATAGCAATTTCCTTCTCGTCATGTAAGTATGTCGATCGACACATTTGTGGTGTCGATCGACACCAATATCTGACGGCAATAACGAATCCGTCATAGCGACTTCAGCTCCTCTTTCCACAATGCTCCAAAAAGTTCCATAATCTCCAATTAAGCTTCACACGTATATAAACCTGCAAAGACTCTATAACACTCGAAAAACACTGAAAAGACTCTATCAAAAGGGGTTATATCATAGCCTAAAACCGGTAAAAACCATGATATATCAAAGGGACAATAGGCCAAGTTCTGTTTTACGCCTATGAATAGAACTATGATCTTCAAAGCTATTGTGATGTTGATTGGAGATCATGTCCTGACACTAAAAGTTTAATTACATGTTATGCTATGTTCATTGGGGATTCTTTGGTGTCTTGGAAATCTATGATGTAGAAGACATTTCCGTATAGTTTTGTTGAATCCAAATATAGATCCATGGAGATCATTTGGATTACTCAAGTCTTACTAGATCTTTGTATTCCTTTTACTCCTCCAGCTTATTTCTATTGTGACAATCGCATATTGCAAGTAATCCCATCTTCCATGAGATGACGAAACACATAGAATTTGATTGCTACAAGGTTAGAGAAGTTATTGAGAGAGGTATTCTCAAGACTATGTGGTGATATTGGACTGAGCAACACTCCGGGATCGGTCTAAAAAATAGATGAACTAGGTTTAACTGTAAAATCACAAGGAAAATAAGAACTCTAAAAGATGTGTATATAATTCTCTATTGGAATCGATGTCCTCAATTTGGAGAATTACAACAAGTATTTATACAAATACAAAGTCGGTCGAAATAACCCTAAAAGATAAATGGAAAATCTCCTAAAACATAAAAGGAAATTATACTAATTCTAGGTATTTCTTTTTATCCGAGCTAAATCTTCAAATTTGCTTGTATTCGCCTAGGTTGGCTGATGCTCCTTAATGGGTCGAGTCCTCGTCAATGGATCCTCGCTGGCCCAACCTCCAAGCTATCCTCCGAAACTCCGTGTCGGATCGGGTCTGAATCGGATATGGTAATGGGTGCTAAACCCAATACCACCACTATGTATGATCAAACTAATGCACAACTTGCAGATACATTGACCAAGAGATGTTAAAACGGGCTCAAATTTAACGGGCTTAAACGGGCCTGTTTATGAAAATAAGTCCGTTTAGGTCCGTTTATGGATAAAATGTTAATGGATTTAATCGGGCTGATCCGTTTAGGTCCGTTTATTAAACGGATTTTAATGTAATTAAACGGGCAGTCCTTTAAATCCCGTTTATATTTAAAAAAATAAAAATAGCTAAACGACGTCATATTATATGTTAGGGTTGTGACTTCACCAGAGAATATTTTTTTACTCGTGCATCTTCTTCTCTCTCACTCCTTTTCCTTGCTCTGATCTAGATCTTTGAAATCAAAATAACAATTTTTCTGGGTAAGATTTTTACGCAGTAATACGATCCAAAAAATAGTTTTAAGGGACTTAATCACTGAAAATTTCAATACTAAATCGATGATGTTTGAGTTTGATTAGGTCTGTATTTAGTTTTGCAATTGGTAGAACATGTTCAAATCATCTTTCATGAATTTGTGTCGCAAATTGAAGTGTCCAATTCGTTTCCTTTGCTGTGTACACTTTATTCGTTGGTTTAGTTCGGTTTAATCATGATCACACACAAAATTAAGAATTAAAAATCCAATTTTGTGGAATTAGTAATCAGACCCATTTAAATTAACAAAAAAGCCCATAACGTTTGAAAAACATTACAAAATAAATGTCATAACTGCATATTATTCACCAAATAAATCAAACTCTAATTTATCACTCTCTATATACGGGCCTTAACGGACCATGCTAATTAGACGGGCTGAAATATAAACGGGCTCAAAATGATATTTTAACAAACGAACATAAACGGATCCAGACATAAACGGGCTGGACTTAAACGGGCCGGACTTAAACGGGCCGGGCTACCCCGATTTAACATTACTAGACCAATGCCCTTTATCCTTCTTCTTTTCGAGATCTCATAAACAAGATGAGTTTGCATAACATATATGCTCCACTTCCATCTTTAGGCGAGGGGTATTAATGAGAAAACATAAAATCATTTCACAAAAATTCGTTTTCTATTACTCTTCTGAACGCTTGTCAATGTGTTGTGTTATGCTAGAAAGGATGAGACTAGTTCCTTTCTCGGTCTTGTATCTAATCTCTCCTATCCATTGTGCATAACTGAATGATATTTCTAGCAAATTATCTAACTCGGTTTTGTAAACCAAATTTCTGAGTGGTTTGGTTATGTCACATTTAACTGTAAAATAATAGAACGATTGAGTGTAGTATGATCTCAGTACATATAGCATACAGTGTTTTCCGAGTAATTAATTCTTGTATGAGAATCTTTTGTTCGTATATATTTAAACTTCGTTCTTGTGTTGAACAAAGAGGAAATTGGATTAAATATGTATTATTGGATCCGTTTAGATTTAGGTTTTACTCAAATAATCTTTTATTTCTTGAGTTCAAACATGTTATACCAAATCCGTTTAATAACGAACATGTAAAATATCCCAAATCCGTTTAATAACGAAAATGCCACTATCTTTTTAAAAAAAAATCCTATATAAAACCAACAAAAAAATCTCGTAAAAAACGAAACTTTTCTTCTTCTCCTCCGGCGACCGATTTGGCGATTTCATCTCCGGCGACGAGATTTGTTGCGTTTGACGGTAAGATTTGAAACAAATCATGAGTTTTCTTCCTCTCTATCAATCACGAGTGTTTCGGGTTCAGATTTATGAACTTCAATATGTTCGTTCGTTCGTTCGTTCATAGTTTCGAAATTCCGGCGAAAAAAAGTTCCGACGAGTGTTGGGGTTTCGTTTTCGTGCGTTGTAGAGATGTAATCTCTTGATTCTAACCGGTTTCGTTTGGGTGTGTTGAAGTTTTGTAAAATCATGTTCTGGTCCAGATCTTGTTTTTTCTCAGATCTGGATTTTTTTCAGATCCAGATTTCGAAGTTATGGTAGACTTATTTCTATGAGATACATACGTTATGGTAGATTTGTAATAGACGTTACGGTTGACTTATTTCTATGAGATGCAGACGTTGTGGTAGACTTATTTCTATGAGATGCAAACGTTGTGGTAGACTTTTTGCTAAGAGATACAATATTATGGTAGACTTTTCGACTCTGGAGCTGCTAATGAATGAATTTTTTTTTGGCTAGTTAGGATTGTGTTTCAGTCTAAGATGTTCTAATTTCCATGAATTTCTTTACATGTATTCTTTGTACGTGCAATGCGTAACCGCATGAAGAGTGTTAAGAACATCCAAAAGATCATGAAGATGGTCTATACACCATTGTTTCTTGTTGTATTTAGGTAGTATTTGGTTGATCTTTGTATTATTTAACATGCTTATTCTCCTATACGGCCTCATGGTTATGTAGCATCAAGTCCTCAACCTCACCTGTATATATGGCATGTAAGTCCTTAGTGGTAGATTTATTTTTGTGTATGGTAGTTTTATTTCAATTGTAGATTTTTGACTCTGAAGCTGCTAATGAATGAGATCTTTTTTGGCTAGCAAGGATTTTGTTAGTCAAAGATGTTCTACTTCTCCATGATTTTTTTACATGTATTCATTATGCAGTGCAGTTCTGAAGGTAGGTGTAGGTGTAGGTTTTTTATATGTTTGATTTTCTTCCCTTTTCTTTTTGGTTTGTAAGAGATCTCTGAAAATCTCAAACCGTAATTATTTGTTTGTTTTGCAGATTTGGTAGTATGAATCTGCATTTTCTCTCATACTAAGCATATTCCGACTACGTATTGATGATTCTGGTGAGATAAAATGGTTATGTATTATGAGGGATTCTGGGTTTTCTTTGTTTCATGGTAGATTTATTCTCTGTTCAATGGTAGATTTGTTTTTCTTTGATGGTAGATTTATTATTTGTGCAATGGCATATTTGTTTTTCTTTGATGATAGATTTGTTTTTCTTTGATGGTAGATTTATGTAAGTGTGATATTATTCTATGTTTTAATTCGGATGAGATGTATTTTCGTTTGATGGTAGATGAGTGATGGTCTCTACCTTATATATTAGGTTAAAATGATTTCACAAAACTACCAACATGGCAATTTTGGTATGTATGCGATGAAGTATAATGAGTGTTTAGCTCTTGGGTATAGTATGAAAGACTTGTGTGATTCCAATATGCATGCTACTCGCCTTAAACGTGCAAATGATATCATGGATGCGTTACCACGTGATGAGATTGTTCAGTTATCAGAGTCAAACCCTCGTGATGGATCCAATGATTGTTCAGTTATCCCTCGTGATTTGGATGAGAAGTATTTTCGTTTGATGGTAGATTTATTTTTATGAGACACAAACGTTCTGATTTGTAATATATGTTATGGTAGATTTATTTCTATAAGATACAATTGTTATGGTAGACTTTTTGTGAAGAGATTCAAATATTTTTTGTAGTGTAATGAATGAATTGACAACATTTATGTATGGTTGTAACCATTACAATATCCTTAAAACACGAGTACGATTTCATACGAAAAGATAGAAAATATATGAAAAGATATAACACATATGGAATGATAGAGTATACCCATACATTTAAGCTTTGCAAGTAGTAGGATTATGACCGTGTTGAAAATATTTTAAATACTTGTGTTCTTTCTTAGGTTGCTTCCGCTCCATGATAATTTCCATAGCATTTTTTATCAGTGAGAGTCTTGGCCTAACAATTTTTGAGTAACCATTGTACAAGTAGTAATGATGACCCGCAAGTTAGTTGTATTTGCTGGTCATTTATCTCTTGTTTAGTCCATAGCTTATCATTCTCAACCATGTCTTGTTTTTAAAAAGCCGAGACACGTGAAAAGCATTAGTCCACAAGTAAAAAATCTACCAATAGTAATTACTGAATCTACCATCACTTGTAAATCACCATCACTTGCATGATCTGCCTCTAGAACTGTACCGGTTTTGAATTATCAACTAAGAACACCCATCGATTCTTCTCAAAACTCTGTTTACCACAAACAAGAATGATTTGTTCTGTTCCCAATTAACCTTCTTTTGTTCAAAAATCACTAGAGAACACAAAGAAAAATCAATCATGGAACTGAGCTATGCGGCGGCAACCCTAGTTCTTCACCATTGTTGCAGGTTTTCTCGTGCAAATTTGTTCACTTTTAAGAGTAAAACCGACATTTCGCGTTGACTGCAAATAACTCTACCACCTACCAAATAAGTCTATCACAACTATAGTTTCCAAAACATGAAATACGTCTACCACCAATAACTACAAGTCTACCGTTATCACAATAAGTCTACCAAAACTCTAACTGTTTAAGGGGCAAAAATGACATTTTCTATTATCTGAAAAATAAATTTATCACCGAACATAACAAATTTACCGTAACTATTTTCGAAGAGATGTGAGATACAAAGTCTACCATCATTCAATTTAGGCAAACAAATCTACCACAACAATCGCTACCAACCAATAAGTCTACCACTGTTGAACCTAAAATAAAATTCTACCAATCGAGGGTTGGTTTTGTAAACTGAAAAGATGGAATAAGTCTACCGCTCATTATAACTCTACCACTACTACAACAAGTCTACCACCAATATCCACCTTTATAAATTTATACCTACTACAAATAAGTCTAATGCTAACTATAACTCTACCGCTACTAAAATAAGTCTACCGTTATTATCAACAATTATAAATATACCGCTGCTATCAATAAAATCTACCATCGAATAAGACAAATCTACCAGTCAAAATAAAATCTACCATAAAAAAAACACAAATCTACCGTTCAAAATAAGTCTACAGAGATAAATCTACCGTTCGATTAATAAATCTACCGCTTAAACGCAAGTCTACCATTTCTGATCTTAAGTCTACCGTTCAAAATATAAAACTACCATTCGAAAATAAATCTACCACCGTATTTGACTCAATATATTTACCGTTCAATTATATATCTACCGCTCATCAAATAAGTCTACTGACTTCCATTAAGTCTACCTAATCGATTATAAATCTACCATTGTTGAGCGGTAGACTTTTTATTTTTAGGCGGGAACTTTTCCTGCTTACGTGTCTTGGTTCATTAATGGTAGTTTCATAAATACGTTTTTTGTTATTAAAGCAAAAATGGTAAAACGAATTTAAAAATAGCCTCAGTAATTAAAATATAAAAAAATTGTTTGAGTTAACACCAAATATAAAATGGTTGTTTCAGTCCATTTCCCTATATTGAAATTGTTGGAAAGAGTTGTTTTTTTATCCTTACAAGAAAGAAAGTGTTTCTTTACGTATATAGACATCAAATCACATAACGACAAAAACAATTGCATAAACATAAAAAACTTGACGTGTAGATTAAATTAAGAAACACGAAAATAGAAAATACTGCATTTTACATATTTTTTAGGGAACGTTCAAGGCGCATACCAAAAAAGTTACTAAGTTTTTCGTATTATTTCATTTTCTATTTCTGGTTGTAATATCGATTCTCGTCTCTTCTCGCCCACTCTCTCTCTCCTTCTCTCTGCATCTGCACGTTTTTGTACCTTCTTTCTCACTTTTTGTTTATGTAAGCCAATGCTTTTTACGTTTTTACTCTCCTCACAAGTCACAAGAAACAAATTTCCGAAGAAGAAGACGTTACAAAAAACAGAAAATCTGAAGACACCTTAGAAATGGTTTCTTTACTTTTTTGTCGATTTTGTCTAAAGAGAACAAAGGCTCGATGTAACAGTCACTTTTTGAGCATTTCATGTAATGGTTTCTTGATCTTATCGAAAAGAAACCAATTAAATTTATCTATTTTTTTCTTTGTTTTATGTCTCTCCCATTTGGATAAATAGATCTTGGAGGTTTGTTTTAGATTCAGACAAGAAACAAAAAAAATACTTAAACTTTCTTTCCTCTATTTCCTTGTATCCTTCTACTTCTTCACCTAAAAGATGAGCTCAAGTTCGAAGAGATCATGGTTATTGTTCATCACAATCGTCACTATTGTCGGACTCTTAGGACCAAACCTCCCATGTGTTGTGTCTAGCCCACACCGTATTCTCTTGGACACAGATGTGGACACGGACGATTTATTCGCTCTTCTCTACCTCTTGAAACTTAACAAATCAGAATTCAATCTAGTCGTAAGCCCGTTATTACTTTCCTAAAATCATCTTTGCTTTCTTTGGTCGTCATGACCCATCATGTGCAAAAGATCGTACACTTGGTCTCAGCTAAAGTAAATGCTCTGTTCATAAAACAGGGGATTACAGTGAGTGCAAATGCGTGGACCAACGCAGGACATGGAGTGAATCAAATGTACGATCTTCTACACATGATGGGTCGTGACGATATCCCCGTCGGTGTCGGCGGAGAAGGTGGGATTCTCGCCGACGGTACTATTCTCTCCGACGTCGGTGGTTATCTTCCGATCATAGAACAGGTAAACTCTTCTTCTTCTTAATTCGTTTTGTCTTAACATTTTTGTATTAATTTACATTTTGTAAAATGTAAAAAAAAATGTATATGTATTTAGGGGATGACAACAACAGGAGGATGTAGATACAGACAAGCCATTCCTAAAGGTCTTGGAGGCCTACTTGACGTTGATTCTAATTATGGATTTCGTAAACAGTTTCTTCCTCAGGTATTTCTATTTTTATTTAGTTGCTATCTATTTTATTATGTTTTAGAAATTACAATATATATATTATACATTAACAATACTATAAACCCAATAATCCTATTTTCATATAAACACAGTAATGTTTTGACCGCACTATGTTCTAACTACACTTACTCACTTTAACTATAGTTGCGTTGGTTGTCCAAAAAAAATAATAGTATCCTTTTAATAATCCCATCACACCAACTTTAATCGCAACTACCATTCAGAAGAATCTTACAAATTGTTAAACTTTGTGGATCGTTTTGTGACATTGTGTTGGTATCTTTCGCTGGTTTTTCTTTGGCTATCTCATGATTATTATTTTGTGTTGTTTCTATTAATATCATAAAATCTTAAATTTTCTTGATAATACTACAAAAATAAAATAAAAGTCCCTATCTAAATTGTTTCATATACATGTTGACTGACTTAACACCTTCAACACCTATGATTCTACTATATGAAAATAAAACATTAATTTTTGTTTTGTCAGCCTAACTATTAATCAAAAAATTCTTTTCGGATTGGAGATCCAGTCGGAGGGAAATTACTTACATATGAAAAATTTAAAGCAAGTGATCTTGCCGAACGGGGCAAACAATCCGCCTTCAGATTAATAGAACGGAGAATTAGTGATAGGGAGAAGTTGGGTAGACGGTCTTGTAAGCTTCTAAGCTTGCCTGAAAAAATCGCAAATGCCGGCCACTCATCCGGATTCTTAACCATGTCAACTAGGTCAGCACAATCTATCTCGAACAAGTGACAATCTGCTCCTCTCTCCAAAATGTAGGACATGCCCATACTAGAGGTTCAACTTCCGAGTGTAGTGGTCATCTTCGGTGACTTAGTCCCTGCGCCTCTAGAATGAGCATATGATTTTGTTGGAAACATACCCAACCCAATCCTGAAGTTGTATCAATATCCTTCCAAGACCCATTCACCTGACAACGGAGCCTCGTCGATGGTGTAGACACTAACTGAACTAGTTCCCTTACCCTGAGCTCCTCCTTTGAAGTCCTCAATTGGGTATCCGTCCATCCTAAATACTCACTTTCCGCCAAACGCATAAGAGCGAGGGAATCTGCTTCTATTCCTTGAAAACATTTTTTATTTCTTGACTACCAAATAGGCCAAGCCACCCATGGAAACATTATATTGCCCCCTTTGAGTGTATCCTCTTTCCCAATCGTCCAGAATAGGAAATCCATATTAGCATAAATCGAAGAATATGGCAGGGTCTCATGCCCTCGACTAGATAAAAATAAGCCTCAAATGCCTCTCGCTACAGGACATTCAAACATAACGTGGTTTATTGTTTCCTCATGAAGTCCACATCTCCCACATACCGTGAAGAAATTGATTCCACGATGATTCATCGTCACTAATACTGCCAGAGATCTGATAAAACTTGCCACACAAAGTGTTTAATTTTAGGCGGACACTTAATCTTCCAAACATGAGCCTTCAAAGCCGTAACACTGGGTTCATTCATCATATTAGCATCGATATTCTTTTCGAGTTCTTTAGACAACCAATAACCTGATTGGGTGGTATTTTTCTTTGATTTAGTAAAATGCCAAATAAATTTGTCTGCCATAATTGATTGACTAATCTCAAGACCCTGAATTAACTGGATATCCCTTGGTTCCATAAATTCATGAAGAATTGGAAGATGTCATTCGTGTGTGACAAAATTATATAAATAATTGACCTTAAGATTGGGGTGCAGAACACTCCCTCGTCCCCTTGCCGGTCTTGGATAGGTATCAGGAATCCACGGGTCCTACCAAACTGTGACACCATTTCCTCATCCTAAAGTAATTCGACTACCAGCATATAACAGATCCTTAGCCTACTATAAACTCGTCCATCCGTAAGATGGTGAGTATGCCTTCTTTGCCAAAAGCGGGTGTTTATCCCAAAAATATCTACCCTTTAATATTTTGCTACTAAAGAATTAAGATTTTGGAATAGTCTCCACAATTATTTCGCCAAAAGAGCAGAATTAAAATGTTCCAGCGAATGAAAACCCAATCCACCCTCTTCCTTAGAGAGACATAGCTTCTCCCATGCTTGCCAATGCAAGCCTCTAGTATTTCCATTAGAACTCCACCAAAATTTGGCTATTGCACCAGTTAATTTTCCTAACAACGACTATGGAAGTCTAAAGGACGACATAACATAGGTCGGAAGGACCAGTACAATTGATTTAATGAACACCTCCTTTCCCCTTTAGATAAGAACTTAGCTGACCAACCATTAACCCGATCATGTAAGCGCTCAGACAAAAAGTTGAAAATCTTGATTTTTAAGCCTCCTAAACTTTCGGGGATACCAAAATAACAGCTCATTCCCCATTCTTTACTTATACTCATTATAACCTTAAGATTACTCTTTGTGGCACTTGTAATATTGTGTCGAACATAATTGATGATTTATCAAAATTAGTGAGTAAATCTATTTAATTATTTAATCATGCGCTTAACGTGAGCCAAAATTTAGTAGACTTAAAGTATTAAATTCAATTAGTCGGCATAAAACTTACCTACATATTCAATTTTTGATTAAAGTATGAGATCATTCATTCATAAAAACAAACTAGGATAGTACCAGCGTTATACGCGTAATAAAATATTTATCAAGTAAAACTAAGTATAGATTTATTATACGGAGATCAACTTTACATATTTAAATCTGCGATTATCTTATTATATAAAGTTGGATGCGCACCAAATCGTAACTCATGAGATTTTGACATGTATTAACTAATTAATTAGATTTTGACATGTGTCAGTTACTAAAAAATATTATTTATGTATTGATTTAAAAAGTATAATTTCCTTTTTTTTTAAAAGGGAAACTATTAAATCAAAAAAGTTAGAGAATTATAAACTTAGAAACTGAAAATTAAATAGAAAATAGATGTAAGATTTAAAATGTAAAAAATTAAATGAATCAGATTATTTATGTATTGATATAAAAAGTGTAATTTTCATTTTGTTAAATGGAACTTATTAAATCAAGAAATAGAAACTTAGAAACTGAAAATTTTAAAAATAAAAAATAGAAAATCTATGTAACATTTAAAATGTAAAAAAGAAGTGAAAGAACAAGATTGATGTTTATTATCAAATAGATTCAATTTTTAAATTATATAAGATTTGAAATATTTGTTTGGAATCATTTCATCATTTAGAAGGGTTATTTTTTTTATTTATAAATGATTTGAAAAAATTTCTATTTTTTTTACTCACGGTTAACATAGGTATAAATTTTTAATAAACAGGATTTTTATTTAGAATATAACAACGATACAAAAAAATAATTTCAATATCTAATACCCGCATAGTATGCGGGTCTTAATCTAGTATTTTATAAAATGTATTCCATCCGTAAAATAGTTGAAACCAGTGAAACATATTTTTCAAAGATACGCTAAATGACTCAAAGATAAAAAAAATATGGAAAATTTCATATATAACCAAAAACTTGTCACCAATTTCTAATTTTATAACTAAGGATTAATTTAATCGATGTCACCTAAATCATAATTCTTTTTTCTAATGCTAATTAATCGATTTTTGTTTTGTAGTATAATTAAATTATTAAATTCTTATCAATTAAAAATATGTTTGGATATATGGATTATGTTATTGTAGTGTATTTTGATATAACTATAGTAGTAGGTAATTATATAGTAATAAATTAGATAAAAAAACTGAAAAAAGAAGAAGGAAAGCTTAACTGAAAAATATGTTTACCTATTGAGATTATGCTATTATAGTGTGTTAGGATAAAAATATAATAATAAGTAATAATAGAGTAATAAATTAAATTAAAAAAAAAGAAAAAAAAAAAAGAATTTGACAGATAAACTCAAAATGCTTCTTCCACCTAGGATTGGAAAAAGTCAACCAACCCTCAAATATATAAA
Source organism: Arabis alpina (assembly GCA_900128785.1). Lineage (NCBI taxonomy): Eukaryota > Viridiplantae > Streptophyta > Magnoliopsida > Brassicales > Brassicaceae > Arabis > Arabis alpina. The sequence goes on from LT669795.1 coordinate 16,908,621, forward strand.
GGATGAACTGGATCTTTGACTTTCTTCGCTAGTGTGCCACTTAATAAATGTAGCGGAGGAAACACCAGCAACAACCTCCTTCACCAAAAGATGAAAGTGAAACCTCCTTTACCCAGTTGTCGAACCATACGATGCCTACAACGTCATAAAGCACATTAATTCCAAAAAACAAATAATCCATGTTCATGAATCACCACTATGGACATCCTTTTCTCGATCTCTTGACTAAACGGATCAATGAAGCCTTTTGATATGAAGATTACATAATTGCGTCAGATCCGCAATTTTGTAGATCTAAAGTTTTTCTCTTCTGTGTTTATATGGAAGTGAAGAGATTTAGAGTGACACGTTCATATCAAATATTTTTCATTAAAGCAACGATGGTGTTCATTTCTGGAAAAAAGAGACAAGAAGCAAATAAAATTTGGAAGGGCTAGAGAAAGACGAGAGAAAATGAGGGAGAAATACCAAAGATGAAGTTAGGGATATCATAGTCATAAAGATCAAGCATGGAACGTAATCAAAAGCAAAGTATGCTTACCTCTGACGGGAATAGCGCATGGACCTTTAGCGCCATTGATCCTATGAGCATATGGATCAGCATGAACAACTTGATGTTTAATGTCAAGGCTAATAGTCTTGCTAAATCAGCTCTTAGTCAATTGATTGTATTGTCAGGATAATATGAACGGAAAATCAACCTTTTTACCCCAAAAAAAAAAAAAAATTGTCATCTAGGCTTTCCAAATAGTGAGACTCTCCATATAGCATCCAAAAATTCTGTTGTTAGTTTACTAAATATAGAATTATTCGTTGTTATCAAATGCAAATGTGGATGCAAACTCCAAGATTTTTTTATATATATGGTCAAAGAAAAATGTAACAAACTTTAGTATTTTGCTTTTTTCTACTTCTATGAATTGTGATAATTAAAAACAAAATTTGTCAACAACTTTATAAACGTAAGTTATGACCAATTGGTTACCTAAACTAGAGGTTACGAGTTTACAAATGAAATATTATAATCATAAATAGATGCACAATTCGCTAATCTATCGACTCTGTAATTTTGTATATGCGGGAGGAGCGAAAGCGAAAAGTAAGTAAACTTCTCCTTTAGGGTCATCAGGACATCAAGTTGTACGCCAAAACGCCGGTCACTCCGACGGTACAAACACCATCTCCACTAAATCAAAACAGCTTGTTGCGAAAACGACCTCCTTGCTTTTTGCATTTCCCAGATTAGAACATCCACCTCAAAGTGTAATGAGGATATAGCCTTTTATGTATTGCAAGCACCCGTCATAAGCGCTATATCTTCCGTCTTGAAAGCGTACCATTCGATTCCGGGAATGTGATATGTATTTTTTTAGGAGCCATCGATATAACATTTCAAACCTGTATAACGTGGAGGGCCTGTGGGGTAGGCCGAATTTTTTTGGTGGGGAATTTTTTCAAACTGAGCTTTCACCCACAATATTGGCGCTGCTTCCACATTTTTTTATAACCATACTAGGAAAGACGTTCCGAAAATAACTTGCCACATAAAATGTTTTTATTTTGACGGACAATGAATCTTCCACGTGTGTGCTTGCAACGCCCGTATTGTTGGACCAATGTGGTTATCTAAGTTCATACTACTGTTTTCAATGTGGTAGCCCAACTTGACCGTGTATTTATCAGGTTTAGTATAATGCCACCTTACCAAATCAAAGCAAAATATATTTCCTAATGGGATCTTAGAGATGATTTCTACATCCTCGGGGACTATGATCGCATTGATCAGTGCCAAATTCCAGGTCCTTGTTAAATGATCAACGAGGTGACTTACCGTAAATGATGGATAATAATTAATTGTTTTGCAAGTAGCCGCCCTTGGCTGGTGAGCAGGATTCCAGGGATCCTGCTATATTAAAAATAAAAGTTTATTTCCTAACTCTCTTAATTAACCCTTTTCTAACCATGGGTCTAGCCAAAATTATACTCTTCAAACCAAAGGATGGAGAGTGTGATGAACCAGAATCCATAGGATTTGAATTCCGATAGTATTTTCCCTTAAACAATAATTTTGGCAAATAAAGACCCCAAATTGTCCATTAACCACCAAAGTTGTTTCGCTAACAGAGCTGCGTTAAATGCCTCTATCGAGCAAAATTTGAGTCCTCCATCATGCTTATATCTATATATATTTTTCCAAGCAATCCAATGCATACCTTCTTGGCCCCCACTGGAACTCCACTAATACTTTGCTACCGCACTTGTTAATTTGGTTGTCATAATTTTAGGCAAACTGAAACTAGACATAACGTATGTCGGCAAAGTTGTCGCCATAAATTTTATAAGTACCTCTTACCCACCTTGGAAAGAATATTTGATGTCCACCCATTGATCCTATTCTGTAATCGATCTCGTACATATGCAAAAACATGTGTCTTTTCTCCTCCCAAGCTCTCAATAATACCTAAATAGGTACCCATGTCCCCAGTTGTAGTTATGCTTGAGGCTTGGTGTATTTCCACTCTGATTACCATATCCACCGACTGTCCAAATTGTATCGATGATTTGGAAAAATTCATTTGTTGTCCAAATGCTTTTTCATAGTTATGCAAAATATCTTGCAGTATTTTCCTCTCATCCTTAGTAGCCTTACAAAAAGAAGACTATCATCGACGAAAAGTAGATGCGAAATGGCCGGCATGCTCGCGCTACTTTTTAACCTGTGAGCCGCTTTTCCCGCTCTACCGTACATAAGTTAACAATAAATGCTTATGTACACTAGATAAATAAATAAAGAGATATGGTACCCCTTGACTTAAACCCCGATTGAGGGTTATACGTTTAGTTGGTTGTCAATTAAAAAGAACTGTACACTTAAGCGAGCAAATACACCACATCATCTATGTAATCCACTTATCCGCAAACCCCATTTTTTGGAGTCTCTTTATGAAGAACCATTCCAGCCGTTCATATGCTTTGCTCATATTGGTTTTAAGTGCCATAAGTTTAGCCTTACATGCCTTATTTTTCCGCTGTTGGTGAAACATTTCCTGAGCAATTAAAATATTATCCGTAATTAACCGTCTGGCTATAAAAGCCAGTTGTGTCTTGGAAATCAAATTTGGGATTAATCTTTTTAGTCACTTCCATAATATCTTAGATTTAATTTTGTACCCTACAATGCAAAAACTAATAAGTCTCAATTATGTCATCCGAGTGGGCCTGTCCGTTTTCGGGATTAAACATATGTTTCTCATATTTAATATGTCGTCAAAATTCCTATTCGTAGGAAATCATTGACTAAGTTAAGGACATCTCTTTTTACTATTTGCCAAAATAAAATAGTCATCCCATCCGGTCCTGCATCATAAACAAAGCTCTGCGAACCTCTTCTTATGTTGTCATTTCCGTTAGCGAGTCATTAATCTCATTTGTGACTGATGGTGGTATCTCCTGCAACATTTCTGTAAACCTTGTTTGGAAAAGATTGTCAAAATAACTAACCGCCACTTGTTCAATATCTTTCTCAAAACTAATCCAATTGCTTGCTGATTTATGTAATCCAATAATTTGATTGTGTGCATGTCGTTGTTTTGTCAGTGCATGAAAAAAATTAGGATTTGCGTCTGCTACGTTATACAACGTCGTCCGACTTTTTTGCTGTCAATAGTCCTCTTCATCATTATAAGCCTCCTTTAGTTTTTTTTTTAATTAAATCACACAATTCCTCGGGAGTTTGTGAGTCATCATTTTGACAATATTCTATGGATTTTTTAATTCTGTGATCCGTTCTTTTTCGTATGGGGCCATCACGAAATTTCTCTATGATATCCAATAATCTTCTCCACAAAGTTTTCTTTGGATCGAGCCATTGTAGTTCCTCATCTCACCGTTATAGATTCCATTAACCTGTTCTGGCCAATCCATTTTTGTCAAAACAAAATTGTCGCCTCTCACGCGAGATCTTATTATCTATGGTGGCAAAGATAGACTGATGATATGGTTCCGATTGAAATATGTAGATCCGGTAAACAATTATCAGACTCGAATTCAATCCAAATCAGATGGTATAAAACTACAAAAACATAAATGAAAATTCTATTATATAAATAATATCATGTAAAGATTTTCAATTGCATTTTCATTAGTGGCCAGGGGAGATCTAGGTTAAAACCACCAGGTGCATCTACCACATGGATTAAAATATATTGTACTCCCTCTGTCTTTCAATTCATGTTGTTTAAGCAACTTTTTTTTTTTAATCAGTTTAGATGATTCTTCCATTTTTCTAAGCAAAATTAATTGTGTTTTTATTGATTTGGACCGTTTGAAATCTGCAGATTAATTTTTCATTTATTGAATCATTTTAGAATTGGTGATAAAACATATTTTATATTGAACAAATAAAAAAATCAATGAATTCGTAATATGCGTGGATATACCTTAAACCTCAACTATTATGAGACCGAGGGGGTTATAGATATAACACAAATTTGGAATAAATTGCATACTGTTTTGGTAAATATCCCCGTTAAGTAGTGAGAGCACGAATATCGGAAGGATCTTTTGGAGTTTATATGATTTAAAAAAAAAATAAAATAAAAAAGAGGATGAATGATGATAGAAATGGTTCATTATACTAACTCTTTTGAACCGGTTCTTTTACTAAAAAGTAACTTTAGTGCCACTTGTTGTTTTCTAGTTAGTTTAATGTTTTTCAATTTAATTAAAAAATAAATAATAGCTTAATTCTATTAAAATTATATGTAAAAGAAACTCAAAGCATGGTTCTTGGATATTCATGCTCTGATAATTAGTGATTATGGGCTCCCATCAAAGCTTGTTCGACTCTGTACATTCCTTTTTGTTTTATTTTTTATTTGTAATTTAATTTATTTCATCTGGGGAAACTAACCCTCTTGTACCAATTTGAGATAACTTATATATATTTTGTTATTTTCTTAGTTGCTTCTCTTTAAAAATTTGCAATGGTAAATAAACATTTTAACGAATTTTGTGTGTACCCCGAATCAAAAATATTTCTAGATCCACCATTGTTAACGGTTTATAACATAGTATTTATTAAAATATATGATAGTCAACTTAATTATATAAAAGGAATAATGGTAACCATTTAGTAATTGTCCTATTTTCATTTTATTATTCAATCTCCTTATTTTATTACAAAAAAAATAAAATTTGGTTGTCTTCAGGGGAACATAAGGTACACTCCTCTCCGACAACCAACGGCACAAAAAGTAATTACCGACAAAGTTTCCGAAGGTCCCATCACCGTAATCATCATCGGATCTCACACGAATTTTGCTCTCTTCATGATATCAAATCCTCATTTAAAACACAAAATCCAACACATCTACGTCATGGGCGGTGGTGTACGGTCGAAAAACCCCACCGGATGTTGTCCGACAAACTCCAAGGCGGCGGAATGTACACCTAAACAGTGTGGAAACCGTGGAAACTTGTTCACAGATTATACAAGTAACCCTTACGCTGAATTCAACGTATTTGCTGATCCTTTTGCCGCTTATCAGGTACGGTTCATTATTGTCATTTTTCAGTTATGGTTCTAATCATAGAAACATTTAAAAACTAGATACAGCTCGTGTTTATGTATCATGTTCTGTGTTCCTTACAGGTGCTGCATTCAGGTGTTCCAGTGACTCTGGTTCCTATAGATGCAACCAACACAATACCTATCAATAAGAAGGTCTTTGAGACGTTCGAGAAGAACCAGAGAACATATGAAGCTCAATATGTTTTCTTATCTCTGAAAATCGTCAGAGACACTTGGTTTGACGATGAATTCTATACGGTATCATTTATGAATCCATATTCCACACTAATATAGCTTAAGAATGTTTTGAAAACGTGTTTTTGTGATATTCCCCAGAGCTACTTCATGTGGGATTCTTTCACAGCTGGTATCGCAGTCTCAATCATGAGAAACGCAGATAAAAAAAACAACGAAAAAGACGAAAGTGATTTCTCCGAGATGGAGTATATGAACATAACCGTTGTTACATCAAACGAACCTTATGGAAAATCTGATGGCTCAAATCCGTTATTTGATAAAAGAAGAACCCCAAAGTTTAACCTAACCCTTGGAGGAGTTCATAGTGGTCATGTTCAGATGGGTTTGCGTGATCCAAACTGCATCCCAAAAAGTGGAAAAGGAAAGTGTAAAGTATGTTTTTCCTTCATTGACCCTTTTTGAGTTTCTAATTTGGTTTTGTTTCAGGGTCAACAGTAGAATCTAATTTTTTTAATGGTTAACATTATAAGGATGGTTACACACAAGAGATCTCTGGACCAGATTCAGTTCGTGTTCTTGTTGCGACACGAGCTAAACCGAACATAAACATCAAAAGCGACCTTGACAAAGAGTTTTATGTTGATTTCTTGGAAGTAAGTTTTAATATTCTTAGACAAATTTAAGCTGGAAATGTTTTACATGTCAAACTTTTTTTGTTTCTTATAAAAGCTTTTTTACATATATATGGACAGGTTTTGAATAGACCTGAAGAAACAGGGAGATATAACTTTTCATCCCAGTTTCCATACTACAAAGAAGAATTGTTCAAACCAGATCTTAGCAAAATACGCCTCGGAAAGCCTGTTATTTTTGATATGGATATGAGCGCCGGAGATTTCCTCTCTCTCTTCTATCTCCTCAAAGTTCCAGTGGAGGAAATCGATTTGAAGGTATAATTTTACAGAGATAACTATTTCTTGTTAAACAAGTAACTAGGTGAAAAACAAATAACACAGTTACTTTTTGCACAATGAGCTAAGTGAATCTGCTTCAATGTCTAACACCTACTCTCTTTGGACTAGCCAGGCCATTATCGTGAGCTCAAACGGTTGGGCTAATGCAGCGACAATCGATGTAGTCTATGATCTGCTTCATATGATGGGTCGTGACGACATTCCCGTCGGTCTCGGAGACATGTTCGCTATGAACCAATCTGACCCGATTTTCCCACCCGTTGGAGATTGCAAGTACGTCAAGGCGGTTCCACAAGGCTGTGGTGGATTTCTTGATTCCGACACTCTCTATGGTTTTGCTCGTGACCTCCCTAGAAGCCCTCGCAGGTATAACCAATTGATAATGAATGAAATGAAGGACACCGTTTATATATATTAGATTATGTTATGTAGGTTTGAAATTCCTAACAAATATTATATATAACACTATGATAAAATCATTTTTGTGGAAGATAAATATGTACATATTTATTTATGCAGATACACTGCAGAGAACTCAATGGCACATGGAGCTCCAAGGGACACTGATCGACCTGAACTCCGACAACCTCTGGCAATTGAAGTGTGGCAAAATCTAACCAAATCTGGCAATCGAGTATCTAAGATCACTGTACTAACCAGTGGACCGTTGACTAACTTAGCCAAGATCATCTCATCAGATAAAAAATCGTCCTCACTAATCAAGGCAAGAACATTCTGTTACTTGTTTGGTGAAAGTTCATAAAGATCGGAGATTTCATTAAAATGGCTTCTTATGTAAATTGTAGGAAGTTTACATAGTAGGTGGACAAATAATAACAGGTGAGAAATCAGACATAGGGAACACATTAACGGTTCCTTCGAATGCATACACCGAATTCAATATGTTTCTTGATCCTTTAGCAGCTAAGACCGTTCTTGAATCCGGTCTAAATATCACACTCGTCCCTTTCGCAACCCAACGCAAGTTAAGTTCTTTCCAAACAATGCTTAAAAGACTATATTCTTCGGCGAAAACACCGGAAGCTCGGTTTGTTAAACGTCTGCTTGCTAGATTAAAAGCTCTTCATCAGGATCACATGAGATACACGCACGTGGTAAAGCCTCTTTTCTCATTTTGTTTCATATTAGACAAAAAAAATGAGAAAATTGGATTGTATACCCTAAAACTTGTTGAATATTGGAAAAGTATACCAAATTTTACAACATTGGAAAATTACCCTTAATATTGAACAAATTATCATATAAATATGTAGACAATTAAAAATTAATTAGTGTAAATTATAAAATTAAGTTCAATTTATTAACAACTCATATTTATTTTTTTTAAAAAAAAAAAAATATATGGTTAATTAATCATAATTTTTGCAACTAAAATTATAATTAAGTAAGTCGATTTATTTTACACACTTGATTTATATTTTTCTTTGTTGGTTTTTTACTTTATTTATTTATTTAAACTATTGACTTATTTCTTATATATTCGTCGACTTAATTTTCAGTTTGGTCGACATATTTTCAACTATGGATTTATATTTGTATTAGTTGATTATTTCTTTTGTCGACTTATATAACTTTTAACTTATTTTTTTGTGTTCGTCGACTTCATCATCAGATTCGTCGATTTATTTTCAACTATAGATTTATATTTGTATTAGTTGACTTTTGTTTTTGTCGACTTATATAACCATTGACTTATTGTTTTTGTGTTCGTCAACTTAATTTTCAGATTCGTCGACTTGTTTTCAACTGTTTATTTATATTTGTATTGGTTGACTTTTTTCTTTGTCGATTTAATATAACCATTGACTTATTGTTTTTATGTTTGTCGACTTAATTTCTTGTATTCATCTATTTATTTTACACTATCGATTTATATTATGGTTCATTAACTTTTTACTTTGTCGACTTTTTAAACCACTGACTTAATTAATATGTTCATGGATTTAACAAGTTAATATCCAAATTAATTAAACTGTAAATTATAAAATTAGTTTTAAATTAAAATATTTAAATTCGTAATTATTTTATAAAAAAGTAATATTCGTAATTATTTTATAATAAAAAATAAAAAAGATTAAGCTAAAAAAATAAATTGTTGGATTAAATATTTATTAATTTTTATATAAAAGTGAAAATCAAATTATTTTGTTTTAAAAAAATAGAATGATTAATGATTAACTAATGGTAAAAATATAATTTCAAATTAAAATAGGATAGTTTTCAAATGTTAACAAATTTGGTATTGTTTTCAAATTTTCAAACAAATTTAGGGTACTTATCCAAATCTCCCAAAAAAGATTTTGGATGGAGAAATTTCCGAATGTGTTTCACGTTATTGTTGTTTACAACTGTTGAATTAATTAACCGTGACGTGTTGTTGCAGGACATGTTCTTAGGGGAAATTGTTGGAGCTGTTTTCTTGGGAGGCGACCACGCTTCATTGAAGCCAGAACTGCGAGCTGAGCACATAAAAGTGATCGCTGAAGGGGATGAATCAAAAGATGGTCAGATACTGATCGATAAACAACGCGGAAAACAAATAAAAATACTCGAAAGTGTAGATTTGAGAGGATTCTATGAGAGTTTTGCTTCTAGACTCGATGATACAAGACAATCTGCAGTCATAGGAAGCTTTGAAGCACAAAAGAAAAAATGGAACACTCCACCAAGTTGACAATAAGAGAGATATATAAGTGTTTGACTGTTCTAAATGTAAACTTTGCTATTACGTTGGATATTTGATCCATCACTAAATAAATTTCGCAGAAAAAATCAAAATTTAGTGACGGATTTAAAGGGAGAAGAGATTTACATCAGTATGAGGGACAAATTAAGCAAATCTTCCGTATCCTACATTTTCTCAAGAAGACTCTCTTATTTGGTTACTTGATAATTCAGGGGTGTTCACATCAAAGATAGGGTATAACTTTAGTAAAATAAATCTCAGGCCTTATAATGGAAGATTGATACGGTTTCTAAGGTCGTGGAAGATAAAAAGGAAAGCTCTCCCTATCGGTGAGAACTTAGCTATACGGGGAATCACATCTGATCTTAGTTGCAAACTTTATGGTGCACTTGAGCTACATGTCGAATCTGGCCAAGAACCTCTCCTTCAGGCCACGCCCTCAAGATCCAATCCACAACTCCTTCTTCGAATCTCAATCTCTTGTCTTGCTTCTCTTTACAGCTTGCGTAGTCAATGAGTTGAAAACCCATCTTTATGACATTCGATGTCTACTTAGATCATTTTCTTCTATCTGTTTCATTCATGTTCCTCGTTTGGCTAATATGTGGGCTGATGCTTTGGTCAAAGAGGCTTTATTATCTTTGAACTTTTTCTCTATTACTAGAGCCTAGGGCTGTCAAATGGGATGACCATCGTCCATAAGGTCATGTCCAGCTGGACAATTTTTATTTGGACAAATTATGACCATGACCAACAACGACCATGACCAACAACGACCGCAATCAAATGGTTTGTCCATGGCCCCAAAATGACCAATATAATTGTCGAAGAATGTAAGATATTATTGTCGATGCTCAGAGGAAATAAAATAGTACGGGAATAGAAACACATAGCTTGTTCAGGGAAAAATGCCAATTTGAACCTAGACAATTTGCATTGTGTCCTTTTGAACCTGAATTTTTATATATGGTTAATTTAAACCTGAACTCCAAATAAATTCAAATTTTATACATGAACTAACATGTTTTGTGCCGAATTGTACCTTGACCAAAATTCCGTTGACTACTTTGACCAAAATTCCGTTAGTCAACGTTAACCGAATATTGACTAAAACGATATGTGGATTAGTTGGCTGGGTAAGAAATGCTTGAAAACGACGTCGTTACATTGTTTTAGTAGAACGATGTCGTTTTCATTTAGAGAAAACTCGAAATCGAATCCATATTTCGATAAATCTCCAAATTAAAACGACGTCATTTTATCGAAATACAGTTTCGATTTTAATTTTTTTCTATAAAAAACGACATCGTTTTACTATAACAACGAAACAATGTCGTTTTGACCCAACAAAACCGAGCCAGCTAACCCACATGTCGTTTTTCCATTAATGTTGACTAACGGAATATTGGTCAAGGTACAATTCAACACAAAACATGTTAGTTCAGGTATAAGATTTGAAATTATTTAGAGTTCATGTTTAAATTAGCCATATGCAAAAGTTGGGGTCCAAAAGGGCACGATGTAAATTTTTTGGGTTCAATTTGGCCTTTTTCCCTAGCTTGTTCATATACTCTCTTCGCATATCGATATGTCTAAAGAATGGTTCATTTCCAGAGAAAGGATTTGGCTATGCTATACTGACCACTGAATCAACCCATTTCTCTCTCTTCTAATCGCACTAGATCGCAGAATCGAGTCAAGCGAAGAAGCCAAAACTCACCGTCCGATTTGGGGAATTCTAATTTCAACAAACCATTTTTTAAAGATCAATTGACGGCGTGATCTGTGTGAAGTTCTGCACAGCTTCAAATTCGAGACTACACGATCAGTCTTCAGTAATTTGAGAATATCTTGAGATCTAACCGTTTGCACGATCTGATATGTTAACTGAAGCTAAGATCCAACGATTCAAGATATTCGGTTTTCGGTTCGATTTTCTCTGCTAAACCGATCGGTAGGGATTACAATTCGATTTGATTAACCAATAATTTTGGTTCGGTTCAGGTTGAATTGATCGGTTTATTGGTTAACCGAAGTTTTTCAGAATAATCGGATTTAACCAAAATTAGACCAATTTTAACCACAATTTAACCGATTATACCAATACCCGAAATGTTTTTGGAAATGCTTGAACGACTGGTGTTTGCGGAAATGCTTGAACGATCTTTTGCTTGGCATAGTTTCCTCGACTACGACAGTGATGTAGTTGCGCTATGTGGGCTGATTGAACCTTGTGCGATTAAGCTTGGAGATCCTTTGAGTCCGGCCACGAAAGTGAAGCAACATAGGTTCCACAAAGTAGTATTGCACAACAAAAGTGGCTTGCTTGTTTCCGTGGTTCATGCCCTAGGTAGAGCTTAAAGTAGGAGCCTTTAGCTTCTTTAACCACACCTTAAAAACCTTTCGTTAGTTGCTATCTTGAAAGCTTAACTCTTTCTCATTATATATCTAGTTTTGCATCGCTTAGTTTTAGTTAATCAAATTCGTGACTTGAAATGAACCTCATTTATTGTTTCTTTAGCTTACATTGATAGTTCTATGGCTTAGTAATCTTTATCCATGTTTTCTTGTGTTCGATCCCTTGCTTTTCTACGATTGAATTGTGATTTAGGTTGTTAGCTTGAAAAGGTTTTATTTGTGAAGTTTTTGCATTTCATGTTAAGAAACTCTCACCAGCTTCACACATACATTGAGCTCGAACATAGCTTATATTGTAGCCATGAGTGAGTAGTCTTTCCGTTGAGCTAAGGGTAAGTAGATTAAGAGCTCACAAGATGTGAATAATGGTTCTAGGGCTTAGTTGTTATTGTCCTCAACTGAGCTTGAAGCTTGGTTTGTAGACTGATCACCCGAATTTCGATCTTAGTTAAGTTCCAGCACGACAGGTGATTGCAGAAATGCATGAACCGCTTTTTGCTTAGCCTAATTTCCTCTACCACGAAAGTTGATGTAGTTGCGCTAGAGGAGGTTATTAGACCTTACGATATCATGCTTGGAGAGTACCTAAGTCTAGCCACGAAAGTTGATGTTAGATTAGGAACTTAACAAAGTAACTAGTGCCATGAAATTGAGCTTAAAGTATTTGTTCTATTAACCGCATCCTAAGAGTTCTTAGTCAGTTGCTAACATGATGCACAACTCTCCATCTCATATTGTCTTTGCTTATTTACATTTCTTGCATTTTACTTATCGCTAGATCTTATGAGAAAAAACCATCCCTTTCGCTTATCGTTTTAAGCTTAATTCGAATGTTCCATGGTTTAATACTCTAGAATCCTTGTTTCCTTGTGTTTGATCTCATACCTAGCTACAATTGAATCATGAGATAGGCTGTTATCTTGTATTAGTTTTATTTGGTAGAATTTTTCATGAGCATACACTGCAAACAACTCTCATCAGCTATTTGATTTATAGGCAAATGCATGCCATGAGAAAGAGTTTCGCGTAACTCTACAAAAGTTGCGAGGAAGAGATGTAAATATCACCAATGAAGTAGAACAGATTCAAGCCTCAATTCAAGCCCTAGAGATTCTTCCAAAACCAAGAATCCAAGATGTTGTTTTCAAGAAATATAGCAGATTTGTCATTGTAAGTCTAACTCCTAGCAAAAAAAAAAAATTATCAGTCTTTTGTGTATAGTTGATTTATTTAACTCAAATCTTTAAGAATATTAAATGTGTTCTTTTCTCACGTGTTATCGAATGTTCTTCAGATTGGTGTTTCCCTGATGGTATTCCAACAGTTTGTGGGACTCAATTGGATCGGATTCTATGCAAGTGAAACATTTGTAAAAGCCGATATATATGTATATATAAACCTCAATATCTTGCCTTGTACCAGAACTTAAGTCATTTGAGATTCTAACAAATGTATTAAAATGATATGGACCTCGTCCTTCTTTACAATCAACTCAACCAATACTCCTTCCCACCCCACCTCCTCCTCCTCCTCGGCGTGGACAGAATCCAGTGGCGGCGCAAATCATTTGGTCACAACTACCGCATCTGCACATACGGCTCTCACTAATGTTGATTGAGTTGGAATCAGCGGGTTAAACGATGCTCAATGGAAATCACTTATCAAGCTTCTAGCCGAATAAGAACATGATCATGGAGTTAAGCTATCAGGTAAATTATTTCTCTCTTCTTGAATTATCGATACCGCTGTAACACCCCGGATTCTGGAAATGTGTGGTGCATGCGGAGAGACTTAAAATAATTGATTTGGCTACATATGTCATCAAAGTGCACTTATATTTTCGGTCACACCTCATGAGAGAACTCCAGAGTTAAGCGTGCTTGAGCTGAAGCAATTTCATGATGGGTGACCTACTGGCAAGTAATTTCCTGTACCGTGTGAGTGAAGCTAAAACACGGAGAAAGGTCGCTTGGTGATTGTAGGTTCTTGAAACATGCATTTCGAATTTTCCGGACTAACGCACCGACCGTCAGATGAGTTTTGATCCGCGGGCCGAGAGTGGGCTTGGGGGCCACAGAAAAGGCGGTCAGGGCATTATAACCGGGGCCACAAATTATATGATCGGATATTTATATTACCTCTATGAGGTTAGTTCGATGGCTCATATTATGATGGTCGGTTATTAGTCTTCATGGCAAGGGAACGTTTGTTTGGGAAATCATCCTAGTCTACAAAATGTGTTGTTTGTTGATGGTTTGAAATGTCATTTGATTTCCGTATCACAACTAAATCGTGATAGGGGCTGCATATTCCAAATCACTGACAAGTTATGCGTGATCTAGGACTGCACCATGCAGATGCTTATTGGGGTGGGTGAACAACAAGATGGATTATATTTATTTAGGAGTACAAAGACAGTAACAACGTTATACATTACAGAGATACTTCAGAAATGTGGCATCGTTGATTGGGGCATTCATTTTCTAAAGCGCTTAGTTTATTATCTCTTTTGGATTTCGTAGCTCTAGTGGTTCTTCTAATAAAGCATGTGACATTTGCCTACACCCTAAGCGAACTAAAGATGTATTTCCTATCAGTTTGGATAAAATAACGGATGTTTTTCAACATGTGCATTGCGACCTTTTGAGTCCATATCAAATTACTTCTAATTTTAGATCAAGATATTTTCTAATCATCGTGGACGATTATTCACGCGCTCTTTGGATTTATATTCTTCCTGATAAGAAAGTTGCACAGCTGAAACACCAAACATTCGTTGCATTGATCAAACGACAATTCAAAATCAAGACTACACGAAGTGATAACGGCACTGAATTTATGTGCTTAAAGACCTTTTTCCTAAAAAAATGGCCGTGTTGAACGTAAACATAGATATATACTAAACGTTGCCCGCGCATTACGAATTGAAGCTTCTCTACTACACAAAATCTAGGATGAATGTGTTCTTACGACTGGATACTTGATCAATATAATACCCTCTACTGTTCTTAATGGAAAGAATCCCTTCGAACGATTGTATAATCATCCTCCTCCTCTCTGGATTTTTGGTTGTTTATGCTACGTCCACAACCAAAACCATGGTGGCGATAAGGTCGCTACACGGAGCAATAAATCTGTTTTTCTCGGCTATTCTCACGGCACTCGTGACGTGGTCATTTGGGAAACAGAGTTTCCATTCTCCTCTCAAGAACCAAGTTTGAAAGAACTCACTTCCTCATCATCACCGATTTTACATGATCCTCTTCATGACTTCATTTTACTCCGTTCGTCGTCTCCTCCATCATAACTGATTTCTCTGGATTCTTTTTCGACATTGGATCCTCAACAAATACAAAAGGAACCCATCATTATTCCTTCCTCAATTGATCTTCTTGATCACCATACTTCTACGCTTGTCGTCGATATTGAGCACTTGGGTCCACCATCTCCTCCTGCATCTCATCATGACTCTCGTGCATCGATACCACCTGTGTCCTCTTCTGTTTATGATTCTCCTATTCCTACCTCTAATGATGATCATGAACAAGAATTTATTCCTCCTCAACTTTAATTACTCGGCAAAGGTAATCGAAAGAAGAATCCACCTACGAAGCTTGCTAATTAGAAATAGAGTGATAACAAATATCCCATTTAATATTACACTACTTGTACACGGTTTTCCAAAAAACATCATGAATACGTGTTTAGAATCACCAATAACCAGGAACCTCAACACTACTCTCAAGCTGTTGTTGATGAGCATTGGCGCAATGCTATGCGTGCGGAGAATAATGCTTTGGATGAAAATGGCACATGGACGATTGAAACACTTCTACCTGGGAAGAAAGCTATCAGATGTAAGTGGGTCTTTTGTCTTAAGTTCAAGGCTGATGGGACTCTCGAACAATATAAAGCGCGGTTAGTTGTTCTCAGAAATAATCAAGTCGAAGGGCTGACATTACGAACACTTTCACACTTGTTGTCGAAATGACCACATAATATAGAAGTTGGTGCAGCTAAAGATTGGCCCGTTCATCAAATGGACATTCATTAGGCTTTCCTGCATGGTGATTTAAATGAAAAAGTGTATATGCAACTTCCTCCTGATTTTTGCACAAACGATAAATCTCAGGTATGTCAGCTGCAAAAATCTCTCTATGGTTTGCATCAAGCTCCTCGGTGTTGCTTTGCTAAGCTTAGCACGACCCTTACCGATTACGGCTTCACACAGTCTTATTCTGACTATTTTCTTTTCACATACAATCATGGCTCAAAACAGCTTTACGTACTTGTGTACGTTAATGATTTGGTCTCTCGGCTAATTCACTTGATCTTCTTACTAAATTCAAGGACTATCTCAGCACTTGTTTTCATATGAAAGATCTTGGCGTCTTAAAATATTTTCTTGGCATTGAAGTGGCTCGTTGTCCATATGGGTTTTACTTATGTCAACAAAAATACACACTCGACATTATATATGAAACCAATCTCCTTAGCATCAAGCCGATTGCCTCTCCTCTTGATCAGAATCACAAACTTGTTTGGGCTACAGGGTGACATGATACCTGATCCGGCTAAGTATCGAAGGTTGATTGGTCGTCTCATCTATCTCACTACCATGCAACCCGATCTTGCGTACTCCATACACATTTTGACGCAGTTTATGCAAGCACCAAAGCAAGCACATTGGGATTCTTCTCTTAGCGTGGTTCGTTATCTCAAACATAATCCGGGACATGGCATTCTTCTTTGCTCTGCCTCACCTCTTACTCTTAAGGTCTTGTGCGATGCTGATTGGGCAGGTTCCCCTCTTACACGTCGATCTTTAATAGGTTGGTTCGTTCAACTTGGTGACTCACATATCTCATGTGGAAAACGCATAAACAAAACGTTGTTTCTCTGGCTCCTGCTGAGGCTGAATATCTCGCCTTATCTTAAACACTTATGGAAGTTATTTGGTTGAAGGGTCTTTTTTTTTTTTATTGGACCCAATGATTGTACACTTCGATAACATGGATGTAATACAACTCGCCGTAAACCCCGTGTTTCATGAAAGAACGAAGCATATCGAACGCGAATGTCATTTCATACATTTCATACGAGATGAGATCATAAAAAGAACGATCGCCACTCGACATGTTTCGACTAAGTATCAGCTCGCTGACATACTGACAAAGGCACTTGTTGGCAAGAAGTTTGATGATTTTAAAGTCAAGTTGGGCATTTGTGACCTTCATGTTCCAACGTGAAGGGGTATTGAGATATGTTCATATATATATATATATATGTATTTTTCATATCTTGGATACTAGGTTTGTGTATATATTCCGATTATTATAAAAGAAATAAGTATATTTATTTAGGCAACTAGGTTAAAATAGGAGGTTGTAAAGGGTAAAATTACCTTACCCTAACCCTAAAAATACCCTAGTATAGAAAAGCCCTTGTTTAGATACCTTAAAAATACCCTAGTACCTATAGGGTAGTCCAAAAAATACCCTGAATATTTTAGGATACCCGTACCCTAACTGTTCTTTTGTCTTTTTTTTGTTCATGAATAATTTTGTTATGTTTTCTTGTCTCTTGAATGCTTTTTCTGTTTACGAGTAGTTTTACTATATGTTTTTTTTTTAACAATGGACATGTACGCTAGGAAATATTACTGATATAAGTATTTTGTTAGAAAATATTATACAATATAGACACTTTCAAGGAATGAGGCATTTGTTTCAACAATTGACACTTTCTTTCTGTCCACTGAATTCAATTCATCTCTCCCTTTCCAAATTTTTAATTGTTGAGAAAAAGAAAAAAAAAAAAGAGAGATGTGAAAAAAAAATCAGAATATAAAGAAAGAGAAAAAGTGAAAAGAGAAAAAATGAAAAAAATGGAGATCAAACATATGTGAGAGAAAAGATAATAGAAAGAGGAGACCAAAAGTATGAGGGCAATTTGGTCATAAAACAAGGAAAACTCTTGAAAAAAGTGCCTCATTCTCACAAAGTGCCATAATATATATAACTTTTCCAAAAGTGTCTCTTTTGGATAATAACTTATGTACGCTACTGTATTATTTTAGTCTAATTCTTTTAATAATTTTATTATTTTAACCGTTTAAATCTAATTATTAAAATCCCAATAATATATGTTTTAAATAAATAAAAATAAAACTACTCAACACATCGTGAAGTAAAAACCAATTACAAGCATTATCCTTAAACATAAGCAAAGAGGTTGAGAAATCGAATTCCATTACAAAAATGACAAAAGAGCACTTTTAAGGTCACTACTACTCACAGTGTGGCCTCTGACTTGTTCCTTGGCTTGAAAACCATTGATGGGCTTAATCTCACATGACCGTGCATCACAAATTCACAATCCTCGTGGCGTTGACATATAATCTGTGGAGTTTCCGCAACAGCAGTTTGATGAACATCTTGATGAGAACCTATAAAACCAAGGACATTACACAGAAATTGCAGAAACCCTTTATACGTTCTAGGTTTCTTACATGCTCATTTTACAAATCTCGAAAATGGCATGGACTTGGAGAATGGTTGCCTATCTATTTGAGATTTCCCACATAGCATTGTATAAACTTGTCAATTGTTTTTTGCGAAAAAACCCTTAGATTTGCAATGTTACTTATGTCAAATTAAAGACTCAAAACACGCGTGTAATGAGTTTCTAAGTTTGCGAATGATGTATGTATGAATGCAAAAACGAATGAAAACAAACTAAGATTGTGTGTGTGATTTAACTTCAATTAGTCAAAAGGTTAGGCCTTGGGAAATTCTCAGATAAAGCTATTCATTTTCTTTGAAGAATTGTTCTTGTTCTTTTGAATATAAGTGGGTGATTCACTTCTATTCTCTAGAAGCCACGAATTTAGCTTGTTTGTGTGATTCAAACAAACTGGTTCTTTCACCAATTGAGAGAGTCAACCACCCATCGATTGAGAGAGTCAATCAAACCACCACCTTGCATCTCACCATCGCATCCACTTCCGCTTAGCTTGTTGTCTTTGACAACCTTGTGATCAATAAGATAAATGAGTGATTCCCAATCTTATATCACTGTAGGAACAAGACAATCTCCTATTTGAAGCAACATGTCAGGAATGAAGCCTTTTGGAGTTGTAGAAGAGGAATCTACAAGTTCGATATATGTCTTTGAATGTTGTAAATCCAAAATCCCTACCTTCTTTGCAACAGCCTCAGACATGACATTCACATGACCTCCTGTGTCACAAAGAGAATCCTTTAACTCCACACCTTTGATTGAGCACGGAACAACTAACATTCCTAGTTTCAATAACTTAGGCAACTTCCTCAATGATGGTTGAGCTTGTTTCCCTCCTTCTGCATGTGCTTTGTCACTGCCATGGTTAATAGGCAATGTTTTTAAAACCGGACCGGCGACCGAACCGGACAAGCTTTTGGGTCATGGGTCGATGTGGTTCGACCTGGTCAAACCGGGTTTAATAGTTTAAAAAAAATTAGTAATATAAATAGTTTTTATATAACTATAGTATCCAAATATATAATAATGTCTTTAAATAAAAATATTTCTAAAAATTAGTCATGAGGAAAATCATTTGAATAACAAAAAAATTATTCATAAACAAAGATTAGTAACAAAAAGTTAAATTTATTAAACCATAACAAAAATTAACTAAATTTAAAACTTGTATTTGTTTTTATAAATTTTTAATTATAAAAAAATTAAATATGAAAAATATAAAAAAATAGAAATTTTCAAAAAAAAAAAAGAAACTCAAACCCGGGTCAACCCAACCTGGGTAGCCGGCCGGTTTACGGTTGAACCCGGTCCGACCCCTGGTCCGGTTCGGTTTTCAAAACACTGGTAATAGGTAAAGGATATGAACTCCTTGGATGCCTTGGATATGGAATCTTGAGCTTGTAGACTCTTTCATTCGTGTTATCCAAAGTAAGATCAACACTAATCTTTAGGGTTGGGTGTCGATCGTCACCCACCTAGTGACGATCGACACCAATATCTGACAGTAATTTTGAGCTGGTGTTAATCTCGGTCGACGCTTGAGGAACGAGTGTCGATCGACACATTGTCTGGAATCACAAATTTTTCGCTTCTCAACGTGATCAAATTGGAGAAGTGTATTGGGTTCATGTTTGTCTTTCCTGGAAGACAACCTTCTTGTCTCTTCACTGACTATGCAGTCTGAGCAACTTGAGTATCCAACCTCTTCACATGGAGATTAAAAGCTTCAATTTGACCATTAAAATCTGTATACAAGGCATCAATATTTCCATTGAAACCGACAACCATCTTCTGTTGTCCCTCTAAAATGTGCTCAAGCATAGCCTTTGTGTCATTATGTGATGATTTAGCCGGAGGTGTCTTATAAGAGGAAGAACCATAGTTCCTAGTGTAGCTGCTGCTCCGAAACAGCTTCTGATAGTCAGTTTTCTGATACTGAGATTGCTTAGAATAGTCAGCTCCAGTGAATAAAGTTCTTTGGTTGTTTCCATTGTATCCTATGTTCTCCTGGTGATTACCAAACCTCTGATTATGATAGCCATTCCCATTGATGTAGTTAACATCTTCTTGTTCGTTATCCTCTTCTGGAAAGATGTCTCCACCTCTTGAGCGAAGTGAACTGACTTCTTCGCAACTAGAATAATATGCACATAATCAAGTTTTGCCTTTACCTCCGCAAACTCAGCACCATATGTATTACCGCATGCCCTTCTTCTCTCTAGATCAATCTTCTTGGTACTGTTGTTAGAAGCCAAGTTTTTGATCAACACAAAAGCATCCTCTGGATATCGGGTTTTGAAATCCCCAATGCTTGCAGTGTCTAAAACCATATGATGCCTCCAATCTATACCTCTAAAGAAAATACCCAACAATTGAATATATGTGAACAATCTCTCTGATAGGCTTTGAATCTCTTCCATGAAGCCTTGAATGCTTATGTTGGTCCCTGAACGAACGTGGAGATCTTTGCCTTCATGTCTTCTGATCATGCCTCATCATAGAAATTGTTGAGGAACGTGTTCTTTGTATCATGCCAGGTGGTCAGCGATCCTGGCTCCAGTTGCTTTAGCCAATAAGCTGCTTCTCCACGAAAAGAGTAAGGGAACAACTTGCAGAAAAAGGTAATCACTTGACACCCCATTAGCCTTGATGTTGGATGCCAAATCCTCGAATCTCTCAATATGATCCATAGGGTGCTCAAAGGGAAGACCATGAAATAGATGCTGAGCCACAAGTGAGAAGTAAGCAGGCTTTAGCTCAAAATCGTTCCTATAGAACGTAGGTGGACGACTTGCTGCCATGTTGGCATAAAACTCGTATGGTCTGTTGTAATCACTCGGAGTGCGCACGCGCAGCAACTTCCCGACCCTGACGACCTTCTTCAGCGCGCTCACGTTGTGTATTTACAACTAGTTTAGGGATCATGTTTCCCTCAGCGTCCAGCTTATGACCGCGCTCATTGCGCCTGTTTCCTTCAGCATCAACCAATAACCCAGCTGGATCTCGAATAACTACTAACGAAAGATACTCCATTGCTGTTGTGACGCCCGTGAACCATTTTTAAGGAAAATGGAGGGGCTGTCGATCGACACACGTGGTGTATGTCGATCGACAGGGCTCTTAAGGGGCTGTCGTTCGACACACGTGCTGCGTGTCGATCGACAGGGCCTTCAAGTGGTCAGTTTTCTAGTTCGTTTTTTAGGTCGTTGTGTTGGACCGGGCCGGTTTGGGAGGAAACCTAGAGTTCGTATATAAGGCTTTTTGACCGCATTTTGATCGAAACCAAGTCTTAAAATCAGTGGAAAAGAGTCAGAGAGAAGTTTCTCTTATTCCTGATAGTTTTGTGAGTTAGGGTTTCGTTTTTGATCGATTTGGAGTGGAATTTCGTGGTGGTTGTAGCTGATTTCGTTTCTAGCCTCAATTTTCCATCAGTTCTATCCAAAAAAATCTAAGGTGAGTGCGTGACCATGGCTTATGGGCCGACGGATCGTTAGGGTTGTTTGGTGATAGGTTTGGAACATGTTGATTGATCTTGTGTTGATTGATTGTGGTTGTGTATATTGGTTGTGGTGTTGTGATTGTCGTTTTGGGTGCAGGTTTCGTGTTGACGCGGAGCAGGAATCGATCCGAGAGGATTAAAATCGATTTCCCAGGATTCTGCGAAGGGCCTGTCGAACGACACACACGAGGTGTGTCGAACGACAGATCAGCACGAAGGCTGTCGAACGACACACATAAGGTGTGTCGAACGACAGCCAGATCACAAGCCTGTCGATCGACACCTGGTGGTTGTATCGAACGACAGGTCTGCACAAGGGGTGTCGATCGACACCTAGTGGTAGTGTCGATCGACAGCCTGCCTGTTTGGCTGTGGTTGAGCATTTGTGTTTGTGTGCCGTTTGTTGTATGTTTGCCTGAGCGGTCCATCGTGCCTGAGTGCGCAGTCGTAGATGGGATGACCGTCTCACTGGGTATTTATGATAATACTCACGCATCTCTTTTTTCCATGTGAGGCAGGTAAAGGCAAATTGTGATCGTGAAATCACGGCTACGAAAAGGGAGATGATCTAGGGTCTCGTGTATCTTGCTTCTTGTTATTTTCCATTAATGTTTTAGAACCGCTGTTAGGTTGCTGGATAGTGGAATTGAGATTGTGGATTTGTTGTTGAACCGTTCCGTATTTAATGGAATTGGTTTATTTGGTTTAAGTGTTGGTTATCCGCTGTTGTATGTCCTGTGTGTTTTGCTTGGTTGTTGAGGATAACATTTATGGGAATGCTAGTCCGAGACCAAGTGTTTATTGTTAAAAAAAAAAAAAAATGGGTCGTCGTTTCAGTTTGGTATATGAGCGATCAATGTCTGAGACGGGTATATATGCATAGGACGGATGTGAACCTCGAGAAGGTCTAGGAGATGTAGTCTCTGGTGTTACTGGCAGGATGGCCAGGAGGTTAGCCAAGTGGGCTGTGTTTGAGGATTCGAGGACGAATCCAGTTTTAATGGGGGATAATTGTGCCCGTGAACAATTTTTGAGAAAAATGAAAGGGCTGTCGATCGACACACGTGGTGTATGTCAATCGACATGGCTCTTAAGGGGTTGTCGTTCGACACACGTGGTGCGTGTCGATCGACAGGGCCTTTAAGTGGTCGGTTTTCTGGTTCGTTTTTTAGTCGTTCGGTTGGACCGGGCCGGTTTGGGAGGAAACCTAGGGTTCGTATATAAGGCTTTTTGGCCGCATTCTGATCAAAACTAAGTCTCAAAATCAGTGGAAAAGAGTCAGAGAGGAGTTTCTCTTGTTCCTGATAGTTTTGGGAGTTAGGGTTTCGTTCTTGATCGATTTGGAATTGAATTTCGTGGTGGTTGTAGCCGATTTCGTTTCTAGCCTCAATTTTTCATCATTTTTATCCAAAAAAATCTAAGGTGAGTGCGTGACCATGGCTTCTGGGCCGACGGATTGTTAGGGTTGTTTGGTGATAAGTTTGGAACGTGTTGATTGATCTTGTGTTGATTGATTGTGGTTGTGTATATTGGTTGTGGTGTTGTGATTGTTGTTTTGGGTGCAGGTTTCGTGTTGACGTGGAGCAGGAATCGATCCGAGAGGATTATGATCGATTTCCATGGATTCTGCGAAGGGCCTGTCGAATGACACACACGAGGTGTATCAAACGATAGATCAGCACGAAGGCTGTCGAACGACACACATAAGGTGTGTCGAACGACAGCCAGATCACATGCCTGTCGATCGACACCTAGTGGTTGTGTCGAACGACATGTATGCACAAGGGGTGTCGATCGACACCTAGTGGTAGTGTCGATTGACAGCCTGCCTGTTTGGCTGTGGTTGAGCCTTTGTGTTTGTGTGCTGTATGTTTGCCTGAGCAGTCCATCGTGCCTGAGTGCGCAGTCGTAGATGGGATGACCGTCTCACTGGGTATTTATGATAATACTCACGCATCTCTTTTTTCCATGTGAGGCAGGTAAAGGTAAATTGTGATCGTGGAATCACGGCTACGAAGAGGGAAATGATCTAGGGTCTCGTGTTTTGTGCTTCTTGTTGTGTCCTATTATTTTTTAGAACCGATGTTAGGTTGTTGGATAGTGGAATTGAGAATGTGGATTTATTGTTGAATCGTTCAGTATTTAATGGAATTGGTTTATTTGGTTTAAGTGTTGGTTATCCGTTGTTGTATGTTCTGTGTGTTTTGCTTGGTTGTTGAGGATAACATTTATGGAAATGCTAATCCGAGACCAAGGGTTTATTGTTTAAAAAAAACGGGTCGGGTCGTTTCAGCTGCTTCTCGTGTAGCGTTTATGTTGGCTCGATCTAAGACTCCTAACTCATAATCAAAATCCACTAACTCTTGATTTTTGGTGCTTCTAGTCTTATAATTAAGCATGTACCTAAAACGCACACAAAAGCAAAAGAAAGTTCGCGTAAGTAACTAGAAAAATAAAACTTAGACAAAACTCAAAAATCAAAATTCCCGGCAACGGCACAAAAATTTGATATGCTCAAATTTAATCATGAGCTACACTCTCCAAGTAAGAGATCATTTCTAGTAGTTAAGGGTCGGATCACAGGAAATCTTTATCACTCAATGGAATCTTTAATTCGAATTAAGTTAAGCAAATGATGCATGTATGAATGCAGAAACAAATGAAAACAAACTAAGATTGTGTGTATGATTTAACTTCAATTAGACAAACGGTTAGTGGTGGTACCGGGTCCGACACTTATTACCATACCCGACTCAGATCCAACTTGATACGAAGTTTTTAGGACAACACAGAGGATGGGCCAGTGAGAACCCATTAGCAGCGTCTCGGCCTGTTAAGGAGCATTAGCCGACCTAGGCGAATACAGGCAAATTGGAAGACTTAGCTCGGATAAAAACAAATACTTAGAATTAGTATAATTTCCTTTTCTATTTTACGAGATTTTCCATTTATCTTTTGGGGTTATTTCGACCAACTTTGTACTTTTATAAATACTTGATGTATTCTTCCAAAACGAGGACATCACCTTCAATAGAGAAATATGTACATATCTTTTCGCTTGATCTTTTTTTGTGATATTACGTTTAAACCGAGTTCCTCTATTCTTTGGACCGATCTCGGATTGTTGCTTAATCCGGTATCACCAAATTTGCGCCGACTAAGGGGACCGATTAGGTTTATTACGTAACCTTCATGAGAGAAGATCTTCGAAGTCAATCGTATAGTAATAGATACTGGAAGTTCTGTAAATCTGATTTACAAAAAAACCCTTCGAAGGATGGGTACCTGCGAACGCATGCATAAGCGAAATCAATCCCTGATGGGATTTACGGGTCAAACGATCCCAACACTTGGAATAATCCAATTAACGGTCAAAGTTACCGAGGTGAAACGTTATGTGGAATTCGACGTCGTGGATTCACCTACCGCGTACAATGCTGTCTTAGGGACACCTTGGCTTCATCTTATGAAAGTTGTGGCGTCGACCTTTCATCAATGTTTGAAATCCCGACTGCCTCTGGGATTCACACCGAAAGGGGTAATCAAAGTGAAACTCGCAACTGCTTTATCCTTGAAAGGAAAAACAGGGCTCGAGCTGCAATGGCCATGCAGGCCTCGGAAGATGGCAGGGAGCCGAAACAAGGCTCCTCACGTCGATAAGAAGGAAGTGTCATCAGAACGACAAATTACATAAATTATCGTGGATTTCCAATATCCCGATCAATGTGTGGGAATAGGGTCAGAACTAAGCGACCCTATACGAGATAAACTCGTTGAATTTCTAAGGAAGAATACATTGACCTTTGCATGGTCCATGAAGGACATGAAGGGGATCGACCCAAAGATAATTTCTCACGAGCTGAATGTGGATCCATCCCATACACCGGTTTAAGAGAAGCGGAGAAAACTCGGCCTAGAGAGGTTCAGAGTAGTAGCCGACGAGGTCGAGCGACTGCTCGATGCTGGATCTATTACGGAGGTAAAATACCCAGAGTGGTTGGCTAACCCGGTAGTAGTGAAAAAAGAAGAATTGGAAGTGGAGAGTCTGTGTTGATTTCACAGACATCAATAACGCTTGTCCCAAAGATAGCTTTCCGCTACCTTATATCGACAGACGTGTCGAAGCAACTGCCGGTAACGAACTCTTATCGTTCATGGATGCCTTCTCCGGGTACAATCAGATCTTGATGCATCTTGATGATCGCGAGAAGACTGCTTTCATAACCGATTGAGGAATCTACTGTTATAAGGTGATGGCCTTCGGCTTAAAGAACGCTGGGGCAACTTACCAACGGCTCGTAAACAAGATGTTTGCAGAACAGCTCGGAAAATCTATGGAAGTTTACATCGACGATATGTTGGTTAAATCGGCGAACGGCGAAGATCATATTGATCATCTTAACAAGTGTTTCGAAACACTCAATCTATATGGGATGAAATTAAATCTTGCCAAGCGCACCTTTGCGGTAACCTCGGGAGAATTCCTAGGATATTTGGTGACGGAAAGGGGGATAGAAGCAAACTCAAAGCAAATATTCGCCGTGTTAGATTTACCTACTCCCCAAACGCGGAAAGAGGTCCAAAAATTGACCGGACGGATAGCAGCTTTAAATCGCTTCATAAGTAGATCGACGGACAAGAGTCTCCCGTTTTACCAATTGCTGATAAAGGCAAGCAAGACCTTTGAATGGTCCGAACAGTGCGAGAAAGATTTTTCGGAGCTCAAAGCATATCTCTCCTCGCCACCCGTGCTGGCCAAACCCGAGGTAAAAGAAGTCCTATACTTATATCTCGCGGTCTCGGCATCGGCAGTCAGCGGAGTTTTGGTAAAGGAGGACCGAGGTGAACAACAATCGATCTTCTACATGAGCAAAGCCCTCAATTACGCAAAAGCGAGGTACTCAACTATGGAAAAGTTGGCCTTGGCGCTCCTGATGTCGGCGAGGAAGCTCAGGCCATACTTCCAATCTCATACCATCGAGATATTAACGAATCATCCACTTCGTTCGATCTTGCATAGCCCGAATCAATCAGGCCGATTAACTCGATGGGCGATCGAGCTTAGTGAATATGATATAATTTATAAAAATAGACCGACAATGAAGTCACAAGTACTAGCAGACTTTATCGCTGAGGTGCCTACCGAGCCTTCTATAGAAAGTTTAGAAGAAAGCTTGTGGTGGGTACTACACGCATATGGGTCGTCATCCCGCAGGGGATCAGGGGGCGGAGTATGCCTCAAATCTCCGACTGGAGAGGTGATTGAATAATCATTCTGTCTTGATTTAGTAGCAACAAATAACGCCACTGAATACAATGCCTTGATCACTGGACTTTGACTGGCGAAAGCAGTAGAAGCAAAACGAGTTCGAGCTTGCTCGGACTCCCAGCTCGTCACCAGTCAGTTTAGTGGGTCGTATGAAGCAAAAGATAACAAAATGGATGCTTATCTAAAGGTAGTACGTGAAATTACTAACGAGTTTGATGGATTCGAGCTCGTAAAAATTCCTCATAGTGAGAACTCTACGGCGGACGCGTTAGCCGCCTTGGCCTCCAGCTGGGACACGAGGCGAGTTATACCTGTAGTAAGTATAACAAGTTCGAGCATAGCTCCGAAACCTATGGTCTGCGAGATTATGGATGGCGAAGTGGACGAAGAATCCACCGAAATGGAAAGCGATTACATTCCCCAGGAAGCTGGCGGACCGAGATTGTAGAATATATAACTAAAGGGAAGTAAACTGAAGATAAATTGGCAGCTCGGAGGTTGAGAACCCGAAGTGCTCATTACAATATCTTTGAAGAGAAGCTTTACTGATGGAATGCGCCTCACTATATGATGAGATGCATTTCTAGAGAGAAAATCCTCAAAGTCCTGCGACATACTCATGAGAAGGACAGAGGTAATCACTCTGGAGGGCGATCGCTCGCCCTAAAACTTAAGAAGCTTGGTTATTACTGGCCAATGATGTTGGCTAATTGCCAAAAATAAGCACAAAGAGGCGTAGCATGTCAAAAATATGTACCGAGGAAGCTGGCCCCACTAGAAGAGTACTCCCCGGCAATCGTCGCATACACATTCATGAGATGGGCCATGGATGCGGTCGGACCGCTGGTAACGTCACGACGAAAAAAGAATATTCTAGTAATATCAGATTACTTCACTATGTGGATGGAAGCCGAGGCCTATCCTCAAATCACGGGACCAGGAGAAATTTGTTTTGAAGAACATTATTTGCCGACATGGAGTTCCCAACGAAATCGTAACGGACAATGGTCCGAACCTTACTTGTGATGCTTTCGCAAAATTTTGCAACATATAGAATATTCGTCTGGCCACAACAACTATCTACTACCCTCAAGGAAATGGACAGGCCGAGTCGACAAATAAGACGCTAATAGCTAGGCTAAAAAAGCGCCTAGGAGAAAAGAAAGGAGCATGGGCAGATGAACTTCCCTGAGTACTTTGGGCTCATCGTACAACGCCTCGACGATTGACATGTCAGACCCCTTTCTTTTTAGCATGTGGAATGGAAGCGCTATCGCCTACCGAAACTCACATCGATAGTGCGGGAAGAGTCTTGATGACTAAAGACATCAAGATGAACGAACGAAGAATTCGTGAGCATCTCGATGACCTGGAAGAAGCTCGAGACAGTGCCTTGTTGAGGATACAAAATTATCAACAGTTTGCCGCGAGGTACTACAATAAGAATGTATCGATCTTTCGATGTAGGCGATTTCGTCGTCCGTAAAGTTTATAAAAATACAAAAGAGGACGAAGCCGGGAAGCTTGGAATCAAGTGAGAAGGACCGTATCAGGTCTCAAAGGTTGTAAAACATGGAGTGTATGAACTCCTCGAGATGGATGGAACTGAAATCCAAAATTCTTGGAATGCTTGGAACCTCAAGCGGTAATATTACTGAAGTAATAAGTAAAAAAAAAAAGTACTTTTTTGAACGAGCTTTCTTTGTATTGAACTACGAGTGACTTGATCCTTTCTTCTTTTAAGAAGGGTACATAGGCAACAGCTAAACACATATAAATTAAAAATCTTTTAAAATAAAGATTCTGGTTTAAACCAAAGACTTACTTTGAAAGTATTTTACTGTTCATTAAAAACTCAGTCTGATCAGCTCGAGAATTTAATATACAGCGCTTTAAAAATAAATAAAATACTCTATACGATCCGTTCGTCTATTGTCACACATCGGAACCTTGGCCATGTATGTGATCAACGCGCATCTCATAAGTGCCGTGGTGAAATAATCCACAACCTTTTGTAAGCTGGAGCCAGGTCCGCACCTCGCGCTTAGGGCAACCAAGTAAATCATACGCCGACTCTCGATCGCATACTGAAGTTTCGTCCTAATGCAAAAGTTAAGCTAAGCCAAAGCACTAGTTTTTTGCACTCTCAGACCCCAAACCGAGCCACCCTCGTACCTAGGTACAAATTTTAAGAACCGACGCCGAGCTGGTAAACAGCGAAGTCTTGGAGGAATTTTCCCTCTAATAAGCCGAATTACATAGGTCGCAAAACACTAAAGAGTCTTCTGAAAGTAATCTTAGTGCTCCAAAGCCAAACTCCATAGTTCGTGACCACTTAAGGATTCTTACGAAAGCAATCCTAGGGTGTTTCCCTAAGCCGATTCTCCATGAGCTCACCATCATTCAAGTTTCTTAAGAAACGATACGGTGTTAATAAAGTGGAGTTCATGCATCGCAAAAAATCCAAAATTAAGAATTCGCAGTGGATTCTGAGCTCGGACCTCGATGAGAACATCTCACAAAAAGCTCCCAAGCGAGCTACAACTTACGAAAGATCTTAAACAAAGCTGTTTATTCGAAGAGTTCCGAAGCGAGCTAAAATCTTACGAAAAATCTTAAATAAAATTATTTATTCTTATTTCTTAAAAGGACTATAAAATTTCCAAAGCGAGGTAAATCTTACAAAATATCTTAAACAATATCGTTTATCTCATATTACAGAAAGTTCGGAAGCGAGTTAAATCTTACGAAAGATCTCAAAAATCTAAACGCTCCAAAACGAGCCGAAATATTGTTCAAGAACCTGCAGCCATTTGGTTCGCAACATAGTGATGGTAGAGATCCTTGCGGACCCTGCTGTCGAAGTAACAACCGCGGCAATAGAAGGGTGTCGAGGTGTCGGATCCACCTAAGGCTCTGGAAGTGACTAGTCCAATATATTGAAAGTACCCACTCCAATACTCCTCTAGGGACCACGACACCTCAATCAGGGATCGTTATTCCTGAACCTCCGACCAACCACTTCAAAGTCAAACTTCAGTTCGGTTGCGATGTCCAAACGGATATCGGATAAACCGAACAAACAGAGGCTGGCTATTTGCGTGGGAATATGATCCCTGACATGAAGGTTTCTTGGGAATATGATCTCTCATATGAGGGAAACCTTGAATCTTCGTCTCTTGAGAGTTCTGCAATCGATCCAAGTCCATCTCAATGTACGAAGGAACTACTGAAGAAAATTCGCCTTTCCTCTTCTAGAATAACGAATGAAAAACGAATCCACCACCTCGGCCTTTCTTTAAATAAGGAAAGAGTATTAATCATGTTTGGGAGTGTATAGATTTTGAAGGGGTTGGCGTTATATTTATAGCAAGAAAGAGTAAAAATTTAGGGCAAAAGAAAATGCCTTGGAAAAAATTATCATCTGCCGCTGAAGCACCCAATTGAGAAGTGCCACGCGTCAAGTACGAAGACTTGGTGTAAATATTTCGCGAAAATCGTGCCGGAAATCACAACTCCCTAAGTGCACTTAGCGCGTCGAACGTCACCTCAAAGAGCGAATGGACCAGATCAAACCGCCTGTCAAGGTAAGTTTTTTGAGATCCACTCGAGATCTGAGTTGGGCAACTCTTTCTCAGTACGTCTCGGCCGAGCTTATTAAAGTAATACTCGTCGAGCTCGAAGGGGGGGGGGACTAGTTGGTGGTACCGGATCCCACACCCATTACAATACCCGACTCAGATCGGACTCGATATGAAGTTTTGAGGACAACTCTGAGGATGGCCAGCGAGGACCCATTAGTAGTGTCTCGGCCCGTTAAGGAGCATTAGCCGACCTAGGCGAATACGGGCAAATTGGAAGACTTAGCTCGGATAAAAGGAAATACTTAGAATTAGTATAACTTTCTTTTATCTTTTAGGAGATTTTCCATTTATCTTTTAGGGTTATTTCGACCGACTTTGTACTTGTATAAATACTTGATGTATTCCTCCAAAACGAAGAAATCGCCTTCAATAGAGAATTTTATACATATCTTTTCGCTTGATCTTTTCTTTGTGATATTACGTTTAAATCTAGTTCCTCTATTCTTTGGACCGATCTCGGATTGTTGCTCAATCTGGTATCACCAGTTAGGCCTTGGGAAATTCTCAGGTAAAGCTAGATTGTAGATTCAATATGTTAGGATTTTATTAAAAACCGTTTTCGAATTTGAAACACTAATGTAAAGATAACCAACTCTCGTTGCGAAAATTAACTATGCTTAGATCCTAGAAAACTAAATCTTGTAGGGGTCAAAACACCCTCTTCAAATCAACAAGCTAAAAACGACTAACTATAGAAACCCGCCAATCAACGACTAAACCAGCCGAACCGCGCAGTAAACCATTAAGTCGACGACCCACGAATTGAACTGGTAAACCGGCCAGCCACGGTTGGCCATATATATTTCGTTTTGATGATGGGCCGAGTTATGAGTCCTAAGAAGTGGACCGACCCAGTGAAGACTGTTATCAAGGCAAGCCCAAGGCGAAAGTCCAGCGCGCTTGGCGAGACTTGGAGATGAGGGAAAATCTTAGAGAATATTTGAGGATTAAGGAGAATAAAGAATGTTCCCTTATTCTCTAGGGCTAGCCCTAAACCGATCTAGACTAGTATAAATACTCTTGTACATCCTCCTATAGAGGAGATCCACATGTTTACTCAGAAACAGCTTGTAATCGCTTGGCAAACAAATCAATAAAAACTCTCTTGAGATCTTCGCTTAATGTTTCTTCCGCAGAACTTTCAAACCTCAAAGTTTGTCTAACTATTTCAACTGTGCAGGTTTCGCCCACCACAGTTTGGCGCTAGAAGGAGGGGGAAAGCTTCTTACTCCAAAGAACCACCGCGATGAGATTCATACACGGTGACTGATGAACGACGTATCGCTGATCCGAAAGATGCCGAGCTAAGAGATCTGGAAGATAATGAGATCCAGACTAACGGAAGCACCCATGAGGATCAAGTCGCCCGCGACGATCCGCCATCACCAGTTCCAGCTTGCGCTGATCCGCCTGGCGAGAAGTCAAAAGAAGTCCCGAGGGTATCCTCGCTTCTTCCGGAGCTCTTACAGAAAACGAGCACGACCCTAGACGCCTTGCTGGAGAGTGCCAAGCGGCAAAACAGAGCCAACGGGACGATAACTGACGAGCTCCAATCCCTAAGAGTAGACTTTCGCGCACGGACCCTCGAGCCAGTCTTGTTTAGAAAACCAGCGCGGCTTGACCTAGTGGCGCTTAACTTCACGAAACCAGTAGGGTCGTCGAGTCGACCTCAGTAGAAACATCCATCGACCGCCGCGAAGGACGGACGATCTGTTCTCTTAGCTCAGGCGCGCCGCGAGAAGGCCAAAAGTGACGACGAACCGATAGAAGTCGACGACGACGACGAGGACCTCGCAAGACAAGTGGTACCCGATAGTGAACTTACTAAGCCAAAGAGTGCTCGGCAAGCAGCGGCCAGGGGAAAGAACAACGATCCTCGGCAGGCAGCTTCACAAAAGTACCCTGCCTTCGGTGACGATGGCATCGCTGGGTGAGACATAAACAACGCTGAACTCCTAGAAGTAGAAGCAGCGCAACAAGCAGCTGTGAGAGCAAGGCACGCCGACCGACAGACGACGGCCCAATAGTCAACGAACTCTGAACGCGCTAGAAACATTTTAAAAGAGGAAGAAAACACCAAATGGGTTGAGCTGGCGGAGGCCGCCGAAGAAAAGCGAGCTGTGGTACGAGCCCAGCATGACGAGATGGCCGAATTACGAGGCTCGTTAAGCAAGACCGTTGCCGAGTTGAAGACTATCCGCTCGCAGATGCATCGTGCTACTAGCTAGGCACCGGAAGTCGACCTGAACCTTGAACAAGCTCAACACACTCCATTCTCGACGCACATCACCAAAGCACGAGTATCGGACCCAGGCAAGATAAGAGTATCAGGCTACCACGGAACCAAAGATCCAGCTGCCCACCTAAACGAATTCAATGTGGCAATGACCAGAGCAAATTTTAAAGAACGAGAGATGGACGTCGGAAAATGTTTATTGTTCGTAGAAAATCTCAAGGGGTCAGCTCTCCAATGATTTAAGGGGCTCGAAAGAAATTTCATCGATACTTTTTAACAGCTGTCGGAATCTTTCCTCAGGCACTACTCCATCTTCATTGAAACCCAGACTTCTGGTGCCGATCTATGGTCCATGAACCAAGGATCGTCCGAGTCTCTCAAGCCCTTCATCGAACGATTCAAATTGGTACTGTCACAAGTAAAAGGCACAGATGACTCTGACGCCCTCCGTGCGCTGAAAAGAGCCATTTGGCACGAGTCTGACTTCTGGAAAGAGATGTCCCTCAACGAGCCGTCGACTATCCAGGATGCTTTGCACCGAGCGACGAACTTCGTTAAAAGCAAAGAAGAAGCAAAAAAACTCGCAAAAGAAGTATGGAAAGTTGAAACAAGGTAACAACAACATCCAGCAGCCGAACCAGCCACAGAAAGTTTATGCTGGAAATTTTGTCGAACACGAAGGGAGTTTCGAGGAAGCACAACTTTCATGTGGACTCTCCGGGCTACGGTCAAGGGAGAGGCCAAGGCCGCGACTCGTCGACATATTGTGATATCCACAAAACTTACGGACATTCTATAAATATTAGCCAGCGAACTCGGCGTAAACATTAATGTCAAATATTTTGAAGTTGAACACAGTGATACCCAGCCCGCATTAACAAATGACGAGCCGCCCAAGCGTGGTAGGCAAAATGATGACTCGACGCAGGGAGGACAAGGAAGGAGATGCGCCATGATAATGGGAGGATCACACTATTGCTCGGACACCATATCATTAATCAAAGCATTTCAGCGGCGAGCTGAACCAGCCATTACGGCTCATTGTAAAGTAGCAGTAACGGCTCACCCTTATGCAGCAGTTGCGGCTGGCCATTAAGAAGAAGGAACGACTCGCCCTAAAGCAGCAAAAATGGCTCGCCCCCAGAATGAGATAATAGCAATGGAAGAAGATGATGAGCTAGCTCTAGCCAAAGGAATCTTAAACGATGACCCATCTTCACGGCTAGCCACGAGCAAAACTCCCTTTTCTGTGTTCAATGGGACAGAATGCATGGTTCCACCAAATATACATTTTCCCGGAGTCCGGCGCAGACTCCTCCCAGAGCAAGGAAGACTCAACCATCTGCTACCCCCTGACGAGCTGGACTTAGTCAACAAACTATGCGACCAAGCGTTGCTTAACATCACTCGTTACCAGCTTGCCGCATCCAAATATTACAACTCTAAAGTCCGCACAGGCGATTCTGCAAAGGAGACTTGGTCTTACGAGAAGTATTCCTTAATACAGCCGAACGGAACGCTGGTAAGCTTGGAACGCATTGGGATGGACCTTGCGTAGTCACCAACATAGTTTGACTAGGCGTTTATGAACTCGCAAACATGGAAGGACGAGCCATTCAGCGGTCATGGAACGCGGGACATCTAAAGAAGTACTATCATTAAGTTACCCTTCCATCTCTAAGGCGTACTATCATTTATCTATATTCTAATTACCTAACATGAACTACGGGCGACTTGAACCCAACAAATGGTACGAAGGTAGTCCATTTTTAGATGGGTTCAGTTGCCCCCCTCTCCTCCCAAAAGGGGGGGGGGGGGGCAGTGGGTACGTATACTCGTATACTCTCATTTTTGTGACAAGTTTTTCTCTAAGGAAAAACAATTTGTTCAAATTTCATTTACATCCTCCGCGGATCGATCAACTTAACAAAACAAACATCTTGTCTTCAGAAACGTTGTTACTGGCCATAGCAGCTACCTTATACATATTATTCAGATTTGACAATTACAATTGTCATCAAATTTACAGCGCGCTATACAAATAAAGATGTTCATTTTGAGCGGAGTCGTTCACGGGAAACGTCTCTGTAACCCGAAATGTCCATCCAAAGTCCGACTGTCTAAACATCGGTTAAAACATGTCTGTTTCTGTGCAAGTGTATTCATGGAGAATCCATTTGTAAACTAAGGCAAACATCAGAAAACCAGTAAAACTAATCACTGGTCTTAACATTACATATATATCAACCGCTCGGCGAACCCAGACAGCCAGAGAAAGATGTTTTGTAAACGAGACGCCGTCTATGATTAACTTAAACCTTGAACATCCAAGAGAACATCCAAACAATAATCAAACAGACAAAACGGCTCATCAAAACCGAATTGTTCACCTATCAACCTTGCAAATGGTTCTTCAAAAACAGAATGGTTATCATCGTCATGGTTCGCTTGTACACCCTAGTCGACATGCAAAAAAAAATGTTTTGCATCTTTTCTAAGGGTGAAGTTGACGACCCATCACATGAACGAATAGGCATCATAATCTCTTAAACGGGTAGGCGCCGACATCACATTTTTAAATTAACACACACAATGAAGAGATGATTCGATGTTATCCCTCGACATTAAACCACTCTCAGATCGACACCATGTCCTCCACGTAACGGCTCGACATTAGTATCTCACGGCGGGTCAAAAATATTGTCTTAAATGAATCTGCATTATCGTGAAGAGGGTTGGCACGACGAGCAACGGTTCGACACCATCCATTTGTAATGAATCGGTATGATCTCATAGACACGGCTCGGCGTTGCTCCCTCTTCGCCATGACGCCTCATCAATCAAACCCTCCATGGGTCGGCATACTATAGTTTCTCACGGCGGATCGACATGAACGCCTCAACAAATGATTGAATCAATATCAACAATTCTTTTTGCCAAAAAATAGCCGCAAAAACGGCTTGCCAGCCGCAAAAATTGTTTATCAGCAAGAAGTTACTCGCCTGCAGGAAAAATGGCTCGCCAGCAAAACGGCTCGTCAGCAGCAAAAATGGCTAGCCAGAAAAATGGCTCGTCAGTAGCAAAACGGCTCGCCAGCAGCAAAAAAGGCTAGCCAGCAGGAAAAACGGCTAGCCAGCAGGAAAAACGGCTCGCCAGCAGCAAAATGGGTCGCCAGCAGTATAATGGCTCACCTGTAGAAAAACAGCTGGCCAACATCTGATTGGCTCAACAACGGCTCACCCATTCTTCATTCAATGAATCAAAACGCCATAAACATTCTCAAAGCTTGACATTAGCATCTTTTGTTGCGGCTAGCCATCGAACCCTCTTTCATCACAAATTGTTTATAACTTCACAGATAGGTGTCACCATAGACATCTTCATGGATAGGGGCCATAATCTCTTGAATGGCTAGACGCCACCATTAATATCTTAATGGGTAGGCGTCCCCATCCACATCTTCACTTCTAGGCCTCATAATCTGTTGAATGGTTAGGCGCCACCATCAATATATTCACGGATAGGCGCCACCATCAACAACTTCACGGCTAGGCGCCATAATCCCATAAACGGCTAGTCCTATTAATTTTTCCTTCGCGGATCGTCATACTACCATGATTTACACGGCTTGTCATAAACGCTCAGCATCTTTGCACAAATACGGTTCGATACTACGCTTATGAAACCAGTCGTCATCACCATCGCGTTAAAACGATATCACTTTCACGGCTTGTCATCAAGACCAACCGCAGGTCGCCATTCCCATTTCTCTTACAAGGCAGTATGCTCTTTTTCTAAGACGACGTCCTCTCCAGGCGTGGGCATTACCATCGAACGAGTCCCTGTTTGGCGTCCTCATCGCATCGGCTAAACAACGCCTACTCAACATCGTCTCCTAACTATCACGGCTCACTGTTGTAGCCAACCATGGCTCGTCGTCAACACAAATAATGGATCGTCGTAATATTGTCTTCATCACGGCGCGACGTCTTTGGCCAGCCGTGGATCATCATCTCCATCTTCTCCCATCGACATTCATGTTTCGTTGCGGCTTGTCATTATGACCAATCATGGCTCGACATCACGGTATCACGTGGATCGTCGTTCACATTAACTTAGTGGTTTGGCTTTCTCTCGCTTAGTATTTTTGGCTTGTGGATTTTAACTTCACCAACCACTCTACCTCGACATTGTTATAACTAACATTGCCGAGCTGGGGGGCTAATTATAGGGATCAAAACTCTCCTCTTCAAATCAACAAGCTAAAAACGACTAAGTATAGAAAACCCACCAATCAATGACTAAACCAGGCAAACCGCGCATCAAACCATTAAGTCGACGACCCGCGACTTGAACCGGTAAACCGGCCATCCGTGGTTGGCCGGATATATTTTGTTTTGATGATGGGCCGAGTTATGAGTCCTAAGAAGGGGGCGACCCAGCGAAGACTGTTATCAAGGCAAGTCCAAGGCAAAAGTCCAGCGCGCTTGACGAGACTTGGAGATGAGGGAAAATCTTAGAGAATATTTGAGGATTTAGGAGAATAAAGAATGTTTCCTTATTCTTTAGGGCTAGCCCTAAACCGACTTAGACTAGTATAAATACTCTTGTACATCCTCCTTTAGAGGGGATCCACATTTTTACTCAGAAACAGCTTGTAATCGCTTGGCAAACAAATCAATAAAAACTCTTTTGAGATCTTCGCTTAGTGTTTCTTCCGCAGAACTTTCAAATCTCAAAGTTTGTCTGACTATTTCAACTGTGCAAGTTTCGGCCACCACAAATCTCTTTGCGAATTCTAACAAATTAAACAAGCATTAAAGTTCAGGTTTCAATTGCTCACAAAATCCCTAAACCAAATCCTTTTGCGAATAGGAATTTTGCTCATCTAAGATACTTCATGAAATCAATTATGCTCTCACATCAATTAATCAACCTAAGATCTAAATTCTAGGTGATCAAGCCAGAATTTGCATTATGTGTAATCTAGATGAAAAAAAAGTGATTATCCTAATCAATCAAGTGAATCTAGCAATTCATCTTCAACCCTTAAAAAATCATAAACCGAACAAGCGAATTAATTAGACATAGATGCAGAAAACATGATGATTGAATAATACTACATTAAAAAGAGATACGTAAAGGTTCGAAGGAATCTCAAAGATCTGAAACAACTCGTCTCCCTAAGCTCTCAAAAGTCTGAAATCTCTCTCTTTGTCTCAATAGAAAATAAGATACAAACCTAAAATAAAACTATATATAAAGTCTAAAATCGTGTTGGGGTCTTTTGATTAACTTCTAGAACTTCTGTTGCAAAAATGAAATCTTCAAAACAGGAAAATCGTGTTTTCCTTCTCTTCTCATGTTTGTGTCGATCGACACAAATATCTGACGGCAATAACGAATCCGTCTAGCGACTTTAGCTCTTTCTTTCCGAAATGCTCCAAAATATTTCATAATCTCCAATTAAGCTCCACGTACATAAACCTGCAAAGACTTAAAAAACCCAAAAAATATCAAAAAGACTATGAAAAAAAGACTTATATCATGGTTAAAAACCGGTAAAAACTATAATATATCAACCGAACTGAATCATCAAACTCCAATAGAACCCAGCACGTTACCTTTTGATGCACACGAATAATTTTTAATATTATATATTATATAACTTCATTCTTGTGTATTTTGATATTATAATTAAAGAAATTCCAAAAACACTTTACCGCAATTTGTCTTATGAAACCATCTTAAAACAGTATTCCGAAAGATTTTGTGGAAGCCGGAATTCGCACAATTAGATTTGTAAGGGTTTCGAAAGGAAGCAGAGATTTCTGAAGATAAGCTATGAAGAACAATGATGAGCAGAGAGAAATTAGGGTTTGTAATTGCTTTGTATTGCTTGTGTGATAAAAATTGTGAATATATCTTTACAAGTGTTTTTGCATTCCTATATATAACCCGCTAAGTCGGCTAAGCCCCTTTTCCTAAACCCTTAAGGATTGCCTTTTTCGCCTATGTCGGTCGAGCCTATGGGCTTCGTTGCTGGGCTTTGACATGCTGAACCTTCTGGAACCCTTGCTGAAGTTCTGACGGGCGTTGAAGGACCTGAAGCCGATGGGAAAGGCTCAGGCGCCGATAGCAAGTGCCTGGATGCCGATGAGGCTAGGGACATCGGCATCACTGGGCAGTGACATCGGCGCCACTGCCTGTCATCGGTGTCACTGCTCAGTGACATCGGTGCCAGGCAGCCTTCGTCTCTGCAGCACCTTCTGCTGGCTCTGTGACCTCTCCAATGCTGCATCATGGCTTCTCCCGAGACGAAGACCACTTCGAAGGTACCTTCAACAGGTAGAAGGTTCAGAGGACTTAGGGGGTTTTCAGGAGGTCTTCACCCTTTCTTGCAGGTGAAATGACTTAGGGTATTTCAAGAGGCCTTCACCCTTTCTTGTAGGTGAAATGACTTAGGGTATTTCAAGAGGCCTTCACCCTTCCTTGTAAGTGGAATGACTTAGGGTCCATATTATCTATGCCCGTTGAAATATGCTCGTTGCTTATCATAACTTTGAACGTCAACGTTCAGCGGGTGAAATCCGACCCCAACAGTTAGCCCCCCAGCTCGGTAGTGTTAGTGATAACAGTGTCGAGTTTAAGGACCATTGGGCGTTGGAGTTAGCTGTTCAAAGTTATGATGCTGTTTGTTAGCGTGATGCTGTAAGCTTGAGCCTTTAGTGTTGATAACACTGTAAAATATTATTTTTCATTATTCGAAGGTTTTAAGACTTCGTTTTCTGCTTGCGAGAGCTGATAGCGTTTGCTGTTAACAATGGTTTTTATACTTAAGGATTTTAAGACCTTGCTGAAGATTTAAAGACTTCGCTCTGCGCGTGTCGAAGTTTGTAGAAAAAGTTTTTTTTTTTTTTTTTTTTTTTACCCGGAGATTTTAAGACTCCGCGTTGCGTTCGTTGATGTTAACGACGTTTTCCGCAACGAGAAAGATGGATTCCGAGACTGACAATCCGTCTTAATATTTTCGGGACCTGCTGAGGGAAAAAGCCTTTTTCCCTTCTCTCTTTTCTTTTCTTTCTCTTTCACTCTTTTTCTCCTAGGTTTTTTTTTTACCTCTTCTTCTTCCTTCCTTCTTCTCCTTTTTTTTTTCTTCGGCGCCGCCGGTCTGCATTTCCGTCTTACTGCCGCCGGAAAATTTTTCCGACCAGCCTCTCCGACGCCGACACCCCCTTGACTGTTTTGGTAAGTTTCTTGCTTATCTTCATCAAAGCCCCTTTGTTTTTCAAAGCTCCCTAGCTTTTTTAAAGGTGATAGATCTTCTTTCTCTTTCTTAAAAGAAGTTGTTTAGATCCATGGATAACCTTTGGGATAGCTAATTGCTTGATGAATTTGGCTTGGGTTTGAGTAGATTGTTTGAAATCTCCTTGATTAATGATTTTGATTACTTGAGGATGAGAAAGCTTTGATGTTCTTGAAGTTGTTGAAGATGAAGGATGATCCTTGATTTTAATCTTTGGTGTGGTTTTGGTGTAGGCAAAGTTGTGTTCATGAATCCGAAAAGGCTTGGGTTGCCCTCCACGTTCGATCCCGACGGCGACGGACCCGTCTTCACTGAAGCCGACCAAGAGCCTCGTCGTACCGATGACGCCGACGTCACGCGTCCTTGTCGTCTCGTCACCGAAGACCCGAGGAGTCGGGATGGTGACGCCGATGACGTGCTAGGCCGTGGTGAGGACGCCGATGACGTATAAGGCCGTGGCGAGGACACCAATGACCCGACGATACAAAATCCGGACCCCGATGTCTTGATGCCTCTCGGTTCTTCACCGACGACCATGGAGCCCGATGTCTCGTCGAAAGCCCTGGGCCTCGATGTCATGCGTGTCATCCCCGAGGTCAGCACTTGTGGACCCGACGTCGTCACCGACGACCCCGAAGTCCGCGAGACCATCGAGGGCTTAGTACGACTGAGCGTTGGAGGGTCGATCCCTCTTAACGATGAGGACCCGGACCTTCCGCCTGGTTGCGCAGATGTATCACCTTGCTGCTCATCGTCTGATTCGCAAGCCTCTAGCGATGAGAGTGATGATGAAAACCTGTCCGCCGAGGTTGAGCAAACAAGGAGAGCTAAGAAGGTTAAGAAGAAAACGAAGGTGAAGGTTTGTCCAGACCCTCCTGGGTCTTCTCTCTCAGACCCGAAGTCGCTGAGGCGACTCCGAAGGCACTGCGGGATTTCAGAAGAGATCGTGCTGGTTGCTCCCACTCCTGCTGACAGAGCTGACGCCCCGCCTGCGGGATACATGACTTTGTTTGAGAACTACTTCGATCAGTGCCTGCTCTGGTTTCCGCTTCCCCGCTTCCTCATGCGCTATCTAGCGGTTCATGGTGTCTGCCTTGCTCAGATTAACCCCAGGGGCATTAGACATCTTCTCGGTATTTACGTGTTGAGCAGAGAGTGTGGCGTTGACATTAGCATTGAGAACCTATCCTACTTGACAGATTTTAGGACTCGTGGTCTAAGCGAAGAGCTCAAGTATAGTGTTGCCAACTCATCGGGGATGGCACTCATCGCTGGGTTTCCCAGCAAGGATGACCACTTCGAGTACCGCTTCTTCTTTGCTGAGATATCCGAGAGGACCGTCGAAGCGGATTGCATCGACCTTGTCAAGACGAGATGGGAAAGACGAGGTAACCAACTCTTAGTGAATTTGTTTTACTGTTAGCTTTGTCGTTCACTAACCGTTTGAATTTATCCTTTGCAGTGAAACCGACGATGCCTAAAGTCTCGAAGGAGTTTCTTGCTGCAATGCACAAGGAACTCTCTTCTGGGGATGGCAATTGGAGGAGGTCGTTCAGCCGAAAGAGGATCGAGAGAGCACTTTCTGCTGAGATCCTTCCGAGGAAGGTTCTTGGGCGAGGCCAGGCGAGGTTGTCTCTCCGTGAGCAGATTGCGCTCGAGGCAGTAGCGAAGGCCAGAGGGTCTTCGGGCACCGGTGCACCGGGGGTGGTGATGCCGACGACCTCGACTCCGCCTGATCCGTCGACGCGGGCGAGAACCTCACGACCTTCGGCATCGAAGACCGCTCTTCCTCGTCCTTCTTCGGATGACGTTGCGGAGTTCCGCAGGCTGTCAGCGGAGAGAGCCCGCATTTCTAGTGGCAAAGGAAAGGGCGTCGACCGTGTGACCCCTTCGAAGAGGCAAAGGGCGGACGCGTTTCCTGCAGCAGCTGTCGGCGGAGAGGCCTCGGCGAGCGATGGCAACGGGTTACTCCGTGCCGAAGCTTACTCAGCAGTGAAGTCGAGATATTCTGAGGTTTGATTCTCTCTTTCCGCATTCCTTCCTTTAGTACCTTCTATGCCTTAATATATTCTTACATTATATTACGTGTTCTTGCAGCTCTCCCTCCTCTTTGACCGTTTGGTTGGAGACTACGATCAAGACGTTCGCTCTAGGGATAGCGAGCTTAAGGCGGCCAAAGAGGCCAATGCCACCCTACAGTCGAGGCTGAATGAGACCGTGGAGCGGAACGAAACTCTCGAGCGCGATGCTCTTGCTCTGCAGCGGGTCAAGAAGGATCATGAAGATAAGCTGTCGAAGCTCAAGTCGCGGTGTGCTAAGGCCGAGGGTGAGACAGTTCAGCTGAGGGGTGAGCTTAGCTCTGCTAGCGACCTTCAGCGCTCTAGGATCACTGCTGCCGTTGCAGAGGCCAGAGACGAGATGACTCGCAGTTTCGCGGTGCGGACCAGCGAGGTTACCGGGCTACTTGCGGAGATTGGCGGGAAGGTCCAGAACGACATGTTGAACCTTACTGAGATCGATGCGAACTTGGAGTTGATCGGCCTTCTTCAGGGATCGGACCCGCCAGATCTCCCGACGGAGGTCGAGACGCTGCGTCAGCGGCGTCAACCGATCTACGATGCCCATGACGTGTTCGCAGACCTCCTTGCTAGTGTCCGGAGAGTTCTTGAGACCCCCACGGCTCATGCTGGTGCTGTTGACGACGACGTCGAGTTGTCAGACGAGGACGACGTCGAGGCGACAGGTGACGAGGGCGCTGATGACTGATCTTACTTGTCTTTGTTTTTCAGACTTAGCTTGTTTTATGATTTTCGGACATGATTACTCCAGAGATTTTGGAGATAGCGTTGGATGGTTTGTATCCAATCTAAGACTATGCTTACTTCGCATTGTAGCGGGTTTCTGATTTCTATAA
Organism: Arabis alpina; assembly: GCA_900128785.1. NCBI lineage: Eukaryota > Viridiplantae > Streptophyta > Magnoliopsida > Brassicales > Brassicaceae > Arabis > Arabis alpina. Next base: position 16,951,880 of record LT669795.1, read on the forward strand.
CGCTTTGTCTATGATTTTGTTTCGATTGTGCCTCATGCTTTACCTTTGATAGAACTTCTAAGAGTAATGACACCCGTTTCGTTGACCAAAACTTTGTCATAGGTTGAAGGCCGTTCATATCTTGGCACGCCTTAGGCTTTCCGTACCAACGTTGTTGTTGGGTTTTCTAGAATGGCGGTGCTTTCCGAACACGTCTGTCCAGAAGCGATCACACCTTTTGACTTGACCAACGTGTTTGTTGGGTTTTCTGAATGATTATTCGGTGTATAAACCTAAGTAACCATTGGCAGCTGCTTTTTACCAACGGTGTTGTTGGGTTTTTGAACGAACATTCGTGGTCAAAAGACCAGGAAGTGAACATTAAAACCAGCCAGAGTCAAAAGCCCTGAAACTGATTGTTATAACTTATATAGCGCGCTTAGGATCCAGTGATGGATGTCACTGTGTTCAGGTTCACACATTGTTGTTGTGGCCAGCAGCAACGACAATGGATTGAACTTTGATAATATTGTTTAAACAAGGCTTCGAGTAATCCATAAGAGAAATCACAAAGGAAGTCCAAGAGACTTGAATCAAATGCCTGTTACTTGAAGCAAATACTAAGTACAAAAATGGGAGTATTATGAGTATACGTACCCCACTCCCCCCCTTTTGACGGAGGAGGGCAACTGAACTCGTCCGAAGACAAGCTGCCTACATACCCTTTGCAGGGATCAAGTCGCCCCGTAGTTCGTTAAAACACTTACTCCCCCCCCCTTTGAGACGGAGGAGGGCAACTGAACTCGTCCGAAGACAAGCTGCCTACGTACCCTTTGCAGGGATCAAGTCGCCTCGTAGTTCAAGGCAAGGGCCTTAGAAGAGGACTAATGATAGTACCTCTTCAAGTGCTTCGCGTTCCATGAATGGAGTATTGGCGTGCCAGCCATGGTGGCGAGCTCGTAGACGCCGGGATGGACTACAGCGGTGACTTTGTAAGGTCCTTCCCAGTTAGCTCCTAGTTTCCCTGCGTTGCGCTCTGCTGTATTCTGGAAGACTTCGCGCAAGACCAAGTCACCCTCGCGGAAACGTCGTTCTCGAACCTTGGAGTTGTAGTAGCGTGCGGCTGCGTTCTGATAGTTGGCTATTCTGATGAGTGCCTGATCGCGCCTTTCGCTAAGGAAGTCTAGTTCATCAAAGAGGAGTGAATCGTTGAGTTCTTCGTTTTCTGGTAAGAGACGTCGTCGCGGTCCTGGAGAAGTCACTTCAGAGGGTACGACACATTCAGTTCCATAAACAAGAGCAAAAGGAGTTTCTCCCGTTCCGCGTTTGGGAGTGGTGCGGTGGGACCATAGAACGCCTTCCAGCTCATCTGCCCAGCGACCCTTCTTCGCGTCCAGGCGTTTCCTAAGGCCATCGAGAATCGGTTTATTCATTGCTTCTGCCTGTCCATTTCCCCGGGGGTGACGAGGAGTAGATTTGTTGAGTCGAATTTTCCACTTTGCGCAGAAGGCCTCGAACCTGTTTGAGATGAACTGAGAACCGTTGTCGGTGATAATTTCGAATGGAATTCCGTGACGACATATGATATTTCTCCAGACGAAACTTTCGACTTGGGCGTCTTTGATACTTGAGTAAGCTTTAGCTTCCACCCACTTTGAGAAATAATCCGTTAAAACAAGTAGGAAACGCTTTTGTTTTGACGCATGCAGAGGTCCTACGATGTCCATCGCCCATCTCATGAATGGGTAAGGAGAAGTGACGGAGGAGAGCTTCTCCGTTGGTTGATGAATTTTGGGAGCATGACGTTGACATTTTTCGCACTTGGCTGAAAACTTAATGCAATCGTTCACGATGGTAGGCCAGAAGTGGCCATGTCGCTTAATTTTGATTGCCAAGGCTTTGCCTCCTGAGTGATTGCCGCAGGATCCGCTGTGTACTTCTTCCATGACTTGTCTGGCCTCTTGTCCCTCTACGCAGGTGAGCAAAGGACCGGAGAATCCCCGCCTGTAGATGTTATCGTCAAACAGGACGTACCGGGCAGCTTGTTTTTGTACCTTGCGAGCTGCCCACTTGCTTTTAGGGAGCTCTCCACCAACGATGTAAGCGCGAATTTGATTCATCCAGGGTTTGTCGCAACCGTATTCGGGTTCTTCATCCGTGTCCATGGGGACGGCCATGCCTTTGTCTGTAGGCTCAAGCGGAAGGTTCTGCGTGGAGGACTCTTCGAGTTGCCTTAGGCCTTCGGGGCCCTCGGCTTCGGTGACATCGGCCCCGATGACTTCGGGTCCGATGGCATCGGTGTCAGGTGCTGGCGTGGATAAGGGCGCAGGTTCTGTGTTTGCTTCAGCTTCCGTCATTTCGACGTCATTGACCCTTGTTTCAGTAGTGGCTTCAGTCTGTTTAGCAGTCTGTGATCGCGTCGATATAGCGAGCGCCATATCTTGTTTGATGCTCGGGAATTCGATGATCTCTACGGGGATAACCCGTTTCAAGGTTGGATCTTTTGGTGGAGCCGAAGCGGAGGCAAGGTTTGCCAAGGCGTCTGCGTCAACGTTTTCTCCTCGGGGGATTCGTGTCAGTGTGAACTCTTTGAATGTCAAGGCGAGGTCCTTAACTATTTTTTGATAAGCTTCCATCCGATCGTCTTTGGTTGCGTACTCGCCACTGAACTGGTTGGAGACCAGTTGTGAATCGCAGAAGGCGTGAACGTGCTCGATGTTAAGTCCTTGGGCGAGTCTCATTCCGGCGATGATGGCTTCGTATTCTGCTTCGTTGTTGGAGGCTCTGAAGCCTAGGCGGAAAGATTGCTCGAGGATCTCGCCTGTCGGTGATGCTAGGCGTATCCCTACTCCGGAACCGTTTTTGGAGGATGAGCCGTCGACGTGTAGTTCCCAGATCCTTGGTCGAACCTCCTTCGCGGACTGGTCTTCTGGGAGTTCGATAAGGAAATCTGCCAACACTTGTGACTTGTTACACGTTCGTCCTTTATACTCGATGTCGTATTCGCTAAGTTCTATAGCCCACTTAGCCAATCTGCCAGACTGACTTGGACTATGCAAGACCGTACGTAAAGGAAAAGTGCTGAGAATCACGATGGTATGAGATTGAAAGTAAGGCCTTAGCTTTCGTGATGCCATGACGATCGAAAGAGCTAGCTTCTCTAGCTGAGGATATCTTGTTTCTGCGTCGGTGAGGGTCTTGCTAACATAGAATATGGGCTTTTGCTCGCCCCGCTCTTCGCGAACTAACACAGCACTCACTGCTGTTTCTGAAACGGCAATGTAGAGGAAAAGAGGTTCCCCGGTGACTGGTTTAGCAAGGATAGGCGGCGTCGCCAAATATTCTTTGAGATGTTTGAAAGCGTCTTCGCATTTGTCAGACCATTCGAATTGCTTGTTACCTCGCAGCGTGTCATAGAAAGGCAGGCACTTGTCAGTCGAGCGCGAGATGAAACGGTTAAGCGCAGCGACTCGTCCAGTTAGTCTCTGCACCTCGCGCTTGTTTCTTGGGGATGCCATTTGGATGAGCGCGTCGATCTGCTTCGGATTTGCTTCAATGCCACGACGAGTGACTAGGTATCCCAAGAATTCTCCTGATGTTACCGCAAACCTACACTTCGTGGGGTTTAGCTTCATGTTGTGAAGGTTCAGCTGTTCGAAGCATGCTTCCAGGTGAGAGATGTGGTCTTCTTCTTCGAGGGATTTCACGAGCATGTCGTCTATGTACACCTCCATTGTTTTGCCTAACTGATCCCTGAACATCTTGTTCACGAGCCTTTGATACGTTGCTCCTGCGTTTTTCAGGCCGAAGGGCATCACCTTGTAACAGTAGATTCCGCGGTCGGTGATGAAAGCGGTCTTCTCTCTATCTTCGGGGTGCATTAAAATCTGATTATAGCCTGAGAAGGCGTCCATGAATGTCAAGAGTTTGTTTCCTACTGTTGCTTCCACCAAGCGATCGATGTGAGGTAGAGGGAAGCTGTCTTTCGGACATGCTTTGTTCAGATCTGTGAAATCCACGCAGACACGCCACTTGCCGTTCTTCTTTTTTACCACGACTGGATTGGCGAGCCAATCGGGGTATTTGACTTCGGTGATTGATCCGACGCGTAGAAGCCTTTCTACCTCGTCGTTTACTGCTTTTGCTCGGTCGGGACCGAGCTTCCTCCTTTTTTGTTTTATTGGCTTGAAGGTCGGGTCGACATTGAGTTCGTGGCTAGCCACGTTGATGTCTATTCCAGGCATGTCTTCCGCTGCCCAGGCAAAGGTGTTGATATTTTTCTGGAGGAAGACCATGAGCTTCTTTTTAATGTCTTCATCAAGTGTAGCTCCGATCTCGACACATCTTTCGGGGTGTTGCTCGTCGATGCATATAGATACTACAGGTTCGCAGGTGGGTCGTTCTTCTTCTATACGACCTTCTGCAATCTGTAATTGCTATAAGAGGTCGGTCAAGTTCTTGACCTGCTCGGGGCTGGTTCTTGCTCTTTTTCGTGATTCTTGAGGCTCAGGGTCGTCCTTCTTCTTCTCGATGTTTCTCATCTTATGCTCAGCCAGAAAACAGGTACGGGAATCTCTCTGATTTCCCCATATTGTTTTTATGCCGATGGGAGTTGGGAATTTGAGGCATAAGTGGTATGTCGAAGGTACGGCTCTCATCAGGTTGAGCCACGGGGTTCCCATGATCATGTTGTAGATCGCCGGATGATCAGAGACGGTGAAGTCGACCATCTTCTTCACGGTGCCAGCTTGGACAGGAAGGCGAATCGTTCCCATAGTCATGGTTGTCTCACCAGAGAAGCCTGTTATGGGTTTAGGCCTTCCTTTGATTGTGGACAGATCGATCTTCCTTCGCTCAAGTGTTTTCTTGAAGATGACATCCACCGAGCTTCCTGTATCGATGAGAACGCGAGCGACATTGAAGTCGTAGACAGTAAGGTTGATGACCAAGGGATCGTTGTGTGGTTGATCGAGGCCCTGGTGTCCTTCTCGTCGAAGGTGATTGAGTCGCTGGAAAGCCTTGGCTTTGCGGGTGCTGATATGTTTGCGCAGACGTCAGCGCGGCGTTGGTAAGCTTCGATCGCAGTCTCATTATCAGCACAGTACTGTGAGCCTCCCATTATCATATTGATCACTTCATATTGGTGTTCGTTTTCCATGCCGTCATCGCGGCGTTGGCGTCTGGGAGTATCCGCTTGTTCCTCGACGTTAGCGGGGGCTTTCTCCTCTGGTTTGAAATCTGATAAGCTGTTGTTGTTTTTTAAGGTGCCTTCCGTGAGTTTGGCTATGAGCTGTCGCCCTAACTCTCGGCACCTTGCGGTTGAGTGTCCACTAGATTTGTGGAAATCACAATATAGCTTCTCGTCATAGTCTTTCGACTCTCTGGTCCAGGTGTTGTTAAAGGTTCCTCTGCCACGACCGCGCCCACGGCCTCTTCCGCGTCCGCGACCTGATGACTCTACTTGATAGTTGTGAGCCCCTCCGAATCCTCCTTCGTATTCGACGTAGGTAAGATTGTTTTTCTTAGGTGCAGCGACTTTGGCTGGTTCGTTTGCTTGTTTGGTCTTTCCGCCTTTCCTGGCTTGGATTTCCTCTTCGGTTCGAGCGAAGTCGGCTGCACGATGGAGAGCGTCTTGAATTGTTATCGGCGTGTTGACGCTCATCTCTTGCCAGAATGGGGATGGGCACCGAAGTGCCCCTCGCAGGGCTTCCAGGGCTGACTTGTTGTTGATACCTTCAACCTTTGAAAGCGTGCTTTTGAACCTTGTCATGAAAGATCGAAGACTCTCGTTCTCGCCTTGCTTATTGTTCCATAGTTCTGAGTCGTAGATCTTCCGTTCCATGAAGATGTTGTAGTGTTGAACGAACAATTCGGAAAGCTGAAGAAAAGTGTGGACTGAGTTTTTCTCCAGCTTGTAGAACCATTGTAGCGCAGGCCCCTTAAGACTTTCCACGAACAGCTTGCAGTAGACGATGTCTTTTTCCGTTTCCTTGAAGTTCGCTCTCCCCAAGGAAACTTCGAATTCCATCAGATGATCCGAAGGGTCGGTGGTTCCTTCGTAGATGGGTAACTTGATCCTCCCAGGATCGGAGATTTTTGTCTTCGCGATTCGTTCGTCGAAGGGTGTATTCCTCGCCTTTTCTAGAACCTGGGCGATGGCAGGAACCTTTCCCGTTCCCTGATGCATCTGCGATTGGGCGTACTTTAGGTCTGAGGTCACCCGATCCATCTGAGCTTTAACTGCAGCGAGCTCCGCAGTGTAAGAACGTTTGAATGCTCTGCGCTCCTGCTCCTTCTTGTACCTCTCTTCGCTAGAGCAGTTGGAGTATTCCGCGGTGTCCCCCACAATCTCTGTCTTGGAAGAACTTGATGTGCTTTTAGTGTCAGGGGCGCATGGTTCCTGTTGGTTTCCTTCTGGACCTTCCGCCCGTGTACGCTTTGCGGGAGCTGGTTCTTCTCCATCGGAGACGTCTACGACGCGTTCGGGGGACTTGTCCGTTTCTCGACGCGGAGGTGGTGGTGGTAAATCCTCTGGGTTCCCCCGAGTAGTGCGACGCGCTGAGAAGTCGAGGCGTTGAGGGTCGACGCGCGCTCTGAGTCTCGTCGTGTTAGGTCTTTCGCGTTTTCTTCGCGAAAGAGCTTTCAGTTCCTTCGAGTTCTCTTCGATCATCTTGGCTTGCTTCTTCTGCTCAGTGAAGAAGTCTTCTAGCATCTTCTTCACCTCGGTTAGGTCATCACGAGCAGGGGTTTTTGCAGCGGTAGCCTCGATCGAAGGTTCTCTTTCCCGGTTGTCTCTGCGGGATGTGTTCTCTTCGCCACTCACCATCTTTGAGTTGTTACGTAGCTTTTTGGTGTAAGAAATTCTCTAAGTCCCCTTGGTCGGCGCCAAATTGTGGAAGCCGGAATTCGCACAATTAGATTTGTAAGGGTTTCGAAAGGAAGCAGAGATTTCTGAAGATAAGCTATGAAGAACAATGATGAGCAGAGAGAAATTAGGGTTTGTAATTGCTTTGTATTGCTTGTGTGATAAAAATTGTGAATATATCTTTACAAGTGTTTTTGCATTCCTATATATAACCCCCTAAGTCGGCTAAGCCCCTTTTCCTAAACCCTTAAGGATTGCCTTTTTCGCCTATGTCGGTCGAGCCTATGGGCTTCGTTGCTGGGCTTTGACATGCTGAACCTTCTGGAACCCTTGCTGAAGTTCTGACGGGCGTTGAAGGACCTGAAGCCGATGGGAAAGGCTCAGGCGCCGATGGCAAGTGCCTGGATGCCGATGAGGCTAGGGACATCGGCATCACTGGGCAGTGACATCGGCGCCACTGCCTGTCATCGGTGTCACTGCTCAGTGACATCGGTGCCAGACAGCCTTCGTCTCTGCAGCACCTTCTGCTGGCTCTGTGACCTCTCCAATGCTGCATCATGGCTTCTCCCGAGACGAAGATCACTTCGAAGGTACCTTCAACAGGTAGAAGGTTCAGAGGACTTAGGGGGTTTTCAGGAGGTCTTCACCCTTTCTTGCAGGTGAAATGACTTAGGGTATTTCAAGAGGCCTTCACCCTTCCTTGTAAGTGGAATGACTTAGGGTCCATATTATCTATGCCCGTTGAAATATGCTCGTTGCTTATCATAACTTTGAACGTCAACGTTCAGCGGGTGAAATCCGACCCCAACAGATTTCTAAATGCTTTTCTTTTCTTTTTTTTCAAATTTCTAATCGTAGTACTTTTACTAAGAGATTACACAGACGAAAAAGAAAGCAAAGTGCTAGACTCTTTCAGTCATAGACCAAAAAAACATAAAGAGAAAAATAGAATACAAGGAGGATCAAGTTCCTCTAAACCACAATTAAAGACAATCCTTGAAGTTTGGTATATTCTTTAGAAACAAATAATAAGCATCGCATATCCCTCTATCAATCTTCTTGAAAAATATCTTTGTTGGGAGTTGAGTGTTTGAGAATGTACATTCATTTCTCTGTTTCTATAGATAGTAGGTAGCAACTTGAGCCATTAGGAGTCAAATTATTTTTTGAGGCAATTGGATATTGCCTTCATAACCATTTTTGAAAAACAATCCAAGTTCCAAAGCCCACGAAAAGAGCACTAAACCTTTTGAAGACCATACGCCATACATCTTGATGTTTCGAGTGCCTTCCTCAAGGGAGACTTAGAAGAGGATATATATATATATGAAGTTACCTTTAGGTTATGCTGAGATTTAGGAAGAATCAATGTTTGCACAGCTGTTTGTCGTTTGCATAAATCAATTTATGGTCTCAAGCAAGTTTCAAGACAATGGTTTCTCAAGTTGTAACTACCATATTCAACTTTGGTTTTCAGAAGTGGTGTGGAGATAATACAATGTTTGTGAAGGATGTGATGAAAAATTTATTAGTGGTTCTAGTGTATATGGATGATATACTTATTGCTAGTACTAATGATGATTAATATGTTCTTTAATTGAAGGATTACTTGAGTTCCACTTTCAAGCTCAGAGATCTTGATCCTCCTCGTTTCTTCCTTGGCATTAAGATTGCTCAATCTTTTGAAGGCATTGCTTTTTGTCAACGGAAGTATATTCCGGATCTCTTGGAATCTTCTGATTTTTCAGGATGAAGCTTTATGTTATTCCCGTGGAACCTAACCAGAAGCCTAAAGATTATGGATTACCTTTGGATGATTTTAAAGTATACCGCATACTTGTTAGAAAATCGCAGTATCTCTGAATAACAAGACCTATTATTGCTTTTACCGCGTCTAAACTTGCTTAGTACACACAATCTTGAGGCACTTAAAAGGGCCAATAAGCCAAGGTTTGTTTTACGGTTATGAATAGAACGATGACCTAAGATGCTATTGTGATGCTGATTGGAGATCATCTTCTGACACTAGACGTTCAATGGCTGGTTATGCTATGTTCATTGGGGATTCTTTGGTGTCTTGGAAATCTAAGAAGCATATGACAATTTCTTGTAGTTCTGCTGAATCCGAATATAGATCCATGGAGATCATTTGGATTACTCAAGTCTTACTGGATCTTCGTATCCCTTATACTCCTTAAGCTTATCTCTATTGTGACAAGCAAGCTGCTTTGCATATTGCGAGTAATGTCGTCTTCCATGAGAGGACGAAACACATAGAGTTTGATTGCGACAAGGTTAGAGAAGTCACTGAGAAAAGTATTCTCAAGACTATGTATGTTCGGACTGATGCACAACTTGTGGATACATTAACCAAAGCTCTTTACCCTTCTCCTTTTCGATATCTCATAGATAAGATGAGTTTGCATAACATTTATACTCCACTTCCATCTTTAGGGAAGAGGGTATTAGACTTATGTAATTTGTTTAGTATTAGATGTCCAGTTTAGTCTACATTCAATTGTGAATATGGTGTTGTTTATTATGTTAGACGTGTATATACCAAATATAATACTTTTTAATAAATGAGAAAATAGAAAATCATTTCACAAAAGTCGTTTTCTATTACTCTTCTGGACAATTGTCAATGTGTTGTGTTTTGCTATAAAGGATGAGACTAGTTCATTTCTCCTCTTGAAATTTATCTCTCCCATTCAATCATTTGTAGTATATTTTCGGAAAAATAGTTATAAACTACACGAAGTATGGGGTAAAATGTAGAAACCTACCCGAAGTATAGAAATGTGTTATAAACTACAACAAGTTATATGTAGGATTTACTGACTTTCAAAAACCTAATATGGTGTTCTTAACACGATTCTACATACTTCGTGTATGTCAATACATCATGTTTATAACTTGGTATAGTTTAAAATACGTTTTCATACTTCAGGTAGGTTTCTACATTTTACCCCATACTTCGTGTAGTTTATAACTATTTTTCTTATATTTTCAGTACATATAGCTTATAGCGTTTTCTGAGTAATTTCTTTTTGTGTCAGAATTTTTTGCATAAATGTATGAACACACGCTAGACAAGTCTTTTTATGTATACGTATAAAATGTTTGTTGGTATATATGACTTGTACCGCAAGGGGGTATGTCTGATATGCTATATTGCCATGCTCGTCACAACAACGGATCATTGTAAAAAGAGAAGATCGTTCCAAAATTTGTATCTATACTTATAAATGCGAAGTGAGCTTTCCTACGCATCGACTCCACAGCGATTTGAGACATTTAACTTCCGAAAATACCCTTAATGAAATTTATCTATTTCTTCATATTTTTAAAAATTATTTTTGGATACAATTTCCGTAATATTTACACGTATGAAAACTTCCTATTAATCAAACTTCCTTTTTTGTCTAATATTATACGGAAATTTAGCAAACTTCCTATTTTTTTGTTCCTATTTTTTGGTCTAATACTAAACGGAAATTTAGCAAACTTCCTATTTTTTGGTCTAATATTAATACACGTATTCCTAACTAAATTAATCCTGTGATTCCTAAAAGTCACGTCTTTCTTAATATTTTTTGGCAAATTTCCATTTCAAAATTCACGTCTTCCTTAATATTTTTTGGGGCACTTCCGTTTCAAATTTTGTATATATAAAAATTATGGCAAATTTCCTATTCATATACAAATGTTTCCTTCTAAGAATACTCTAATATTCTAAGATAGATTCTCCAAAAAGTTAAACCCTAATAAATTTACCAACCCTAAATTTACCAACTATATATACATTTCCCATTGTATATTTTATGATTTCATCACAATTGTTTTTCCAACTATCCCGAGGCATTGTACATTATAGCTATTCATTACTTTTTATTCTACGTTAGCTCTTGCATGTAGATTGTCTTATGATGCCGAGTATAGATAATAGTTTTATCCTTCGAAAGCTCATTATCGATTATACGTTAATGTGGGCTTGGAATTTGTTTCGCACAAATTGGTGTTCTTGGTCTTCATTTTTGGAAAATGTGTTCTTTAGAAATTAAAAGGTAGTGAAGATAAAGATGAAGATGGGAAGAAGAACAAACATAAATAAGAGTTTGTCCCTTTCTTATTAATAATATGAGCACACACTTAAAATAGTCAGAAAACAGAGAAATCGGATGGGACATGTTTCTCATTCTAGACTTAAGTGTAATAATCATAGTGAAAGTATTTTCTTTTGGTGTTATCAGTGAAACTTTTGACTGGTCATTAGCAAAGTTGTCATTTTGTGTTTTTTTGTTATAACTCTAAAGACCGATTATGCACCATATCAAAGACATTATAGACTTCACATTTCTTGGATAAGAGACGAATGGGCATTGTGGCAATATTGTGTGTTTCGATAGTTCCCGAGTCTTGGAGTGTTTATGTCATGTTTGTTTTCCACTAATCTACAAATTAAAGATTTTCAATTTCGTCATCAATTTAAAACTTGAAGATTGATGCTTGAAATTATATATAAAAAAATTTCATACTAATTTTTAACCTAAGAACCAAGTTTCTAGCAAATATAGATTTGCCAATTTATAACATTTTTTAATACGAGTATAGAGTTTATGTTTAGTGATGCAGTATAATAGCAATAAAATGAATAAATAAAAAAGTTGTATTTTTGAAAGCTTTGTGCGCCAAAATGAAAGTTGAGATTTGAATGTATGTTATTTTCATTAATGAATTTAAGAAAAAATCTCTACGAGCTAATATTGTTTTTGTTAATCTTTTGTCGACCTACTATAATGTTTTTGTGTTCTCTTTCTTTTCGCATATTAGCTCCCCATCAACAATGTGTCTTTTTCTTTCGTATCATGCATTTTATATCTTTTGGTTGTCTGTTTACTTTTTAGTGTTCTTTTTTTCAGCGAACGGTAGAAAACATATAATCATGTATTTCAAATAAATAGCTTCAGATCCAAAACTACATCAAATCCTAAGTGGCGAAAAGTGGTTCTGATAATTAGCGAAAAGATACATTTTCCGCGTACTAAAACGAATATTAGCGAAAAAATCCCAAATTTATGTTTGGCACAACAAACAAAAGTTAGATCTATGTTAAGTGTAATACCTCAATTATTCTAAACTACTAATTTATTATATTGTTGTCCCGTGTAATACGACGGTTATTGCCTAGTTGAATTTATAATATTCTAGATTAGGACCCGCATAATATGCGGGTATTAGTTATTAAAATTGATTTTCTATATAGTTATGATTCTTATAATTATATTCTAAATTAAAACCCGTATAAGTAGATTCTGAAATTCGTATAATTGTATTTTAAATTGAAACCCGCATAATTATCAATATATTTATCATTAATTGCATTTTGTTAATCGTAAAATATAAAATAGAAATTAGTTCAAATCACCATAAAAATACGTTTGATCCACAATATTCACATAAAGACCCGCGCTAAAAACATTATCATGACTATGCATGCATCTTCTAAATAAATATAGGTATATAATTAGGAACTTATTTGACAATTTAGTAACTAATTTGCCTTTTTCTATTGCATAATCATTTTTTATGAATTTTTCTAATTGCATAAATAACTTTTTCTGTTGCATAAATATTTAATGGATACTTTTACATTTTTCAATTGCATAAATAATGTATAAAGTGATTTTTTCTTATTTACATTTTATTGACTTATTATTTGTCTTTTAAATTATACTACAATTTGATTTGAAAAGTAAATTATGTAGGTAAGAAAAAAAATTATAATTTGCATTTGACACATGTAATAATCTAATAATTTATATATTAGATTTTATTATATATTTTATTATGATTATAATTAGAATTTGGATTGATAATTTATGTAGTTATACGTGTATAGTCATATTCTAAATTCAAATCCCGTTAATATATAGTTATAAATTACGTATTGATTATATTCTAAAATTGATGATTTTTACTCTTTATACTTTTCTTTCTTCATATAATCTTTACATTTTCAATCTTACAGTTTACAATTTTTTTTGTTTACACAAAAATGAAATTTATGAACGGTAAAAAATAAAATGATAATATATTACTATTCTATTTTGGAAATTTTCCATTTTATGTTAGGTTTATAAATTTCCTTTTTACAACAGGAATAAAGTATGGTAAGTGTTGGATAAGTCGAAGAATTTAATATTTGATATAATTGATATATACTAACCTTTTCATCAAGTAGAAGAACTTTCATTCTCATATTACGTTGTTTGCTTTAAGGTTTCTAGCCTCCTACTTTCGAAGAATACATGCAATAGTTTGACGGTAAACACGATTTCGATCTAATATATCGAAAATTAAATAGTTTTAACTGATTTGTGGGAAGGTCGTATTCATGATTTGCAAAGAAAATTAAGGATTTGGGGTGTACGTTAAATTGTGGGAGGTGTGTGTTATTATATAGTTTTTGGATTTACCTTTATGAAGTAATAGCATTTTTGGATGGTTGAATCGTATGTTTACTTCTTTTTTTAAAAATAATTTATGCTTTAACATTTATAAGGTTGAACGTATGCTTACTTTTTCTTCTAAATTAATTTTATGGTTTAACATTTTTTGTTTTTATATATAAAGTTTCATTTTTGTGATGTAACATTTATTTTGTTTGACATAATGGTATTTATATTTTGCTTTTCTTTTTAACGACTTACATAAAATTTGGTTTGGCTTTTAGAAATATGCTAATGAAACAATAAGAAAAATGTTAATGTGTCTTTATTTTATTGGTTTAACATAATGATATCTTTATTTTTCTAATTGCTTGATTTAAAATAGAGTATTTTAACACGTGTCATCATCTCCATTGATAATAGACACATGTCGCGATCCTATGAGTTACAATTTTGACAAACTCTTTTTTAAATAATAAGATTTGGACTATTAAGAATTTACCTTTTTACAATTTGGTTAGTTACTTAACAATTATTTTGTGTGTTTTCCATTTTTAATTTTTTAATTTTTTTTTTACTATATAGTTAGCTGCTTAACAATTATTTTGTTAGTTTTCCATTTTCAAGTTTACTTTTTTTTTAAATTAATTTTAAAATTTTAACACTTGTCATAATCTCGATCAATATTTGACACATGTCGCGATCTCGTGAGTTACAATTTTGACGAACTCTTCTTTATATAATAAGATATATGATTAGGGTAGTAAATTCGTATATATTTAAACTTTGTTCTTATCTTATTATATAAAGTTAGATGCGCACCAAATTATAGATAAATTTTGAAAAATGCCATTTTTAGGATGCCACTTTTCAATTATGCCACAGCCAATTACACATTCACAAAAATGCCACAACCTTTTTTTATATTCTCATATTACCCTTAATGATAAAATAAGTTTTTTCTCACGCTCATTTTTTTTTCCATTCTGTTTTTTTTTCTCTCTCTTGTTCATCCTCTCTCTCTACAAATCTTCTCTTTCTCTCTCAGATCTGTTCATCTCTCTCCCAAAATCTCTACATCGATATTTGATTCCTCCATCTAGGACATCCGATCTTTGATTTCTTCATCTCAGATCTCTGATTTCTCCATTCGTTCTCGATCTCAGATTGAGATCTTAATCTCGTTGTTCTATAAGATTTCATAAGAAAGATCTGTCAAATTAAAGTAATTCATGTGAAGAACGAGGTGGAGGAAAAAGAGAGAGGTGGTTGCGGCAAATTAGGTTTCAGAGGGATAGGTAGTGGAGGAAGAAGAAACACAATATTACAGTTATGCCATTATTTGAAGAAAAATAAAAAAATTATCATTAAAACATGCCTTGTAGTTGGAACCTTATAATCCTTACAAAAACCTTATAAACCTTACAACATGCCTTGTAGTTGGAACCTTTTAAATACCTTATAATCCTTACAAAAACCTTATAATATACAATTTTATAGATCAATTTTTAAATACCTTATAAACCTTACAAGAACCTTATAATATATAATTTTATAGATTGATTTTTTAAACCATTTGAAGTCCTGTTTGGCGAAACAGTGAGAATCAACTAATACAACCTTTTAAATACCTTATAAACTTTGCAAAAACCTTATAATATAGAATTCATTTAAAGTCGTGTTTGGCAAAACAATGAAAATCAACTAATAAAACCTTTTAAATACCTTATAATCTTTACAAAAACCTTATAATATACAATTTCATAAATCAATTTTTAAATACCTTATAATCCTTACAAAAACCTTATAATATACAATTTTATAAATCAATTTTTAAATACCTTATAAACCTTACAAGAACCTTATAATATACAATCGAATCAGATCTTGAACCCTAATCGAATCAGATACCAGTAAAAACGTCTAAACCCAGTAAAAAAATCAGATCTTGAACCCTAATTGAATAAAATCTAAGATTTCTACCAATCGAATCAAAAACTCAGATTTTCAAAATAAACCAAATAAAACCAAATTTACAACAAAAAATGACAAAATCCGGATCTAGATCTGAATTTGTTGTCTTCTTCAAACTCATAGAGAAAGAGGCTTAAATCAAATAAACCCAAATTTTCAACAAAATTTGACAAAATCGAATCTAGATCTAGATTTTTTTGCCTCTTTCAACCTCATAGAGAAGAAAACACAAATCAAATAAACCTAGATTTACAACAAAACTCACAAAATCAGATCTAGATCTATATGAGAGAGAGAGAGAGAGGGAGAAAGAGATATTTGTTTTGGCTTCTTCAATTTCATGAAAAAGAGAGAGGGATCTTCATTGATGCAGAGAAAGATGAGATAGAGAAGGAAAGAGAAGAGAGAAGAAAAGAGAAAAGAGATGGAAAGAGATCTTGAGATCTCTATTGTTGTTGTAGAGAAAGAGAAGAAAGAGAAAGAGAAGAGAGAAGAAGAGAGAAACAAAAAAATCAGAAAATGATTTTTTTTTAATTCTCCTTGTTTCTGTCAAAGGTAATTTCGTCCAAAAAGACGAAATTCGTGGCATATTTGTGAACCGTGTTTTGGGCATGTCATTTTTGCACAGTGGTAATTCAGACGTGGCAGTTTTGCAATTCTCCCCAAATTATAACTCACAAGATTACGATATAAGTCACTGTTAATTTAGATTTTGACATGTGTCAATTATTTAAAAGATTATTTATGTACTGATTTAAAAAGTATAATTTCTATTTTTTAAAGTAATAGCTATTAATTCGAAAAGGTTAGTGGAGAAATTTTAGAAGTAAGAAACAGAAAATCTAAGTAAGATTCAAAATGTAAACAAAATTAAAGACTAAGATTATTTATGTATTGATTATTTATAAAGTATAATTTCCATTTTTTTAAAAATGGAAATTATTAAATCAAAAATTTTAGAAAAATAGAAACTTAAAAACTGAAAATTTTAAAAATGAAAAATCTATGTAAGATTTAAAATGTAAAATAAAAGAATAAGATTGATGTTTATTATAAAATAGATTCAATTTTAAATTATATAAGATTTCAAGTATGCTTTTGGAATCTTTTCATCAGTTGGATAGATTATTTTTGAACTTATGGTTGATTTGAACCATTTTTTTTTTTTAACTTACGGTTAATAAAATTGTAAGTTTTTAATAAATAAATGAGGTTTTAATATAGAAAATAACAATCTGATATAAACAATTGATTTTAATATCTAAAACTCATATATTATGCGGGTCCTACTCTAGTATTGAATAAAGAGGAAATTGAATTAATTATGTATTATTATTATCTCCATTTATTTAAATTTTTGGAAAGAGCTCGTGTGTTTTTTCACTTTTTGTATCCCTTATAAGCCTTGCCAAACTAAATTTTGGATTTGGTTTTACGAGATTGGGTCTAAATTGTTAGGATTAAGAGTTAGTATCCCAAATTAAATCCAATTGCAATTTGGATTTGGTTTCTTGGGTTATAAATTTGGTTTAAGTTGTTTGGATCTCAAATAGTTGAACTAAAGTAAACTTAAATAAATTTTTAATTGGATTATTTAGGTTTTGAATGGATTTGGTTAGTTAAATTATTAAAAAAAAATGACAATAACATATAAAGCAAAAAAAATTAACGTAAATTTATTAAATAAAATAGTTTCATAAAATTCCAAAATAAAACTAAAAATATTATTCTTGATATTTTAATTTTAAAATAAAATAAATTCCTGACAAAAACTAATAATTAATATATATATATATACGTTCAAGAACATTTGGGTTTTATTTGGGTTTTTCAGTTATCTGAAGACCAATCCAAATAACCAAACCCAAATTTATATTTAATATTCGATCCAAATGAGTTTTTATGTAAGTCTAAATCCAAACAAATTTGGGTTTCTTGGATTGAATTGGCTTGGATTGTATTTGGATAACTGGCCACCCTAATTTCCATTACATGAAAGAGAGGGTGTTTTTTTATGTATAAGTCGCATAACGACAAAAACAATTTCATAAAGAGAAAACTTATAAAGAGAAAACTTTGACGTGCAGATTAAAATAGAAATACTCCATTTCACATATCAAAACGCATTACCAAAAAAGTTGACCAAGTTTTTCGTATTATTTCATTTTCTATTCTCGTCGTAATATTCTCTCTCTCTCTCTCTCTCTCTCTTTATGTAGGCCAAATGCTTTTTAAGTTTTTACTCTTCTCACAAGAAACAAATTTCTGCAGAAGAAGAAGACGATACAAAAAACAGAAAATCTGAAGACACCTTAGAAATCTTATCTTATGTTTTTTGTCCATTTTGTCTAAAGAGAACAAAGGCTTGATGTAACAGTCTCCTTTGAGCTGTTCTTGATCTTATCATAAAGAAACCAATTTAATCTAACTCTTTTTTCTTTGTTTTAAGTCTCTCCCATTTGGAAAAACAGATCTTGGGGGCTTGTTAGATTCAGACAAGAAACAAAAAATCCCCAAAATTTATTTCCTCTGCTTCCTTGTATCCTTCTACTTCTTCATCTAAAAGATGAGCTCAAGTGCGAAGAGATCGTGGTTCTTGTTCATTACAATCGTCAATATTGTTGGACTCTTAGCACAAAACCTCCCATGTGTTGTGTCTAGCCCACACCGTATTCTCGTGGACACAGATGTCGACACGGACGATTTATTCGCTCTTCTCTACCTCTTGAAACTCAACAAATCAGAATTCAATCTAGTCGTAAGCCCATTACTTCTCAAAATCATTTTTGCTTTCTTTTATGATAAAAGTTTTATCTCAGCTAATTAAATGCTCTATTTTTTATATTAAAAAAAAAAACAGGGGATCACATTGAGTGCAAATGCGTGGACCAACGCAGGACACGGAGTGAATCAAGTGTACGATCTTTTGCACATGATGGGTCGTGACGATATCCCCGTCGGTGTCGGCGGAGAAGGTGGGATTCTCGACGACGGTACCATTCTCCCTGACGTCGGTGGTTATTTTCCGATCATAGAACAGGTCAATTCTTCTTGTTCGTTTTCTGTAACATTTTTGTATTAGTTAATTTACTACTTTACTTTAATAAAATGTGTTTATGTATTTAGGGGATGACAACAACCGGAGGATGTAGATACAGACAAGCCGTTCCTAAAGGTCTTGGAGGCCTACTTGACATTGATTCTAATTATGGTTTTCGCAAACAGTTTCTCCCTCAGGTATTTTTCTTTCTTTTTTTTATTTACTTCCTATATTTTATTTTATTTTCGAAAATTATATATATTCAATACCTTGATACTAGAATTTTATTTTATTTTTTGATAAAAGAAATCATAAGTATTTGAATCTGAGAATAGTCCTATTGTCGTTAAATTTATAAATCACTTGACTGAAAAGGTTATATTTACTTTTAACTGTAAAATCAATAATGTTTTGGCCGCACCATGTTCAACAGTTCAAGTGCACTTATCGTATTAACTACTAGATGATCCTCCACGCGTTGCGCGAATTTGAAGTTAATACAAAAAATATACAAAATTAAGCAAAATATAAGTATATGGTCAATGTATAATTTATGACTTATATATAAATATGATTGTAATCCTTTAAGTAATGTAAGAAAATTTATTAAAACTCAATAATAACATTTTACAAATGAAATGACAAAAAAATTTAATACTCATGAAAACAAAAATATTTAATACATGAAATGAATGACAACATACACTTCAACTAAACCTATAAACATTTAAATTGTTTGTTTTTGCTTACATGTAAATGCTTATGAACAAAATAATACAATATTTTGAATACTTATAAATTACATTTCATACATGAACAAACATTTTTCATTAACTATTAAGTTCCGACTCAATAAACTTTAGTTATTCAAACATTTGTAATCTTTAGTTATATACATGAAATGTCAAAAGCTTTTATTGTTGGTTTGTATTTTAGTTTTATTTAAAATCTGGTAATTAATGTAGTATGATTAATTTGGAGTAATTAACAGAAATACACATGTAAAAAAAAGACAATTTGCAACCTCTCGTAATTTTGGTTTTGAGAAACCTTATTATATTATATAATATATAAGATTGATCTATTAAACATGACACAAACATTATATAGTGGCATTATGGCATATATGGTCATTAGAAACATACTGGAACATCTTATACACTTTCTATTAGTTTATTATAGAATAATAAGAAAATTTTAAAGTGTTTGCGAAGAGATCTTGTAAAAAAAAGAAGTATTTATTAGAATATGGCTTTACATACTTTCAAATAATTCATGAAGATAATTTAATGTTAAATGTTTACTTTAAATTAATTAATGAAGTTCTTGTTTCGACCAAAAAAATGTTTACTTTAAATTAAAATTTATATCACTTTTTTATTTTAAAAAATCAATAAAAGAATCATAAACTTAAGAGAAGTAAATGTAATAATTAAGTAAAAAATGTTATAAATATGAAAATGGACATTAATTACCAACACTAAAAGTCACATATGTCAAATTTTCAAAGCTTTTAAATAGTTGAACCTTAAAATATTATATAAGATACTAACTATAATTGCGCTGGTCGTCTAAACTAGTTGTATATAATAGCGTCATTTATTTCCTTTTAATAATCCCATCAACCAACTTTGCTCGCAACCACCATTTAGAAGAATCTTTTACAAATTGTTGAATTTTGACCCCAAAAAAAAAGGTTCAACTGTGTGGATGGTCCTGTGACATATCCCTAGTGTGTTGCGACACGTGTGTTGCGACACGTGTGTTGCTAATGGTGGATTCCGATAGAAGTATGATACTTTGTACATCCAAACACTTGTTGTGATTTACATAATTGCCGGTCTAGGATCGGCCATGACATTCCATATAT
Organism: Arabis alpina; assembly: GCA_900128785.1. Classification (NCBI taxonomy): domain Eukaryota; kingdom Viridiplantae; phylum Streptophyta; class Magnoliopsida; order Brassicales; family Brassicaceae; genus Arabis; species Arabis alpina. The sequence goes on from LT669795.1 coordinate 16,972,060, forward strand.
ACAGAAGCATAAGGTTAAGTAATTGGTTTTTCTTTGGCAATTTCATTAATATAATTTTCTTCCCTTTTCTTAGGGTTGTTTTACAATAATATCACAATTTCTTAAAATTTCTGAATAATACTACAAAAATAAAATAAAAGCCCTTTCTAAATTGTTCCATATACCCCCTATGATTATACTATAAGAAAATAAAACATATGTTATTGCCAAATCATCTGATTAGCTTAACCGCCGTATTATTTGTCCATCTAAAGAAAGAATACAACCTCTATTGCAAATTAGTTGTCATTCTAGGTGATTTCACGTATATTAAGAAAACATAATATAAATTCTATTTTACCCTTAAAAATAAATTTGACTCTTGCTATTCTTCATAAGACTTGAGGTTAAATTTGGTATTTAAAGCCAAAATATGCATTGAAAATGTAAAACGACAACTAATTTGATACAAAAGAAAAAGCGTAGAACGACAACTAATATGAAACGGAGGGAATATAATTTGTTTTTGATGTTATACAACTAATTATCCCATTAAATATTGAAACACGGGGAATGAACTAGAATAGGTTTGGGTCAATTTGCTATATAACCAAAAAAAAATTCATCCACTAACCAAAATAATTTTATGTAGCATAATATTTACCACTAAATTTAGAGTAATTGGCTAGTTTATGAATTTTTTTTTTTTTTTTGGTTATAAGACAAATTATCCCAATAGGTTTTTTGGTCAGAAGAAATTTTAACCTAAATCCATAATTTCTAGTTTAAACAAAACAAAAATCAAAGCACCACTAAAACTACAAGATTAACCGTCTATAATTGATCATAATCAAAATGAAACTAACATGTTGAATAAAAGAAAAAATTTGTGTCTTTTTTTAGAGGAAAATAATCTCTTGTATATGTATTCTCCATAATTTTCTGAAATGTGAAACTGTAAGGTAGTTCACCAATATTCACCATCCTCTGATAATTCTAAATTTCTAACCCATCTTATAGCTCTCATATGTCTCTCGATAGAACCATGCATAGTCCATATATAAAACCTAACTTGATAATCTATTTCTTAAATTTCAAAAGTACATGCCTTCGAGTTTGGATAAAGGCATTCACGCTTAAATATCGAAACTTTATCTCCTCTCTTTTTCTTTCTCGAGCATGCTTCAACTTTCTTTTACATCCAATTCCAAATATCCAATATTAAACAATCTTCAACTATCCATTTCAAAGAAGAAAACTAAATGCAGGTGGACCACTGATTTTCTTTTATACGAGTACATAATTTTGTTTTCCTTTCGGTAAAACAATTTCTTTTTTTCTCTCTCCATGTAGGGAAGACACTTTTTTCAGAAACGTTTACTCTAAAATTCAAGTTGTGGCCTACGACAATTATTTGATGGGGCATCCCCAAGTCGGTCGTAGTATACATAGCAAATTAATGTCTTTTTCGTCTTCTAGAAATTAAAGATTATTTTTTGTGGATAACTCAAAAATATTTTCTTATATATGGTAAAAAAAAAATTATTTGAGCTGTGAAACTTTAGTAATTGCAAATTAAATACGACGGCGACATGCAATATTTTAGATCAGTTTTTCAACCAACTAGGATGCTATTTTTATGAATATGTGGGATTAATTCGTATAAAAAATCAGTTAAATGGAAAATAGGTTTTTGATTCCACACATACATGGGGGATAAAATGGGAAATATTATGAATGAAGTTAAAATTCATTTGTGGTCGAAAAAAACGGAATGAATGGGATATAGAGAATTTTAACAAAAAAAGGATTATATAGAACGGAATAAATACTAGTCCCATTATTTTATCTCTCAAACTACCAGTAGTATAAATTCATTTTTCGACCAAAAAAAAAGAAGTTAAAATTCATTCATGGTTGAAAAAACGGAATGAATGGGATATATAGAATTTCAATCAAAAAGAAGAAGAAAGGAAAACAAGGGATATATAGAAAGGAATAAATACTAGTCCCATTCTTTTATCTCTCAAACTACCAATAGTATAAATTCATTTTTCGACCAAAAAAGAAGTTAAAATTCAATAATGGTTGAAAAGAACGGAATGAATGGGATATATAGAATTTCAATAAGAAAAAGGGATATATATAGAAAGGAATAAATACTAGTCCCATTCTTTTATCTCTCAAAGTACCACTAGTATCAAGTATCAACTATCCGACAACTTGTCATACTCCCTCTGTTCTTAAAAGATAAAAACTTTACAAACAAAATTTGTTCTAAAAATATAGAGTTTTTACTATTTTATATGCACTTTTACAAATTCTAAAACAAATACTAAAATACTATTGGTTAAACTTTATTGAAAACTGTAAATCGTAGAAATCAATGCGTTTTCTTAATAAGTGTGCATAACCTTAAACATCTATCTTTTTGGAACGGAGAGAGTACTATTTATTTTATTTCATTTTGGTCCATATATTCCTAAAAACCATTACCCGTTAGACTCATAGGGCCTGACTAGCTCAAGCCCAGCGGTGCGGCTGCGGGAATTTGCGGAAGCTGGCGTGTGCGGTTTCAAGGGTTAGTAAGAGATTTATATGACTCGCACATCGGTTAAAAATTTGTGCGTTTACGAGATGTTTATAACTGGTTGACTAGTGGAGACGGTAGCGGTTAAACAATAAATTAACAATATGACAACATTCTATAGTAATAAAAATATCAAAAATCATATCATTATAAAAAATATATAAGAATCATTAATTCAGTATAATTAGTAATAAAAAAACTATTTATATAATATATATGTTTATTTAAAAAAAATATTGTTTGGACAAAAGTTGTTATTTTAATGAAAATGTTTCTTCTTCTTGGAGATCATAATGTTAGACTTAAAATTTTAAATTGTTAACTTTATATATATTAATGATCAAAAGTTATCGTGAGAATTTTGGTTAGAAGATTCTATAAATACAAAATTATGATGGATTATTGAATACTAATTGTAAATATCAAATGTTATATATTTTGTAATTATAATATCTAAACCTTGAATTTTTAAAATTATTATATATATTCTCATTTTAAATAATTTTTATTTAGTTTTTTTTTCAAAAAAAAATTATTACCTAACTGCAACCACCTGCAAACGTTCAAGGGAAGCAACTTTTGAATTTAAGAGGTTTGGAGCAGTACGGAGTGGTAGAAAATATTTTCCGTAATTGTTGTCAAACGCTACCAACCGCAACCGCCCTCAAACACATCATTTGCGGGTGATAGCAGGTGATAGCGGGTGAACCAATCAAGCTCATAATCTTTAAATATTTTATGTAAGAGTATATATTCATTAGATGAACAAGCACATCCTGTATACATACAATATTCTAGAATTTAAAGATATATTTCTCTGGTTCAGATTCAAATCTGTAGATTTCAATAAAGACGTTCTTAAATAAATTGTATCATGCAAAAGTTTTCAAATGCATTTACATCCAAAATATATACAACAGTTTTTTTAAACAAAAAATTTTGTGATTTTTTTTGTCTAATAAACTATTAATTGAAAAATGTCGATTGGTAAACCAGTTAAGGTGCAATTTGAACATGATTAATAGTTTCTTCTTCTAGTCTACATCTTTGGCATGTAGTGGAGCAATTGATCCCATGTTGATTTAACCTTGATAAAACTGGCAAATAAACTATTTATTGACACTCTAATATCCCTAAGTGTGCCTTTAATCCATTTGATGATTGGTTCTCCTACTTGACTGGCATCCAAATTATTTACTAATTTATTGGATAACCAATATCCCAATTTTACTTTATACCTACAAGACTTTGTGAAATACCGTATAATGGTATCCCTCATAAAGGAGTGGCTGATTTTGAACCCTGAATTAACAGAATATCCCTTTGGATCCATAAACTCTAAAAGAATTAGGTGATTTCACTACATTGTAGTTCGATCAAATAAATTATTGATCCTCAAATTATGATGCAAAACATTTTATCTACCTCTCGTCGGCTTACGGGAAGCATTTGGAATCCATGAATCCTACAATATACAACTGATATGCTCAAATTTAACCATGAGCTAGATTCTCTCAAATTAAGAGATCGTCGTAGTAGGGGTCGAATCACTGGGAATCAAATCACACAATGGAGTGTATGACTTCGAATCAAGCTAAGCAAAATATGAATGTATGAATGACAAGAACTAATGAAAGCAGATTTAACTTTTGTTGTGGTTTAAATTCAATTTGACAAGAAGCTAGGCTTTCGGGAAATTCGCATGAATAAATAAATTACAGAATTAATAAACTGTCAGGATTTTAATGAAGATTCGTTCTCGAACTTGAAACTCTAATGTAAAATTAAACGACTTCTGTTGAATTAATTATCTATGCATAAACCCTAGAAATCCAAATTCCTTTGTAAAATCAATCAATTTATGCAAGCATTAAAGTTCAGATTTCAATTGTTCAAAAAATCCCTAAACCAAATTCTTTTGAGAATATGTGATTTTGCTCATCTAAGATTATGGTCAGGTTATCAATTGATGCTTCCGCTTCTAATTAATTAACCTAGGATGTCTAATTAAGGGTGATCAATCCTAAATCAGATTTAATACAATCTAGATGAAGAACCATAAGATAATCCTAACATGAATTCAATTATTACAATTCATCTTAATTCATTTGAAAAACCCTAAACCTAACAAGTGAATTACTCAGACATGGATGCAGAAAACATGATGACTGAATAATATTGTATTAAATCAGATAGAGAAAAAGATATAGAAGGGTTCGAAGAAATCTGAATGGTCTGAAAACTTGTCTCATTAACTCTTAAAATCTCTCTGTAGCTCTCTCTGTCTTGAATAAAATCTAAGGTTATCAAAACTAAAAGAAAACTGAGTATTTATAAGTTAAGATTCGTGCTGTGCTTGATTTGTTAACTTCTGGAACTTCTGGGGCGAAAAGGAAATCTTCATAATTTGAAAAACCATCTTTCTTCGCGAAATAACTTTCTCCGTCGATCGACACTAAAGGTCTTCCGTCGATCGACGCTCGGCTAAATTTCCTGCACTTTTCTGCATCAAGCTTGCGACGTCGACTGCACTTTCCTTGATACTCCAAAATGCTCCATAATCACTAATTAAGCTCCATTCATACATGAACATGCCAAGACTCTATAACATTAGAAAAACACCGAAAAGACATGATAAAACCAGGTTAAATCATGGCCAAAAGATGGTAAAAACCATAATATATCATCAACAATATTCACAGATCCTAATCTGACCTGGCTAGGCTACCCTGATACGAAAGATCCCTCGCCAATTATAAACTATTTCAACCATAAGAGAGAGAATAAGACTTCTTTGTCGGATGCATATTCTTAAAATATCTTCCTTTTAAAATCTCTTGTAATTAAATAACTTGGATATTGCTACATTCATCAAAGTTGTTTTACCAATAGAACTGACTCAAAATTCTCCCAAGAGCGAAACCCTAAATCTTTACACCAGGTTAATCAATAAAATAACAATGCTAAGAGTGACATTTGAGATATGTGACAAACCATTTTTCCCCAATCATCATCCTCTGAATCTGTTATAGATATAATAAAAACAAAATCACTTTTAAAACACTACAAAGAAACCACTCTCTTCTTTTAAGGTACATAGCTTTTTCTATTCTTTCCAATATAGAAACCGTCGTCACATCCACTAAAATTCCACTAGCATTTGACTATTAAACTGGTTGACTTGGAAGTTAACTACTGAGAAAATTTAAAGTATAACATAATATAGGTTGGAAGAGCAAAAACAAATGACTTAATCAAAGCCTCCTTTTTTTCTCTTGCTTGTGACTTTTGAACTAATCTTCGCGGGATATCTTGATTTAAATATCAAAATATCCGAATCCAAATCTTATTATATAAATGAGAGTTTGTAAAATTGTAACTTACAAGATCTTACCACGTGTTATTGCTAATCAATAGATCATAACATGTGTTAATATAACTAATATAAACTTTTCTATATTAAAAAGAAAAAATATTGGTTTAAAAAATGGAAACTAACAAACGAAAAGTAAAATATATATATATATATATATATAATAAAATTTGTGTTTGAATTCTTTATTTAGGATGATTAAATATATAATAAAATTCATTTAAGAAAAAATTGTAACCCACGAGATCTTGCCACGTGTTATTGTTAATCAAGAGATCATGACATGTGTTAATATAACTAATATAAACTTTCGTATATTAAATTTTTCATTCATTTAGAATGATTTTTACAAAAATAATTACGAGGAATTTGGATCAAAATCTATTTTTTATTTGCGATTAACAAAATATATTTTTTATATAAATAAACGGGTTTCAATTTAGAATATAACTATACCAATTATTATAATAAAAGTTATCAATTTTAATATTTAATATCTCGTATAATATGCGGGGCCTAATCTAATTTAAAATATACTTTAGACTATTTTTAGGAGAGATCATATCAAATCATGTATTTTTCTCCATCCCTAAAAGCAAAATATCTATTTGCTGATGATTTTTCATAATTATCAATTATTTCATATTTAGTGGGTGATTGGTTGGACTATAGCTGTAAAAAAATTGTTGTAGTATTTGGTATGTAGACGTTTTTGCAGATGTATGAATTTGGGTGTAACTATTGAAAATTAAAGCACGATTCGTAAACATTAGATGTATGATGTAGAATAGTTATTTATTACCTAAAATTTGTAAACTAAAATTAATGATATTTATATAAAAAATATATGAAAAATTAATCAACTAAATTATAAAATATATATAATTTATTTTGTTTAAATAGTACATATATAATACTTTGTATTTAAATTAAAAAAATTGAGAAAAGCAAATTTTAATAAAAATTTAATGCAATATGCATACATATTTATAACATATCAGTATGTATGTACATAAGTAATATTATATGTAACTGTTTTATGTATTTTACGTAATATAGTACATTATAAAAAATTGATAGAAAAAAGAAAAAAGAAAGAAGAAGCAAAACAAAAACGTACAGCTTTTTTTTTAATTCCTAAAGCTTTAAGTACAAAGCTGTAGGTTTCAGGGGTCTTACAGCCATTTTTTTATTTTTGGACTGTAACTTTGAAAATAACTATAAAACATGATTAGTAAGTTTTAAAGCTTTAGGAAAAAATGAAGGCTTTAACTAACTTGTTACAGCCCAACCAAAGTTAACTTGAAAAGGAAAATATATTAGCTTAGCTGCACATCTCTTCGAGATGTATAAGCCGTCTAAACACAAAAGTTCTGATTAACAATCTCAATGGTCTTACGTTTTTAGTCTTTTAGACCTCATACTTATCAGTCTACATTCGGCTAAGCGCGCCAACATTTTAGAAAGAGTGGTCTATAGAGATATATAATATTCAAACATACACAATTTAATCAATATTTAAATAAAATGAATTATGGTACACACATGCCATTTTATAATTCTTATTTTCATTTACTTGATATTTTTATTCTATTTTTAAAAATAATAGGCGTACGTAAAATGGATGAAATCAATGTCTGATAAGGTCCTCTAAACTTAGTCGACGTTCATTTGTTCTTCTCTTTATTTTAAGTTATTTTCATAAATTTTCAAATATAAAAGCTAGACAATGATATTATAAGTATATTTCAAACTAACAAAATTATTAAATCAACTACTTATGTTATAGTTATGCCCTCAATATGTATATCTTAATTGTACGAGTTATGTATGTAGTTGTACTATTTATATCACAGTTGTACCATATTTTGTAGTTATACTAGTTGAACCATATACACAGTTATACCAATTGATACCCTAATTGAACCAAATGAGGAGTATGTCCAGACAAATAAGGAGTACGCCAGGAGCATGATAAAATTGGAGTATATCAGACATTTGTAAAAGGAGGATTGGTTTAATATTAAATAAAATAAGTAAAAATCTCATTATTTTGAAAAGTAACCTTTGTTTTGAAATCTTTGAAAAATAACTTTATTATTGATTAAGAAGATAAAACTTTTTTTTTTAAATCGTTTGGATTGATTTATTATTTTATTACAAATTATGAGAACAATTACATAAACGATTCTACTACGGACAATTCTCTCTCATCCTTATAGATCCACGACAAATGACTATTCCTGTTCCATGTTTGTGATGGACACTATATACCCTTACTCCGTGAAATCATGACGAACGGTTCTAATTGCGCTACGCTGGGGACTTCCTGTAAACTTGCCTCCATTAATCTGCATATTTATTAATAAATCGAAATATCTAGGAATCGAATCATATACCTCTGGGTGTATAAGCCTAATTAAACTATTGGTCAACCATTGGGGCAAAGAGACTTCCACGTATAAAACTATCCTAATAAATTTAAAGTTTTATAATTAAAAGGAAAAGCATTTTTCGAACGGTTAGGATTGGTTTAATATACCCCACGAGACTCTCTTTTTACGTGATCTCTTTAAATATTTGTAATTTTTTTACGTGATCATCCTCAATTGGAACGTCCAAAGACGCAGGGAGAATGACCGAGTCAAAACTTGGTATTGAATCCCGTGATGCTATAGGAATTACCGGAGAAATTGATTGAGTCATGCTTAAACTTGCCACTGAATTTGTTCCTTACAAAAAAAAAAATTACGTGATCTCTTTAAATGTGTGTAAATTTTGATTTTCTTTAACATCATCATTCCGGTTCAAAGCACGCTAGCTAGGCGATACTCACACAATATACCCTCATTTCTGTTAACACCATTACATTCAGGACCTGAGATGAATTTGATGACTGTAAACATCACAAATCCCTTTGTTGAGTTGTGTTGTTCTGGAAATATAAATCAGAAATTGCTGACTAGAAAAAAATGGGACACACATAATTTGATAAATATAGCTTTTTCAGTTACTAGACTACACTTCCAATGTTTATTGATTAGTTTGCAGTCCATGATTCCAGGTTAAAGCTACATTCTTTATTCTCTGTTACCCTATGGTTGGCTTTTAAAGGCAAAAATAATTGGGAGAATGTTTTGGGTTGTGACAATGTAAAGAAAAGCATAGAAATATATAGAAGCAAAAGGTCATTGCTAGTTTGGAAAATCCAGTTCATGCACTAACGTTTTTGTTACTTTCTAAGGCATGTTCTTCTTCATCTGTACTTTAGAGCCTTTAACCATTAGCTACTTGAAATGTAATGAAAATGCCTGATTGTCGTCACAAGTTTTGAAGTAAATAGATGGAGATGCTTCTTCTTCATCTCAGTTTTCTTATCCTGAAATGCATGCTCATTGTTTTCATCACAGAGAAAGGGCTAATCAAAGTAATCATACTTGTGATGTGGATTGTGCAGCATAATTCATGTGGGTTGGTTCGATTACAGTAATACAAGGATCAAGAATTAAGCTTAGTTATAAGAAGAATCAATTCTTATATTCCCATTTTTTTAAGGCTAACCAAAATGATGATTTGTTTGTTTTAATTTTTAATTAAAAAAGGATGATATTATTCTTGATTTTTTGTTATTAAACAAATTAAAGGACGATCTTGATTTAGGTATTTTCAAAAATTTTAGTTGAAAAAGTTTTCCAAAGAGAGGTTATTTTTCAAAACCAAAAAGAATTTGAAATTATTTTTACAAATTTCCTCTATTTAAAAAAGCTGATTTTTTTTTTTGGTTATTTTCAGGGGAACAGAAGATACACTCCTCTTCGTCAACCAACGGCACAAAAAGTAATCGCCGATAAAGTCTCTGAAGGTCCTATCACTGTACTCATCACCGGATCTCACACGAATTTCGGACTCTTCATGATGTCAAATCCTCACTTGAAACACAATATCCAACACATCTACGTCATGGGCGGTGGTGTTCGGTCGCAAAACCCCACCGGCTGTTGTCCAGCGAACTCCACGGTGTTGGAATGTACACCTAGACAATGTGGAAACCGTGGAAACTTGTTCACAGATTATACAAGTAATCCTTACGCTGAATTCAATATATTCGGTGATCCTTTCGCTGCTTATCAGGTTCATTATTGTCCCTTTTTAGTTATAGTTCTAATCACAGAAAAGTGGGTTATTGAAACCTTTAAAAACTAGATGCGGCTCGTCCTTATGTTATGTGTTCATTACAGGTGTTTCATTCAGGTGTTCCAGTGACTCTGGTTCCTATAGATGCAACAAACACAATACCTATCAACAAGAAGTTTTTTGAGACGTTCGAGAAGAACCAGAGAACTTACGAAGCTCAATATGTTTTCTTATCTCTGAAAATATCTAGAGACACTTGGTTCGACGATGAATTCTACACGGTATCATTTCTGAATCCATTTCCCAAGCTAATATAACTTAAGAATGTTTTTTTTTATTTGAAAAACATTTGTGATATTCCCAGAGCTACTTCATGTGGGATTCTTTCACAGCTGGTGTCGCAGTCTCAATCATGAGAAACGCAGGTAAGAAAAAAAATGAGAAGGGCGAGAATGAGTTCTCCGAGATGGAGTATATGAACATAACCGTTGTTACATCAAACAAACCTTATGGAAAATCTGATGGCTCAAATCCGTTCTTTGATAAAAGAAGAACCCCGAAGTTTAACCTAACCCTTGGAGGAGTTCATAGTGGTCATGTTCAAATGGGTTTGCGCGATCCGTTCTGTATACCGAAAAGTGGAAAAGGAAAGTGTAAGGTGTGTATTTCCTTAATTTACTTTTTTTAGTCTCTGATTCGGTTCTATTTCAGAGGAACACAATACGTTTTAATCTCTTTAATGGTTAACAATGTAAGGATGGTTACACACAAGAGATCTCTGGACCAGATTCAGTTCGTGTTCTTGTTGCCACAAGAGCTAAACCGAACATAAACATCAAAAGTGAACTTGACAGAGAGTTCTACGTTGATTTCTTGGAAGTAAGTTTTCATATACTTAGACAAATTTAGCCAGGAAAGTTTTACAGATCAAACTTTTTTTTTTTTTTCATATAACAGAATTGCTTACATATGAATAGGTTTTGAATAGACCTGAAGAGACAGGGAGATATAACTTTTCATCTCAGTTTCCGTACTACAAAGAAGAATTGTTCAAACCAGATCTTAGCAAAATAAGCCTCGGAAAGCCTGTTGTTTTCGATATGGACATGAGCGCCGGAGATTTCCTCTCTCTCTTCTATCTCCTTAAAGTTCCAGTGGAAAAAATTGATTTGAAGGTAAAATTTTAGAGAAATTACTCTTTCTTGTTACACAAGTAACTAGGTGAAAAACAAATAGCTCCGATTTTAAAAATCACAAGTAACTAAGTGAATCTTCTTTGCCCTTCAAAGTCTAACACCTAGCTACTCTCTCTTGATGAGCTAGGCCATTATAGTGAGCCCAACCGGTTGGGCTAATGCAGCAACAATCGATGTAGTCTACGATCTGCTTCATATGATGGGTCGTGACGACATTCCAGTCGGTCTCGGAGACATGTTCGCATTGAACCAATCTGACTTGATATTTCCACCGGTTGGAGATTGCAAGTACGTCAAGGCGGTTCCACGAGGATGTGGTGGATTTCTTGATTCCGACACGCTCTATGGATTTGCTCGTGACCTCCCGAGAAGCCCTCGTAGGTAAAACCAATTGATAATGAATGAAATAACGGAATCAAGAAATATATTGTATAAGGTTATGTCATTTATGTTGGAAATTCCTAACAAATATTTATACAACACAATGATAACATCATTTTTGTGGAAGATACACTGCGCAGAACTCAATGGCACATGGAGCTCCAAGGGACACTGATCGCCCTGAACTCCGACAACCTCTGGCAATTGAAGTGTGGCAAAATCTGACCAAATCTGGCAATAAAGTGTCTAAGATCACTGTACTAACCAATGGACCGTTGACTAACTTAGCCAAGATCATCTCATCAGATAAAAAATCATCCTCATTAATTAAGGCAAGAACATTCTCTTATTTTCTCTAATAAATTTCATCATTATTTAATTATGATGGCTTCTTATGTAAACTGCAGGAAGTTTACATTGTGGGCGGACACATAACCCATGAGAAATCAGACAAAGGGAACACATTCACGGTTCCTTCGAATGCATACGCCGAATTCAATATGTTTCTTGATCCTTTAGCAGCTAAGATGGTTCTTGAATCCGGTCTAAACATCACACTCATCCCTCTTGCAACCCAACGCAAGTTAAGTTCTTTCCAAACAATTCTTAAGAGATTCTATTCTTCAGTGAAAACACCGGAAGCTCGGTTTGTGAAACGGCTGCTTGCTAGATTGCAAGCTCTTCATCAGTATCAAAAGAGATACACACACATGGTAAAGCATCTCTTCTCATTTTACTTCATATTAGACACACACACACACAAATTTAGCCTTGATTGTTTATTTTGAAACCACACATTTTAGATTTTTAATCAGTTATTTTTCCAAACTGTGAAGGCAAATGTTAATAGGCAAACATAACGAGAAATTTGTGTTTGTGTTTCGCGATTTTGTTGTTTACAATTGTTGAATTTATCTTCAATTGTTGTTGCAGGACATGTTCTTAGGGGAAATTCTTGGAGCAATTTTCTTGGGAGGCGATGACACTTCAGTGAAGCCGAAACTGCGAGCTGAGCATATAAAAGTGATTGCTGAAGGGGATGAATCAAAAGATGGTCAAATAGTGATCGATAAACTATGGGGAAAACAAATAAATATACTCGAAGGAGTATATTCAAGAGGATGCTATGAGAGTTTTACTTCTAGACTCGATGATAAGAAACAATCTGCAGTCATAGGAAGCTTTGAAGAACAAAGGAAGAAATGGAACACTCCACCAAGTAGACAACATAAGAGATACCTATAAGTAATCAAAGATTTGACTGAATTTTTATGCTTATAGATTAAAACTCATTTTCAGAAACTGTTTAGAAACTTCATTGCTTCATCATTAGACGGAAACTCCAGTTGGTACAAACATCTCTTTTATGTTTAAAGAATGAATAAATAACTAATGAGGTTAAGAACATGAGACGTTCATCAAAACAAAAAAGAAAGAATATATAACTAATGAGGTTAAGAACAGGAGACGTTCATCAAAACACAACAATACTCCAAGGAACAAACAAAAAAAATCCAAGAGGTTGACAGAGGCTATGGCCCAAAAAGAAAAAAGGGAAGATTAATAAAGTGTTTTACTGTTCTAAACGTAATCTTTGCAATTAAGTTAGATATTTGATCCATCGCTAAATCTTAAACACGAATAATTTGCAGGAATAGTCGAAATTTAGAGACGGGTGCCAAAACGCCGCATGAATCACCCTTTGTAAGATTCATTGAATGTGACGGTAAAAGCGAAGATGAATCTACAAAATATCACTATTACGTTTGTAAATTATTTTTCTGTTCGTGGTTTGAAGTTACAGATTTAGGATCTCGATGAAATTAGTACATCTAGAAAGATAATCAAGACCATTGTTTCTTCGTGGATATTGTGGTACATCTGGAAAGTCATAAATGATAACTTTTTTTAACAATTTGGATTGAATTCCACTTGAAGTTTTTCAGCTTCCAGAGAACAAGGCTATGACTTGAAATCCCAAATTAGCATTCCAGCTACAGTAGCATCATATTTTACATATTATCGATGTTTCATAGATGATAAAGATGATATTGACGGATCAATGAGTGGAGCTAAGAACCTACATAAAATTCTCTCTCCTATACAGTATGAGTTAGAAGCGCTCATCTGGGCAATACATTGTATGATAGCACAACATAAAGTGATGGTACCCTTCGCAACAAATTGCTATGAATGTTTAAAGATAGTATTGGCGCTGGCGGAGTGTCGAGCTATAACATTCCTATCCTAGACCACAAAAGAAAAACCCATGAGAAATCTAGGGTTTCTTACTAATTCTCTATATAAAGTGAAGGGGAAAGATTTTGAGAGAGGAGAAAAATATCAGACTTTGGCGAAGCCCTGTTAGTGATACCGGATTGAGTAACATTCTGAGATCGGTCCAAAGAATAGAGGAACGAGGTCCAAACGTAAAATCACAAGGAAGAAAAGGAGTAAAAAGATGTGTATAAAATTCTCTATTGAAGGCGATGTCTCAATTTGGAGGAATACATCAAATATTTATACAAGTACAAAGTCGGTCGAAATAACCTTAAAAGATAAATGGAAAATCTCCTAAAAGATAAAAAGAACTTTGACTAATTTTAAGTATTTCCTTTTATCCGAGCTAAGTCTTCCAATTTGCTTGTATTTGCTTAGTTCGGCGGATACTCCTTAACGGCCGAGTCGTCTTGATGCATCCTCGCTGGCCCACTTCTCCGAGATGTTTCCAGAAGCTACATGTCCGGTCGGATATGAGTCGGTATGGTAATGGGTGCTAAACCCGGTACCACCAAATAGTCCCCTCCTCCCCCCCCCCCCCGAGTTCGACGAATATTACTCTAGTAAGCTCAGCTGAAACGTATTGAAGAAGGTATGCCCGACTCAAGTCTTGACTCGACACGTCGCTTCACCTTTACACGTGGCACACTCTGGACCGTTTGTTCTAAAAGAACATTGAAGAGATGCCTCGGTTCGCTCACACTGCCGCTAAGGTTTAATGATTACCCTAGGTTTTTGCGCCTTCGAGTATAAATGTCGGATCTTTCGACCCTTGGATTTTCCTTATTTATTAGTCTTCCGAACAAGGTAAATCTTCTTTCTCCCTTCTCTCTCTTCTCTTTTTCTTACTCATCTGCATTTTTAGGATTTATCTCTTGTTCCGTACGACTTCGATCTGTGTCATGACAAAGATTTCCAAATCATTATCTCCTTCCTTTTCTTCGGAAAGGACCACCAGTCTCGGCGGTATCCCCGATACTTCTTCGGTCATCTTTGACCTTATTTCTTTCTTGACAGAGGCCGAAGCGCCATCGTCAAGATTAGCGCCGATCGATGCTACCACTTCAGGGCAAGTCGGCGTGAATCTGGACGCTTTGACTCCGGTCGTCGGTACGAGTAATCGTACTGGAGATGGATATGGTGAACAGTATCCAGATGAACAGATCGTCCAAGAGATTCTTGCATCGCAATTTGATATTTACAATATATCTCCTTCGCTATAAGATGAGAAGTCGATGAGAAGGGTTTACCGCATGTCGGAGGAATTAGAATTCCTAGCCCCTGAAACCCATGAATGTCCATGGGATTGTCCAGCAGGTTACATATGTCTTCACGAACAGATGTTTGTGGATTGCTTCATGTGGTTCATGTTGCCTTATGTCTTCGTAAGGTTGCGAGAACAAGAACATCTGTTTTGCACAAATGACGATGGCCGGGATATGTAATCTCGTGGCACTTGTGGTGCTTGACGCGGAGCTCGCTGTCAACTTCTTCTTTGCAACGTATGAACAGATCTCGGTGATGAAGGAGGGTCAGTTCCGTGGCCGATTTTACAACAGCATAAAGGCTGGATGTAAATTCATCGAGCTGAAAAGCAAGATCGGGAAATGGTTTGACCGACACTTCTTTGTGAAGATTAATGACGCTTTGGCCTAGGACACCACTAGGACTCATCATAGTCCGTGGAATCCTTTGATGGGTAGATTATCATAAATCTTGCATGCATGTAACACTCCGGTTCTCATGACGCTTTTTTCTAACACATTTGTGTCGTATTCTGTTTTGTAGTTCCTCATCCTCCGGCTCCCTCTCTTGGGGTTTTGCCTTTTAGAGAAGATCTCAACAGATTGAGAGCAGGAAATCACAACTGGGACGATCTCTCCTACAGCCACATTCGCCGTGCTCGTGACAAACTTGGTAACGACTCTCTACGAGTTATTTTAATTATATAAAGTTTCTATCTTGTGACTTTAAAGTCTAACATCACTTCAGATGATTATTATTTTCAGATACCTAGAATAGTGAGTATTGGGCCGCAGAGATGAAAGGAGCTAAACCTTGTATTCTTTCGTTCAACATCCCTTCTATCTCAATCCGTTATAGGAAGTCTTGGAGACTTTCTGAGGTGTCATCCAGGTCGAATGCCGAAGTCACAGCTGATCCGTCCGCCATAGTAATTATCCAAGACTCTGAGGATAATACTAAAGGCGTCTCTCTTCCAAATCAGGAAGATAACCTAGCTAATCAAGATTATTCTCAGAAGATTCCTTATGCAACCGATGCGGCCGATATGCAAAGGGCCGATGATGCCTCAGCTCGGGGATCGGTCCCTGGCGAGTCTCACGAACCAAAGGGTCCTGGCGATGCTTCCTGCTCAAAAGGAAAGGGAAAGTCGATTATGTTGATAAGAAGGCAGAGAAGAAGAGGATAGCGGCTAAGGCTAAAGCCAACCTCGAAGCAGAGGGGTTTCGGCCTTCTAGATCGCTGGAACTTGTGATGTTCACCAGTCTTGTGCACCCGTTGCTCAAAGTTTGCACCCGTTGCTCAAAGTTTAGGTGTTACGCCTCCCATTTCTCCTCCTACCAATTCTGACAGTCTGGTGGTTCCACCGTCAGACTGGAGAACATCACAAGTTACTCGTAGTTCATACATTTGTATGGGCTCGTATATAACGAGTTAGATTTTTTTTATTTTTTTTGCGATCTCAAGTTATCAGATTGGCTTTCATGCTTGACTTTTCGGCATCATGGCTCGGGTTTTCTTGACCTCCTTTTCCTTTGGAACGTCGACCTCACCGTTCCTTAAGCGAGCTTCTAATTCGGCTTTGAACCGATTCTTCTTCTCAATAGTAAAGCAATTGCGAGCTTCCTTTTGGTTGCCTTTGATTGTGTATGTTCCGCTAGCAGTAGGGAACTTGACACATTGGTGGTAGAGCCAAGGCATCCCCAAGATTGCATTGTACACCAAAGGTGTATCCATAATGACGAACTTGAGCAATGAGTAACTCCGGCCACGTAGACTGGAAGCTTGATCGTACTGACCGTTAAGGTAGTATCATTTGTGAAGCCAGTTAGTGGCTTATTCCCAAAATTAATATCGCCGTGTGTAACTCTCATTCTCTCGAGAGTGTTTCGAAAGATCAGGTCTACCGAGTTTCCGGTGTCGATCATTACGCGACCTACTTTGCAGCCGTTGATAACGAGCTTAATCACCAGGGGATCGTTATGAGGTCGATCCATACCTTTAGTATCTTACTTGTCGAGTGTAACAAAAAGATCTTTCTCGACTGGGACCGGCCACTTCCTGACGGTTTCAGCCTCCTTTCGTATTGTTGTATCGATCTTACAGAATCATTGCATTCTTCAAGCCCGCCCATAAAAATGTATAGCTTTTTCCGAGGTGCAAACGGATTCTTATCCCCATCTAGCTCGTCTCGATCTTGTTTATGAGGATTGAACCCAAGTGGTAGCTGCTTCGATTAATTCTTCTTAAATTCCATATCAGGAACTCTCCCACCTCGGTAGCATTTCCATCTACACATCCAAGAGGTGACGACACTGACCCGTCGAATATCCCGACGTTTGGTGAAAGTCACACCAACTCGGGTGTTGCTTTCCTCCATTGGTCGGTTACTTCTAGGCCACTGTTTCTGTGCGGGCTCCTCAGCGTCTTCACTAATTTGGAAACTCTGTCCTTTCCTTCCGCGGCTTTGCTTGTCACCTTCCTTTACTTTCTGCTGATCCTCTTCCAATTCCATAAATCTCGATGCTTCATGCAGGGCGTCTTCCAAGGTCGTAAGTCGGTTGATAGTCAATTCGTTTCAGAATGAAGTTTTCAAGAGTAACGCTTTCTGAAGCGTGTCGATCGCGGCATCGTCTGCCATAACCAATTTGGATACGGTTCCTTTGAACCTCCTCATGAATTCCCTCAATGACTCATCCGGTTTTTGTTGGAGAGACCAAATATTGGCGGTAGATGTCTTCTTCTCGATGTGCATCCAGTAATGCTTCAGGAAGGTTGTTGACAACTGATGAAAGCTGAGAAAACAGGCCAGGGCATCCCCAGCAAGGTGTTCTACAAAGAGCTGACACTAACCGGCCTCCTTCTCCTCGGGAAGAAAGTGAGCTTGGCCCATGACGATATTAAACGTCGTGAGGTGCTGAGTTAGATCGGTATTTCCTTTGTAAAGCGTGATCCGAATCTTTGTGTTTGATTTGACCGAAGTGTTTACAATATGGGTGGTGAAGGGAGTTTGCTTTGTTCCCTCAAGTACTTTATCGAGCTCGGGAGCCAAACTTACGACGCGGTGCATCTATGAGTTCATCGGACGGATGGTTTCCTTCATAGTTGTTATCTCCTCGTCTCTTTCCTCCAAACTCCGTGAAGGGGGTGTGACAAGAGTCACAGGTTGACCTCCCACCGATAAAACTCTAGGCGTTGTCTCGGTTGGAAACAGGTTTCGATCGATTCGAGTTATCCTGTTCCAGAAATTTTACTCGGATCGTCCCGTGAAGAGAGCCATCTCTTCGCGGAGCTTTTCATGATCGATTTGCTGGTTATCGTACTTCTCCTGTCACGATCTCAGCACGGCAAGAACATCAAGTTCCGTTTCTTTGATCAAGATTACATGGTGGTCCGATGCTTCGGTTCGGCCCTTCGGTTGGTGATCTTTCTCAGGAGCCTCACGGGTTTGATTTTGCTTGTCTAAAGTTCTCTGCACCTCTTGAAAATTGCTTCCGTCAGCTAGATTTTTCTTCGTCCTGGCTACGTCCGCAGTCTGTGGTATTCGGGTTTCGTCTCCGGACATCTTCAAAGATTTCCTCCCGTGAAAGTTACATAGTAAACCTAATCAGTCCCGTTAGTTGGGGCCAATTTGGAGATACCGGATTGAGTAACAATCCGAGATCGGTCAAAAGAATAGAGAAACTAGGTCTAAAAGTAAAATCACAAGAAGAAAAGGAGTAAAAAGATGTGTATAGAATTCTCTATTGAAGGCGATGTCTCAATTTGGAGGAATACATCAAGTATTTATATAAGTATAAAGTCAGTCGAAATAACTTTAAATGATAAATGGAAAATCTCCTAAAAGATAAAAGGAAGTTATACTAATTCTAAGTATTTTCTTTTATCCGAGGTAAGTCTTATAATTTGCTTGTATTTGTCTAGGTCGGCGGATACTCCTTAACGGGCCGAGTCGTCTTGGTGGATCCTCGCTGGCCCGCTTCTCCGAGATGTTTCCAGAAGTTACATGTCGGGTCGGATATGAGTCGGGTATGGTAATGGGTGTTAAACCTGGTACCACCAACTGTCCAAATAGAGAGAGCTCCGCCGCCATCGTTGAGAGAGAGAGCTCTAAGTGTGGGAGAAAAGAGGAAGAGAGGTCGTTCGCGAGGGAAGAGATCTGTCGGTGCTACACCCGTCATCACTGCCAGAGAAGGGATCTCTGTGATGTGAAGCGAGTCGCCATGTGCTAAAGCCGCCGCCGTTCGTCGTTGCTAGTTTCAAATCTCATTATTAGGGTTGTGGTGAAGCCCAAGCCATCGTCCTTTAAGTTTTGTTCATGGTAATCCAAAGCCCTAGATTTAGATTTGGAAACCCTAAGGGTTCAGAAAGGGAAACCCTAGCTGTGGGAAGGAAAATTCTAATTTTCTAAGTTGGGTAATACCCTAGAGTCTCGAAAGGGATTATAATCTTTCCCAAAGTAGAAAGTTTATAGAAATGGAAACTTTCCCGAAAAGGAAAGTTTCCTGGAAGGAAAAGGTTGTTCGAAACCTAACTTTATTTCTTCTGTGTGCAAATTCGTAACTATTTTTCCGTGCTTTGCTCGTCAACCATAAGTTTAAGGAGAGAGGGTGACCACAACATTCGTAACCCTTCTTGCTTATGTCTATAACATGTATAAAAAAAATATATGCAATGGATGTTTGTAAGTATACATGCTAGCTTGCTTGAGACATGATTGTATGATTGATGAAATGTTACTTGGTTGTGTGTTATTGCTAAGTTGACTTGTCACGGGTTAGGGGACCGTGACAGTTTGTTGTCAGGCCATATCGGTCATGTGGTATATATTCTTATATCTATTGGGGTGTTGGATCTCCATCTATATCATTGGGGTATTGGATCTGGCGCCTTGGTCTTTTGGGTGTTAGCATCCCGCTATATATACTACATATATATATATCATGGTTGTGCCGGTTGTACTAAGGAGGCAAAAAGCCTACTGGTGGTGTGGATTGGGCCTAATTTGATTGTGGATTGTGAGATGGATGTGCTATGGTTGTGTGTGGCCATTGTATGTATATCTCTAGATCTGGTATATGCATGGGTTTGTCTGGTTGTGTAATTTATGTATTGTGTGGGCAGGTGTGATTACCCTTTTTCTTAGGTGATGAGTAGGAGCTTGGCGCGGAGCTGGTGGTGGTGCTATTTTGGAGAATACCACGTTTTTGTTTACTTCTTTTAAGACTTGGTTTTCTAGTTTTTGTTTACAAGTTGGTTCTATTTTTTTGTTAAACTATTTGTATTTCGGTTTAAGTTTAATAAAAGTATTTCAGACTTATCTATTTTGTTTGCATTTATTACGGATCCATTAGTAAACCGCTTCGGGTCCAATAAGTAGGGAACATGGCGTTACACGAGCAATCTCTATACATTTGGAGAATTTCGAGACGAGTAAGGCGTCATTCCCGTTTACTTATCTCATCTATATAAAGGAGAGTTTGTAAAACTATAACTCACAAGATCTTGCCACGTGTTATTCCTAACGAAGATTGTGACATGTGTTAATATAGATAAACTTTCCTATATTAAAAATGAAAAAATATTGGTTTAAAAAAATGGAAACTAATAAACAAAAAAGTAAGAAGAAATAAAAAAAAAAAAATTAAAAACGGAAACTATAATACTATAAGATTTCTAATGTTAAATAATAAAAATTAATAAAATATATACACTTTTTCTAATTATTTAGCAACAAAATATATTGATATTAACTATCATAAATTAATATAGTATATTTTATTGATGTTACTTATTTTCAAATTATTTTGTTATTGCATGTAATTGTATTTCATGAAATTTATGCATCAATATAAATATTCCAGTTAAAATTCTACATATCTTAATTCTTTATTTATGATGATTTATGATGATCAAACATATAATAAATTTCATTTTAAGAAAAAGAAATGTTTTTGAAAAAAAAATTTGAAATTTTTTTCATTCACTTAGAATGAGTTTTTAAAAACATTATGCGTGATTTTGACCAAAATCTATTTTTTTATTTGCGATTAACAAAATGTAGTCTTAAGATGATAAACGGGTTTTAATTTATAATATAAATACACAAATTATTATTATAAAAATTATCTATTTCAATATTTAATACCTCACATATTATATGGGGCCTAATCTAGTTAATTAGAATACGCACTCAAATACAAAGAAGGAAAAATTAGCACGTATGGCTCGAGTATATCCGGTTTAGATTTATAAATCTTTTAAGGTATTAAGCTGATGAAAAAATAAATCTGTAAAATTTTCACCTACAGTTTAAAAATAAAGCAATTTAAGTAAGATTATCATATTCAAATATACTGAAAAATATAAATATTATATTGGATAGATATTCATCCCTAATGGGGAAAACAAAGGTTTGATGTGGCATTCTCCTTAATTATGAGCTGATTCTTCATAGTATCCACAAATAAAGAAACCCAAATTCTCATTCTTCTTACCATTTCTTCATATGGATTTCAAACTTTCATCTCTCATTGATTTTAGTTTCTATCCTAGTTCGTGTCATGGTGTTTTGATCTGATTCGTTTGGCTCTTTCTCATTTGTAGAAACAGATCCTGGATTGTTTTACATATACTAAGACAAGAAACAAAAATCCCCATAACTTTCTTTCATCGGTTTCCTCTATCCATCTACCTTTGCTTCTTTTTCTTCTTCTAAAAGATGTTGATAAGTTCAACTTCGAAGAGTTCATGGTTCTTGGTTCACACAGTTGTTACAATTATTGGCCTCTTAGGACGAAACCTCCCTTGTGTTGTGTCTAGCCCATACCGTATTCTCTTGGACACAGATGTCAACATAGATGATTGCTTCACTTTACTCTACCTCTTGAAACTCAATAAATCAGAATTCAATCTAGTCGTAAGCCCATTACTTTCTCAAATCATCTCTATGTAATGTTTACTTAATTTCAGCTAATCAAATGCTCTGTTTTTTCGTAAAATAGGGGATTACTCTGAGTGCAAATGCGTGGACCAACGCAGGACATGGAGTGAATCAAGTGTACGATATTTTGCACATGATGGGTCGTGACGATATCCCCGTCGGCGTCGGCGGAGAAGGTGGGATTCTCGCCGATGGTACCATTCTCTCCGACGTCGGTGGTTATTTTCCGATCATAGAACAGGTCAACTCTTCTTAAATTTTGAACGGTGACCAATAAAAAGAAAAGAAATGAGGAGGAACATGAAATTCATCTTCATTTCTAAAAAAAATACCATTTATAAGTAATAGTTTTTTTTTTGAAACTATTTATAAGTAATTGTTGAAACATACAATTCCTCAGTATTTCTTATTATCATAGAACAAAAGCATTCTCTATCAAATTTGGGGAGAAACAAAAATTAAGATACTGTGTCAGTAACAATTTTGCATAAAAATTAAATTAAAAATTTAAATTAATAGTAGGTATATAAGTGTAAACAAAAGCTAAATAGAATTATGTTTCAAATAAAATTTTGAATTTACATATATTGGGGTTTTGTTTTAAATTAATATTGATAACTAAATAGTTCAATAAGATATATTAATACATGAAATAAAAAAATAAAAATGAAATATTAGATTTAAGATGCTACTGAAAATTATTATTTTTGAAATGACTTTTTAGTTAAAATTATTTTCAATATTCAAATTAGTATGATATAATTGATGATGATTTAGCATGATTTTTTTTTTAAAATATTTTAAAAACCAATTCATTGGTTTTAGTTATCAAATTCATCCTCAGCTTATTATTCCTCTTCAAATATATTTTCTATTCATTATCCTATGATTCATATAGTTTCCCTAATAGTCATCACATGCGTTATTTTAACTTCACCAGAGGATACGATGAAGCTCTAATAGACAAGCGAATTTAATATTTATAAAGCTTTAAATAAAACGACAAGTGTATGATTTACTATACCGAGATAGTATTTAATAATTGATCCATGAGGATTGGAAATTGCACTGGACAACACAAACCAATCTAGAGCAAATAATTTTTGCGTTTTTGTTTAGTTTAAAAACTAAAAACATATAAGAAAATATAATCCAAGAAGTGAAACAAGAGATAAACATTGACCATGATTTTAACTATTATAAGAATAGATTAACAATCAAACAATGGTGCGAAAAATTGAATTAAACGTTATTGTAGAACATAGATCTCACAAATAGACGAATCAACTTCTATGGTATTAGTACTTCATTAATCACCCAATTAAAGTGAACTTCCATTTACAATTAGATAATTAATGAGCATAACAAACAACTCTAATTAGTTCACTAAACATCCTAATAACCAACTTCTACCGGCTAGATATGTAAAGCTCACAAGCACATCATCATCGCCTAATATAGATAACCCATTATCCAACTAAAGACTGAGCATAGATCATATGGGCAAAGGTTAGCTAAGGATGATTGACAATCAACTACGACATTCTATCAAATTCAATTCCAAGACATGGATCATACACGAAAGATAAGTTATTTTCCAGGAAATTCATTCATTGCAACTTAGTTATGCTAACCTTTTTCAAAAAAAAAAAAACTTAGTTATGCTAATTTTCCCATTACAACTAAGAGATCAACAATCATTAAACATAAGTCCAATAAGTCAACAATCCACCGTAATCATAAATTGTCAATTGACTAAGATGTGAATTTTTTTTTTTTAAAGGCATCTTAACATTTTGTCGAACACCTTCCAAAAAACAAATATCCAAGTTCTAGAAACTAATTAGAAAAGTTAAAGCTAAGCATGGTAAATCACATAAAAATAACACTATATATTATCAACCAACCTAATCTATCTATCCTAGAACTCATAAAGGGGACTAGTTCCTAAACATTAAGAATAATAAATTAAAATGCATAAACATAAAGATATTGTATAGAGATGAAGAAATCCTTCACTAATTGAAAATTGAAATGAGAAGATGAAGATCTTAATCCAAAATGTGAAAACAATATTTGGATCTCAAAACGCTAGTAGAGAAAAGAAAACATAGATTTACAAAACTAAAATGTATTATAGAAATCTAATACAACCACACTTTGACCTAGAACAAATTAGATCGGATCTATGTCAAATGGATAAAAATCAATGCAAACAGAAAAACAAATAGAACTATCATTTGAATTGTTGTAAACCTGATACGAAAGCTTGGCAATTTTGAGGTTTTCTCCATGCTTCTCGGATCGGATATTTTGAATCAAATGCAACTGATTCTGACATTTTTTCACTCTTTTTACTACGGGTGGGCAAATTAGCCGAACCGAACCGAACCAACCGAACTTAAACCAGACTCAAACCAAACCATAGTATATAGCCCAACCATTGGTTGAATTTATTCCCAATCCAAACGGTTTGGTTCGGTTCGGTTGAAAACCAAACCAAACCAAAAAACCAATGTGCTTTTGTATTAATTTATTAAATACATATCATCATATCTATTATTATAGATGTGTTTTTTACTTCCTAAAACTTAAATCCACTAAATCACATAAGTTTAATTTTTTCTAATAAAACTATAATTGTTTTAAGTTTTAACCTAAATCATAAACATTAAAAAGTAAAAGACTATCTTCGAGAGAGGTATTGTATTTGTCTGATTATATTAGTGTTATGGCGTTGTTGAGTTTTTTAATCGGTTTAAGCTTTAATTGTCTTTATTTATGTTCGTTGTCTCTGTTTTATTAATAAACAAATATATATTAGTTTTGTGCAATGAATAACCATTGATTTAGTTCATATAGAACTTATATGTAAGCTATTGGTTTATTATATAGTTTTTTGCATTATATCAAATTTCGAAAGAGAGAAAATGGTATTGACTATTAGAGACTTGAAGTTTACTATTATTTTGGAGTTTCTCCATCTTTTTTCTAATAATTAAGTTTGATTTTCATACATTTGAGTTTATTTTTTCTTTTAAGTTTTACATGATTTTTCGCTTAGATATTTAGTATGAACTTAAAATTTGAATAACTACATTACATATTTTATTTTAGAATTGTGGTTATTATAAGGGATATATGACTATATAACCAAATTTTTTTTAATAATTAAATTACTAACACAAATTACTGTGCTATGAACAGTGTCTGTATATAATATGTATATGGACAATTTTATCCTTACTGTCAGGTTCAGCTTTAGGGGGTAGGGTTTGGGTTTAGGGTTTATGGTTTAGTTTTTAATGTTAAATTTTTGAGTTTGGGTTAACTATTCCAAATTTAGGGTATAGTTTTAGGGGGTAGGGTTTGGGTTTGGGGTTTAGGGTTTAGTTTTGAATGTGAAATTTTTGGGTTTGGGTTAACTATTCCAAAATTAGGGTATAGTTTTAGGGGGTAGGGTTTGGGTTAACTATTCTAAAATTATGGTATAGTTTTAGGGGGTAGGATTTGAATTTGGAGTTTAGGTTATAGTTTTAGGGGTATGATTTGAGTTTGGGATTTGGGGTTAAAAATGTAAAAACACCACTGCAATTTTTGTCCTATTGCTAGTCTTCTAATTATAATTATTACATAGCTATTACACAAATTAATTTTACTTTTTTTGTTATTTTGCTAAAAGACCCTTATTATGATGAAAATATTTTTTTTTCTTTTAAAAACCGGTCTTAAACCAAACCGAATGAAAACCGAACCAAACCGTACTTACTTCGGTTTAACTTTGGCTCATGATTTATTACAACCAGACAAACCGAACCGAACCGAAACCAAAAATAAACCGAAATGCCCACCCCTACAGTTTTTACTACAATTTGCTTGTACCATTTCCATAGTCTTCCTTGTATCCAATTCACCCCATAATCTTCAAAATCACCTAAAAAGGCTCGAAAACAAATGCAAAAAGCAAAAAGACAAATGCTAAACTGTAAAATGCAAACTAATACTAATGAAAATGACAAAAAAAAAAAAAATCAAAATGACAAAAAAACCATGTGATGTAAAATCATGCAAAACCAAAAATATCATTAACTTTGTTTCTCAAATATATTTCTATTAATTTAGTTTTTTTTTTAACTGTTTTTAGGGGATGACAACAACAGGAGGATGTAGATACAGACAAGCCATTCCTAAAGGTCGTGGAGGCCTACTTGACATTGATTCTAATTATGGATTTCGTAAACAGTTTCTTCCTCAGGTATTTTTATTTTTATTTAGTTGTTATATATTTATTAAAAATTTCGAAATTATATATATATATATATATATATATATATATTTGGAAAATTAATGGAAACAAATACTTTTGTCACTAGCTATTTCTAAAAAAGGCCTAACAATAAGAGAATATATAAATCCAAATAGAATTCGAAAAAAGTTCTACTTTCAAAATAGTTGTTTTAACTGTGAAATGGTACTTATGACCGCATAATATTTAACTAGACTGATCATATCAACTATATTAATAATTACGTTGGTTATTTTAAAAATACTCATCTATTTTATATTAAGTGTTGCTTTAAATTTTATGTTAAATATCGTTTTCTATTTTTAATGGAGATTTATGACATCTTTAAATTTATCACTACTTTTTTAATTATTAAGATCAAACAATAAAGTATATTCAATAAAAATAAAAGAATAAAGGATATAATAAAACAAAATAAAGTTATATGGAAAAATCTTAAAGGTTACTTATAATAAGATCGAGGAAATATATGATAAGGTCATTTATATCAGATTATATAATCTCATTGCACCAGCTTTGATTGCAGCCACCATTTAGAATCTCAAAATTGTTGCACTTTGTGGATTTTTTTTTTGTGACATTTGTTTGGTATCTCTCCATGGGTTTTTGACATACTCCCTTGGTTTTACAAAAGTGTCATTCTGATATATTTACGTAGATTAAGAAATTTTTAAATACACCAAAACGATCATATTTAATACAGTAAATTTAAATAGCAATGAATTAAATTTACTGTGTTTTAGTTTTTATTGAGGGATAAAATGAGAATTTAGAGTCGAAAAATCACATTGAAAAAGTAGAATGACTATTTGTAAAACAAACAAAAAACTCTAAAATGACACTCCTTATTAAATGGAGGGAGTATGTTGCTAGAATCAAAGTTTAGACAATACCTGGTTTTATCCTGAAGCAATAAATTATCTATTTGAATAGTAAATGCTATTAAAAATTAAAATGTTTTTATTGAACTAAACCGGAAATTCAAACAGTATATCAACATAAACTGAAATATAAAATTATGCCAAAACAACTAAACTAGGTAATTGGAGTCTTTAGTCCAACATAAACATGGCATTTCTTGAAACAGCACCGTACTAACTCGAATCACAGTTCTTGTTCAAAATCACTACTTGAAAAGGGTAATAAAGAGGGAGTCGTAAGTCACTTAGAATTTCGAAGAATTTTATTCTCTTAAAAGTTGAAACAACCATGGGAGGAATCAATTCCTTCATGACCATGAAACACCTGAAGACCACATAAAAACATGATTAAAAATTATTTTCCACAACTCTTTGACACTCAAGTCAAAACGGAGGGCAAGAAAAGAAAAAAATACCATTGTGATTTGAAGAGAATCAAAGAGAAAAGAGTTAGAAAACAAAGAAAAGAACGTAGTGACTTAATATCGAATAAGACTGAAAGTTTGAGAGGAAAATTTAACAATGAGAGAGAGAAAGAGAGACAAAAAAAAGTAAGTATGCTGAGATCCCAGTCAGTGAATGGTCGAAATCGAGGAAAAGAAACAAAAAAAATCGAAAAGATGACCCTAAACAATCAGAAAAAGAGTCTAAAATTTTTTGCTTGTGAGCTCTATGAGAAAATGGGCTTAATGTATTAGCTCTTAGCCAAAACTATTCGATCCTCATTATGGAGTAGATAGTGGTGTATTTATAAAGTGTTACTTGCCCAAGTTTGGATACCGAATTTCGCGTTCTTAAGTTGGTTTAGGTGCGGATTCTTAGATTTGGATCAGTATGATGATCTAGAAAAAAATTTGGTATGACAGACAAATCATTTAAATTTTAATATTATAAAGCATATTAATTAGTTATGTAATATAGTGGAGGTTAAAAAATTAAACTTTTTTTAGAAAATATTTTTGTTGGTTTAAAGATACTTTAGATATATAAGAAATATATAGAAATAAATTATATAGATTATAATATGATAATTTTTTTTATTTAAAAGAATCAGATTCTAACCTATTCATATACTAGAAAATGAAAACAAAACGTATACTTTACTACATTTTGGTAAAAAATAAAGTAAAATAGGAAAATAAGATGATAAAAAATACATGTTTCAATAGAAATATAAAAAGAAATACATATTTTAGTAAAAAACAACTAAGTATAACATGTAATGTAACCTAACCAATAAGGAAGGATTAAAACATAGTCAAAGACAATATATACGAAAAGAGATATTGTTGTGAGAAGATATAAAAGAATTGTACGAAAGGGTTATAAGAAACATAGATCAAAGGGCATAATATAAATTTCTTTACCTTACTATTTATTAGGAAAATCTGTAATCAATTGAACTGAATTAGAGAGTTAATAATTAGACGTTTTGTAAAATCTGTATGGGGCACGTGCCCACTTTCTTTGAATTTAGATTTCTCCTAATGATACGACTATGTTATGATGCATCTGACTCCGCGTATTATTAGGGGTATCTGACACGCCAGATCAGACACCGGAATGCTTTTTTGGAATAAGCTCTTTTACGCTTTAATCTTTCTCCACACTATATATGGACTATATGTTTTTACCATAACACACATAAACTGAAAATGTTTTTACCTTTTGAATAAAATTTCAAATATTCAAACTTAGAAAAAGCTTACTTATATGCGTTTTTGAGATATTTATTATCTTGCCATAACTTTTGAGAATAGAACTCGGGCAATGTGTTGCATTCATGGGTAGTGCTATTCCGTCTTAGGCCTCTTATATACCTCCTCATATCATTTTCTTATGAATAGTGAAATCCGCTATCGGGTTTATTGGGCTCGAGTTTCTTCACCTTTGGGTTTGAACCATTGTAGGATCATACTTTAAATTTGTTTCAAGACTACCGTTGGACAATAAGCTCCACCCATGAAGTTAAGAACCCATCATACTTTAAAGCTTGTTTTTAAACTCAAAAAAATTATTTTATCACTAAAACGAGTAAAGCCATCCATTGGCCTAATATTTCTTACCTTGCCATACCTCTTAATTCAACATTCAATTCCGAACTCCAAATTCATTGTTTTTTAATATGGTCAAAGACAAATGTAACAATAATATTTTGTCGTCTTCTTTTCTTTTTTTTCGTCGCCTTCTATCTTTAATAGTAATTCTTATTTGCATTTAAGCGAATTAACTATTAGAAAATGTTTTTTTATTGGTTTTTTTTTCACTTATCAGGGGAACAGAAGATACACTCCTCTCCGGCAACCAACGGCACAAAAAGTAATTGCCAGCAAAGTTTCTGAAGGTCCGATCACAGTAATCAGCACCGGATCTCACACGAATTTTGCACTCTTCTTGATGTCAAATCCTCACTTGAAACACAACATCCAACATATCTACGTCATGGGAGGTGGTGTTCAGTCAAAAAACTCCAGCAGTTGTTGTCCGGTGAACTCCATGGCGGCGGAATGTACACTTACACAATGTGGAAACCATGGAAACTTGTTCACAGATGATGCAAGTAATCCTTACGCTGAATACAATATTTTCTCCGATCCTTTCGCTGCTTATCAGGTTCATTTGTCCTTTTTAATTTTCTCATTAAAGGGATTTATTTGTTTTTTTAGCTTTAGGTCTGATCATAGAAAATAGGGTACGGCTCGTGTTTATGTTTCATGTTCTGTGTCTATTACAGGTGTTTCATTCAGGTGTTCCACTGACTCTAGTTCCTCTAGATGCAACCAACACAATACCTATCAACAAGAAGTTCTTTGAGACGTTCGAGAAGAACCAGAGAACATACGAAGCTCAATATGTTTTCTTATCTCTGAAAATGGCTAGAGACACTTGGTTCGACGATGCATTCTACGGGGTAACATTTATGAATATATCCACCTCGGAAACTAATCAATCAAGAATGTTTTGAAAACGTTTTTTACGAAAAAAAGTTTGTGATATTCTCCAGAACTACTTCATGTGGGATTCTTTCGCAGCTGGTGTTGCAGTCTCAATCATGAGAAACTCAGGTAAGAATAATGGTGAGAATGATTTCGCGGAGATGGAGTATATGAACATAACCGTTGTTACATCAAACAAACCTTATGGAAAATCAAACGGCTCAAATCCATTCTTTGATAAAAGAAAAACTTCGAAATTTAACCTAACCCTTGGAGGAGTTCATAGTGGTCATGTTCAGATGGGTTTGCGCGATCCGTTCTGCATAACGAAAATCGGAAAAGGAAAGTGTAAGGTATGTGTTTCCTTATTACCCTTTTTGAGTATCTGATTAGGTTTTATTTAGAGGAAACAATACGTTTTAATCTCTTTAATGGTTATAAGGATGGTTACACACAAGAGATCTCTGGACCAGATTCAGTTCGTGTTCTTGTTGCGACACGAGCTAAACCGAACATAAACATCAAAAGTGAACTTGATAGAGAGTTTTACGTTGATTTCTTGGAAGTAAGTTTTCATATTCTTAGACAAATTTAGCCTGGGAAGTTTTACAGACCAAATGTTTTTTTTTCATTTTTTTTTTCATATAACAGAGTTGCTTACAAATGAACAGGTTTTGAATAGACCTCAAGCAACAGGGAGATTTAACTTTTCATCTCAGTTTCCATACTACAAAGAAGAATTATTCAAACCAGATCTTAGTAAAATACGCCATGGAAAGCCTGTTGTTTTCGATATGGACATGAGCGCTGGAGATTTCCTCTCTCTCTTCTATCTCCTCAAAGTTCCGGTGGAGAAAATCGATTTGAAGGTATAATTTTTAGAGAAATACTTTTTCTTGTACACAAGTAACTAGGTGAAAAACAAATAGCTAAGACTTAAAAGTTGCTTTCTGCACAAGTAACTAAGTGAATCTTTTTTCTGCTTCAATGTCTAACACCTACTCTCTATGGACTAGCCAGGCCATTATTGTGAGCCCAAACGGTTGGGCTAATGCAGCGACAATCGATGTAGTCTATGATCTGCTTCATATGATGGGCCGTGATGACATTTTGGTCGGTCTAGGGGACATGATCGCATTGAACCAATCTGACCCAATTTTTCCAATAGTTGGAGATTGCAAGTACATCACGGCGATTCCCCAAGGATGTGGTGGATTTATTGATTCCGACACGCTCTATGGTTTTGCTCGCGACCTCCCGAGAAGCCCTCGCAGGTATATATCAAAATGAAATGATGACACTCATTATAGATATTATATCATGTAATTTCGGTTTGAAATTCCTAACAAATATTTATACAACGCTATGATAAGATCAGTTTTGAGGAAGATAAATATGTACATATTTAATTATGCAGATACACTACGCATAACTCAATGGCACATGGAGCTCCAAGGGACACTGATCGGCCTGAACTCCGACAACCTCTGGCAACTGAAGTGTGGCAAAATCTGACCAAATCTGACAATGGAGTGACTAAAATCACTGTCCTGACCAATGGACCGTTGACTAACTTAGCCAAAATCATCTCATCAGATAAAAAATCATCCTCATTAATCAAGGCAAGAACATTCTCTTACTTTCTCTAATAAAATTTCATCAGGATATAATTAAGATGGCTTGTTATGTAAACTGCAGGAAGTTTACATTGTGGGCGGACATATAACTAGTGAGAAATCAGACAACGGGAACACATTCACGGTTCCTTCGAACCCATATGCCGAATTCAATACGTTTCTTGATCCTTTAGCAGCTAAGACGGTTCTTGAATCCGGTCTAAATATCACACTCATCCCTCTTGCAACCCAACGCAAGTTAATTTCTTTCCAAACAATTCTTAATAGACTCTATTCTTCAGCAAAAACACCAGAAGCTCGATTTGTGGAACGGCTGCTTGCTAGATTGCAAACTCTTCATCAGAATCACAAGAGATACACGCACATGGTAAACCTCATATTGTTTCATATTAGACAAAAATGATTTGGCCTTTAATGTTTTCTTTAGATTTAGAAGTTATAATAGTGTGTTTTCCTTGGAATGGAACCACACGTTTATGTGTTTTCTTTCTAAAATGTAAATGCAAATGCTAATACGCGAACAAAAAGAGAACTTTCCGTTTGTGTTTCGCGTTTTTGTTGTTTATAATTGTTAAATTTACCTTAAACTGTTGTTGCAGGACATGTTCTTAGGAGAAATTCTTGGAGCAGTTTTCTTGGGAGGCGATCACGCTTCATTGAAGCCGAAGCTGCGAGTTGAGCACATAAAAGTAATTGCTGAAGGGGATGAATCAAAAGATGGTCAGATATTGATCGATAAACTACGCGGAAAACAAATAAATGTACTCGAAGGAGTAGATTCGAGAGGATGCTATGAGAGTTTTGCTTCTAGACTCGATGAAAAGAAACAATCTGCAGTCATAGGAAGCTTTGAAGAACAAAGGAAGAAATGGAACACTCCACCAAGTTGACAACAACAACAACAAAAAGATATACCTACTAAACGGCTGGAAAATTTGATTGAATTTTATGGGTACGGTCCGTAACTTACGTACAGTAAAACCTCTATAAATTAATAATGTTGGGACCGAGATAATTTATTAATTTAGGAAGAATATTATTTTATCAATAAATTAATAATTAGGGTTAATTAGTGGAATAATAGGTTTGAGCATCTAAATTAATAAAGTAGCATGTGTAATATGGAAATTAAGTAAGTAACAAAGAAAAAATTAAATTTGACTAATTTACCAAAAATAAATTCAATTCAAGTTGTCAAAATTCATCACACTTAATGCTAATTTATTTTTAATAAATAATTCATCTAATTTTTTTGAAATTGACATATAAAGAAAACATTTATTTTTCTTGTTTTTCTACATAATACATTTATTCAAAATAGCCTTAGTCTTTTACTTATTGGAATAATTAATTATTATTTGAATAGATAAATTATATAGTGAACTATATCACAAATTGGAAACTATGAATATATTATTTATATAGTTAATTTTTTTACAAAATGTTAACTATACTACTTATATTTAGTCATAGGATAATTCAATATTATATACATATATATATATATATAACTATATTTAAATGTAGTTAGTTATATATCCATGTGTAGTTAGCTAAAAATAAACAATAATTATTTATATAGTTAATTTTATTCACAAACAATCAACTATACTTGTTATATTCAACAATAGTTCAATATTTTATTAGTTAAATATATTCATAAATAGTTCACTATTACGCAATTTTAGTGTGAAATTCATTATATCAAGCAAAAAGTTAGTTATATTATAAAGTTCACTATTTTTATTTAAATACAAATAATGAAATAATTCACTATTTATTTTAATAGTTTCTAATTTGTTATATAGTTTATTATATAATTTATCTATTCAAACAATAATTAATTATTATGAAAGGTAAAAAAACTATACCTATTTTGAGTAATCATATAATGTAGAAAAAAGAAAAAGAAATATATATTTTTTTCAACGAAATGTTTTTCTTTATATGTTAATTTTAAATTTATTTCTACATGAAATTATTATTTATTTATTTATTACAAATAAATTATTCTAAATAAATTAGCATTAAATGTACTGAAATTTGACAACATTAGCATTAAGTGTGATGAAATCTGATAAGATTAATTAAATTTATTTTTGATACACTAGTCAAATTTAATATTCTCTTTGTTAGTTACCTAATTTTCCAATTACACATGTTACTTTATTAATTTACATGTTAAAACATATTATTCCACCTAATTTCTCTAATAATTATTAATTTATAGAGAGAAATCCGTTTTAGGTAAGATTTTTCTTAATTTATTTTTTCGAATAATGTTATATTATGGAATTTAATGAATCTATTTGCAAATTGGTGAAATTTTGATTAAAATTTTTGATTATCGCAATAGAGTAGATGATATTATCATAATAGACGATCAAACTAAAATTGTATACTATGTATAAATTTTAGAAAAAATCATAGTTATTATCCCTAATGTCGATGAATACATTTAGAAAGCGTTATTATAAAGAATCAATTATTTTGCCTATAATTTTTACAAGTTTATGGTAAATATCGAAAAAACAATTATAAAAGTTTTTGATGTAACACTTAAATTAAAAGATAAGGTCTAATGAGATTTTCATTTTTAAGTTAAAACAAAAATCACTAAAACCATGTTTAGTACATTATCATATATATATATATATACATAATTATATATGATTATTAATTTATACTATTATTGGGATCATATTTTACATAGGAGTTTCAAAAAAATTATTATCTTATCATTTTATTAAATTGAGTTGATTTTTACATTGGCCCGACTCGGGACCGGGATAATTTATTAATTTATGGTGTTTATTAATTTATCGAGGTTCTACTGTATTATTATTTTCAGAAATTGTTTAGAAACTTCAATGCTTTGATTAGACAAGCTCCAGTTATTAGTACAAAGCTCTCTTTAATTTATTGGTTCTGATCAAAGAAATGAGAACTTGAGAAGTTGAGATGTTTCTCAAACACAAGAATCGTCACTTTCATCTTTTGAGGTAGGATTAATAATAAGAGACGGATGTGTAATGCAAATTATGCAATTATTTATTTAGCCATAGATATAATTTTTAAAACTATTAGAATATGCAATTATTTATTTAGCCATAGATATAATTTTTAAAACTATTAGAATCTCCATTCTTATTAAAAGACAAGTCACTTTAGTTAGTCTAATTAATTGTTATAATTTGATTGGTTTAAAATGATGACATAAATTGAAAAATGATCACCCTAAAATCATTGGATAACTAAAACAAAAATACATATATTAAGCTTTAATGGGGTTTGAATCAACTGCTGCTACTACTACTAACCTTGAGATTTAGTATATATAGACTTATAACATAAACACACATAATATATATATTAAATAAAAAATTTATAGATCTAGTATATTTTCAATTGATTATACCATACGTGTAAAGTATATCATACTAGAGGAATATAGTGATGAGGTCGATTGATTTATAATAGCCACAATTGAATCTATTGATGTTTTATGATTTTATGTATAAATTTTGTTACATAATATTCATTTCCGCATATGGTGCGGGCAAGTCACCTAGTTTTTTGTATTTGTGATTTGAAGCTTAACTATTTAATGCCTAAAATTTAGATTTTGATGTGATTTTCGTTTAATCCGGTGCAATGTATCAAATTAGCAGTAGATACATATATACTCATAAAATGTCTTAATTCAGAATTTATACGTGACATTATAATGTTCGTCATAAATTTATACCCATAAAATATTAGATCGTACCCTTTTCGATGTTGTATTGTTTGGTCAATTATAACTTGAGGATTTATTTGTCAAATTAAAAGTTGGGGCTCTGTTTTGCAAACAATTTTAAGTTGGGGGATCCTTTCTAAAGTTCATTTTCATTTTCCTTTTCTTTCCCTTCTTTTGTCACATTCATTTCCCTTGTTCATCCACAAATGTTAGAGGGGCTTTTAGGGGCTTTTAGATTCTAAAAAAAAATCTGAATCCCGCTCCCAACTGAAATTCAAAATTCGAAATTTGATTCGGTCAAGCCAACCGTTGTAATCTCATTTTATTCTCTCACTCTAATTCCTTTTCGAGAAACCCAAAGGATACTTTACTCTCTCTTCCTCCTCTCAAAACCCTAATTTCTCTCTTTGTAATCGCCTCTCTTCTCTCAGTTTCTCCCTCAGAAACTCGCTCGATCCCCTCCCATGGCTTCCAATCTCCCGCTGCAAAGCAGCAACAACGTCAATGTCGCCAAGGCGAAGACGAAGACCAAGGCTCCGGCATCCAAAGCCGGGAAGACTATCGAAGAGATGTATCAGAAGAAATCGCAGCTCGAGCACATCTTACTCCGTCCTGATACTTACATCGGATCCATTGAGAAGCATACCCAAACTCTCTGGGTCTACGAGAAGGAAGAAATGGTTCACCGTCTTGTGACCTACGTTCCTGGTCTCTACAAGATATTCGACGAGATCCTCGTCAATGCTGCTGATAACAAGCAGAGGGATCCGTCCATGGATTCTCTCAAAGTTGTGATCGATGTTGAGCAGAATCTCATCAGCGTCTGTAACACTGGAGATGGAGTTCCCGTAGAGATCCACCAGGAGGAAGGCGTTTATGTTCCTGAAATGATATTCGGGCATTTGCTGACAAGTAGTAACTACGATGACCATGAGAAGAAGACTACTGGTGGAAGAAACGGCTATGGTGCTAAGCTTACCAACATCTTCTCCACTCAATTCACCATTGAGACTGCAGATGGCAAAAGACAGAAGAAGTACAAGCAGGTAGATCTGTGGATGATTTTGTCATGTATCGAGAATTGCTAGATTATGGATGATTTGACATTGTTTTCCTCTCTTACTGATTTAGCATCAATTGCTAGATTTACGATGGATGATTTGACATTGTTTAGGTGTTTGAAAGCAATATGGGGAAGAAGTCTGAACCTGTGATTACCAATTGCAACAAGACTGAGAACTGGACCAAGGTTACTTTCAAGCCTGATTTGACCAAGTTTAGCATGACTGAGTTAGAAGACGATGTGGTTGCTCTCATGAGTAAACGTGTATTTGACATCGCTGGATGCTTGGGGAAGACTGTCAAGGTTGAGCTGAATGGCAAAGGAGTTCCAATCAAATCATTCAGTGATTATGTTGATCTTTACCTAAGCGCAGCCAATAAATCAAGGACGGATCCTCTCCCAAGGTTTGTTTGTTGTTCTTGCCTTACTTACCAATAAATCATTACTGTGTCTCTTGGGATTGATTTTGATTCTGTTGTGTTTTAGGATGACTGAGAAAGTGAATGAGAGATGGGAGGTTTGTGTGAGCTTAAGTGAGGGACAGTTTCAGCAGGTACATATAATTGGTTGGCTCTTCCTTTCAAGGATGAAATATTGAGTAAAATGTTTTCTTCTTCTGCAATCAGGTCAGCTTTGTCAACTCCATAGCCACAATCAAAGGTGGAACTCATGTTGATTATGTCACCAGTCAGATCACAAACTACATTGTTGGTATTGTGAACAAAAAGAATAAAAACGCCAATGTGAAGACTCATAATGTGAAGAACCATCTCTGGGTATTTGTCAATGCTCTGATTGACAATCCTGCTTTTGATTCTCAAACAAAAGAAACACTGACTCTTAGACAGAGCAGCTTCGGATCAAAATGCGAACTCTCAGAAGATACTCTAAAGAAAGGTATGCGTGTGTTTAATCATCTGTCTTGTTGGGACAGTGATACAACTGGTTTCTAGAAGAGTTCATAAATTCCTTTGTATATTTCATCTTTGTTCTAGTTGCAAAATCTGGAGTAGTAGAGAATTTGCTCTCATGGGCAACTTTCAAGCAGAGCAAAGAACTAAAGAAAAGCGACGGAGCCAAAACTCAGAGGGTTGATGTTGAGAAGTTGGAGGATGCAAACCAGGCTGGAGGGAAGGACTCCCAAAAGTGTACGCTGATTTTGACCGAAGGAGATTCGGCTAAGGCTCTTGCTGTAAGTGGTTTGATCTATCCTCACTGTGCTTTTTACCATGCACAGATTCACCCACCTCTCGATTTTTACCTTGACATTCCTCATACATACAGATGGCGGGACTGTCTATTGTGGGTCGTGACTACTATGGTGTGTTTCCCCTTCGAGGAAAGTTGTTGAATGTAAGGGAAGCCAGCACCACTCAGATTACTAACAATAAGGAGATTGAGAACATCAAGAAAATTCTTGGGCTCAAGCAACATATGAAGTACGAGAATGTTAACTCATTGAGATATGGCCATATGATGATCATGACTGATCAAGTAAGTTTACCGTCTCCTTCCTATCCTTACCTTCAGTGCATTATTCAAATGTTTGTGGCTGTGCAAGATAATGTCTCTATGTATATGTCCTTGACAAAATCTTCATTTTGTTCAGGATCATGACGGTTCCCATATAAAGGGGCTCTTAATCAATTTTATCCACTCTTTCTGGCCTACACTACTCAAGGTTCCCTCATTCCTAGTTGAGTTTATAACACCCATTATCAAGGTAATGCATTCTTGCATACTGTCTTATACTGTGTGAACATTGTAGACAAAAGAATGTTACAACTGACCTGATAATATCGAATTCAGGCTACGCACACCACGAGTAAAAACGTACTGTCATTTTACTCCATGCCTGAGTACGAAGCCTGGAAAGAAAGTCTAAATGGTAATGCAACCGGGTGGAGGATTAAATACTATAAGGTTTGCTTTCTGATTGTAACTAATAAGAGAGCACATTTGGAAACTGTCCAAGTCCTCTGTGTATACTGATCGCCTTATGTTATTCTATCCAGGGGCTGGGTACAAGTACGTCTAAGGAGGGCAGAGACTACTTTGGTAATCTTAGTCTTCACAAGAAGGATTTTGTGTGGGAGGATGAACAAGATGGAGAAGCTATTGAACTGGCATTTAGTAAGAAGAAGATCGAAGCCCGAAAAAGCTGGCTTCTGAACTTTGACGTATGGATGATAGTTGATTTATCTAAAGACATTCTGTTTTTTTGTTTTGCTTATTATTTGTACCTGTTCTGATGTCTCTGTTTTCAACCAGCCTGCCAATCAGCTTGACCAGAAGGAACAGAAGATTACGTACAGTGACTTCGTGAACAAAGAACTTATCTTGTTCTCCATGGCTGATCTTCAGAGGTCAATTCCCTCAATGGTCGATGGCCTCAAACCGGGTCAGAGAAAGATACTTTTCTGTTCATTCAAGAGAAACTTCACTAGGGAAGCCAAGGTTGCCCAATTCTCTGGTTATGTGTCAGAGCATTCAGCTTATCACCACGGCGAGCAGAGTCTTGCTAGCACCATCATCGGAATGGCCCAGGATTACGTTGGTAGCAACAATATCAACCTGCTTCAGCCAATAGGTCAATTTGGTACACGAACTTCGGTAAGTACAGTTGATAGAGAACTTTTGTTGTTTATCTTTGCTGGTACTCATACTTGACTGTGTCATAGGGTGGGAAAGATGCAGCCAGTGCAAGATACATTTTCACTATGCTCTCTCCAGCAACGAGGGTCTTGTTTCCCAAGGATGATGATGTCCTTCTTAATTACTTGAATGAAGACGGGCAAAAGATAGAGCCAACTTGGTAGTTTTTTGCTCATCTCATGTACATTTGTTGTTTTTCTCTTGTTAAGACTAGTTAACTTAATATGTTAATGCTTGTTAGGTACATGCCCATCATTCCAACAGTACTGGTCAATGGCTGTGAAGGCATTGGAACAGGGTGGAGTTCTTTCATACCAAACTATAACCCGAGAGAGATTGTTGCAAATATAAGGCGTCTACTTAATGATGAAAGTATGGTGCCTATGGATCCTTGGTATAGAGGGTTTAAAGGAACTATTGAGAAGACTGCAACCAAGGAAGCTGGGTCTAGCTACACGATCACTGGTGTATATGAGGAAGTCGATGACAGCACTATTCGTATTACGGAACTACCAATTAGAAGGTGGACTGATGATTACAAGGTGTTCTTGACTGCAATGAGGACAAATGGTTTTCTCCAGGTACAATGCCTGCTTTAATCAGAAATTGTGGTAGTATTCTTTCTATTTTTCTTTCTGATTCATTCTTCTTCTTTCTGCAGTTTAACGAGTACCATGACGATGCATCTGTGGATTTTAAGATTATATTGAGTGAAGAGAACATGACGGTGGCTCGACAAGAGGGCTTTCTGAAAACATTCAAACTCACCACAACAATCGGTACAACCAATATGCATCTCTTTGATGAATACGGTGTGATCAAGAAATATGCAACTCCAGAACAAAGTAAGAACAGATCCAAATTTGCTCATTCAGTTTTATCTTCTCCAGAAGTTATACTAAATTTTACATCTCATCATCTTGCAGTCCTTGAGGAGTTTTTCAACCTCAGGTTTCAATACTATGAGAAGCGAAAGGTTAGAAAAAAATCTTAAGTCTCTTAGTGGCTTTAGATATGAAGGCATTGGTCTAACAATAATAACTGTCTGATGTATACAGAAAATAATGTTGGAGAATCTGGAACTGGAGCTGCTGAAACTAGAAAACAAAGTGAAGTTTATTCTTGGAGTTGTGAGTGGAGAGATCAAAGTGAACAATAGGAAGAAAGCTGATCTTGTTGAAGAGTTGAAACAGAGAGGGTTTACACCATTCCCGAAGAAGTCCAAGCCCGTAGAAGCTGCAGTTGCTGGGGCAATTGATGCAACTGAAGAAGCTGAAGAAAGCTCAGATGCTCCAAGCTCCACGTTCATACCTGGGTCAGAGTATGACTACCTATTGTCCCTGGCTATAGCAACGTTGACTCTAGAGAAAGTCAATGCGTTACTTGCGGACAGAGATAAAATGAAGGAAGAAGTTGAAGACTTGAAGAAATCTACAGCTAGGTCTCTCTGGCTCAAAGATCTTGCGGCTCTTGAAGTTGCACTTGACGTATGGATCCACAACCCTTTTATATAACTACATAGGCGTTATTGACTATCACTTATTCGTTGACACATGTCTCTCTGTCCTTTGTGTTACAGAATATAGATTTGGCTGATGCTAAAGCCGAAAAAGAGAGAAAGTTAGCACAGGAGATAGCCAGGGCTAAGGCAGGAGAACCAGCAAAGGGTCGAAAACCAGGAGCCCCAAAGAAACCAGTTGCATCGAATAAACCTGTTGCAACAAAGAAAGGAAGTAAATCAGAAACAATAGAGGTCCCCACCAATTCAGCTATGGACACAGGTTAATACCCTACTCAAGCCAGTCATTGCGTATTTTGTTTTTCTTGTATGGATCTAATATGACATTGGAAATCTTTTCTTGATTATTAAAGATAACAATGTAGTGGAAGTGGCGAAACCGAAAGGTAGACAAGGAGCCAAAAAGAAGGCTGCAAAGGGAAAGGTGAGAGTGTATCTTGTCTTAATTGTTTCAGATTCTTTCTTTGTGATGAAAAACCAATATAACCATAAGTGATTAAAACGATGGGGTGGGTTTTTGTTAAGCAGGAGGAGGTTGATGAAGATGAAATGATGGATCTAGCTTCAAGGCTTGCTCAATACACTTTTGGCTCCGTGCCTGAGAATTCAAACGGTAAGATTTTTAACAAAGTAAACCATAGAATTATTAAAAAGGTCAATGCTGAACTTATAATAATCTTGCGCTTCTGCAATTGTATGACAACAGAAGAAACAGCTGAAACGTCGAAAGCAATAGCTGTGGAGGATGAAAACAAGGTGGTGGAGGTTCCAGAGGCCAAAAAAGGAAGAAAAGCGGCGGCGAGTAAGGCTGCAAAACCACCGGCAGCACCAAGAAAACGAGGGGCAGCGGCGAGCAAGAAGCAGGAGGAGGTAGTGACGATAGTGTCGCCGGAGAAGAAAGTGAGGAAGATGAGATCATCTCCATTTAACAAGAAGAGTGGCTCAGTGATGGCTGCAAATAAGGAGAAAGAGAGTAGCAGTGAGATTGTGGAGGAGAAACAGAGGCCTCAAAGAGCAAACAGGAAGCCAATGACGTTTGTCTTGAGTGATTCCGAGTCCGACTCTGGTAATGATTCTGAGTTTAACGACAGTGAAGACGACATTGAAGACGACATTGAAGACGACGAGTAGAGAGAGCAAAACAAGAAGAGTGGTTCTTTGACATTTTCCTCATTATGTTGGTTTAGACTTGGTCTGGTTTTTATTACTCTGGTACTCAATATTTACAATGTCCTTTTGTAAAGCCCAATAAACGACTTGCCAAGTTTGAAAGCCAAGCCTAACGAAACTAAAAAAATTAAAATTTTGAAAGCAAACAAGGCCCAGCTTTTGCGAGATATTAAAGTTGTTCATACGGAAGTACTTCCAACTCCAACATGCGTTGCCTTCCATTGTATTTTTGACGGTTACGAATTATTAAATGAAACTGTTTTAATTGACCATTCTTTTCATAATTGTAAATGCATAAAACTTTTGTTTTTCTTTTCCAGCCAACACAGTTAATTTGTTTAACAGTCCGTAATTGATTACTTAATTCGGAAGAGAAAATTTAATAAAAATAATACCAACGAATATGATTCTGGCTGAATAGACTAAACAACATGTTCAAGAATTTAAATTACAAAATATCAAAGAAACGAGAAATAGTAAAATCTGTTTCGGATAAAATCAAACTCTTCTAAGAGATTAGAAAAACATGTAATTCATCTAGTCTCGATATCTTGATCGACTATTCATATTGTCTCAAAATCTTCACATTGTATACTGATTTTTGTACATGTAATTATAATTTTTTATTCCATTTGTGGTCTCTAGCTTGGGATTTACATATGTTGTTGGTCGAGTTGTGACCTCTTATGTAATCTGAACAACGTGTCATTAATATTACTTCAGATGAAAAAAAAAGCATAACCACAACCCTTATATTTAGCAAATTGACCCTTATACATTTCGTTTAAAAGAAAATTTATATATTTCGTTTACGTTTACAGGAAAAGAGAAGTAAAGTATTTTAAATTTTAGTTTTTGTGATTTGGTGCCTTTATAAGAAATATTAAATTTTAGTTTTTTAGTTTAATGTTTTTAATAAAATCGTTTTTTAAATTATATTAAATTGTATAATATAAAAAAGTAAAATTTTACATACATTTTGCTAAACCCCATTGTATCGGATTCAAACTTTCATCGTATAGAGATGTTAAAACTTAAAAGTAAGACT
Source organism: Arabis alpina (assembly GCA_900128785.1). Classification (NCBI taxonomy): domain Eukaryota; kingdom Viridiplantae; phylum Streptophyta; class Magnoliopsida; order Brassicales; family Brassicaceae; genus Arabis; species Arabis alpina. Next base: position 17,015,171 of record LT669795.1, read on the forward strand.
AGTTTGGAATTCAAACGTATATATAATAATCGTTAAATGATGAAACCGGATAGTTTGTACAATTTGTAGTTTAATAGAAGCATTGTAATAAAATAAATAGTATAAAAAATAAGAAAATTGTTTCTTAAAGATGTGCGAAATTGTAATTGTTATCCCTTAATTAAATTACACAAAAAATTGTACTGGTTATCGAATATTGACTTTAGCTAAAGTTTTATTTTCAATACGTAATCGTTACGATTACTAATACAAAGCCGAATCCATCCGACAAAACAAAATGTCAGATTCAGATTTCGTTATAAAAGGTATGAGAAAACTGAAACTCGCATCCAAAAACAATTTTATTAAACTTTCTAATGGATTTTTTTTTTTAGTTTTGCTTAACCTAATAGTTATTGGCACATAAAATATTGTTATATACTATGTTAACCAAAATTTTTGGGATATAGACCATGAATCTATAGTCTTCTTTCATGAATTTTTTTAGAGAGTGTGAGACACGCGCACGACCTTTTTCTCTCTAGCCCAAGTCGAAGAGCCGCCGCCGTTCAAGCTTCTTCTACCGGAATAAAGCACGGTGGTCCTCCTCCTCCGACTAGGGTGAAGAAGAAGACGGTCTCCCCCCTCACCGGTGTGTCCTTTCACCGGAGAAGCCAACTACCTCCTCTCTCCCCCCCCCCCCCACCTCACCCTATCCTATCAACCCACAATATCAGCACTCCCCCTCTCGCACTCAAGCTCCCCCACCGCAGACAGAGACCGGAAAACTCCACAGCTCTGCATGGCACCAGATCTGATGGAGACATCCGATTTCTCGCACCTCTTCACCGAATCCGAGATCCCGTCACCTTCGCTAACCACCGTCAATCGACGATGTTAGAAGCAGCTCGTCTTCGCTTGTGGATCCCCCGACGATCTCAACCCCTCCAATACCACCAGACCCACCGCCGTTGACAATCGTCTTAAGTCCGATTTCTCCTCCCCCTCCTTACATGTCCCTGAATTTGAAATCTTATCTCCACCACCACCGTCGCATCTCTCTGGCATGGGATCGACGACCACTCACCCCACATCCCACCCCTTCCTTTACCCGAACCCGTCGAACCTCTTCTAACCACCGACCTTCATCGATCCAACCTAGGAATTTTGGTGGGCTCTGTTGGACTGCTGAAATTAATGGGCTTTCAGGCCCAAGATGATGTTTTTGGTAATGGCTTGGATTTATCAATCAGGTCAATTATGTTGCTCCGATGGCGCCAACCCTCTTTGGAGGTGTTTATCGACCACTCAAACAACCACCTTGGTGGTGCTGTCTCTGAGCACTCGGACAACTACCAACATCCTCATTCAACCGTCACAAACAATCACCGGTTTAAGCTACTTGGTATCACTTTACAGCTCGTCGAACTTGGTAAAATCCTCTCTTCGAATTATAATTGTAAATTTAGGCAATTAAGGTCTTTTGTTATTGTTGTTGTCTACGGAGCTAGAGTTTCCTCACGACTATCATTGCTGGCCAACGACCACCTATCAATAGAGACGGTATCCTATTCCCGATCTCAAACCCCTCTAACGGGGTGTATAAACGTCGGTCCAAAACCCGACCATTTGCTGCTCTCTCGAGCTTTCGTCTTAGGGTCTCTCGTGAAGCTTCTCCATGAGTTTCTTCACAATGCCGAGCAAGTCTCGCCCCTTAACGTCTCTATCTTTCACTTTATCGCTATGTTGTCGTTATTTGTATCGCCGTCGAGCATGCCTCCAGTTGTAAACCTCTTCACATTTTAGTTTAATATAAGTGTTTTGACCCAAAAAAAAAAGACCATGAATCTATTTGGATCAAGGAGTTACATGTTAAATTAGTCGTTTCTCCCTCATCGATGCAACTCAAAACATATCGAAACATAATTAACCATTTGGTAACTTCTCCTAAATAGTTATTTGCATATGAAATAATTACACTTTATAAAAAAAAATACTATTATCATTGTTATATATATTATATATATTTATTTATTTTAAAATAAATTTGTTACCAATAACATTTGGGCCTAGGCATGTAATTTCATAGTCTACTTAGATGGAAAACCAGCGTGCTGAAATATTATTTTTTTCGTTGATAGTCCTCGAATTTGAAACATTTCTGACGTTTTATTTTAGGTGGTCAAATGGTAGATACGGTGTAACTGTAAACTATAAAGATGCCGGATCGATAAGATATTGATCCAAAGAAGAATGTTTGAGGTGATCGTTCATTATTATTACTAGGCATGACCACGGTTACAGTTATTGCGGTTATGGTTTATTAACCACTGGTTACGGTTATCAATTTCTTTTAACCTTAACCTTAACCATTTAATATACGGTTAAAAAGGTTACGGTTACGGTTATATACGGTACGGTTACGGTTAGATACGGTTAATATTTAGGTTATAATTATATAACTATGTAACTTTTTGAAAATAAATATTTAAACAATAATATTATGGAAAATATATTTTAAAAAGTCATGTCGTGCAATCGTGGGAAATGGTACTAAAATTCTAAAACAAACGGCAAATAATTTATCTTAACAAAGTCAATTAGTCAAAATCATTTATATTGTGTAACCTAAACGACCATATTTTATTTCAAATTTAAGTAAATCTTTGAGTTTAACTAAAATATAACATAATTCACGATATTCTCATCAAATTAGTTAGATACCATGTTTATAGGCATAACATTATTACCACGATCTTTTTTTTTTGTTACACTTAATAGTTTTTCTAATTTTATTTATTTTTATTGTAAATTTGATGTGTTTTAATATTATTTATATTAGTTAGAAAATAATCAATTTAGCACATTCAGTTTTAATATTTAGTTATTATTGATTTAATTTTTTCTAATTAAATATTATAAAATTAGACTCGATAAATATTGATTACACATAATTTTACTATGTCATATTTATCATACATAATTAATTATACATAATTTATTTTTTATTTTAAAATGGTTACGGTTAATATTTTAACCTTACGGTTAACCGACAGTTTTAATATAATTACAGTTAAATAACGGTTACGGTTAACGATTACGGTTTAACCATAACTAATCAACTTTTATTTTTTCAACTATTTAATACGGTTACGGTTTGGTTACGGTTTAAAACGGTACGGTTAGATTTTGGTCATGCCTAATTATAACCGAAGAAAAGGAGAAAAAACCCGAAGAAGAGGTTCCATATGCCCAATTTAGCTTTTCATTATTCATATAGGGATACAATTCATGATAAGCAGTTTATGAGAAAAAAATATTAATAAACAAAAGTAAAAAAAAATGAAAATAGAACCTATTGCATCAGCATGGTATGCATTAGTGGTCGAAAATAATTGTCTGAAATATCTGAACGAGTTATTTTCATACTAAACTACTCAGGTTTTCCTCAACATTTTACTTTATCAACTCAACTAATAAAATTAAGGGTTAATTAGCTTAATAATAGGTTTTTGATTCAAAATTAAGTATCTAACATTATAGGAGAGAAAATTAAGAAAGTAACGGTGAGAATAAAATAATAGACAATTTTACCCCTATTAAATGTGATAATTATTGACATAAAAAATAAATCTCTGAAAATCTTTTTCCTTATAAAATATTATTCTCATCAATGATCTTTCTATACTTGCTCTCTGCAATAAAAAAAAAGTTAGGTAAAAAACAGTCATACATTACATAACAATTTAATAATATAGTTGACTATTTTCGAGACTATATATATTATTGATTTTTGGAAAGATAGTTGACTATATTTTGTAACTATGATTTGAAAATATAGTTAACTATTTTTCACGAAATAATCATAATTTTAAAATAAAGTTAAGTATTTTTATAACATAATTGTCTACTCTACAAATAGTGGACTATATGAAAACGTTGTTATAATAATTACTTATTTAAACAAAAATAGTTAACTATATGTTCAGAATGTAGTGCCCATTATAATTTGCGTAGTAAAAAATAATAACATACATAGCGAACTATTATCAGAAACGTAGTTATGTATTATAGATTGTATAATGAAAATAACATATATAGCTAACTATTATGAGAACTATGGTTACCTGATTTTCGAAAATAGTTAACTCTATCGATCTTCAGCGGTAGCTCAGATTGACAAGGAGATGAGATGATAATGGGGAATTTAACGTTGGACAACGAGAAGACATACAATCTTAATCCATGCCTGGAGATTTTGATATATGATAATTGATTTTATGGATCACTTGAAAAAGATGAGATCGATTATGATGTTTGTGTAAGAAGAAAAGAAAATTAATAAGACGAAAAGGAAGAAACAATGAAAGAAAGAAAAGGAAAAAAAAAGTGGCTGAGAAGAGAAGAAGAAAAAAAGGCATGGAAAGAAGATGAGGAAAAGAAGATTAGGTTTTGGTAAATTTAATTTTTGATTTTTGTTTTCTTTAATAATAGTTATAAATTAATGATGGGTAATATTGTCATTTTGTTTGAGGTGAATGTTATTCACTTAATTTTTTATTTATTTTAGTATTAGATTCTTAATTATGGACCCAAAACCTATTATACATCCCAATTTCCCTAAAATTAAACACAATCATCTAGATACATATAATATAAAAACGTTGTATAAAAAAGCAAAATAACTAAAACGAAATTAAACTAAACAGCAAAAATATGACATGTTAGAAGAGTGAATTGTGTTTGCGCATATGGACAAAAGACTATGGATACTGGAAATTTTGCATTCTAATGTGTTGGTTTATAAGAACAACTTGTTTTGAGATATTTGTCCTAAAAATAATAGAAAAATGAAACATATTTGTGTTGGGAGTGACTTTTCTTGTTATAGAATATACAAATAAAAACATAACCTGAGAACGAATAGTTAAACTCTATATAAACATGAGATAATTACTCAAATAACTTTTTTAGATATAGGTTTTACTCAAATAAATTAATTTTTTAATTCAAATATTTGACATTAAAAATACCCCAAATTTGTTTATTAATGAAAATGCCATTATTCTTTTAGAAAAAAAAAACAATATAAAACTAAAAAAAAAAAAAATCAGATTTCACGAAACCTCTTCTTCTTCTCCTTCGGCGACTCCGAGCGATTTCGTCTCCGGCGACGAGATTTGTTGCGTTTGACGGTAAGTTTTGAAACGAATCATGAGTTTTCTTCCTCTCTATCATTCACGAGTGTTTTGGGTTAGATTTATGAACTTCAATATGTTCTTCGTTCATAAATTTCGAAATTCCGGCGAAGGAAAGTTCCGGCGAGTGTTGGGGTTTCGTTTTCGTGCATTGTAGAGAGGTAATCTCTTGATTCTAACCGGTTTCGTTTGAGTGTATTAAAGTTTTGTAAAATCACGTTCTGGTCTAGATCTAGATTTTTCTCAGATCCAGATTCTTACGTTATGGTAGACTTATTTCTATGGGGAAAAACATACATTACGGTAGATTTATAATAGACGTTGTGGTAGACTTATTTCTATGAGATGCAGACGTTGTGGTAGACTTATTTCTATGAGATGTAGACGTTGTGGTAGACTTTTTTCTATGAGATGCAGACGTTGTGGTAGACTTATTTCTATGAGATGCAGACGTTGTGGTAGACTTATTTCTATGAGATGCAAACGTTGTGGTAGACTTATTTCTATGAGATGCAAACGTTGTGGTAGACTTTTCAACTCTTGATCTGCTAATGAATGAAATCTTTTTTGACGTTGTGGTAGACTTTTTGCAAAGAGATACAAACATTATGGTACACTTTTCGACTCTGAAGCTGCTAATGAATGAAATCTTTTTTGGCTAGTTAGGATTGTGTTTCAGTCAAAGATGTTCTAATTTCCATGAATTTCTTTACAGGTATTCTTTGTACGTGCAATGCGTAACCGCATGAAGATTGTAAAGAACATCCAAAAGATCTTGAAGATGGTCTATACACCATTGTTTCTTGTTGTATTTAGGTAGTATTTGGTTGATCTTTGTATTGTTTAACATGCTTATTCTCCTATACGGCCTTATGGTTATGTAGCATCAAGTCCTCAACCTCACCCGTATATATGGCATGTAAGTCCTTAATGGTAGATTTATTTTTAGTGTTATGGTATATTTATTCTATTCAATGGTAGATTGTTTTACTCTGAAACTGCTAATGAATGAGATTTTTTTGGCATATATCAGCTTCGTGCAGCTGATATCATGGATGAGTTACCACGTAATGAGATTGTTCAGTTATCATAGTCAAACCCTCGTGATAGATCCAGTGATTGTTCAGTTATCCCTCGTGATTCGGATGAGATGTATTTTCGTTTGATGGTAGATTTATTTTTATGAGATACAGACGTTCTGATTTGTAATATACGTTATGGTAGATTTATTTCTATAAGATACAATTGTTATGGTAGACTTTTTGCAAAGAGATTCAAACATTTATGGTAGACTTCTATGAACATTTTTTTGTAGTGTAATGAATGAATTGACAACATTTATGTATGGTTAAAACATGGCTTCTGAAATGTCTCTGTAACCATTACAATATCCTTAAAACACGAGTACGAGTTCATATGAAAAGATAGAAAAGATATGAAAATATATAGTACATACTAAATCTATCATCACTTGTATATAAATCTACCATCACTTGCATAATATGCCCCTAGAACTGTACAACCTTTTGAATTGTCAACCAAGAACATCCATCAATTCTTCTCAAAACTCTGACTACCACAAACAAGAATGATTTGTTTTGTTCCCAATTTACCTCCTTTTGTTCAAACCCTAAACCCTAGTTCTTCACCATTGTTGCAGGTTTTTTCGTGCAAATTTGTCTATTTTTAAGGGTAAAATCGACATTTCGCATTCCCTGCAAATAACTCTACCACCTACCAAATAAGTCTACCACCACTATAGTTTCCTAAACATGAAACAAGTCTACCACCAAGGACTATAAGGCTACCGCTGTCACAATAAGTCTACCAAATATCTAATGTGAAAAAAAGTCTACCGTAACTAGGTTGGATAAAAAGTCTACCATCACTCGACCTAGTAAAAAAAAATCTACCACTCCAATTGCTACCAACGCATAAGTCTACCACTGTTGGTCCTAAAAAATAAGTCTACCAGTCAAAGGTTGGTTTCGTTGACCGAAAATACTGAATAAGTCTACCGCTCATTATAAATCTACCACTATTACAATAAGTCTACCACACCTATACACAAAATAAATCTACCACCGCCATAAATAAGTCTACCGCTAACTATAAGTCTACCGCTGCTAAAATAAGTCTACCGTCACTATCCACAATTATAAATCTACCGCTGTTATGACTAAAAATCTACCACCAAAGAAGACAAATCTACCAGTCAAAATAAAATCTACCATCGAAGAAAAATAAATTTACCGTTCAAAATAAGTCTACGAAAATAAATCTACCATTCGACTAATAAGTCTACCGCAAAAAATAAGTCTACCATTGGGTGAATTTAAGTCTACCGCTCAAAACATAAGTCTACCGTTCGGAAACAAATCTACCACCAAAGTGACACAATAAGTCTACCATTCAAAAATAAGTCTACCGCTCATCAAATAAGTCTACGGACTAAAAAATAAGTCTACCAGATCGATAATAAGTCTACCATCGCTGAACGGTAGACTTATTATTTTTAGGCTGGAACTTTTCCCGTCTACGTGTCTCGTTTCATTAATGGCATTTTCGTAAATACGTTTTTTTTGTTATCAAAGGAAAAAGAGTAAAACGGACTAAAAAATAGCCTCAGCAATTAAAATCTAAAAAGGTTGTTTGAGTCAACCCAAAATCTAAAAAGATTATTTGAGTCATCTTCCCTACAAACATTGCTCGACTGTTTTTCTGAGAGTATATATTCTCGTGTGCGCATCTCCTCAGAGATACAATCATATAATAGAACTCTTCATGAGAGTCTCTTCTTGTAATCGATCTGTGCTTTCAACACTATCGCTTTACTCTTCCGATTACGAACGATTGAATCTTTTTATCGATTTGAGAATTTGTGTACGGAAACTAAATGCGGAAATTAACGACACACGATATGTTAACGTGTTCAGCCTCCACTGTCAATGCGACGGCAGCCTACTCACGTCGAGATCTTTCTCGGAAAATCTACTACCACCGGAGAAGAAGAACTTACAAGAACTCTCTCTCTCTTATTTACAATAGTTTTCTCTCTCAACACCAAAACTATAACAAGAGAATCTTGTTTTCTAGACAACTCTAATTTTGCTTATAACAAAGCCGTTAGCCGTTAACCCATCGTTAATCTCCAACGGTGAAAAATAACTTCGCGTCGTCTTTAAGCTCACTTCACATCTCCCTTAACAGAGAGCTACGGCATCGTATTGTTCTTCACGGCCAAAAAACAGAAGACAAAGACTTGGGCCTTTAGACATATGATCACTAAGGTCCAATGACTTAAGTCCCTTAGCATCTAACAAAACTATTCTTTGTAGCCATATGCTTAATCCTCTCATGGTGAATATTATTCTTGGACAAGTCTATGGTACTCTGAGAATCGCAAAAAAACTTCACCTGTTCCTGACAATAACCAAATTCCTCCAACAAACCTCCTAACCTATTGCTTCTTTGACTAATTCATGCATAGCAATATACTCGGACTCAGTCGTCGACAAAGCCACAACCTTATGTAGTTCTAACTTCTAGCTAATAACAGCACCACCAAGAGTGAAAACAAAACTAGTGATCGACCTACTTCTATCCAAATCCGAAGCATAATCCGCAACACAATACCCGTTTAGTTTTAACTCTTCTTTCTTCTGAAACACAATCCTTGTATCAGAAGTCCCTCTCGAATACCTCAATATCCATTTTACAGCTAACCAATGCTCTTTAATAGGCTTCGCCATGTACCTACTAACCACACCCAAAGGATAAGCAACATCTGGTTTTGTACCAATCATTGTGTACATTATACTACCCACTGCATTTGCATACGAAATTGTCTTCATATATTCAGCTTGCTTCTCCAATTCAGATTCAGTGGCTGCCTTTAGCTTAAAATGTGCACCAAGAGGAGTCTTCACTGCCTTAGCTTGATCCAGCTAAAACAACTTCAAAATCTTCTCCACATAACTTCTCTGAGTTAACTCAAGCTTGAATTCTGATTTATTTATGCTTATCTCCATACCAAGAATTTTCTTTGCACATCCCAAGTCTTTCATCTCAAAAACTTCGTTCAACTGCTTCTTAAGCTTGTTAATCTCTTGCTTGTTCTTAGAAGCCACAAGCATGTCGTCCACATATTACAACAAGTAGATATATGATCCATCTGCAAGCTTCTTCACATACACACAACTATCATGAACACTTATGGTAAACTGAATTCCCATAATAAATTGATTGAACTTCTGATTCCATTGCCTAGGACTTTGCTTTAGACCGTATAAAGATTTCTTGAGCAAACACACCCAATCCTCTTTACCCTTCACCTCAAAACCCTGTGGCTGTCTCATGTATATAGTTTCTTCTAAATCACCATGCAGAAACGCTGTTTTAACATCCAATTTTTCCAGCTCCATATCCTCAAGAGTAATCTGATCGACACATGCTTGACAACAGGTGCAAAAACTTCATTATAGTCTATGTCTTCCCTCTGATAAAGCCCATTTGCTACGAGCCTAGCTTTATATCTCGGTGCTTCAACTCCAAAAATACCTTCCTTTCTTGTATACACCCACTTACTACCAATGATCTTTGCCTTTTTAGGAGCCTCCACCAGATTCCATGTTTCATTTTTCTTTAATGATCCCATTTCTTTTCCCATGGCACCATTCCAAAACTCACAATCTTTGTCTCTGATGGCTTCATCGTAATCACTTTGCTTAGGCATTTTTCCATCTACAGTGGCTAAAAAAGCAAATGTCACTAAATGACTCGTTTTTAATCTTACAGGACGAATGATTTCTCTTCTTGCCCTATCGCTGGCCAGAACATGATCTTCTTCACTAGGTGAATTTTCGAAGTCATTCTCAACTTCTTCTAAATCTGCTTCACGATTGGTTTCCGAGATATCATCATAGTGCATCTCATTCTCTGGATTTTCTAATGATACAACTTCACTTGTACTCACCCTAAGCTCCACCTGCTTGCTAACTTCTCCAACTTCTCCTTATTGATCGGTTTTATCCTTTTCATACTTGTACATTTGATCTTCTTTAAAGATCACATTCCTGCTAATAATGTTCTTCTTATCTTTCAACAACCACACCTTAAACCCCTTGACTCTAGCAGGATACCCGATAAACACACCTTTCTTAGCTCTTGGATTCAGTTTTCCATCATTGGAGTGTACATATGTTATACAACCATATCTCTTCAAATAACTGTAATCCAACTCAGTTTTGTACCACATCTCATCTGGAATCCTGCTTTCAATGGCTGTAGAAGAAGACTTGTTGATCAAATGAACCGCAGTACAAGCAGCTTCTGCCCAAAGCGATTTCGGTAGCCCGGATCCAATCAACATACAACGCTCCTTGTCCATTATTGTTCGGTTCATTCCCTCTGCAACTCCGTTCTGTTCCGGAGCGTAAGCCACTGTCTTATGCCTCACTATCCCATTCTCCTTGCACATCAGATCAACATGATTATTACAAAATTCTAATCCATTGTATGTTCTTAGCTTCTTTATCTTCTTATCGGTTTGATTCTCGATCATGATTTTCCATTCATTGAACCTTTGATAAGCTTCATCTTTACCTTTACCTATAATCATCAATCACACTCAATAAAAACTGACAATTGCCTAGAGACTTTGGCACATACGGTGAACCCCACAAATCTGAATGGAGATAATCCAATGGACCTTCTGATGTATGTTTTCCTGTGTTAAAATTCAACTGGTGAGCTTTACCAAATACACAATCCTCACAGAAATCCAGCTTAGCAACCTTTTTCTCATCAAGCAAACCCCTCTTCACCAAGATATCTAGACCCTTCTGACTCATATGTCCAAGCTTGCTGTGTCAGAGATGAGTATCATCAGCTTTCACTTCATTAACGTGCATATCAGGAACTTGTTGACGTCCTTTTTTACACAATCAATAAAGTTTCTGATACCTTTTTCCCTGCAAGATAACTCTTCCATTTTTAACAACCTTCAAAACACCATTCTCTAACCCATGACTACAACCTTTTTCCTCAAGAGTACCTGGTGAAATCAGATTTCTCTTCACATCCGGTATATATCTAACACCAGTTAGAATAACCTCTGAACCATCTTCATTTACCAGCCTTATTGAACCAATTCCTTTCACATTCGACATAGTATCATTAGCCATTCTCACTGAGCATGTCCTTCTTGATTCATCTAGCTCGATGGACACATCTTTCCTCCATGTCATATGATAGGAACAACCTGAGTCTATTATCCACCTTGATTCCAAATCAGAATATGAGACATTCAATACCGCATCAACAAATAACACATCAACTTTCACTTACTGACCATCCATCATAGATGCTTCTCCACGTTGAAAAATGCCTTTGTTGTTATCATTTCCTCTCTTAGGACACTGCATTTTGAAATGACCAAATTCACCAAATAACTAACAAGATTTCTTAGCGTTTTCGATGTCTTTACATTTCTTGTTCTTAAACTCAAAGGCCTGCTTCTTACTTTCTGATTTTGACCATTTGGAACCAGGTCTCTCCTTGATAAACAAGCTCTCTGCAATAGCCTTTTGTTCTTTTACACGAGCACCATATTCAATCTCTTTTGACTTGATTACAGAAATAACCTCTTGTAGTGTCAACGTTAACTTGCTATACCTTGATGTATCCTTTAAACCATCAAATTGTTGAGGTAAAGACATTAAGAGCATCACCGCTTGATCATCATCAGAGACAATAATCTTTGCATTCTCTAGATCAACGATTATCTTCAAGAATTCATCTACGTTCCTTTCAATAGAGAGATTAGGAACCATAGCAAAGCCAAATAGCTTTTGTTTTAGATGAATCCTACTTGTGAGAGATTTAGAGCTATAAAGACCATCCAATAACCTGATTATACCAGCTGCAATTTTCTCCTTGATCACCTTCCTCAAGACGTTATCAGCTAAGCTCAAGATGAGCATACTTCTTGCCTTTCTTTGCTTCTCAAGCAACAATTTCAGTTCTGCAGCTTTCGCATCAGGTTTTGCAGCATCGGTCACCGTAGATTTCTCCGACTTCCCTGGAACCTCCTCAGAATCAATCACATCGCTTAATGCCAAAAGATCGAGATGAGCGAGCAATTTCTCCTTCCACAACGTGTAGTCACCAGTTCCATTAAACTTCTCGCTATCAATCTTCGCCGCTATCGCAAGAGCTTCAACAATAACCTCGACCTAGGCTTCTGATACCACTTCTTGTAATCGATCCGTGCTTTCAATACTATCGCTTTACTCTTCCGATTACGAACGATTGAATCTTCTTATCGATTTGAGAATTTGTGTACGGAAACTAAATGCGGAAATTAACGACACACGATATGTTAATGTGTTTAGCCTCCACCGTCAATGCGACGGCAGCCTACTCACGTCGGGATCCTTCTCGGAAAATCTACTACCACTGGAGAAGAAGAACTTACAAGAACTCTCTCTCTCTTGTTTACAATAGCTTTCTCTCTCAACACCAAAACTATAACAAGAGAATCTTGTCTTCTAGAGAGCTCTGATTCTGCTTATAACAAAACTGTTAGCCGTTAATCTCCAACGGTGAACAATTACTCCGCATCGTCTTCAAGCTCACTTCACACCTCCGTTAACAGAGAGCTACGACATCGTATTGTTCTTCACGGCCAAAACACAGAAGATAAAGACTTGGGCCTTTACACATATGATCACCAAGGCCCAATGACTTAAGCCCATTAGCATTTAACATCTCTCAACATTTGAACCTCCCTAGATAGCATATTTAAACCAAATAGAATTATCTCCCAAAGTTCTCGGAATAAATTTTGGAATACTTGTATCGTTTATTGTTGTTTTGTACTACATGTTAATTGAATCTATGTTAGAATGAAAATTCTCTTTATAAACATCTTCCTTATGATAACTTCAATAAGCTTAAGGATTCTAACCCCAATTCATTATCGACAACTCTTGGGATCCTTCATGTAATTTTTAACATTTCATATATATTCTCAATCTTAATAAAAGTCATCAAATGATATATTATGGCCCGACTCCGGACCCAACTCATTTTCCCTAATGTTTGTCATGGCTCTTTATTTTTTACCGATCATTGTGATTTTAATTCAGAATAGAGCAATACCGAAAAATGGGGTTACATTTCATCATTGTTTTTTAATGGCCTTGACTATTTAGTTGATACACAGGATCGCCCAACTCTGTGGCATCCGCAAAGAGACCTCCAAGACCAATGACCCAAATTCTTCAACAACCTTTACAAAGTTTTGGGCATTTGTCTTTTCTCAATATTGTTTTGAAGCTCACATCCTCTAGAATTTACAAAAGATATATAACATATCTTCACTCTGGAAGATCGTTTATCTCCCAGTTTTCAAAAATAATCTCAATTGAAGCTAATTAAATAAGTTGAAGCCACATGATGGCTTCCGCATAACAATGCTCTTACCCCTAAAACGAGATTATTCAGTCCGCATATACAGTATTACAAGGGTTCAGTTTGCTTTCCAAAACTCGAATATTATTTGAAAGAGACACTCATATACATACAGTCCATATCTTGTACCAATTTGGAACTTCAACATCCTTAAATGTAACCTTCATCCAACAAAATAATATATGCTCAAACAATTTCTTATAACCAAATCAATTATAAACAAAAAAGTAAGAAGTCAAATTTATATTACTTACAAACATATGCGGTGATCAAAAGGGAAATGTAATTCAGTCCATGGTTGGTTAGTGTGTATGTTTCAACAATAAAAAAAAGCTTCAAGGCAAGCATATATGCAACTCTTCTTAATAATATGAAAACGTTTCATTGAAACACGAATAGGAGTGAAGATAAATGCTACCTGCGTCCGAATCTAATTATGTACATAATGTATTGCTTTCTATATTATATCAAAGTCCATTATCGAATACTCTATCAAATCCAAAATAATGGGTGTAAATGTGTAATTTAATTTTTACAAAAGTTATGAGAGAGAGAAAATGATTCTAAATACAATTGTGTGGTTGATTAATCATTTGCAAATGACTACACATGTTGAAAAGCCCTCTTTTTATGCTCGAAGCAAACTTAATCTTTAATCAAAACATCACCATCTCCATCTCTCTCTCCGTGTCATTTTTTATGTAAATTCTAAATATTAACTATATTAAAGAACGAAGTAACAAAAAAAATCTATATTAAATAACGTGATATTGAGAATTAATCACTATGGAACAAGACTTCTTACATTCGTGCGATACGTCCGACACTAGGAAGCGCTAATATAATGTAAAAACTATGTGTGGTTTAGCGTTGGAGATCAGGATCTCGATTCTCGCTAAGCTGGCTAGTTTTGGCTAAAACCAGTATGAATCAATTGTTTGTTTCAACTTTCAAAATTGATTTGTTATTTCTTTTAGTGTTAGAAAATGTTTTATTTTTTTTATTTTTTCTTTCTAACAATTGAAAACCGCGATTCATATGTTGACTGATATATTGTTTGGTAACCTTAATATTATTGCTCAAAATACATGCTTAAACATTATTATATATGCATATACACACACAATTGTTTTCTGGTGGTGTAAGAAATTAATCAAGTTTTTGGACAGCAAGTTTACAATCTAAACCATCTAGTCTTTTGAACCATATAATTATATATTCACGAATGTATAATAGTTCTAGTTGAGTTTCCTCAGGAATAATTTATAATTGTAATTTTGTTCACTCTTTTCTTAATGTCTTTATTAATTAATTTGTCTGCTTGTATGTGTATTTATTCTTATGCCTTTATAGGCCCAAATGGATTCCAAATAATGTTATAAAATATGGGAAACCCTATCTCCACTTTGGACCATGATAACATTGTTTATTTTAAAAGGGCCCTCTAATTTAATAATTTTAAACAATTTCTTCTTTTCTCAATAAAAGTTTGATAGTTGTGAGATTACTATTGTCGAACCGAATAAATTTTTTTATTTTTATTTATAAAATAATAATGGGTTATGGTAAGTCCTCGGCATCGGCCCCTACCGAAGAAGAAGAAGAACTAAAGATTAAAAAGAAAAGGAAAAAGAAAGAGAAAATTAGGAGAGAATAAAAAGCTATCAATGTCAAATCTGGGTTACTTTTTAACGAGTGTACGGACGAATTTTCTTAACAGGTTTTAATAGTCAAATAAACTGTACGATCGGTTAATATACAGTATAGGAGTTCAATAAGTAAAGATGGAGTCGGTGTGAAACAAATATTACGATTAAAATGTTAAATAGTCCCTTAAATAAATCAGAACAAAAGTTAACTAGCTCATTTAGCCAATTGTTTTAGCTGTTAAGCCAACTAAAATGAATGTTCAAATACGGTTTTCTAGACCAATAACATCCAGGTATAATTTATAGTTTTTTAGATAGTGGTGCATCAAAGTTCTCGTATTTGTCAAAATTTGAATGAGATGAACTTACATATTCAGTTATGACGGATAATAGATATTACTATTTGATTTGTTTTGATGGGTAACGGATATCCGGATTTTTTTGATCGAATCAGAACGAATATCGAATCGGATCGAATCTAACGGATAATTTGCCTAGCCCTATCGCCATATGTTACATCGTTATAAATTTTTGATTTTATAATCTTATGAGCTCAAACACTATTCAAATTCTTGTGTAATTGTATTTTCTTATATATGGGACCCTTTTCTTATTGATAACATCTTTCTCCATTAAACATCAATTACGACTATACTTATTTCAACAATAAGAGACACTAAGCTATTTTGAGTTTTTAATATTGTATACTTATTTATAAGTTTGGCTAATATTTCTTTATGAATGATTAAATAATTTAGTTAGTTATATTTTTATTTTTATTTTTATTTCAAACATAATAAATTCTAAATATTTTATCAGATTTTAGAATAAAGTCTAGACCATTTTTCGAAAATAGTTCCCTTTACGAAATAGACCGTAGCAACTTATTTTCAATACTATAACATTTTTTATTATCCACCGTCTTGTTATATCAATCGATGTTATTAGTGATCAATTAGGGCATCGAACAATTTTGTTTTAAAAGAAAAGCAAATTCCATTGCTCGTAGCTTTGTTGAAAATAAATAGATCCCACAAATTGTTGGCACCTCGTGATTGCTATACTTTTTATTTGATGGGCGATTAAACATAGACCCATAACAAAGAAAATAAATAATAACTAAATAAACATAAAAATTACAAGTGTTATGGCCAACATATATTTAAATTGATAAAACGAAAAATAAATTCAAGTACAGATTTTTGTTTGGAGGAATCCATTAGCCATTTTTTTTAGCTTAAGTTGGTATGCCCATTTGTAGGTTTAATACTAAGTTTGCAACCATACCATTTTTTTCAATGTTGACACCCTATATCATTATAATTGCTTTTTATATAATAACATATACTTCGACGAAAAAACAAAATATTATACCATATACTACCATAACTAAAATGAATATTTGTTTCTTATAATATTCAATAACTAGATTTTGATAATCCCGTGTTTAACTAGATTTTGACCCGTGCCTAAACACGGGATTAAATATTAAATAGATTAATCGATTTTAACATATATATTTTTTGATATTTAAATATGTATGACAAGTCATAATATTGTTAATATCTAAAATGTATACAAATATATACTTGTGTATAGATTTAATAAAACTAAATATTTTTAATTGAACATATGTTGATGCCACTAGTTTTGGTATTTTTATGTGTAAAATTGATCTAAACATATGCAATATTTTTATTTCTAGTGTAATATTAATCTTCATTATTCATATAAATTATAGAGGATACGGTAAATCATATAAATTTATCGGATATAATAAACAAAAACTATAAATATTTTCCAATGATCAAATGTATAGATATTTTTATTTGTAATTAAATATGTATCATAAATTACATCACAATAAAATATTCTTTTTATTTTACTAACTTATATATATATATACACACAATAGATCATTTTTTCATAAGTAATAATAAAAACTTGTTATATATCAAAATGATTAAAATAGATTATATCGTAAGTTTAAAATTGTATTTTTATAATTACCCGTTTAAACTATTACATTAAGTTATGTTTAAATTGGTAAAATATGTATTAATGAGTTTATGTTAGTATAAAATTAATGACAATATGTAGAGATTTCCATAATGACATATAATATTAATTGAAATGTTTTGATTGGTTAATTATCCCTTCAAACCATTTTTAAATGACACTTGGAATTTTTTTCTTTGAATGTCTCTTCAATTAATATATATAGGATTGCTTAATAAAAACTATATATTTGTATGACCTTTCCTAAACAGCCCCACTTCTGTTTGGAATTATATATTTTGTAATTTTCTATCAATTTTGTGTTTGTCAACCAAATAAAATTTATTAAAAGTATATTTCAGCCTTACGTACGTTCGTCAACCCTATTTCGTCCATACATGTCATTTTAGAATATTTTTTGCAATACTTTTATTGCTTTGATACTATGCATGTTTATTATTTCATAGTGCAAAATAAAATAGTGTACATGCATTATCGCCTTTTTATAACTTCACAGTGCAAAAACGATATGATTTTTTTTTGTTAATTTCATCCTTTTAAACCAGTTTAACAGAAAAGGAACAATTAGTTCTAACTAATCTTCTGTAATCTGCTCTGTTTATGAAAAAAAACATTACTTATACATTTTAGTCGTAATATATATGCACACCAACCATCTATATTTTACTTATTAATTTAGTTTTATGTTACTTTCTATATTCTCAATAGTGGTGACCCACGTGAGGGACTTCTTCGGAAAAGAAAAAAACTCGACGTGGTCAATGGCCTATCAAATCTCAAAGTCTGACTTTAGAGGCTTTTGGTTGGTCTTTGAGGCCATAGAAAATTGAATATATATTTGTATGAAATATTATTTATAGAACAAGCGTGCATGTAACTATAAAAATTTGGAATTCGATAAATATCTTATCAAGAGAGTTCTTTCGACTAGAGCGCGATACGTAAGTAAAATTATAACTCATAAGATCATGACACATGTCTAATATTGATCGAGATGATGACATATGTTAAATATTAAAATTAATTAAGTCTAAAATTAAAAATTAAAAAGACACAAAATTATTGTTAAGTAACTAACCAAATTGTAAAAATGACAAGTTCTAAAGAAAAATAAAAATAGATTACACACAAAATAATTATAAGCAACTAAACAAATTGTAAAAAAGGAAAATTGTTAATAGTCCAAATTAGTTATATAACAATAAATATTTTAGTAGTCTAAACTGTAAGGAATATATCATTATATTCCTTTTCCAATGATGTGGTCTTATAGTTTCCGTTTTCTATTAGAATAATGTTATTCCATAATATATTTGGTAACCAGATAAATGGAAATAATGGAGTTAATTCCTAATTAATCCTACTTTGATGGACGGTTGAGATTAACTTAAAGGAAACCCTAATGAGGAATTACGTCCTCTCTCCGCCTATAAATATATGCCGTTAGTCCATCATAAAGGCATCCCAATTCACAACACATAAAAGAAGTTTATAGGCAAGGGGAGAGAAACCTAACTCTTATCTCAGAGATCAGGCTTTCCGTCTTCCTCTACAATGGTTGGAGGTAATCCGATAGACCTCCTCATAGATTCTATTATGTGATTAACTTAGATGTTTAAAGATCTTAGGGTTCATGTAAAATTATGCTTACATGTGGTAGCAGAGCTTAGGTTGCAAAACAGCTGTTTAATCCATTAAGAGTAATAGATCTATGTGAAAATCGTATGTGCAAAATTAGGGTTTTTCTGCAAATTTTCGTAGATCTGCTTCTGTGCAAAATTCGGGTTTTCTGAAAATTGAAATTTTTTGTTCTGTGCAAAATTAGGGTTTTTCTGCAAATTGAAAATTTTCTTAGATCTGATTCTGTGCGAAATTCGTGCGGCTGAAAGTTTATGTTTCCGCAATTATTGTTTCGTGCGAATTTCGTTCTCTGTGAAATTAGAGTTTTTTTTTTCACAAATTATTTTATGGAGATCTGTTTCGTGCATAATCCGTGCGAATTTTATTATGAACATATTCTGTGCATAATTCGTACAGAAACGTTCTGTGCATAACTGGTGCAAATTCGTTTTGAAAAATTCGTACAGATTGTTCTGTGCATAATTCGTGCAGTAACAATTTGTACATAAAATTTAAATAAACAATCTGTGCATAATTCGTGCAGAACATATGTTTCATAAAAGTGCAAAATTAGGGTTTGGATATCACCACAGTGAATTCATCCCATAATGATTTGCATATTTGATCAATTCAAGTAGTAATTAGTTACCCACAGGTAGACTAGAAATCTGAATTTTGATTAATAACTTATGGAGTGCTTGTATATGTGAAGATTTAGGATATCCACAGATAACTAAGTCTAAATAATTCAATACTTCACTCAATAATGCTTTCCTGAATCTATGGCTTTTCTTGAGAATTTGGGGATTACCCACAGGAACACCTTAGTTTCATGTCATATGCATTCATTTACTTGTGTTGATTATGTTTTAGAAGCCTAATTAGGACTTGTCGTATCTCTAAATTGCAGCTTTTCCTGCTAACTTGTCATCCATGGTCTCTGCTGTTCCAATCCTCACTGGAACCAACTTCTCAGAATGGAAAGAGAAAGTTGAGTTCAGTTTAGGAGTACTTGATTTGGATTTGGCACTTCGTGAAAACGAGCCAAGTCCACTTACTGATAAAAGTACTGAGGATGAAAAGGCTCTCCATAAAGCTTGGGAGAAAGCCAACAGATTGAGCATCATGTTCTTAAGGATGACTATAGCTAGCAACATTAAGACTTCCCTTCCGGCTGCAGACAAAGCTAATGCTTATCTGGCAGCTATAGAAGAACGGTTTAAGACTGCAGACAAATCCCTTGCAGGGAAACTTATGGCAGATCTTACAACCATGAAGCATGATGGCGCAAGGTCTATGCATGAACATTGCATTGAAATGACCAACCTTGCGGCTAAGCTGAAGAATTTGGGAATGAGCGTGGACGATTCTTTTCTCGTTCAGTTTATCCTAAATTCACTACCTCCTCAATTCGGACCATTTCAAATCAATTATAATGCAATTGATGAGAGATGGACCTCTAATGAATTGGCCAATAAATTGGTTCAAGAGGAGGCTAGGCTTGGTCGTGAATGTATTAAGTTTGCCCATTATGTCCAAGGAACTGGACTTAAAGCTGGGAAAAGGCATCAAGTGAGCCATAAAAGAGCACCACCCAGAATGAATGATGCTGACCAAGAGAAGAAAAAGGCAAAGAAAGATGACCGATGGAACTTTTGCAAAAAGTCTGGACACTTTCAGAAGGATTGTCATAAAAGAAAAGAATGGTTCGAAAAGAAAGGTAACCTTATGGGTTCAGTAAGCTTTTTTGAAACTAATCTTACGCATGTTTCTTCTAACACTTGGTGGATTGATAGCGGTGCTAATGTACATGTTACGAATTCCTTGCAGGGATTCCTTATGACCCAGAGTATAAATCCAAGTGAAAACTACTTATTTATGGGAAACCGAGACAAAGCGCCAGTTGAAGCTATTGGCACTTATCGTCTCATTTTTGGATAGTGGATTTAGTTTGGATTTATTTCAGACTCTTTATGTTCCATCTATTTCCCGTAATTTAGTTTCAGAAAGCAAACTTGATTTAGTTGGTTTTAAATCCTCTCAAGGAGATGGTTGTTTTAATTTATTCCTAAACTCTAATCGAATTGGTTCTGGAATATTAGTTGATGGTCTTTATCGTTTAAATTTGGCTGATCAACATTTTGAAACACATCTCACCCTGCAAGCTAAACGAGGACTTAAGCGTAAAACATGTGCGGATGAATCGTATTTTTTTGTGGCATAAAAGACTAGGACACATTTCTAGTGAAAGAATTAAAAGGTTGGTAAAAGATGGAGTCATTCCGAATCTTGATTTTACTAATCATAAAGAGTGTATAGATTGCATTAAGACTTTCTCACCTGTGTCTAGGAAAGACTCACTTAGAATTATCTTGGCATTAGTAGCTCCATATGATCTCGAGTTACATCAAATGGATGTGAAAACTGCATTTCTTAATGGAGACTTAGAAGAAGAAGTCTATATGCTTCATTATCGAAGGTCAGGAAGACATGGTCTGCAAACTAAAGAAATCAATCTATGGACTGAAATTAGCTTCGAGGCAATGGTATCTAAAGTTTGATGAAACCGTTACGAAATTTGGTTTCAAAGAAAACATTATAGATCCATGCATATACCTCAAGATCAGTGGGAGTAAGTGCATATTTTGGTGGTGTATATTGATGATAACTTATTGGTTAGTAGTGATTTTGGTCTATTACAGAACTAGCTCTTTGATAACTTTGACATGAAAGATATGAATGAGACACTTTATGTGATAAGGATATTAATATTCCATGATTGATCACTAACATTTTAAGATAGTCTCAGAATGCACATATCATTAAAGAGTTCATGAAAAAGTTGGCATGATGATGTGTTCTTCTAGTATTGGTAGTATGGATAAGTTCCTAATAAGAGTATGATATACCTAAGGAAAACAATATATGTTCGCATAGTGGGAATCAACACATCCACAGATGGTTGAATTTTCTAACTCATATTTAGTGGACATTATGATTATAGACACTACATTTATGCTTATGTCTATCTCATTAGCAGATATGCCATATTATGGAAAAGTTTGAAGTAGTTGATTTATACATCCACTAATAAGGTTGAGTATGTGATAATTTATGAGGCTTCCATTATGAAAATATGATTGTAGAATTGTCTTTGAGTTGTAAGTCTTCAACTCTTTATGTGACAATAAAAGCTACAATCTTTTCTTTAAAGTAAGACATGATATCTAAAGGATCCAAGTATGTGGACATTAAGCTTAAATATATGTCGATAAAGCAAATGTGTCAAAAGAGAAAAGTTTGTCATATAATACATAAGCACTAATGTTAATGTTGCAGACATATTTACGAAAGCTTTACCTCCTAAGACTTTCCATTAACATCCTGAAAGTATGGGTCTTGAGGATAGCTCTTAATTACGTTGTCTAATTTTATTTAGCCTCTTTTGACATTTATTTGAGATCTTTTATGACTTTTACATCTTTTATATATTCTGTTTTCCAATGTGCACACACATTATTGGTTGTTGGATTTATGATAACAGAATGCGTCTTTATTTAAAGACATTAAAGGGACCATTACGATAACTCCTACTTATGTTTATGGTCTAGCTATGATGGTAGTCAATGCAGTAGTACATGGAAGGGATCATGTTGCAGAATGATGTGCGACCGCCATGACTCCCATTGATTACTAGATTAGTGAAGACACTTATGATGACCAATACAGTGAATAACATATTATGCCGGCCTTATGATTCTTATTAGAAAACATTAATGGATCTTACTAACGACCAAGTGGGAGACTGTAAGGAATATATCATTATATTCCTTTTCCAATTATGTGGTCTTATAGTTTCCGTTTTCTATTAGAATAATGTTATTCCATAATATATTTGGTAACCAGATAAATGGAAATAATGGAGTTAATTCCTAATTAATCCTACTTTGATGGACGGTTGAGATTAACTTAAAGGAAACCCTAATGAGGAATTACGTCCTCTCTCCGCCTATAAATATATGCCTTTAGTCCATCATAAAGGCATCCCAATTCACAACACATAAAAGAAGTTTATAGGCAAGGGGAGAGAAACCTAACTCTTATCTCAGAGATCAGGCTTTCCGTCTTCCTCTACAATGGCTGGAGGTAATCCGATAGACCTCCTCATAGATTCTATTATGTGATTAACTTAGATGTTTAAAGATCTTAGGGTTCATGTAAAATTATGCTTACATAAACTAATTACAAGTGCTATGTACAATTTTTGGTGGAATGCGTGTGGAGACAATCATCAAATTCATTGGGTTTCATGGAAGGATATGTGTAAATCAAAGGATTATGGAGGTCTTGGATTTAGAGATCTTGAGGATTTTAATCAATCGTTACTTGCAAAACAAGCTTGGAAACTACTAAATGATCCGAAATCATTGCTTGCGTTGGTCTACAAAGGAAGGTATTATGCTAATGCAGGTTTCTTAGAATGTGGTGTGGGATATAGGCCATCATATGCGTGGCGTAGTATAATCCATGGACGTGAGTTATTGCAGCGTGGTTTGTTGAGATCGGTGGGTAATGGAATAAGGACTAAAGTTTGGCTTGATAAATGGTTGATGGACTCACATCGTAGACGTGCATATAATAAGCAAAGCTTAATTGATTTGGAGCTTACTGTGAATAGTCTGATGGATACTAATAGTTTTTGGAGAGAAGATGTGTTACATGATTTGTTCACTCCAAATGATGTAAAACAGATTATGACATTGCCAACTGGACGAGTTGAAGATAGCTATATTTGGGCCTATAATCGGCATGAAGCTTATTCGGTAAAGAGCGGATACTGGTTAATTTCAAACCATCCGGTGATTCCCGTTCCTGCCAAAGGACCTATGGAAATCCGGCGACTAGAGCTGAAACAACGTATTTGGAAACTACTGTGTAGCCCAAAGATAAGGGTTTTCCTTTGGCGAGCTGTAGCAGGAGCACTTGTGGTCACGGAGCGTCTTCGTACAAGAGGTCTTGATGTTGTTAGGATGTGCAAATTGTGTCAGAACTCATATGAAACCATTAATCACGTACTCTTTCGATGTTCTGTGGCTGAACAATTGTGGTCTTTCACCGGTGGGACGTCTTTTGGTCTTGTTTTTACCTCTGTTTTTGAAGATAATTTAGCCTATGTTTTCTCGCTGATGGATAATCAAAACATTCTGGAGGAAGTGCGTCGAACAATACCATGGTTATTATGGAATGTGTGGAAGAATCGTAATTCCATTCTCTATGCACAAACTCAAATCGCTTTGGGAAGTGTATACCAAAAAGCCATCGAGGAAGCTAATTTGTGGACTGAAGTTAACAATCGAGTTGAGGAGGAGCCAACAAAAACAACACAAATACAAACTTGTGCCTTTCAGTGGCAGCCTCCGGTTGAGGGATGTGTCAAATGTAATATTAATTCCACAAGACGGAATGCATCTTTGCATAATGGGGGAGCTTGGCTTGCTCGTGATCACTCTGGTTCGGTTCTTTTTCATGCGCTAGAGGCTTTCACATGTTCTCCCAATCGTATTGTAGCGGAGCTTCGATGTGTTCTCTGGGTGTTGCAAAGTTTGCGTGATCTTCATTTTCATGATGTGGTCATTGGTCTAAATTGTCTTCCAGCTTTTGATGCTTTGAATAAAGCGTCGGATTGGCCACGATATCGAATTTTCTTGCACCAAATTCAGTGTATTCGTTATACCTTTAGTAATTGCGTTTTTGAACTTGAATCTTCAAGGGCTAATGCTTCGGTGAGGGAAATTGCGGAGAGTGTAACTCGGGATGGACGTTTTAACTCCTTTTTATCGATTGGAGGCCCTTCTTGGCTGCATGATCTTCTTGTTCGTGAAGCTATGTGTTAAACATCTTTGCTCCTTTCTTTGGGGTTGATGTTTTTTGTTTCTCATTATCATGTCTTTGAATTTTTTTCCTGATTTCAATAAAATCCCAGACGATAAAAAAAAAAAACTAATTACAAAAAAGAAATAAAATTTCTAATAATCTAAACTAATTAAAAAAAACTATTAAAAATCGAAAGAATATAAGTCGTAAACAAAGATAGAGAGGCAATATAAAATGAAAACCATAACTTCTAGAGAATATCAATCGTAAAAAACAGAAAAAACGAAAGAATAAAAGAATGATAAAACAATAAAATATATAAACATAAAATAATCACAAAAGGTATATATTTAAATTTAAAAATTTAAGATATCCACAACTATATCAAAGAACACAAAAATCTTTAAACACACTTTTCCATATACGTAACTATATAATATTACAAAAAATGAATTTTTTCTACTTAAGACAGTATTGGTATGTTTAAAAAAAAAAAATTGTATGAAATAAAAATTATACAAGTTAAGAAGATAATAATAATATATTTACTATTAAATTAATTTTATAGGTTTTATGAGATTATTAACATTATATTTTTTTAATTTAACTTTACATTATTTGTATTTTTAACGACTTTATCATATAACTATTATATATGCATTATGGATAAGAATATAGTTTTTTTTCCTTGTTATTAGAAATATGAGTTGAATTACTTTTAGATATATATATATATACATATGATCCACATGATATGAACTAAAACATGAAAATTAAGATAAATTTTTTACATCTAATGATTTAAGATCCATGTTTAAATAGTATTTCAAAATATTTTAGTAATCCAACGGGTTATTCATTAAAATTAAAATATTTATGAATAATTTTTAATACTATTACCCGCGTATTAACGCGGGCTTTAATCTAGTTATTTTCTAGAACTGAGCGCCATTATATATCATTAATTTTATCGTTAGAGGTTAAACCAATATGATATCTTAATTTATTGGGAGTTTTGCTAAAATGACCCAAATTGAAAGGCATTTTGTCCCACTAACCTAACACTTTTTTGTGTCAAAAATTCCTTAAACTACCCTTCACTAAACATTGAAAATTCAAAATAAATAGGTTTTATAATTTTTAAAAATAGGGAAAATACAAAAAAGTCATGTAGAAGGTATATAGATTCATGAACATAGTTTTTTTTATAAAAAAAAGTGTTAGAAAAATAATGTTTTTTCCGTCTACCAAGGTCAAATCGGCCCGCAGATTGCACTTTTCTACCAAACAACACAAATCTGCGACGGCTAGAAACCTACGTACTGCCAATTGTTCTATTTCTACGCAATGCAGAAAGCAATTTCCACGATTTGGCTTGTTGCTGCCAAATGTAGAAACTAGTTTCTGCCATTCGTTTGTCTTCTACGCCATGTAGCAGATGCATTCTACCGCATGCATCTACATCTTACCTATATTTTATCGTTGGTAGAAGGTAGTTTCTACCAAAGTTAGTTTTATTTCCTTAAATCTAGGATCATATAAACCGTGATTAGCTACTTTCCTTAAGTAATATATTTAAAAAATATTTCCTAAATCTAATATTCTTCTTTGGTTTCTTCTCTGATCGTGCTCTTTTTTTCAGTGTTTTTGAAACCTCCTACAACCTAAATTCCTTTGATTCTTCTTTGTGTTAGTTACAATGTCTCATATCTATGTAAGTTGTGATTGATTTGAAAATTGTAGTACGTTCTCCACAGATACACAGTCTCGGAATACCCCTAACATAGGAACCATGACGACTTGAGCCTGATGATATGATGCTCATTCCTACGCAACAATGGAAAGTGTATATGAAGATCAAACCTGAAACGGTTACAGAAAGTTGGATAACAATCAAACACTTACTTGGTCAAATCGATTGCGTGAATTTTAATTACACAGTTCGAGTCTAACAGATCCAAAATTCCCCAAAGTCGGAAGAGAATTAAGACAGCTAGGGTTTGTGTTCGATGATCCAGAATTCCCCAAATTCTAGTGAGATATTTAGTCGAATGAGGAGGAGAAAGTGTATATGAAAAACATAGTACATAAACTATATAATTTAAATTTTCTAATAACGAACAAGTTCCCACCCATAGATCAATTGGTTACACATAGCACAATGTACATACGAGGTCATGTGTTCGATGGTACACGACTTCGCTTAAAAAAAAATAATAATAGCACAAACAGATAATATAGTAATGTTTGTACTAATGAACAAGTTCCCACCTATAGATCAATTGGTTACACATAGCACAATATATACCCATGAGGTCATGAGTTCGATGCGGCAAGGTTACATATTTTTTTATTTTGTTTGATTTTACGTAGGTTTACTTGATTTTTGTTCTAAAACATATTATAAGCCTTTAGGGTATGGGTAAGTGGTTTTCTCATCTTATTTGTTTTTTAAGAAAATTACTTGATTTTTGTAAAAAACACATATTTTAAGCCTTTACTACATATTTTGCCAAGTTTAGGGTATGGGTAAGTGGTTTTCTCATTTTATT
Source organism: Arabis alpina (assembly GCA_900128785.1). Lineage (NCBI taxonomy): Eukaryota > Viridiplantae > Streptophyta > Magnoliopsida > Brassicales > Brassicaceae > Arabis > Arabis alpina. The sequence goes on from LT669795.1 coordinate 17,042,537, forward strand.
TTATTTTTAAGAAAAATACAAATTTTTGTAAAAAACATATTTTAAGCCTTTACTACATGTTTTGCCAAGTTTAGGGTATGGGTAAGTGGTTTTCTCATTTTATTTGATTTTTAAGAAAATTACTTGATTTTTGTAAAAAACATATTTTAAGCTTTTATTATATGTTTTGCCAAGTTTAGGGTATGAATAAGTGGTTTTTTCATTTTATTTGATTTTTAAGAAATTACTTGATTTTGTAAAAAAACATATTTTAAGCATTTATTACATGTTTTGCCAAGTTTAGGGTATGGATAAGTGGTTTTCTCATTTTATTTGATTTTTAAGAAAATTACTTGATTTTTGTAAAAAAAACATATTTTAAGCATTTACTACATATTTGGCCAAGTTTAGGGTATGGATAAGTGGTTTTCTCATTTTATTTGATTTTTAAGAAAATTACTTGATTTTTGTAAAAAAAACATATTTTTAAGCCTTTATTACATGTTTTGCCAAGTTTAGGATATGGATAAGTGGTTTTCTCATTTTATTTGATTTTTAAGAAAATTACTTGATTTTTGTAAAAAAGCATATTTTAAGCATTTACTACATATTTTGCCAAGTTTAGGGTATGAGTAAGTGGTTTTCTCATTTTATTTGATTTTTAAAAAAAATACAAATTTTTGAAAAAAACATATTTTAAGCCTTTATTACATGTTTTGCCAAGTTTAGGGTATGGATAAGTGATTTTCTCATTTTATTTGATTTTTAAGAAAATTAGTTGATTTTTGTAAAAAAAAAACATATTTCCAAGACATGTTCTTTGATTTTTAAGAAAAAAACGGATTTTTATAAAAAAAACATATTTTCAAGACATGTTCTTTGATTTTTAAGAAAAAACGAATTTTTGTAAAAAAAACATATATCCAAGACATGTTTTTTGATTTTTAAGAAAAAAACAAATTCTTTTAATCAAATTTTGTTTATTAAGGAAAGATAATTTAGCAAAATAAGGAAAAAAAATATATTTAATCAAATTTTTAAGTTTCTAAAAATCAGAAAATAAAGATTTTTTTTTTTTTTTTAATTCCAAGGGCAAAATTGAATTACACAAATTGCTCGGATAATAGGACAAAAACACCTTCATATTAGGTTAGTGGGACAAAGTGCCTTTCAATTTGGGTCAATTTAGCAAAAATCTCTAATTTATTCCATTCACTAAACGTCCAAACAATTGAAATTAAGTCTAACCCACTCACTTGAATTCATCTTCATAATCTATGTTTGCTAGTGATAGGGACGCTCACACATTCATGTTATAAAATTTCTATTGTTTATTTCTCTTATCAAGATGTTTTTTCCCCGTTAAATCCTTATCAAGATGTTATCATATTACTTTAGGTTTTGAATGGTAGTGATCTTTTCGAGATGTCCAATACTAGTTTGTTTGGTTTTGTATTTGTTTTCTTAGTTTAGATATACGTGAGCTATAAATTTCAAAAGAATCTTTGTGCTATTCCATTTGTTGTTGAGTAATATTCAGTTTCCTAACAAAACACATTTTAAAAATTAAATTTTGTTACGATAATACTACAAAAAATGTTGAAAATTCACGTTATTTTTTTTTGTAGTGTTCGGAAGATAAAAAATCATTACTATAAATCTATATATAATAATTAAATCAAGTCGATTTTTTTTTTGTTTTCTAGAGATATTATATTTGAAATACTATAAATGTGATTCTCTACCATAAGTATTACATGTTTTGCTTTCCTAAACAGTGAACGCCTATAAAAAAATGTTTTTATGTTTTGAACATTTTAATTAAGAAGAGTTAGTGGCAATTAACAAAAAAAAAGTTATTTGGGAATATGTTAGCCAAATAGCAAAAAGCTAAAAACCGAAAGCCATAAATAAATAAAAAAGCTTCGAGACCATAATTTATTCGACTTAGAAATCTCATTTAGTTGATTCCACTAACTTTGATCAGTTTTCTATATTTTGACAATTATGATAACATCCGATCAAACATGCGATAGTTTTGAAGATTTACTTTGCATATTTATTCTAGTATATATATGACATTATATATGTATAAGCTAGTGGTACTGAAATTGAAAGTTGATAGGCTAGCAAATTGTGCACGTATCTATAATTATAATATTTCATTTGTAAAATCGTCACCACCGGATTAGATAGTAAATTAGTTTTATTTTAAATTATAAAATTATTGACAAATAAAAGCTATTGCATTAAATTCGATTAACTATTTTTCTTAACTGTTAGAAACTATTTTCAAAAATAAAATAAAAGTTATGGGCTCGTTGATTTTTTTCAACAAATGGTAAATTAATAATCGTAGTTATTTGTAGAATTGTAGAAAATAAGCGGATTTCTTTTTATTCTCCTTTTCTCATACGATTTTAATATCTAACTTTTGTATTGTTTTTTTAACACTACATTTATATTGTTTACTAGAATAAAGCCCGCTTTAGTACACGGGTAAGCACATTAAAAATTATTGATATCAATTTTTCAATTTTAATTAGTACCCCGTTTAATTATCTAATTATTTTGAAATACTTTTTAAACATTGGTCTTAATCTTTAAAGATCAATTTATATCTTAATTATCATGTCATTATATTCATATAATGCAAATAAAAAAAGAGAAATTTTGAAAAATGCCATTTTTAGGATGCCACTTTTCAATTATGCCACAACCAATTACACATTCACAAAAATGTCACAGCCTTTTTTTTATATTCTCATATTACCCTTAATGATAAAATAAGTTTTTTCTCTCACGCTCATTTTTTTTTTATTCTGTTTTTTTTTCTCTCTCTTGTTCATCCTTTCTCTCTACAAATCTTCTCTTTCTCTCTCAGATCTGTTCATCTCTCTCCCAAAATCTCTACATCGATGTTTGATTCCTCCATCTAGGACATCCGATCTTTGATTTCTTCATCTCAGATCTCCGATCTTTGATTTCTTCATCTTAGATCTCCGATTTCTCCATATTCGTTCTCGATCTCAGATTGAGATCTTAATCTCGTTGTTCTATAAGATTCCATAAGAAAGATCTGTCAAATTAAAGTAATTCATGTGAAGAACGAGGTGGAGGAAAAAGAGAGAGGTGGCTGCAGCAAATTAGGTTTCAGAGGGATAGGTAGTGGAGGAAGAAGAAACACAATATTACAGTTATGCCATTATTTGAAGAAAAATAAAAAAATTATCATTAAAACATGTCTTGTAGTTGGAACCTTATAATCCTTACAAAAACCTTATAAACCTTACAACATGTCTTGTAGTTGGAACCTTTTAAATACCTTATAATCCTTACAAAACCTTATAATATACAATTTTATAGATCAATTTTTAAATACCTTATAAACCTTACAAGAACCTTATATTATACAATTTTAAAGATCGATTTTTAAAACCATTTGAAGTCCTGTTTGGCGAAACAATGAGAATCAACTAATACCACCTTTTAAATACCTTATAAACTTTACAAAAACCTTATAATATAGAATTCATTTAAAGTCGTGTTTGGCAAAACAATGAAAATCAACTAATATAACCTTTTAAATACCTTATAATCCTTACAAAAACCTTATAATATACAATTTTATAGATCAATTTTTAAATACCTTATAAACCTTACAAGAACCTTATAATATACAATTTTATAGATCGATTTTTTAAACCATTTGAAGTCCTGTTTGGCGAAACAGTGAGAATCAACTAATACAACCTTTTTAAATACCTTATAAACTTTGCAAAAACCTTATAATATAGAATTCATTTAAAGTCGTGCTTGGCAAAACAATGAAAATCAACTAATAAAACCTTTTAAATACCTTATAATCCTTACAAAAACCTTATATTATACAATTTCATAAATCAATTTTTAAATACCTTATAATTTTTACAAAAACCTTATAATATACAATTTTATAAATCAATTTTTAAATACCTTATAAACCTTACAAAACCTTATAATATACAATCGAATCAGATCTTGAACCCTAATCGAATCAGATACCAGTAAAAATGTCTAAACCCAGTAAAAAATCAGATCTTGAACCCTAATTGAATAAAATCTAAGATTTCTACCAATCGAATCAAAAACTCAGATTTTCAAAATAAACCAAATAAAACCAAATTTACAACAAAAAATGACAAAATCCGGATCTACATCTGAATTTGTTGTCTTCTTCAACCTCATAGAGAAAAAGGCATAAATCAAATAAACCCAAATTTTCAACAAAATTTGACAAAATCGAATCTAGATCTAGATTTTTTTGCCTTTTTCAACCTCATAGAGAAGAAAACACAAATCAAATAAACCTAGATTTACAACAAAACTCACAAAATCAGATCTAGATCTATATGAGAGAGAGAGAGAGAGAGATTTGTTTTGGCTTCTTCAATTTCACGAAAAAGAGAGAGGGATCTTCATTGATGCAGAGAAAGATGAGATAGAGAAGGAAAGAGAAGAGAGAAGAAAAGAGAAAAGAGATGGAAAAAGATCTTGAGATCTCCATTGTTGTTGTAGAGAAATAGAAGAAGAGAGAAAGAGAAGAAAGATAAAGAGAAGAGAGAAGAAGAGAGAAACAAAAAATTCAGAAAATGATTTTTTTTTTAAATCTCCTTGTTTCTGCCAGGGGTAATTTAATCCAAAAGGACGAAATTCGTGGCATATTTGTGAACAGTGTTTTGAGCGTGTCATTTTTGCACAGTGGTAATTCAGACGTGGCAGTTTTGCGATTCCCCCATAAAAAAACAAATATAACTGTAATTGAATTATATTTTTAATAACAAATTATCAAATTATATTTCATCCATTGTATTAGTATCTCGCTAAATTTTAAACACTTTTGAATTCTCCCTATCAAATATATATGATTATTATTATTTAAATTTCTATTTTATAAAATTTTATTTTAAAGTTTTGAACATTAAAAATACCAATATTACCGTAATTTGATTTTTTTTCTTTATAATATTTTATAACTGTGTTGATGAAATAAATTTTTTGATAAATACCAAGATTATGCATATCATAAAGTTTTAAATTGAGATTTTTACATCTTTTATATTTTTTGTTTTTAAATTTAAATAACCTCTTTGTTTTACCATTTGTCTTATTGAAATTTCTCTTTTTACCTTTTTTACACTTTATATTTATTTTACTTTCTTTATTATTATAAATTTTTCTTTTTTCTAATTAGTTTTGGACTATTAGAAATTCCTTTTTATTATCCAGTAAATTATTTGACAATAATTTTGTTATCTTTTCATTTCAACTTGACACATGTTATAATCTTGTAAATTTTAATTTACTTAATACATGTTATAATCTCTTGAATTACGATTTAGTGCACAATTTAGTGCACATCTAACTTTATATAATAAGATCACAATCATAAGCAAAGACAATTCGCTCCGGCCACCGTCTCAGCCATCAAACATGGCACCTCCTCTTGACACTTCACCATTCCTAGCTCTTTCTTCGTCGGCTCCTTTGTCTGCTTTTCAACATGGATCTACTTCTACTATTCTTACGGTTTGGAGATTTCCTCAACTGCATGAATCGTATATTTTTTCGTAACCAGATGTCTTCGAAAAATACCATTTTTTGTCATTTGTTATATTACATTTATAGAGAATAAATTATTTTTTTAACAATAAATTATAAATGATGAACTTATTTTTAACGAAAACAACATCTTAACTGTTTAGAAAAATCTTTAGTACTTTATATTTGTTTCGTTATACTAATTGTTGACAGAACTAATCACACTTAATGATTCTTAATTAGTGAAGATGTGATTATACATATGTATAATCGTTAGACACGTGTCAAGGAGCAAGTGTCAAGTAAAATATAAACAAAAATCGCTGTAACATTCCTCCAGCCACTATAAATGCGAAGTCCATCATATTTCCTCAAATATATGGTTTCGTTGAAAGCATATGTAGTAATTAACTAGCTACTATCACACCTGAGCTAAAAGATTCTTGAACTTACCTGCTCTTCACATTTTCTTAATTCCATTTCCTAACAATCAAAATTATATATATCGAGATACAGGGAAGAGACAGTGCTCCAGGAAACAAGCCACTTCATCAAGGTTAGTATTATCCGGGAACGGTGTCTCTCTAATTGCATGTCATTATGCATTTTAATTAGCTCTTTGAGTAATTAATTAATCCAGCAGGGGAAAAATAAAGGAAGTTTTTATAAGAATGAAGCCATGCACGACGGCTCTAAGGCAAGTGATTCAACCATTGTTGAACTACCAAGGTATAACCGCCGGTATAAACATGGTCGACGTTCCGTTTTTCCGGCGCAAAGATAAGGTTGTTTTCGTCATGGGAGCCACCGGAACCGGCAAATCTCGTCTCGCCATCGACTTAGCCACTCGTTTTCCGGCGGAGATCGTAAACTCCGACAAGATCCAAGTCTACAAAGGTCTCGACATAGTGACCAACAAAGTCACTCCTGAGGAAAGTCTCGGCGTTCCTCACCACCTTCTCGGCGTCGTCGACGACACTCACCACGATTTCACGGCACAAGATTTCCAACGGGAAGCAATAAGAGCCGTCGAATCCATCGTAGAGAGAGACCGTGTCCCGATCATAGCCGGTGGTTCTAATTCTTACATAGAAGCTTTGGTCAACGATTGCGTTGACTTTCGGTTAAGGTACAATTGTTGCTTCTTGTGGGTCGATGTCTCTAGACCGGTTTTACACTCGTTTGTGTCGGACCGAGTTGATAAGATGGTTGAGATGGGTCTCGTCGACGAGGTTCGCCGCATCTTCGATCCCTCTTCGTCGGAATACTCCGCCGGAATCCGCCGTGCGATCGGAGTTCCGGAGCTCGACGGATATCTAAGGGCGGAGATGTGGAATTATCCGGTGGAGACGACGGAGAGACTTTTGGAGACGGCGATTGAGAAGATTAAGGAGAACAATTGTTTGCTCGCGTGTCGACAGTTACAGAAGATTCAGAGGCTGTACAAGCAGTGGAAATGGAATATGCACCGTCTAGACGCGACGGAGGTTTTTCTCCGACGAGGAGAAGACGCCGACGAGGCTTGGGAAAACTCGGTGGCTCGACCAAGTGCACTCGCAGTCGATAGGTTCCTTAATCACGGCGCTGATATAATATTCCCGGAGATATCCGTCGTTCCGCCGCTTCCAGCCGCCGTGGCGGCGATTTCCCGGTGAAGGAAAACAACAAAAAGAGCTGAGAAATGTATATGATGAAGAAAAAGTGAAGTTAAAAAAGAAAGAAGCAAAACCATAATAATGCCACGTGGCGAGATTGGTCGGAAGGGGATATAATAATGCCACGTGGCGAGCTGGGTCGTTGTCGGAAAAGATGACCCTTTGAATATTTAAAAAAGTAAAGTGTGTTACGGTTTAACGGAATCAGTTTTGAGGGAAGTGAAGTGCACGCGCGGGGCGTTCACAGACAATTTTCCCCTTTGTTTTTCCGTCGTAGTGAAGGTAGGATGTGGTGCGGTATAGTGTACGATTTATACGGTGGATGATAGTCTAGGATTAAAGAAAAGAGGTCGTTGGTCAACGCGGTTTTGCTAAGGATCCAACGGACGATTAAAAGAATAGTCATTGTTGGACATGGACCCTACTTTTGACGGCGGATTGCCGTCCGATACGTGTTTTGGGTCCCATAATTAGTGACGTGATGTGGTTTAAAATAATTCTTGTGATGTGAAGTTGGTTTAAAATTTATGTTTCATGGATAAAGCTTATTATGTGTGTTTTGCTAACAACTTCGTTAATAATCAATTACGATTAAATATAGCGAAGTAGATATAAAATGGGAAATTGGTATGTATAATAGGTTTTATGTCCATAATTAAGAATCTAATACTAAATAAATAAAAATTAAGTGAATAACATTCAGCTCAAACAAAATGACAATATTATTCATAATTAATTTCTAACTATTATTAAGGAAAACAAAAATAAAAAATTAAATTTACTAAAACCTAATTTTTTTTCTTCTTCCTCTTCCTTCTACGCCTCTTTTTCTTCTTCTTCTTCGTGAGCCACCTTTTTTCTTTTCTTGTCCTTCTTCCATTGTTTCTTCCTTTTTTTCTTTTTCTTCTTACACAAACATCATAATCGATTTCATCTCTTTCAAGTGATACATAAAATCAATAATCATAGATCAAAAATCTTGAGGCATGGATTAAGATTGTATGTCTTCTCGTTGTCCAACGTTAAACTTCCCATTATCGTCTCATCTCCTTGTCAATATGAGCCGCCGCTGAAGATCGATAGAGTTAACTATTTTCGAAAATCAAGTAACTTTGGTTCTCATAATAGTTAACTGTATATGTTATTTTCATTATACAAACTATAATACGTAACTACGTTTCTGATAATAGTTCACTATGTATTTTATAATTTTTCATTATGCAAACTATAATGGACAACTATATTCTGAACATATAGTTAACTATTTTTTTTAAAATAAGTAATTATTATAACAACGTTTTCATATAGTCCACTATGTTATAAGATCTGTAGAGTAAACAACTATGTTATAAAAATACTTAACTATATTTTAAAATTATGATTATTTCCTGAAAAATAGTTAACTATCTTCTCAAATCATAGTTATAAAATATAGTCAACTATCTTTCCAAAAATTAATAATATATATAGTTTCGAAAATAGTCAACTATATTATTAAATAGTTATGTAAAGCTGTTTTTTAACTAATATTTTTTTTTGCAGAGAGTACATCTATAAAGATCATTGATGAGAAGAATACTTTTTAAAGAAAAAGATTTTCAGAGATTTATTTTTTATGTCAATAATTATCACATTTAATATGGGCAAAATTGTCCATTATTTTATTCTCATTGCTACTCACCTAATTTTCTCTCATGTGATGTTAGATACTTAATTTTGTACCAAAAACCTATTATTGAACAAATTAACCCATATAAAATTAACATCAGTTTTTGTCCCTAAGAAAACATTAGTATATACTCCGTCCGTTCTTTAAAAATTGATTTTCTAGAGTTTTCACACCTATTAGAAAAACAAATTAATGTTTGACTAGAAATGTATTGGTTTTTGTACTAACCAATTTTCCATAAGTTTGACCCAATAACAATCCAATAAAATCAATTAATATGTCTTGAAATATACAATTTATAATTATTATTGCATAGAAAAGATAAAAAATCAATCTTTTTAAAACAAATTTTTTTTCTAAAACATTAATCTTTAAAAAACGGAGAGAGTATTTTAATATATGTTCCTAAAGAGATTCTTGTGTGAGTTGACTGACGCCCACTAACACACAGTCATGCACCGTTTCTCCTTCTCTTACCCAAAATATGAAAACAGTATTCCTTTCATTAGTTCTAATATTTTTCCTTCGCATCTGACCTTTTTTTTTGGTAGAACGATTTGGGGAGACTATAATCTTCCTTTAATCTGACTTTTTTTAATCACCAAAAGAAATATATAGTATGTTGGTATCTCGACTAATTTTCAGACTTAACAGAAATTAAAAACGTTCTATAAAACGACTAAAATAAAGTTAATAGTAGAGATCTATTTGAAAGAAATTGATATTTGGTCCATACTCACATAAAAATAGTACCCAAATCTGCCACTAATCCACCACTCATTAGTTTTTTTTTTCTTCTGATGATTTTATATTGTTGAAATGGAGCAGGTTAATTAACAAGCTTATGTGTTTTTATTTGTCTCAAGGTTGATTAGTTAGTAGTTGTAGTGAAGAATGAATAAATCTATATATAGTTGAAACCCCGAACTGTGTTAAATAAACTTATCTAGAATCGGTAGTAATGGTCAACTATGCATCTTGTAATGATCCAACAGAAAGTGCTGCAAGGAAAGAAAGAGCAAGACAAGCTGAAGAAGCACGAGAATATCTAGAAAAGCTGAAAACATGGTTAGAGCGGCTATTTTGAATAATAGCCCACTGGAAGAAGAACTTGGAATGGGATCAAACATGCCAGACATGATCCCATCCACTCTCAGACTGGGACCAGGACCTGTAGACCACACTTCTGAGCAAGCAATCCCCCCAAAAACCTCAGCTAAGAAAAGACTAGGACGACCTCCTGGAAAGAAGAAGAACCTAACCAGTCCTGGACAAAAGAAAAACCAAGGTAGCCCAGCTGTTTTCCAAGGAGTTAACTAAAAAAAGAGAGTATATGCAAATACAAAACTCTCCAAAAAGGAAAACACAAGGAAAAGCTGCAGATGAAGGAGAAAGCACATGGACCATAAGAGAGAATTACCATAGAGGAGAGACGAGCAGAATGGCAGAGGAGAATGGGGAACCCAGAAGGGATACTCAATAACCAACCTGCAACATGATCCTAGCAATCTCAAAGAGGACGATGGATTTTCACAATCCATCAAGCCCCATTCCTTAAACATAGTGAGCTGGAACTGTCGAGGGCTGGGGGAACCCTGTGATAGTTCGACGTCTAGAGGGAATCAAGAAAAACACGATTTCCCAGATATTTTGTTCCTCATGGAGACAAAAAACAAAGATGATTTTATTATGTCTGAACTCAAACACCTGGGATATGAGATTATGGAGACGGTACCACCAACTACAACAGGAAGTGGAGGCCTAGCACTACTATGGAAAAAAGAAGTTAAGATTACTATCCTTTCAAAGTGTGAAAACTTTATGAACACAGAGATAAAATATAAGGGAGATTCAGTGATGGCTACCTTCGTGTATGGGCACCCAGAACAGAGAAAAAGAAGTGAAGTATAGAATAAACTTACAGCTCAAGCTGAAAATAGAAGTCAAGCTTGGTTTCTAACTGGAGATTTCAATGAAATACTGGAGCAGTCTGAAAAACATGAGGAAGACAAAGATCAGAGGAATCTTTTGTAGATTTCAGAACTTTCATGTCTGAAAATGATCTCTATGACTTATAAGCTTCAGGGGATTGCTTATCCTGGAGAGGAACAATGTATAAACATCATGTAAGATGCCGTTTAGACAGAGCCATGGGCAACAACGCTTGGATAGAGAAGTACCCAGCTGGCAGAAGTGAATACTTGAGATTTGAGGGATCCGACCATAGACCGATCCTCACCTTCTTCACACCTAGAAAGAAAAGAGGGAAAGGGTTATTCAGGTATGATAGAAATTTGAGATACAATGAAGAAGTAAAGGAGCTTATTGCAGAAACATGGCCAGCTTATCCACATGTAGCAGTGGAGAACATAATCTCTAATTGTAGAAGAGCCATAATTCAATGTAAAAAGAGCACCACAAGAACAGCCTAAAAAAGATTGAAGAGTTGAGAAAAACCTTGGAAGCTGCAATGGTGGACCCTTTAAGTGATGATCATCAAATATCTCAAATCAACAAAGACCTAAAGAAGGCTTACCAGGATGAGGAAGAATATTGGAGACAACGAAGCCAGCAAATGTGGCTGAACCTGAGAGACAAAAACAATGGCTATTTCTACGCAGCAACAAAAGGGCGCAGAGTAAGAAATAACATTGCTATAATTGAAGATAAGGAGGGAAAGTTAGTATATGAAGATGAGCAGATTGTTTTGGTTGTGACTGATTATTTCCAACAGTTGTTTACCTCTCAAGATGGGAGACGAGTGGAGACAGTAAAGCAAGCTATTACACCTAGAATATCAAGGGAGACCAATGAGAAACTTATTCAAACCCCTACAGAAGAAGAAATTAAGACAGCTATCTTCTCTATCCACCCAGATAAAGCGCCAGACCCTGATGAATTTTCAGCAAGCTTCTATCATTCTAACTGGGGAGCAATAGGAACATAAATAATAAAGGAGATTCAAGGCTTTTTTCAATATGGTGTTTTACCAAGAACCATCAATGAAACTCATATCTGCCTCATCCCAAAGATAAGGGCACCAAAAATAGTAGCAGATTATATTGCACTTTGTAATGTCTACTACAATATAATATCTAAGATTATGACAGCAAGGCTACACCCTCTACTCAATGGAATTATTGCAGAGAACCAGTCAACATTCATACATGGAAGAGTCATCAATGACAATGTGATGATTACTCATGAAATGCTCAACTTCCTGAAAATTTCAGATGCAAATGTCAGAGGTGCAATGGCGGTGAAAACTGATATGACAAAAGCGTATGACAGAATAGAGTAGGAATTCATCAAACTAGTTCTAGAGAGAATGGGATTTCACGGTAAATGGATACAGTGGATTATGCAGTGTGTTACAACAATTACTTTCTCACCTTTGATTAATGGAAAGGCAATGGGGTTCATCAAGCCATACATGGGTATCCGCCAAGGAGACCCGCTTTCGCCATACCTATTTATCCTCTGCAGCGAGGTCCTGTCAGGATTCTGCAATAAAGCTCAAATGGAGGGTAAATTGAATGGAATTCAAGTGGCTAGAGGAAGTCCAAAGATTAACCACTTACTATTTGCAGACGATACAATGTTCTTCTGCAAATATAATGTGAAAATTAAGCTGCCATATTCTAAAGGAAATCCTACAAAAGTATGAGGAAGCATCAGGCCAGAAGATAAATACACAAAAATCAGCCATTACTTTCTCAAGGAAAACATAACAAAGAACCATGAGAAGAGTGAAGAGACAATTGAGAATATCATAGGAAGGTGGCTGTGGAAAATACCTGGGGTTACCTGAACAATTTGGTCAAAAGAAGGCTGATATCTTCAGGTCAATAGTGGACAGAATAAGGCAGAGAGCAATTCTTGTCAAGCGCAGGGAAGATGATCCTACTCAAATCAGTTTTATCCTCAATGCCAACATATACTATGTCATGCTTTAAACTACCTGTGAGACTGTGCAAAAAGATTCAGTCAATACTTACAAGCTTCTGGTGGAGTTCAACACCGGAAAAGAGGAAGATGTGTTGGGTTAGCTGGTCAAAACTTACCAAAGGGAAGCAAGAAGGCGGTTTGGGCTTCCGAGATGTGCAACACTTTAATGATGCGTTATTGGCCAAGCTAGCTTGGCGTCTATTAACACAACCAGAAAGCTTGTTAAGTAAAGTCCTCAGAGGTAAATACTTTCATTCCACCTCCTTCCTTGAGTGCACAGCCCCTGAGAACTCATCTTATGGTTGGCAAGGCATACTCATAGGAAGAGATTTATTGAAAAAAATCTGGGAATGGCCATTGGAAACGGTCAGAACACAAGGATATGGGAGGATAATTGGATATCAACATCAAGCAAACTAAGACCAATAGGACCTGCAGAACAAGACGTGTATAACATGAAGGTTTCTGAGTTGTTCCTACCTGATTCAGTTGAATGGGATACACAGAAGATACAAGAAATCATACCTCAGTTTGAGAAGGAAATCATCTGTATCAAGCCAAGCCAGAAACAAGCTGAAGATAGATACATCTGGATTCCCCAAGCTGATGGAGTCTACTAAACAAAAACAGGGTACCATACGGCGATAACAGATGTCCAACAAGAGCTAAACAACACAGAAACAACAAGGGAATTCAACTGGCATACAGAGATTTGGAAAGGAAAATTCTCAGAAAAACTAAAGCTTTTTCTCTGGAAAGTGATGCAAGGTGCCTTACCTGTAGGAGAGAATCTAGAGATGAGAAATATTATCCCACATGCGGTTTGTACACGCTGTGGAGAACAAGAGACAATAAATCACCTAATGTTCCAATGCTCATTCGCAAGATCAGTATGGAGCATGGCAGCTTTCAACGAAACAATTGATACTTCGACACTCAGCCTTATGGGACCAAGTCTCCAATCTCTAAGAACATTGATCTGTCTCCCTCCATCGGGCATCACAGCGGGACCTCTTTATCCATGGATCCTATGGAATCTTTGGACTGCAAGGAATAATTACATTTTCAATAATCGGAAGTTCACAGCGGAGGAAACCATCCTCAACGCAATTAGGGGAGCCAAAGAGTGGCAAGAGGCACAACCAATTACAAAAACAAGCGCAGACCACAAACAACGCACCTGGAAGAGAATCGAACCCTCATAAGCAGTAAGATGTTTCACCGATGGAGCTTGGAGAGAAGGAATCATTACGGCTGGAATGGGATGGTGTTTTGAATCACCACAAAAAGAACCACTCGCAGAAGGTACTAGGGCTCTGGAATTCGTCGGATCGGCCCTGATGGCTGAAGCCCTAGCAATCAGAGATGCATTAGAGCATGGCCATGGGATGGGAATCAAGAAGATCCAACTCATGTCGGACTCGAACCAACTCGTTCGATCTATCAATACCGGACAACTGCTATCGGAAATTCATAGAATACTTCATGATATTACCAAAATTGCTTCCCAATTTCTTGAAATCTCTTTCAATTTCATCCCTAGAGAGTTTAATTTGAGAGCTGATCAGCTTGCAAAATCAGCTCTTGAAGCTTTTGTTGTAGCACAAGGTGCAAATGCTTTTGAGTTTTAATTAATGAAAAAGAAATGTTTCGACCAAAAAAAAACTTATCTAGAATCATATTTTAAGTTGCAAAACAGTGTAAATTATTACCTTGTTAGTAACTGTCTCGTGCAAATATACACTAGAGTGAGTGACAATCATGCATTTGTCTAGTTTAATCGGTTAATTGTTGTTTTATGGTTATTTTTGTTTGACATCCAAATACGATGGAACATGTATATATAATGGTATTAATTTGTTATATACGTTTAAGGAGATTCGAAAGAGACTAGCTAAGTATTGGTGGCTTAATGATATATTCTTATTAACCATACACTACAAAAAATCCAATTTTGACCATCAATTCGATATAAAATTGATTAAAAATAGTCAGTTTTGATGAATTTTTGACCAAAATCAATTTGTCAAAAAATCGATTGTTGGAAATGAATTTTGGTTAAAAAATAATCAAAATTTTCTTACTAATAAAAATAGTCAAAAATTGGCTTTAACCAATAAAGTTGTCGGAAATAGGATCTAACTCCAGTAAAGTGGTCGAAACTTTTTGACAAATGAAAAGGATCAAAATTATGTTCGACCATATATATCAACCAAATTTTGACCAACCTAGATATTGAATTAATAAATATATATATATATATATTCAAAAAATTTAATTTAAATATTGATTACAATAACTGAAATAAATCAAATATTTTAAAACATATAAAATTTAAAATAAAACACAAATAAACATATTATACAAATTTCTTCTAAGTTTCTACAATTCTAATAAGTTAGAAAGAAATGTGGATAATAGCTAATAACAAATTTTTAAAGAAACTCAAACTTTTTTGCTTTCCATTGGAAATCGCATATTTTACTTGTGCTTTTTCCATCGCTCTAATCTTATTTTTGGTCTACAAATCAATCATTGTAAATCAAATATTTTATCTAATCAGATGAATTAGGATTGATTCGGATCAAAATCCCCACCAACTCCAAGCAAAGTAAGCTCTCTTGCACTCAAGGACTTCAACTGATCCAAAGCATCATTTCCATTACTGGAATATACAAACATATTGAAAATCAGATTTTATAAGCTATGAACAATCCTCTAACCTGCTATTGAGATTTAACCAAAAAACAATCCAAATCAAGTAATGAAATTAAGCCAAAGTGAAAACAATGAGTTTAATAAAACTGAGCATGTTTGTGCCTCGAAAACACAGTGAGCTATACGACTAGTACATAGAAAATCAACATGTAGCCTCATGGTATGTATTTTATTTATCCAAATCAACATACGATATAAAGGGATTAGCATTGCAAAGGAACTATAATGACAATTAAAAAGAAATACAAGACACCAAAGATGTGATAAGAAAAAAACCACAATTCATGGCTAAGAGATAATGGAACAGTGAATCCATCAATGAGACTTAACCAAAGGCCAAACAACAACAACATATTACCGGTATGCGACGAAATCGGAGCCACAGAGAGTGAGTGACAATCATGCATTTGTCTAGTTTAATCGGTTAATTGTTGTTTTATGGTTATTTTTGTTTGACATCCAAATACGATGGAACATGTATATATAATGGTATTAATTTGTTATATACGTTTCAGGAGATTCAAAAGAGACTAGCTAAGTATTGGTGGCTTAATGATATATTCTTATTAACCATACACTACAAAAAATCCAATTTTGACCATTAATTCGATATAAAATTGATTAAAAATAGTCAGTTTTGATGAATTTTTGACCAAAATCAATTTGTCAAAAAATCGATTGTTGGAAATGAATTTTGGTTAAAAAATAATCAAAATTTTCTTACTAATAAAAATAGTCAAAAATTGGCTTTAACCAATAAAGTTGTCGGAAATAGGATCTAACTCCAGTAAAGTGGTCGAAACTTTTTGACAAATGAAAAGAATCAAAATTATGTTCGACCATATATATCAACCAAATTTTGACCAACCTAGATATTGAATTAATAAATATATATATATATATATATATATATTCAAAAAATTTAATTTAAATATTGATTACAATAACTGAAATAAATCAAATATTTTAAAACATATAAAATTTAAAATAAAACACAAATAAACATATTATACAAATTTCTTCTAAGTTTCTACAATTCTAATAAGTTAGAAAGAATTGTGGATAATAGCTAATAACAAATTTTTAAAGAAACTCAAACTCTTTTGCTTTCCATTGGAAATCGCATATTTTACTTGTGCTTTTTCCATCGCTCTAATCTTATTTTTGGTCTTCAAATCAATCATTGTAGATCAAATATTTTATCTAATCAGATGAATTAGGATTGATTCGGATCAAAATCCCCACCAACTCCAAGCAAAGTAAGCTCTCTTGCACTCAAGGACTTCAACTGATCCAAAGCATCATTTCCATTACTGGAATATACAAACATATTGAAAATCAGATTTTAAACATAAACACACACATAAACCAATTCTAAAACAGTCCATTTGAATCTTAAAATCAACTCTGACCTTACAAGTTCTCTGAGCAAAACCTCCTTTTGATTCTATAAGCTATGAACAATCCTCTAACCTGCTATTGAGATTTAACCAAAAAACAATCCAAATCAAGTAATGAAATTAAGCCAAAGTGAAAACAATGAGTTTAATAAAACTGAGCATGTTTGTGCCTCGAAAACACAGTGAGCTATACGACTAGTACATAGAAAATCAACATGTAGCCTCATGGTATGTATTTTATTTATCCAAATCAACATACGATATAAAGGGATTAGCTTTGCAAAGGAACTATAATGACAATTAAAAAGAAATACAAGACACCAAAGATGTGATAAGAAAAAAACCACAATTCATGGCTAAGAGATAATGGAACAGTGAATCCATCAATGAGACTTAACAATGGAATCAATAAGAGATCGAAAAACATTTAAACCAAAGGCCAAACAACAACAACATATTACCGGTATGCGACGAAATCGGAGCCACAGAGATGAGATAATAACCTACGGCGACTTTAGAACATGCAATCGAGAGTAAAGACGGTCGACGGCGCAATGTTATAGAGAAAGAAGAAGACACGTGGAGGGTAAATAAGCGACGGAAATGGACGGTGGAGATTAGAAGCTAAATGAAGGGTGGGGATTTAGAGACGGTTACGAGTCATTAAAGACGAAGAGGAAGCTAACCGAATAATTCAATCTTGTTGTAAATGTTGTTGAAATTTCTTCTTCTTTCTCTGTAAAGTTCTGGGTTTGCGATTACGATCTTGTTCTTGTTAGGTTTGTCTCAAGAATCTAGCAATTTCAAGGTACGGATTCGTGTTTGTATTGAACATTGATCCGATTTATCGATTGTTACATTTGATTCATACCACTTTTACTTTAACAAAGGTATCAACAGTCAAACGACCTCGGAATCTATGGCGGATCATAGGGAAACTCGAGCTCAAGCTCTACAAGCAGTAGTAAGAGGTACTGAAGAAGTTTTGGGATCGAGAATCGATCGAATGGAGGAAGCGATGTCTGAACATGGAAGAAAGTTAGATTCGAGTATTGCAGAGATTTTTGAAGGTATTCGATTGATGAAGGATGCTGGTGCTTCGACGAGTCACAACGTAGCTCCACCGGGAACAATTCCATCACCGGAAATCAACACTGGTCACAATCCGACGGTACAAGGAGCAAGATTCGCTCCGAATCAAGGTTATAATGGTGTTACTCGTCTTAGTAAACTAGATTCCCCTAAATTTGATGGCTCGGGAATCACAGAATGGATTTCTAAAGCTGAACAGTTTTTTGCGATTGATTACACACCAAATGCAATGAAGGTTAACATTGCCTCCGTCCATTTTGAAGAAGAAGCTTGGAAATGGCATGAGTCATTGGTACAATCTGGTTTTGGTCCCAACTTGTTTCACGATTGGGATGCGTATAAAACAATGTTGAAGGAAAGATTTGAAGACATTTTTGAGGATCCGATTGCAGAATTAAAACATCTTCAAGAAACAGCAGAAGGAATTGTGGAGTATAACAAGAAGTTTGAGTCATTAAAAATCCGCTTGAATCTTGATGAGGATTACTTGGTGCGTACGTATTTGGCTGGATTACATATTGATACACAAATGCATGTGAGAATGTTTTCACCACAAACAATTCGTCATTGTTTCATGTTAGGCAGATTTTTTGAAAAGGCACATCCGAGAAAACAAACTCACACTGTTGGAGGAGTTAATAGATCAAATACGACCAATAGTCAGTGGAGGAATAATTCTTGGTCAAAAAAGGAAGACAATAGAAGCAATGGTGAAGGGTTGATAAGAGAGAAACCTAAAGAACAGATGAATCATATGCTACCTTTTTTGACTAATGAGCAGATGATTGATAGAAGATCTAAAGGATTGTGTTACTATTGCCCTGAAAAATATTCTCCGGAGCATGCTCGTATTCATAGGAAACCTCAACTATACTATATACAAGGGCAAGAAGAAGAGATTTTTGAAGATAGTAATGAAGAATTGGAGGAGGAAATAGAGAGTGAAGGAATGTTGAAATTTCAGTAAGTGCTGTTTCAGGTGTAGCAGATTATAGAACAATGAGAGTCAGGGGAATTCATGAGAAGAAGGTTCTGTTCATCTTGATTGATTCAGGTTCAACGCACAACTTTATGGACATTAAAATGGCCAATAAGTTGGGGTGCCGTCTATACAATTCTGAGTTGGGGAATGCTGAAGTTGCAGATGGTGGACAGATACCTATAAAAGGGAAATTGGAGAATTTTAAATGGTCTTTTCATGATACAGTTTTCCAAGCTGATTTCATGATTATTCCATTAGGTGGATGTGATATGGTACTTGGCATTCAATGGTTAGAAACTTTGGGGCCAATTGCATGGGATTTTAAGAAGTTGGAAATGAAGTTTGTGTTGAGAAATAAGAAAATTCAGCTACATGGCATTTAGAAAGGGTCAGTTAGAGAATTTAAAGCTACTCGAGTTAACAAGTGGAATGAGAATCAGATACAAGTGGCCATGATAAGTATTCCCAAGACAGTAGAAAGAGAAGAGAAATATTCGGATGGAGTGAGCTTATATGCCATGGAGGTTATAAACCCTACAGTTCCAAAAGTAATTCTGGAGGTTTTAGAGAAGTATGTGGAGGTATTTGAAGAACCGAAATCTTTACCACCTTTCAGGACTAATCACAATCATAAGATTGTCTTGAAAGAAGGTATGGATTTGATAAATCAGAGACCCTATAGGTATGCTTTATATCAGAAGAATGAGATAGATAAGATGGTTGAAGAGTAGTTGAGTAATGGAACTATTCAAGCTAGTAGTAGCCCTTATGCGTCACCCGTGGTTTTGGTTAAGAAGAAGGATGGAACTTGGAGGTTGTGTGTGGATTATAGAGGCTTGAATGGTATGACAGTTAAGGATCGGTTTCCTATTCCATTAATAGAAGATCTAATGGATGAATTGGGAGGCTCAAGTGTATACTCTAAGATTGATTTACGTGCTGGTTATCATCAAGTACAGATGGAGACTGAGGACATACCTAAAACTGCTTTCAAGACACATAGTGGACATTATGAGTATTTGGTTATGCCGTTTGGTTTAACAAACGCACCGGCGACATTCCAGAGCTTGATGAATGCGGTTTTTAAGCCGTTTTTGAGGAAGTTTGTACTCATCTTTTTTGATGATATTTTGGTTTATAGTAAATCTTTGGAGGAACATGTGACCCACTTAGCTCAAGTGATGAAGGTGATGAGAGAACAAAGCTTATCCGCTAAACAAAGCAAGTGTGCGTTTGCAACCGATAGAGTGGAATTTTTATAGAAGTAAGAGGTGTGTCAACGGATCCTCATAAGATCGAAGCTGTCTCTAATTGGCCTACACCACAAAACCTGAAACAACTCAGAGGATTCTTGGGGTTAGCAGGATACTATAGGCGGTTTGTACATAATTTTGGAGTGATCGCTCGTCCCTTGACAGCTTTAACTAAGAAAGATGCTTTTAAATGAACATCGGAGGCAGAACAAACTTTTGTGAAGTTAAAACAAGCACTGTGTGAAGCTCCTGTATTGGCTTTACCCTTGTTTGATAAACCATTTGTGGTAGAAACTGATGCTTGCACTCATGGAATAGGAGCTGTGTTGATGCAAGAAGGTCACCCACTTGCTTACATAAGCCGTCATTTGAAGGGTAAACAACTTCATTTATCTATTGATGAGAAGGAATTATTAGCAGTGGTTTTTGCAGTTCAAAAATGGCGCCATTATTTGTTGCCAAGTCATTTCGTGATCAAGACAGATCAAAGGAGTCTTAAATATTTGTTGGAACAACGCTTGAACACACCAATACAACAACAATGGCTTCCTAAGCTGTTAGAATTTGATTATGAAATCCAGTATAAAGAAGGCAAGGAGAATTTAGTAGCTGATGCTCTTTCTCGCATGGAAGGTTCAGAAGTTTTGCACATGGCATTATCAATGATGGAATGTGATTTAATGAAGGAGATACAAGCCAGTTATGATACAGATTTGGAGGTTCACCAGATCATTGAAGAGTTGAAGTTAAAACCACAAGCTAAGAAGCATTATACATGGGTGCAAAATGTGTTGAGAAGGAAGAGTAAGATTGTTGTACCTTGTAAAGAAGAGTTGAGAAAGTCTATTTTACAGTGGCTCCATTCTTCAGGAAGCAGTGGCCACTCGGGTCGTGATGCTACTCATCAGAGGATTAAAGGTCTATTCTATTGGAAGGGTATGGCTAAAGATATTCAAGCTTTTATTCGGAGTTGTGATGTGTGTCAAAGGTGTAAGTCAGAGACAGTTGCGTAAAGCACAAGGCGACTCGACAGAACCTGTTGGCCTCAAACCTGCTAAGACAGCCCGTCTAAGGAAAAAGGCTCATGACACTCAAGCGGAAGGAAGTCCCGAACCAGCCAAGCTAGCTTGCCCTCCTCCGATTATGGCGACTCCGCCTGAAACAACTCACCCCGAAAATCTCTCGCCAGAGACAGCTCGGCCCGAACTCAATGAGGCAACCGGCACGGGAATTGGTATACCATCTCTGCCCAAAGTTTTGGAGACGACCGACCAGGACCAGAGCAAAGCATTTAGTCCTGAAGTGACCGTACCAGCAGACGCAACGCTACATAGGCAGATCGAACAAACCCACCCTGAAACGGCTGCAACAGCCTCTTCCGAGCCAGATGGCCCACTAGCTATGAAGACGAGTACATCAGGTCCTGCCCTATCAGAGGCGGCCCATCCTGAGATTGAAGAAGCAATAAAAAAGGTCGGTCAGTCCGCTCACATCGAAAAAGAAGTTACAACCGAGGGAGAGGCAGATGATAAAGAATACTGCTGCGACACACCATGGATGGACCAAATCCGAGGATACATAGCCGACGGCAAGTTACCAAAGGATAAGTGGCCAGCTCGTAAACTGCGAGCGCAAGCAGCTCGTTACGTACTACTCGATGGCAATGTCTAAAAATGGCGATTTTCTGGGCCTTTGCTCGCTTGCGTTGAAGAGAAAAAAGCTAGGCAAGTAATGGAAGAAATTCACGGCGGATCGTGCGGCAACCACTCTGGAGGCCGAGCATTAGCAATCCGAATCAAACGCCATGGTTACTTTTGGCCCACTATGATCCATGATTGTGAGAAATTCTCCTCACACTGCGAAAAGTGCCAACGACACGCCCCAATGATTCATCAGCCCACAGAGCTACTCTCGTCCATTACTTCGCCTTACCCCTTCATGCGCTGGGCCATGGACATCGTCGGACCTCTCCACCCGTCGCGACATAAGCGTTATCTCCTGGTGCTGACAGACTACTTCTCCAAGTGGGTCGAGGCAGAGTCATACTCTAGCATCAAAGATAGACAAGTGGAGAAGTTCATCTGGAAGAACATTATTTGCCGGCACGGCGTGCCTTATGAAAGCGTCACTGACAATGGCTCGCAGTTCATATCTGCCTAGTTCGACCTTTTCTGGGATAAGTGGAAGATCCGCCTGAGCAAATCTACACCACGATGTCCTCAGGGATACGGACAAGCCGAATCCACTAATAAGACTCTTATTGCAGGACTCAAAAAGCGTTTGGACGAAAAGAAGGGACGCTGGGCAGATGAACTCGAAGGCGTCCTCTGGTCCTATCGAACGACTCCAAGGCGAGCTACATGCGAAACCCTGTTCGCCCTCTTCTATGGAACATAATGCGTCATCCCACCAGAGGTACACATTCCGGGTGTCCGCCACAGGCTTCTCCCCAAACAAGAAGGACTGAATCACCTGCTGCTCCTGGACGAGCTGGACCTAGTCAACGAACGGCGAGACCGAGCACTACTGAACATCACTCGCTACCAATTGGCTGCATCCAATTACTACAATTCCAAGGTCCGCACCCGGCGATTCTACGAAGGAGACTTGGTCTTACGAGAAGTCTTCCAAAACACAGCAGAGCGGAACGCCGGTAAACTCGGAGCACATTGGGAAAGACCATACGTCGTCACTACGGTTGTCCGCACGGGCGTATATGAACTCGCAAACATGGAAGGACAAGCTATCCCATGATCGTGGAACGCACAACACCTCAAAAAGTACTACCACTAAACTCCGTCCCGCTACCTAAAAAATCATCATCACACTTAATCATACATACATCAATAACTTACCATGAACTACGGGTGACTTGATCCCTACAAAGGGTACGTAGGCAGCTCATTTTTGGATGGGTTCAGTTGGCCCCCTCCCAAAAGGGGGGGGGAGTGAGGTACGTATACTCATATACTCCCACCTCTCTTTGTAGCAAACCTTTATGAGAATAAACATCTGCTACAAAGACTTATCAAAACAACTATCTCTATCACATCCGTTACAGATAACTCAAGGTCTAACTTAAACGACCATCTCAAACCACCGCTGTTGGCCACAACGACGACTTCTCACAAAAATTCTGCAGAATAAATACAACAACATCCACGATTGGATTAAGCGCGCTATAGAAATAAAAGTGGTTCATTATAGGAGCAGGTGCGTTTAGAGAGAAGCGCACATGTAACCGAAGTGACCAGTCCAAAACCCAACAACATCGTTAATCAAAAGCGACGATCGTCACAGGAGCGGTCATGATCGAAGGAGCGAATATGATCGTAAACCAAGTCGTTCGTTCAGGAAACCCAGTTATATTTACACTGTTCGTCGTTACTAAGATTCTCTTTCAAAGACTAAGCAAAAAAGTTTGGAAAGGAAATCATCGATAAACTAAAACCGCATTCATTATCATCTTGAAAAAATACAAGGTAAAATCATCCATGGATAAAATCCGTCCAGACGGTAAAACATCAAATCCAAAAAACCTAAAGCCGAAAAACATAAGGCAGCATCCTAGGCGCAAAATCAAAGTCAATGTCTA
This sequence comes from Arabis alpina, assembly GCA_900128785.1. Classification (NCBI taxonomy): domain Eukaryota; kingdom Viridiplantae; phylum Streptophyta; class Magnoliopsida; order Brassicales; family Brassicaceae; genus Arabis; species Arabis alpina. Next base: position 17,066,408 of record LT669795.1, read on the forward strand.
AAACATAAGCAATAAAAGCGCTAACAGAAGCGTAAATCACAACTAAAGAACGGTCTCCTCGTCAACTTCTGGAGGAGCAACCTGGATGACCGTCTCTCCCTCGGCCTCTGTCTCTTCAAAGACGTCGTCGAGCCTTGGATCCTCAGTAAGCGCGTCGATCCTCGGCCCCTGGGAGTCCTCATCAATCCTCATCTCCTCGGGAGCCCCTACAGTCCCATCGTCCTCGGCAACGTCTTCGATCCTCCTCTTGGTCACCTCGGCCCCAACTCCGCCGATTAGGGAGAACTTCCCATCTACACCTACTACTGCGGCCTTGCGAGAGCCGGCGCCGTCAAGTAGCGACCCAGAAGGATCGGCCACACCAACACTCGCCGCGTACGTCTCGAGTGTCCGGTCATGGGCGACCACGGTGGGCGCCTTAACCTATAAAAAAAAAGGGGAAGGGAATCCGACCGTGAACAAGAGAGATAACTACCAACTCCGAGGAACTAAAGAGAGAAAACACCACTAACCTTCGGGTGAAGAACATGCAAAAGCCCATGAAGACTCGTCATCAGCTGCTCGAAGCGACCCTCATCCCCGGCATGCTCCGCGACGTCGGCGGTGAGGAAGGCGAGCTCGTCCTCAAGCTTGGGGGCTCCTGACCGTCAAGTAGGCCCAACAACAATCTGACGAAGTCAAGGTTGGCTACCCTCTGCACCTGGTAGACCATGTTGCTCCGCGGATCCACCTGGAGCTCATCAGACTTATCCCTGGCACGAGCAAACTTTCTCTCCAGACTCTGGATATGCCCGTCTTCTTTCCTCAGCTTCTCCACAACCGCATTAAGCTCACCATCACGTTTTATCACAATGGCGGCCGAGCACTGCTCTCTCTGTTCCGCGGCCGCAAGAGCGATCACGGATCTCTCCGACTCGGTAAGAAGGGCCTCCGCAGACTTCCCCGACTCGGCCTTGAGCAAGATTATCGCTCTGGCCTGGTCTGTGAGCTCTTTGTTCTTCTTATCTATCGACGCCTAGGCCGCGGTGCGCTCGATTCAAAGACTCTCGGCCGCGGTGCGCGCGTTCTCAGTACGATGTGTCTCATCCTCAAGCTTCTCCTTCAAAACCTCGACCTTGGCCTCAAGCTCGTATCCCACCTTGTTCACAAGGCCGAGAAACTGCCAAAACAAAAGGAGACGGGAAGAATATCAAAAATAAGGAAAAAACACTAAGTATTAAAGAGAAGTGAATGAAAAGAAAGGAAAATATACCCTCAGTCCCTGGCGCATCATGTCTCCAGAAGACTCCGTGTTGATCGGAGCCACGTCGTCGTCGTGGAAAACCAGAGTAGAGAAGAGGCTGCTAGCGGAAGCCTTGTCCTGAAAGACGCTCCTAGACATACGGCGAGGAGGTGAAGCGGATCTCGCCCGAGCCTTCTTCGACACTCGGTCCACGTCGATCACATTGTCTCTGTCAGACGATCTCTTACGATCGTCGCCCTCGTGACCCTTTCCTTTGGCCGCCCTCTTTGCATCGTAGTCGGAGGGAAGAGGAGCGGGCAGAGCAGGCAAAGCGGCCACAACCTCAGTCCTAGCCACTGAAGGAAGACGCGACCCCTTAGCAGTAGTGGTGGTCTTCTTGGCGGAAGAAGTGTCACGTGACTCAGAAGGAGGCACAATAGTCGGCCTGCCAGAAGTAGGCACGGTAGTCAGCTCGGCAGAAGCTGGCGCAGTAGTCGGCCGGAGCATGTATGATAGTCAGCGCCGTAGAAGTGGTCGCAGTAGTCGGCGTCGGCGGCTTGCCACTCCCCGTAGTCCTATGCACCAAACTCCTGAAAGATCGTGGACGCTCCATCTCTGACTGAATGTCTCCTGAACAATCTGAAAAACGAAAACTCGAGACCGAAGAACCCCCAAGGAAAGCTCTCGCTTTCTCGACACGTCGCAGTGAGAAGTCTTTCTTCCAATTGCACCCTCGAACGCTGAGCAAGTCCCAAACTGTCTTCCAATTGCTCGGAACCTTCGGTGCTGGGCCTGTCACTGCAAAAAAGACATAAACAAAACAAGAGGTTAAAATCGACACAAAAATGATAAACACATCACGAATAATACAAGTAAAGTTAGCCGATTCCCAAAGATAGATAACGGGGCCGACTACCTTCTGTAAGCCATTTTGGTTGGATTAGGCCTAGTCCACCTCCCAAAGTCTCTTCGCATATCGGAACGAAAACAAAGAAATCCATCCATTGCCAGTCTTTGCTGCCAAACCCGTGGATAAGTCTAAGATTCTTCCAGTTTACAGCGAAGTATACCAGCTTGGAGAAAGGAGAGGACCGCCGAATATCCATAAAGCGCGTCAGATGATGAACACTTAAAGTCTCCCCGCACTCGTAGCTCCGAACGAGGGTGCCTACTAAGTGACGAATCCCTCGAGGGGTGATTTGCGAAATTGAAAGCATATACTTTGCTAGAAGCTCGAGAATCACATACGGAATGGGAAACCACAGGAAGCACGCCTCGAGAAAACTCTCGTACAAAGTAAAATATCCCTCTGGAGGATCGTCAGCTCGTTCGTGAGGTTCCGGAACCACCAGTTCTATTCCATCAGGGATGTTGAGTTTCTTTCTCAAAAGAGAAAGTGACCTTTCCGTTGATAGAGTGGATCCCGGCGGATCCGGAGGTCTGAACTTTCTAGCACGACGCCTTCCATGAGTCGAAGATTTTTCCTTTCGAAGAAACAAAGCTAAGTCGAATCTTTCTTTTATCTCGTCCTCGTTCTGTTCCACCTTTACTTCTGGGGAATTACGAGTATCGACGACTTGCTCATCAATGAGAGATGGACTCTGCGCGTTCGTTGCATCACTCACGTCTGAGACCGGGACTCGAGTCACTTCTCTATCCTTACAAGGACGAACCTAGGAGTTGGACTCCGCGTCAGAACGGTTTATTTCAAAGCTCGGTCCTAGGCTTTCCAAGATGGTGGTCCTCAGCTCCGAAATGGATGCTAGGAATATTTCAAAGGACGACGTGGGACTTAACATCGAAATAATGTTCGGGAATGCTTAAGTGTCAAAGCCGCGTCTTAAAACCACCGAATTCACGCCATGATTCAAAACGCACAACGGGTTTTCAAGTCATCATGATCACAATAAATCTTTGGCGGTTGGTGTTCCCAACAAAGACAAGCTAGTAACAAATTAGGATTCTCACGACGCGATTCTTAAAACGTGAAAGTTGTCTCCGCAATACAAGTTTCACCACATCGTCATGGCAAAGTTTCCATCAACTCCGGTTGAGGTCACCACCATACCTTATCGTCACACCTTGTCACTAATGAGCACTCAGCACCACATCTACGTTGACGCAATTCGAGAAGTCGAACCGGAAATTATTCACCTATATCAACGACCTAACATCAACAAGAACGATGAGCTTTTGTCAAATATAACCAGCTCGATCGCAACACCAAAATCTTGATTCCACCAAGACGGTCTTACGGAACGTCGTAAACAAGTCCTCGTCGCAACAAGATCCATTCACAAAAGACCAATTTTGCAACCTCTAAGGAAATTTGACCGTAAGGTCCAAACCTCTTTGAAATCACTAATGACGACGAGCCCCTTTTGAGCAGCAGTAAGTCGATCTTGTGGAGACGGTGACTAGGACAATGTCCGGTAGGAGGATCGATCGGAGGTGGTTCCTCTTGAGACAATTGAATCACGAAATCGCCGTCGTCTTCAACGTTTGTAGACGCAGCCACCGCACGAGCTCTCACGGTCCAAAGAACGAGCTCTTACTCGGTGAAGCAGGGCAGTTCGTAGCTAGAAGCGGCGGTGCTAGAACGCAGATCTGAGAGAGGAGAGCTCACTGAAACTTGCGACGTCCACGACGTGAGTTTCCCTCTGTCTCTCGGTGAACCACTTGCAACGGCAAGCTCATCTCCTATCCAGAAACGACGAGCTCTAGCGTGGACAACGACGAGACCTAGAAGACGACGACTTCTCCTGATCTCCAAGTCTTAGCCTCGAACCAAAGTCACGCGGAAGCTGGATCTCATCGGAATTAGAGAACGGGGAACGGAGAGAAGAAACAGAGATGCTCGTCGGAAAAAATAGAGACTACGGCGAAGTCTCCGGTGAGTCGACGAACACAGTAACGTAGATCCCGATCCAGCTCTCGGCTTTGTGTTAGAAACTATGACCAGAACTCGGCGTCTTCATCCTCCGATAAGTCCTCTTCAGAACGACGACCGAAAAAAATGGAGACCCATCGGTGGTTGCAGATCCAGCAACGCGGAGAGGAGAAGGAGAGTGACGAATCGTCGAAGGTAGACGACGCATAACGGAGCAAGAGCTCGTCGGAAAACGTGAAGAAGTGGTCGGAGAAGACAAAGCTTCGGTGACGGCGGCGAACCAAACAAATAAAATAAAAAAAAATCTTTTTTTCCCCAAAACCCTAGATCTAAAACAGAAAATAGAGAGAGAAGAGAGGCTACCTTTCTTTTGGTGGAGTGAGGTTGTGTAGAAAAGAAAAGGGGAAAGAGTATTTATAGTGTTACTATCAAAATCCTGGAGTGGCACGTTTCAGTAGTCGGCGGGAACAATTCTGATTTCTGAAAGGAACCAAATTTCTCATTTCCAACAGGAATTAACGATTCCAGTTTCTAACGGAAATTTAAATTTCCAATTTTCAGCGGGAATTAAATTTTCAACTTCCGGGAAAAACAGTATCTTTACTAAGTCCGGAAAGCAACTAAACAGAAACATGACGTCCGACTAAGCATTAACGTGAACATGTGAGAGGTGGGCAAGATAAACAAGTTTTACGAGCTTTAACGAGAACAAGCTCTACAAACTTTACATGACCAGTTCCTGTAAACTTTATAACACAAATTCAGAAACACAAGTCTATTGAAAGTCCTTACTGGGCTATGCGTTAAACATGAACACGAAAGCTCAGTAACATCGGCAGGTCCTCAGAACAAGTTTTCACAATCTCGTCTCGTCAGACGCAGACCAAGCAGTACATTTTCTTGAAAACCTCACTACGACTCTTTTACCTCGGCATCATCAGAACTGATACTACCAAGCTGGGGGGCTAACTGTTGGGGTCAGATCTCACTCCGGTAGAGATCGTCAAGCAAATGACTAAGTACCAGATGTAGGCGCGCAGTTATCTGGACAAGCTCTGTCTCAGGGACCAGCTCTGTCTCTGGGACCGGCTCTCCAGAATAACTAGGACTAGGACCTCGACACCTTTCCAGGACGATGTCTGTAGTAGTCATTTAGACTCCGAGAGACCGTTGTGACCATTTCACTTCAAGATAGAGAATGAGCCGAGCGCCAGGCCCACATTGGAAAAAACGAGTCAGGAGCCCACGAGTAACAAGTCACGCTGACCTCTACTGCAAGACTAGGCCTAGAAGACGAGCTCTCGGATTTGGGCCCATGACGAGGACAAGGTCAAGACCTAAAGGCGGCCACCGACTATGCTGGGAGAGAATCCTGAAGATTGAGGGATTCAAGCTTATCTCTTTTGGCGTAGACTTAGGCCGACTTAGACTTGTCTAAATAGACTGAGGATACCTCCAAAAAGGGGATCCACAATTTTACACAGAAACTACTTGTAATACTTGCAAAAGCCTAATAACAAACTCTCTTGAGATCTTCGCTAGGTGTTTCTCATCTCAGAGCTTTCAGACCTAGGCCATTGACTATTTCAACTGTGCAGGTTTCCACCACCACAATGTTCTTGAGTGATTTTTGGACGGAGTTATTTACATTGCAGGGTGTTTCTCTTAACTACTCTAGTGCTTATCATCCCCAAAGCGATGGACAAAATGAAGTAGTGAATCGATGCTTGGAAGCATACCTGCGGTGTACGACTAGTGATAGACATGAGTTATGGAGTAAATGGTTATCACTAGCTGAATTCTGGTACAATACTACCTTCCACACTACAACGCAAATGACTCCATTCGAGGCGGTTTACGGACATGCTCCACCTACACACCTTCCTTATCTTCCTGGTGAGTCAAAAGTTGCTCTAGTTGAGTCTGGAAGAAAGAGAGAGTATGACACTTATTTTGAAGTTCCATTTGTTGTGTGCCCAACATCGAATGTCCGTGTTTGCCAATCAACATAGGAGTGAACGATCTTTTGAAATTGGTGAGTTTGTCTATGTGAAGTTGCAACCTTATAGACAACAATCGGTGGTGGTTCGTTCAAATAAGAAGTTGGCTCCTAAGTACTATGGTCCTTACAAGATCATTGATAAATGCGGTCAAGTCGCTTACAAGCTAGACGTCCCTCTGTCTTCTAAAGTGCATACGGTGTTTCATGTCTCTCAATTAAAGGTATTAGTGGGAAATGTAATTACTCCTACTGAGTTACCACCAGTGGTTACGGATGTGTTAGCTCGAGCACCAGTGAGGATTTTGGAATGCCAAATGGTGAAGCGCCATGGCAAGGTAGTGACGAGGGTATTGGTTCAATGGACAAATCAACCTGTTGAAGAAGCTACTTGGGAGTTCCTATTTGACTTGGTTTAAAAGTTTCCCTCTTTTGAACCTTGAGGTCAAGGTTCTCCAAACAGGAGAGCTTTGTTATAGAGAAAGAAGAAGACACGTGGAGAGTAAATAAGCGACGGAAATGGACGGTGGAGATTAGAAGCTAAATGAAGGTTGGAGATTTAGAGACGATTACGAGTCTTTAAAGACGAAGAGGAAGCTAACAGAATAATTCAATCTTGTTGTAAATGTTGTTGACATTTCTTCTTCTTTCTCTGTAAAGTTCTGGGTTTGCGATTACGATCTTGTTCTTGTTAGGTTTGATTCTATCTCAAGAATATAGCAATTTCAAAGTACGAATTCGTGTTTGTATTGAACATTGATCCGATTTATCGATTGTTACATTTGATTCATACCACTTTTAATTTAACACGCAAGTGATTCGGAGACGCAGCGGCAAGGAGGAGAAGATACGAAAATCAAAGATACGATTCCGTTTTTGAAGCTGTCCCAGCTTTGTTATCCGCCGATCAAACCCTAAACGACGTAGAGAACATGTCAGATATCACCAAAATGCTCAACAAAACAAATTAACCAATGAAGAAATCAAGTCTCTGCTCGTATATAAGTGTAACCTTGGATTATTTTTTTTAAAGCTTTGTTGTTTTATGAATCTGATTCAAACCATATTACATCTCCTAAATATTATTAGAGAGATGATTTTTAAAGAATGCTTATGTGTCATTTCCACATTCAATCTTAGACCCAAAAAAAAAAAGCCATGTCAAATGTGACATGGCAAAAAACTCATCAATTTTGTTTGTAATTAAAAAAATGTATTAACAATTAATTTTTGTCACAATAAAGTTTTAAAACAATTTTTATATAAATATATTTTCACATAAGCTTATAATAAGACATACCAAAATTAAAAAAAGATTTGACAATGTTTTGTGACAAAATCTACCCAAATTTTAATCTACATAATTTAATAACTTAGAAAAAAATATTCTAAAAACTCTATTAAACTTAACAAATTAATATTCGATTATAGACATATATATCTAAAAAATAATCATCATTTATAGTATTGATCGTTAGGATATTCATTTATTTATTGATCATTCATGCTCTATTATCCATTGTATACAAGAAAATATCGTCATTGCATAATATTTGACTATGAAGGAATTCAAGAGGATTAGATAATGGTTTTACACTTTATTTTTAATAAATACATAAACCTACGAAGTTTACAACTCATATTTTTTTTAAAAATCATTAAATAAAAAAAAAAATATACTATCAAGTTGTTTTCAATTTCGTATTAAATAATTATCTCTGCGTATAACGCGGGAAGTCACCTAGTCATAGAAAAATATCAAAAGATGAAATACAAAATGAATTGAAACAAACTAATTGAAAAAAAACCTAGCCGTCAAAGAGAGAGAGAGGGGGAGAAAAAAAGGTGATTTGCTTTTCTTCCCTCTCTGCTGTCCGATACTTTTTACCGGCATCGTGAGAGGGTTGAATCTAATGGTTTCTATGTTGACCATGTAATTTAGAGAGTGTTTTTGAGTTTTTGACCACAAAATGATGCAAAATCTTTTTCTAGGGTTTTTGAGTTATTGTGATTCTTTTGTTTGGGTTCAGTTTTTGTGAGGTTTATCTTCCTCGTAGAAGATCTATAGTTTGATTTAACTGTTTTATTTCTAGTCAATTTTGGCTATCTATCTGATTTATTTTTGTAGTTTCAAAGTTGTTCAACGGTTGCTTTACCAAAGCTAACTCTGGAACAAAATTTAACTTCAGAACAAAATTGACAAAGACAATCAAAGAAAGAGATTTATCTAAATCAAGAGAATTGTTGTCATGTAATCGTAAAATATATTGGAAGTCCGACTGCTATTGTGGATGTGGGAACACCTAATCGTCTACTTTAAAATCGAAACAAGACCGTTTGGTATCGCTAATATGTAATCAAAGCTGTTTTTCCTCCCTTAATTTATAGTGCGGAAAATACCATTAGGATCTATTTGTATTTCATCTTTTAATCTTCTTCTATGATGTAACTTTGGATCTAGGGTTAATGAATTTAAGTGATATGAAAATTGGTCAAAACCTTTTTATCTATTTTGACCAATAGTGATTGTCAAAAAATAGATTGGAGCAATTTCTGACAAAATATTAAATTAGTATTGAATTGGTTGAAAGTTTGTCCAAAATTTATAAGTAATTTTCGTCCATTATAAATGGTTACGTTACAGCCGATAATTGGTCAATAGTTTTTGACCTATTTACGTTAAATGTTTTTCGTCATAAATTATCGACCAAATTATGAAGAAAATTTGAAGTGGTCGATAATTGGTTAGAAAATTTTGACCATTTATCAACCAACTATATTGGTTTTAAATTTTCGATCATTTCAAATTTTCATCATAATTTAGTCAAAAAATTGTTAGCAAATTTTTTACCAAAAAAAGATGGTAAAAAATCAGCATGTTTTCTTGTAGTGATACCATGGCTTGGTGGATATAGAGTGTTCATCATGCTTACCAGTTGCATTTGCCTGCATTGAAATTGAGTATAAATGTTTTTGTATAACGATGGATATACTCTACCAATACGCGTGAGTTATAGTATGCTGCAATTAGATAATATATTATTTGATGACCCCCGCGTTCTACGCGGATTAATATTCTTTTAAATCAAATCATTTAAAAAACTTTGTAATTTATTATTAAAACTTGTGAATAGTGTTCTATTCAATTTTTTTAAATTTTGGTTTTGTAGATTTTTATGGTCATGAATATATGTTTTAGACTAATATATATATATATATATATATATATATATATATATATAGAATATGGTTAAGAGTAGTTCCTTCAAATTAAATTAAATATATCTATTTTATAATTTTAAACAAATGAAAGTTTAAGTACACTTAAAAAGTAATTTTGTTAGCATTAATCAAATAATTCTATATAGACAACATCGAAATTAGTTTTTGAGACTAACTACAACTATCTTAGTATTAATCATTTGTTTATAAAGATAAAATATTATAAAATTATAATTGTCTTAGAGTGCATTTTGGATTTGGTTTCTAAACGCTACATCTTTAACCTTTTTCACTGAAATCCGCAATGACACAAATGATGTGTCTTTTAGTTTTCAAATATACGGTTAGATCCAAAAAATATGTATGTTTTTATATTTTACACCATGTTAGATGGTGTAATATCACAAAAAACATCAACGAATTAACTCAATAATCATACAACTAAGTTGATAATATTACTAAAAAATATTCAGTCGCACAAAATTGATTAAGCTCTTGATTATATTGGAGATGCAAAACAAAAATTGTACTATACAACAAAAAATGGTAAAAACCGAAGGGTCAATTAGGCAAGTAACACAAATTTGAATTAGAATTAGTGTGCTAGCTATGTAATAAATATAACTGAGAGAATACCACATCATATATGTGTTTTGACTCTTTTATCTTCTAATTACTTGTGTTTTATACTATATAAACAAATTCATTTCTCTATACTATTTTTATATAGATGAATCTGTAAGAAGTTGATTTATAAGTGATTTTAAGTGGATTTTACTTTTGTAAAAACACAATAATGACTGAAAGTATAACATATGGGAAGTAAAATGTAGATCTAAGCTTTATTTTGTTGTTACTATTTAAGAAATTATAACTATGTAAAATATGCTATTAAACTAAACATAGTGTGGATCAGATTTGTGTATGTAGTGTTTGTTGTAGATACTAGCTTCACGTTTCTATACTATGGAAACTATGTAAATTTGTCAAATATGCTATATAAAGTATAAACAGAAGCTTCATTGTTGTTTGACCAAAAAAAAAAAGAAGCTTCATTGTTGTGTGTTATTTCAGAAACTTCATCAGCATAGAAGATCAAACAAAACACATACATCTTGTTTTTGGAATATGAATAGACTAGATACGTACAAGTGTCTGAATCTTTGAAGCTTTTCAACTGTTTTCCTCTGCAAAATCAAGTATTGCACATAAGAACAAATATTCTGGTTGTTTCTCATAACAGGGTGCAAAAACTGTGAGATAGTGTAATCTAGTAACATACCAGTTATAGCTCCCATGTTGTCATTTTCTTTAAAGACCCCTAAAGGAGAGCCATGTACAAAGAGCATCATCTCTCCAGCTTTTGGTTGCCTCTGAGTCTTTGGTGTCATTCCAAAACATAGTCTTTGCCCATTTACCTGCAAAACTTTACAAGTATCATTGTAGAGTCTCTACTTTCGTACACTCAATCGCTCCTCAGTCTTCAACTGAGAATGTAAATGATAAGTTTCAAAACCATAAACTGATTTCTTTCTCTTTGGATCAAAGTACAAACAAAGAATCGAAGGAAAACACACTCCAAATGTTGGGTGTGTATTTGAGTGAAAGCCCAAATACCCTGAAAAAGAGTTAAAACCCAAGAAGAATGGATCATAATGAAGCCCAAAAAGGAAAGAAAGTATGGTTAAAAATTAACCATAGTCAAGAGCCAAAACCCTTGTTTTTAGTGTTATAAAAGAAAGTTGAAGGGACACTTAATGGGACATCTTGGACTGCTGGATAAAGTAATTAACACATTGGCTAAATTCGATATGACTTTGTATTTTGTTTAGCTCGAGCTCGACCAAAAATCACTTGATTCCGGTTGGATCCTCTTTGTAATTTCGTCAGAGTTAAAACACTTTGTACTTCGTTTTTCATTATATTAACGAGATAATTCGACCTCCTCAAAAATTTATATTCGATTCGACCTAGTTACAACATTTGACGCGCCAGGTAGGGGACCAAGAATATCTCTCACCCAAAATGGAACCGGATAACAAAGTAAGCGAGCACGGAACCCCCGTGGCTCAAACAACGTTTCAGGAAATTGCACCACAAACCGCACTCAGCTCCCAAGGTGTGGGAGTGGAGCCAGAAACGAGTTCGAGACCTTTGAATCGAACTCAAACTCAAGCAAACCACAATGGACAAGCATCGGTTCAAGCCACCGAGGACGAACCTAACTTAACCGACGTAATAGGTACCATCATGGGTCGCTTCAATCAGTATGAAGAGTCTAACATGCAAATCAACGAATGACTCGACCAACTTACTTCAGTCTACCCAACTCGTCGAGAACCTTCTGGGGTGACCTGACACAAAACCTCCAACACGATACTGTCTATCTTCGACATGTTGGGAGGGGTAACCACCCCTCGCACACCTGCCGGTGCAGCGGCCGGAAGCCCGAAGGCTTCTAAACTCGTTCGACCCTCAACCCTGTCAAGACTCTCCGAGTCAAGGGAAGACTAAGAAGATCGGGACGACAACATTCGAGACCTGAGGGAGAAGCTTAGGGAACGCAGGTCCGTCAAGCACTTAGCTTGGCCCCATAACTCGATCGAGTCATTGAAGACGCCCAACGCACACCATTCACTGAGCGAATCATGTCCGTTTCGATCCGATTCACTAGTAAACTCCGAATATCGACCTATGAGGGAAAGACTGACCCTAAGCGTCCCTTAACGGCGTTCACGCACACCATGAGTCGACAGCATTTCCCGGCTGAGGTGAAAAACGCCGCGAACTACCAGATCTTCGTCGAGTACCTGGAAGGGCCAACACTAGAGTGGTTCCCGCGATTAGACTCGAACTTGATCGATGATTTCCTTCAATTATCATTCACCTTCGTAAAACACTATTCGCTCTACTTATAAGACGGTGCCACAGACTCCGATATGTACGAGCTCGAGTACCAAGGATAGAAAGAAACGCTACGACACTACATGGATCATTTCAAGGCAATCATATCGAAGGTGAGTGTCCCAGACTCCTCAGCCATCAACGCACTCAAACAAGGTCTATGGCACAAATCACAATTCTGTAGGGACCTCGTGCAACACAAAGCAGTCTTGCTCGACGATGCGCTGCATCGTGCAAGTGGACACATCCGCGTAAGGGAGACCAGGCGATGAACTCCAAGAAGTATACTCCGCAGAAGCCGCTCGCTCCTAAGCCGAGGCAAAAGGAACGAGCTGAAGAGGAGTACCATGAGCCTTGACAGCATTATGACCAAGAGTACAAGGCCAAGCATCTAGTAAATCAGGTCGGCACCGACCAAGTAAGCCAACTACAGTCCAACAAGTGGGTGCGAGGCCAAGACTCGAAGGACGGGCAGTCGTACTGCACCTTCCACAGGAAGTACAGGCACACAACCTCAGTGTGTCGAAGCCTGATGAATGTCCTGCTCGGAAAATACAACAAGGGAGAAGTGCAGGTCGAGCGACCTCCAATCCAACCAGACAAGGTCGACAATCAGAAACCTAATCTCGAACAAAAACTTATCGGGTTCGCAAATCCTCCGATCGCTCCTAAACGATCAAACAATCAACAAGCGTCCCCCGACGCCTCATCTGCTTCGAAAAGAAAGGTCCTGATGATAATGGGAGGAGCACAGCTCGACCACCGCTCAGTTCGATCCCTCAAGGAGTACAAAAAAATGGCCGTCGAGATGCAGCGGTGCATAGATCGGGCAGAGGTCGACATGCCGATCATATTTACCGAAGCCGATACCAAATGTTTGGCAATACCGCACAAAAACCCTCTCGTGGTCGAACTCATAGTAGATTGTGACGTATTACGGGTACTCATCGACACATAAAGCTTAGTCGACTTGATCTTCAAACAAACTCTCCTCAGCATGGACATCCCCGGGGATAAGATCAAACCAAGTGTGAAGCCGTTGACCGGGTTCGACGGGGTCACGACCATGATCTTCAGATCTATCAAGCTAGATGTATACGCCGATGGAATAACCAAGTCGATAAAGTTTCGCGTCATCGATCGACCTACTATACACAATATCATCATGGGAACCCCAAGGCTGATATCTCTTCGAGTTGTACCCTCGGCACACCATCTATGTCTAAAGTTCCAAACACCGATGGAGTATTCACTATCCGTGACGATCAAAAGATGGCACGAACTTGATTCGTGACCGAGCAGCAACTGCATAGAGTGAGCTTACACTTCTCGACCACGGAGCAACCGCATGCTTCGGAACCTAGAAGAGAGTCCTCGAAACCAGTCTTGATAGACCCCTCTCGACCCGAAAGACGGATCAACATCGGTGTCGAACTCGCCGAACCGATCTGGTAAGAACTGCTAAAATTCTTAAGTGAGAATGCCGAAACATTCGCCTGGATAATTGACGACATGAAGGGAATCTGCCCGGCCATCACGAGCTACGAGCTGAACGTCGACCAGACCTACAAGCCGATCAGACATAAGCAGAGAAAGCTCGGCTACGATAGAGCTATAGCGGTCAACGCTGAAGTAGCCAAACTGCTCAAAGCAGGTTCAATAACCGAGGTACACTACCCCGAATGGCTGGCAAACCCAGTCGTGGTCAAGAAAAAAAAACTGAAGCTGGAGGGTCTGTGTGTCGTCTTCACCGACCTAAATAAGGCGTTCCCCAAAGATAGTTACCCACTCCCACATATAGACCGAGTTGTAGAAGCAACAGCCGGGAACGAGCTCCTGTCCTTCATGGACGCTTTTTCAGGGTATAATCAGATCGAAATGCACCCCCACAATCGAAAGAAGACCGCATTCATCAGTAAGTGCGGGATGTACTATTATCTGTCATGTCCTTTGGTTTGAGAGTGTGTCGATTGACACAAGTAGTGTGTGTCGATCGACACAACTTTTTGAACGATTTTCTAATTCGATTTAAGTCGATCGGTTTACGCGTGGTTTGGGGAAAACCCTAGGGGTTGCGTTTATATGTTGTTTGGCCGTGTTTTATGAGGGAAAACAGAGGCAAACATCAGATATAACATTCCGAAGAGTTGTTGTTAGGTTTTGAGTGTTCGATTCGTGAAAAGGGTCATTTTGGTGCTTATTAGAGTAGATAGAGAGGTGGATTTCGTGACTTGTCGTGGTGATCAAGGTTGATCTCGTGGTTGTCTCTCAATTCCATCAGTTTCTATCCAAAAATCTAAGGTGAGTGCGTGACCATGGCTTATGGGCCGATGGATCCAGAGGGTTGCGTGGTGATATGTTTGAATGTGTTGTTTAATCATGTGGTGATTAATTCGTGATTGTGAATGCTTGGTTTCGTGTGGTTATTGCTGTTCTGTGCATGTTTCGTTTATTCGAGCAGCTGAGGGATCGATCAGAGAGGATTACGATCGATTCCCGTGACCTTGCAGGGTGTGTCGATCGACACACATAAGGTGTGTCGATCGACGCATCCATGGCGAGGGATGTGTGTCGCGCGACACCTAGTTGTTGTGTCGAGCGACACAGACACCCGGTCTGTGGTGTGTCGATCGACACCTAGTAGTAGTGACGATCGACGCACGTCTGAATATCGCTGTTTGAGCTGTTTTGTTTGCTGTGTTATTTGTGTGTTTACCTTAGCGGTCCATCGTGCATGAGTGCGTAGTTGTTGATGGGATGACCATCTCATTAGGAATTTATGATAATACTCACGCATCTCGTTTTACCATGTGATGCAGGTAAAGATAAAGTGTGACTGCGGGATCATGGCTACGAAGAGGAGGATGATCTAGGGTCCTGGTTGTTTGGTTATTGTTTCTGTTTTGCATTAGAAATGCCATAGGTTGTTGGATAGTTCTGAAATGTTTGGATTTGGATATTGTTGAACTGGTTTGATTTGGTTTAATGAATTGGAATTGTTTGGTTTATTGTTATCCGCTGTTGTTGGTTGCTTGTGTGGTTTTGCTTAGACGTTGAGGGTTAGCGTTTATGAGAACGTTAGCCTGAGTCTGAAGATTGTTTGTTTTAAAAAAAAAACGGGTCGGGTCGTTTCAGTTTGGTATCAGAGCCCTTACGGTTTTAGGACGGGCTAGAACTGGTAGGATTGTAATTTGGTTAAATTGACAATTTTGTGGGTTTGGAGGTTCTAGATCATCTTCCTTCGAGCATTCAATGAGATTCCACGGTAAGTGTGTTTTGTGTTGAGTTTTGGTTGTTTTCTAGTGTTTAGCTAGTGTGCTTGTAAGTGCAGTGGGATGACTAGAGGTACTAGAGGGCATGGGCGTGGAGGCCGAGGCAGAGGTCGTGGACCTGTGGATGAGCCTGTGGTGAGCGAGGCTCAGAGTTCCACGCATGGGCCTGGGATAGTTCAGGAGATGTTGCATGATGGTCAGACCGCCAGTGTGACTGCCAGTGTAGGGGCCGGTGTGGGTCCTGTTGGGGCCGGTGTGGGTCCCGTTGAGGCTGGTGGTGCTGGTGGTGTTGGCGCAGCTGGGGTGCGGTCGCGGCCGCAGGTGTAGCCCAGGCTGGAGATGATCGTTTGGCTGATCTGTTGAGGCAGTTGTTGGAGCGGTTATAGGGTGCGGTGCCAGTTCTGGCTCTAGTGTTGCCACAAGTGGCAGAGGTGCAGCTGAGGGCTGCGGTTGCTGATGAGGTTCTGTCACATATTCAGATGACGGAGCAGATGCATAGGATCGGTTCGGGTTCTTTTGCAGGAGGTGCTAAGCCTGAGGAGGCTGATGAGTGGAGGATGAGACTGCAACGTAACTTTCGCTCGATTAGGTGTCAAGAAGGATATATGGTTGACTTGGCAGTCCATTATTTGGACGGTGATGTACATCTCTGGTGGAGGGGTGTTGCTGCGAGACGGGCTCAGATGATGATGTCTTTGGCACACTTTGTGGGAGAGTTTAATGCCAAGTTCTTTCTTCAAGAGGCGTTGGATCGTCTTGAGGTGAAGTTTTTGGAGCTGGCTTAGGGAGAGATGACAGTTCATGAGTATGATGTGGAGTTTAACCAACTTTTGGGCTATGCTAGTAGGAGCATAGAGGGCGAGCAGGCCCAGATCAGGAGGTTCTTGAGGGGACTTCGACTAGACTTGAGGACTCGGTGCAGAGGAGTCAGGTTTGTATATAGAGCAGAGTTGGTGGAGACTGCTGCACAAATTGAGGAGGACCTGAGGGAACAGGCTGTGGTGGTTAGCCTAGCTGTTCAGCCTAGGAGACCTCAACAACAGGTGGGTCCTAGCAAAGGCGGCAAGCCTTCGCATGGACATAAGAGGAATTGGGAGGACACTTCCAGGTCGAGCCAGAGTGGTAGAGGATGCTTTGGTTGTGGGAGTTTGGATCATAAGAGGGCTAGTTGCCTTAAGCAGAGTAAGACTCGAGTGGCTCGGGTGTGTTACCAGCGCGGAGAGCCGGGGCACTTCAGGTTGAACTGTCCTAAGTTGCAGCAGATGATAGTGGTAGTGGTGCACCCAGTGACTCAGCATGGGACAATGTAGTATGTGGCTCAGATTGCGGCGATGCAGCGTTCGTCAGCTATCACTGCAGCTGGTGAGGCAAGCACGAGACCGATCATAAGTAAATCTTATTACTCAGACTTGGTAAATTTTGTGAAGTTGAGTTTCTGGTTGTTTTGGATTGTTTATTCTGTGAAGGTCTAGTTTGGTTTCTTAGTACATGAGATTTGTGTAGGGACCTTGTTAGTGGGTGGCTTTGAGTCCCATGTGTTGTTTAATTCGGGAGCATCAAATTGCTTCATTACTCCGGAGCATGCGGAGAGGAGCTGTATCCAGAGTGATGCTGGTGAGCGGACAGGACCGGTTATGGTTGCTGGAAGGAAGTTTCTAGATACTCATGGCAGGGTGAGAGGCATGGATATTCTAATGGCTGGTGAATTGATGCCAGCAGACTTGGTGATCAGTCCAGTGGAGTTGTATGACGTTATCCTGGGTATGGATTGGTTGGTTCAGTACATGGTCCATCTGGATTGTCACCGGGTCGAGTTGTGTATGAGCGTGATGGTGGGAGGTTCGTATATCAGGGGGTGAGACCGATTTCAGGTAGTCTTGTGATCTCGCTTGTTCATGCCGAGGCTATGATTGAGAGGCGTTGCAAGGCTTATTTGGCAACTATTGTGATGCCGGAGTATGTTGGTGAGGTCCTAGTGAGGGATATTGGGTTGTCCAGGATTTTGAAGATGTCTTTCAGTCGTTGATGGGATTACCGCCGTCTCGGTCGGATCCTTTCACGATTGAGTTAGAGCCTGGGATGGCGCCGTTATCTAAGGGACCTTATCGGATGGCTCCAGCTAAGTTGGCAGAGCTGAATAAGCAGCTGCACGATATTTTGGATAAGGGATTTATCAGACCGAGTACTTCACCGTGGGGAGCACCGGTGTTGTTTGTGAAGAAGAAGGATGGTAGTTTCTGGTTGTGCATCGATTACCGAGGACTTAACCGAGTCACTGTGAAGAACAAGTACCCTTTGCCGAGGATTGGTGAGTTATTGGATAATTTGAGATGAGCTACTTGGGTCTCCAAGATTAACTTGGCATCTGGTTATCATCAGATTCCTATTGCTGAGGCAGACGTCAGGAAGACGGCGTTCATAACTCGTTATGGGCACTTTGAGTTTGTTGTGATGCTTTTTGGTTTGACCAATGCACCGACGACATTTATGAGGTTGATGAACGGAGTCTTTCAGGAGTATGTGGATGAGTTCGTGATTATCTTCATTGATGATATTTTGGTGTATTGAAAGAGTCCTAAGGAGCATGAGGTGCATCTGAGGAGAGTTATGGAGAAGCTGCGGGAACATAAATTGTTTGCTAAGTCGAGGAAGTGTAGTTTCTGGCAGCGAGAGATGGGATTTATGGTTCACATTGTTTATGCAGGTGGAGTTTCTCTGGATCCGGCGAAGATTCAGTCTATCCGAGATTGGCCTAAACCGAGGAATGCTACAAAGATTAGGAGTTTTCTCGGGTTAACAGGTTATTATCGGAGGTTCGTCAAAGGTTTTGCGAGCATGGCTTAGTCTATGACGAAGCTGACAGGGAAGGAAGACTGTGAGCTGAGTTTCGCGAAGCTGAAGACAATGTTGACTAGTACACCAATGTTGGCATTGCCTGAGCCCGCCGAGCCTTATGTGGTGTACACTGATGCTTCAAGAATTGGTTTGGGGTGTGTGTTGATGCAGCAGGGCAAGGTGATTGCTTATGCTTCGAGGTAGTTGAGGAAGCATGAGAGCAAATATCCTGTCCATGATTTAGAGTTGGCTGCAGTGATCTTTGCGTTGAAGATTTGGAGGTCTTATCTGTATGGTGGCAGAGTTCAGGTATTCACCGATCATCATAATCTGAAGTACATTTTTACTCAGCTAGATTTGAATGTATGACAGAGGCGATGGTCGGAGTTGTTGGCAGATTATGACCTGGACATTGTTTACCATCCTGGTAAGGCGAACACTATGGCAGATGCTCTTAGTCGTGGCGGCATTAGTGAGTGAGATCAGTACGTTGAGGTTGTGTGTTATCTCACATGAGCTATTGGGGCTAGAGGCAGTGGATCAGGCAGACCTTCTGAGCAAGATTCGAGTAGCTCAGGAGAAGGATCAAGTGTTGATAGATTCTTCTAAGGCTGCAGGTTCCGAGTATCAGGTTTTTGCTAATGGGACTATCTTAGTGCACGGGCGAGTTTGTGTGCCTAAGGACGAGGACTTGAGGCATGGGATTATGAGAGAGGGTCATGCGAGCAAGTTTTCTATTCATCCGGGAGCGACTAAGATGTATCGTGATATGAAACGGTATTATCACTGGGTCGGGATGAAGAAGGATGTGGCTAATTGGGTTCTAGCTTGCAACGTTTATCATCTAGTGAAGGCTGAGCATCATTTTTCGAGTGGTTTATTGCAGAGTTTACCCATTCCAGAGTGGAAGTGGGACATGATTACCATGAATTTTGTGGTAGGATTGTCGGTTTCTTGGACTTATGATGCCATTTGGGTGATTGTGGACCTACTGACTAAGTCAACACATTTTATGGCCATTAAGAAGACCGATGGAGCTGAGGTTTTGGCTAAGAAATATGTGAAGGAGATTGTCTGGCTGCATGGAGTGCCAGCTAGTATTGTGTCGAATAGAGATCCGAGGTTTGCTTTAATGTTTTGGAGAGTTTTGCAGGCTGAGATGGGCACTAAGGTGCATATGAGTACGACTAATCATCCTCAGACGGATGCGCAGTCTGAGAGGATGATTCAGACACTTGAGGATATGTTGAGGATGTGTGTGCTGGATTGGGGTGGTCATTGGGCAGATCATTTGAGCTTGGTAGAGTTTGCTTATAATAACAGTTACCAGGCGAGTATCGGTATGGCTCCATTTCAGGCGTTGTATGGGAGGCCATGTCGTACACCTCTATGTTTTACCCAAGTGGGGGAGAGGAGCATTTGTGGTGCAGATTTTGTTCAAGAGACGACGTAGAAGATCCGTGTTGTGAAGCTGAACATGAAAGAGACTCAGGATCGGCAGAAGAGTTATGCTGATAAGAGAAGAAAAAAGTTAGAGTTTGCAGTCGGAGATCGAGTGTATCTCAAGATGGCTATGATGCAGGGTCTGAACAGGTCTATATCAGAGGATAAGCTGAGTACGAGGTACATGGGTCCGTTCCGGGTTGGGGAACGTGTGGGACTAGTTGCTTATCGATTAGAGCTGCCTCCGATCATGGAGAAGTTTCATGTGTCGAAGCTCAGGAAGTGTTTGCACACGTCCGAGGAGGTAGTAGTGACGATTCCTGCAGATCTTCAGCCTAATCTGACTGTTGGGATGAGGCTAGTAAGAATCCTTGAGACGAGTATCAAGGTTCTGCGCCAAAAGAGAGTGCCGTTGTTGTTGAGAGTCTTATGGGACTGTGACGGTGTTCAGGAGGATACTTGGGAACGAGTGGCTAAGATGAAAACGAAGTTCAAGAAGTGGTTTGAGAAACAAGCCGATGAGTGAACTTGTTTTATGGTTTCCAGTTTCGTTTTTGTGTTGTAGTCACCGTATGTGGTGAAGTTTTTGGTTGGATTATGTATTTACATTTGAGTTGTAATGATTATGACATTTCAAGTTTAATAAGATGAGTATTTCTTATGTTTTGGCTTTGGCAGTCATGTGTATGTGGTTAGGGAACCTCGAAATGGAAGTATTAAAGTGAGTAGAACTTGCCAGTTTCAGAGGAACTTTAACGGGGCATATGTGTTATGTGTTTAGAGAATCTCAGAATAGAAGTTTTACGGTGGGTATAACTGTCTAGTTGCGGAGAGACTCTACAGGGACACTAGGTGATGAGTGGTCCAGATGATCTGTGAGGATCATGTTTGTGAGGGTATTCCGGGTTGGGAGTATCATGTTGAGACCTTGGGAGGTAGTTTCGGTCAGAGGTGCATTATAGACGTCCAGAATTGATTTCGTTCGGGGATGTCGATTCCTCGCATAACTCAGAGAGAGACAGTGGTTCTTTCTTGGAGATTTTGATCTCTGGCAGATCTTTGAGAGATGTTTCTCTCCAGGGGATCGTGGATTCCCTGCATACCGATCGTTCGCCAGGAATGCGCAAACTGGGGACGTGAGGGTATGGAGATAGTTTTTGGAGATTGTGATCTCTGGCAGATATTTGAGAGTTGTGTCTCTCCAG
Source organism: Arabis alpina (assembly GCA_900128785.1). NCBI lineage: Eukaryota > Viridiplantae > Streptophyta > Magnoliopsida > Brassicales > Brassicaceae > Arabis > Arabis alpina. The sequence continues at coordinate 17,087,400 of LT669795.1, forward strand.
AGGATAGTGAGTTCCCTGCATACCGAGAGCTTGACGGACTGTGTGTCCTGAAAGTTTGAGGGGTATGGAGATAGTTGGTATCAAACACCGTCATGACTGCGCAGACTGAGGTGGGTTGATACGAGGCACAGAGAACTTGAGGGACGACGATCCCGAGAGTTAGATAGTGTAGTTATAAGTTATGAGCGATCAATTTATGAGACAGGTCTATATGCATATGACTTGATGTGAGCCTCAATAGTGTCTGGGAGATGTAGTCTCCAGTGTTACTGGCACGTTGGCCAGGTGGTTAGCCATGATGGTTGTATTTGGGGATTCGAGGACGAATCCAGTTTTAGTGGAGGAGAATTGTGACACCTGTAGACCCTTTCGAGAATTAGAAACGGTGTGTCGATCGACACCAGTGAGGTGTGTCAATCGACACACATGTTTAGTCGGGGTTCTGGTTTGGTTTGAGAGTGGGTCGATCGACACAAGTGGTGTGTGTCGATCGACACAGCTTTTTGAACGGTTTTTTAATTCGATTTAAGTCGATCGGTTTACGCGTGGTTTAGGCAAACCCTAGGGGTTGCGTTTATATGTTGTTTGGCCGTGTTTTCTGAGGGAAAACAGAGGCAAACATCATATATAACATTCCCAAGAGTTGTTGGTAGGTTTTGAGTGTTCGATTCGTGAAAAGGGTCGTTTTGGTGCATATTAGAGTAGATAGAGAGGTGGATTTCGTGACTTGTGGTGGTGATCAAGGCTGATCTCGTGATTGTCTCTCAATTCCATCAGTTTCTATCCAAAAATCTAAGGTGAGTGCGTGACCATGGCTTCTGGGCCGATTGATCGTTAGGGTTGCGTGGTGATAGGTTTGAACGTGTTATTTGATCATGTGGTGATTGATTCGTGATTGTGAATGCTTGGTTTCGAGTGGTTATTGCTCTTCTGTGCAGATTTTGCTTATTCGAGCAGGTGAGAGATCGATCAGAGAGGATTACGATCGATTCCCGTGAACCTGCAGGGTGTGTTGATCGACACACATGAGGTGTGTCGATCAACGCATCCATGGCGAGGGATGTGTGTCGCCCGACAGCTAGTGGTAGTGTCGAGCAACACAGACACCCGGTCTTTGGTGTGTCGATTGACACCTAGTGGTAGTGTCGATCGGCGCACATCTGAATATGGCGGTTTGAGCTGTTTTGCTTGTTGTATAATTTGTGTGTTTGCCTGAGCGGTCCATTGTGCCTGAGTGCGCAGTCGTAGATGGGATGACCATCTCATTGGGTATTTATGATAATACTCACGCATCTCGTTTTCCATGTGATGCAAGTAAAGGCAAAGTGTGACCGTGGGATAATGACTACGAAGAGGAGGATGATCTAGGGTCCTGGTTGTTTGGTTATTGTTTCTGTTTTGCATTAGAACTTCCATAGATTGTTGGATAGTTCTGCAATGTTTGGATTTGGATATTGTTGAACTGGTTTGATTTGGTTTAATGAATTGGAATTGTTCGGTTAATTGTTATCCGCTAATGTTGGTTGCTTGTGTGGTTTTGCTTAGACGTTGAGGGTTAGCGTTTATGGGAACGTTAGCCTGAGTCTGAGGATTGTTTGTTTAAAAAAAAAAAAACAAGTCAGGTCGTTTCACGACCTACCAGCGACTTGTTAACAAGATGTTCGCAAATCAGCTCGGCGACACCATGGAGGTCTACATAGACGATACGCTAGTCAAATCCGAGAAAGCGAGCGATCACGTCGGTCATCTCAGAACATGTTTCGAGATACTCAGCCAGTACGGGATGAACCTCAATCTTGTGAAATGCACATTCGGAGTGACGTCCTGAGAATTCTTGGGATACATAGTGACTCAGCGCGGAATTGAGGCCAACCCTACCAGATCGCTGCGATAGCCGATCTTGCCTTTCCGAAAAACAAGAGAGAAGTTCAACGCCTAACCGGACGAATAGCCGCACTAAATTGATTCATCTCGAGGTCGACTGATCGAAGCTTCCCTTCTACAAAGCAACAAGGCCTTTATTTCGGACAAAAAATGCGAGGCGGCCTTCCAGGAGGTAAAGAAATATCTGACCACACCACCGATCCTGTCGAAGCCCGAGCTCGAGGAGACCTTGTACCTCTATGTATCGGTAATGAATGCCGCGATCAATGGTGTATTGGTAAGGGAAGATCGAGGCGAACATAAACCAATTTTTTACGTAAGCAAAGCCCTCGACGGAGCCGAGTCTCGATATCCCATCCTTGAGAAGCTCGCATTAGCGGTTGTAATGTCGGCTCGCAAGCTCGGACCTTATTTCCAATCACACACGATCTCAATAATGTCCACCTAACCGCTGCGAGAAATCGTACACAGTTCGAGTCAATGAGGTCGAATGGCTCGTTGGGTGGTCGAGCTGAGCAAATTCGACATCGAGTTTCGCAAGCGAACGACGGCCAAATGCCAAGTTTTGGCTGATTTTCTCACAGAACTGCCACCTGAGATTACTTCCATCGATCAACCTAAAGAATAGAGCCTACTCGTCGACGAATCTGTCTCCCACCACGCTCCGGCATCGGGATCCGTCTAACCTCGCCAACTGGTGACGTGCTGGAACAATCCTTCTGGTTGGATTTCCAAACGTCAAACAACGAGGCCGAGTGGGAAGCTTTAATCGCCGGGTTAGGACTAGCAAAAGAAATGGGGACGAGACAAATTCGCGCATTTAGCGACTCTTAGTTCGTTACGAATCAAATGATTCACGACTACGACGCTCAGGATGAACGAATGAGCGCCTATCTAAAGTTAACAGAAAAACTCGTGTTTAAAGATTTCGATAGTTTCCTACTCTCAAAGATCCCTCAGGCCTAAAATTCCAAGGCAGACGCGCTCGCATCTTTGGGGTCAGCTCGAGCGTCAAACAACATCGCACTATCCCAGTCGGGGTAATCCCCGATCCTAGCATCGCGCTACCGCGCGGCGAGAGCAGCATAATCAGCATTCTCGAGTCCTAACCTAATATCTAAACCGACCTCGAGCCAATCGTGATCCCAGGAGCATCCTCGCCAGGGACAGATTGGCGAGATGAGATCATCGAATATATATCACCAAAGACACTCTACCAGACACTCTAGGCAGCTCGACGCCTAAAAACTAAGTGTGCGCACTATGTCATGCTCGAGGAGAAGTTGTTCTGATGGAACGCCTCTAGAGTTCTACTCCAATGCAGTGCTGGTGAAGAAATCTATCTAGCCCTCGTAGAAACACATGACGGAGGCGGACGAAGCCACCCAGGTGGTCGAACCCTCGCTCTAAAAATCAAGAAGCTCGGACTCTACTGGCCGACAATGCTGATGGATTGTGCGAACCACACATGATGCTGTGAGAAATGCTAGCGGCACGGCCCGATGATCAAATCACCGACCAATCCACTGATGACCCCGACCATCTCGTATCCCTGCATGAGATGGGCGATAGACATCATTGTCCTATTCCCAAAGTCTCACCAAAAGAGATACGTGATAGTCATCACGGACTATTACACTAAATGGGTTGAAGCCAAAGCTTACGCCATGATTCGAGCCAATGACGTTCAATATTTTTTCTGGAAGTTCCTCATATGTCGACACGGTCTACCCTATGAGATCGTCACAGACAACGAATCACAATTTATCTCGAACAGGTTCGAATATTTCTCTGCAAAGTGGAGAATTCGTCTTAACAAGTCAATGCCACGCTACCCACATGGAAATGGCCAGGACGAAGCAACCAACAAGGTTATCATAGCCAAACTGAAGAAACGACTTGACTAAAAGAAGGTTCTATGGGCTAACGAGCTGATGGATTCCTATGGTCGTTCCAAACTACGCCAAGACAGTCAACTGATCGAACTCCTTTCTCCCTCGCCTACGGTCTCGAAGCAATGGCACCGGCCGATGTGAACGTAAATAACCTCTGACGGACCATGATGACCCAAGATGCTGAGCTGATTGACTAAATGCTGTTTGACAACCTCGACTTTATAGAAGAAGAGCGCGACCAAGCACTTCTTCGAGTTCAAAACTATCAACAGAGGGCGGCTCAGTATTACAACCGAAAGATACAAAACCGAAGCTTTGGTGAAGGAGACCTCGTACTAAGAAAAGTTTATGAGAACCCGAAGGAGTTTTAAGCAGGCAAGCTCGGTGCAAACTAGGAAGATCCTTATCAGATCTCAAAAGTCATTCCACCCGGAGTGTATGAATTGATGACTCTAGATGGTACCGTGATCCCGCGGTCATGGAACTCAATGTCTCTGAAGAGATACCACTACAACCCTCAGCCGCTCCTAGTCAACTCGGACCCACTAAAATGAATTCACTAGAGTTCGAGACGACAACATTACATTAATTCTATCTATAACGTTTCTCATTTGAATGTAAGTGAACTACGATCGACTTGATCCCACCCCGGGTACGTAGGCAGCCTCTTCGGAGGTCTAATTCCTCAAAAAATATAAATAAAAAAACCCACGTCGGCCTCAAAAACCGACCCGAACTACGGATGACTTGATCCCATCTCGGGTACGTTAGCAGCCTTCCCGAAGGTCCAAATATACCAATAAAATAAATAAAAAATTTACAGCTCCGAGCTAATACACTATCGGGACCTTGGCCAGGTACCAATCAAAAGAAAAAATAACGCGTCACTCTCATAGACGCATCGATACTCCTCGTATCGAGATCAATTCGTTGTTCGACTCGAAAGGCTCCACAACGTTCGACCTAACTTAAAGCGAAGGCAGTCAACGATGACTCTAGAAATATGTTTGCCTTCCCCCTTGAACTCGAAAGTAAAGTCGTACGGGAAGGAGGTCGAGCCCGAAGCATTCCCCAAAGCAGGAACCATCACACCAACATACATTTGATCCACATAAGAAGGGAGGCCGGTCGTATTAAACCGAGTCATCTTCTCGGGTCAACCTTCAGATCCAATAGCGTCGTCAGCCGACCTCTTTTTGTCGCCAACCGAACCAACTTTCCCTTTTTTCTTCTCCTCCCTCCTTCTGTCTTCTCTCTTCTTTTCTTCCTCCCCCTTCCTGTTCTCCTCATCTTTCTTCTTCTTTTCGATCTCCTTTTTCCTCTTATCTTCTTTTTCCTTCTCCTCTTTTTCTTGTCGAATAGTTTCAGCTCGACGGCTGTCCAACAACAGGCCTCCCATTAGACCCTTACCGATCCCGTGAGTACCTGCCCATTTCTCAGGTCGAAGACTACCTATGTCTAAGGTCAGATCCACCTCAGGAACTTTGACATCGTCGTCGGAATCAACCACATCGAGCTTAATTCTTCCTATCGCAGACTGAATGAGTTTCGATTGAGTTGTCCTTTTCTTCGCCTGGTTTGGTTTCTTCTTCCGAGTCGAAGTCGAAGCCGGAGTCGGGTCGGGAGTCGAGTCTTCTAAAGGAAGCTCCCAATTTCCTGGAACGAATCAACCGAGTAAGTAGAGATTTGGGTCGAATATGATTAGGTCAGTCAATGAACTAAGGAACTACTTGAGGAAACTCGAGGATAGCTTCGCTTAATTCACTAGGACAAGAAATCACGCCAGGAATGAACTTCCTCCTTTTTCTTCTTCAACAGCGAGATAACGGAACTCTTCGAAGTGACCCTCTTCGCCTGTTCAACTGCAGAAAGGAGAAGATATTAAAATAAGCGGCTTGCTGTACTTTCTGATCGTTCTCGGCTCGATCTTCACATAAAAGTACCTCGACGATCTGGTGCGATTAATATTGCTACTATGACCCGACATGAGCTGGCAACCTCCTCTCATAGAGATACAAAAACGACCGGTATTCTTTATCACATTGAACTTAGTGATCTCCGCAAACTCATTAAGCGTCACTATACTCCCTAGTTTTGCTGCCAAAGTCACCACGGCCATTACGCAACAAATCCCCGCATGGGTCAATTGCGAGATCGCGATCTACCTCCGTTTTCAATATAGGAGGAGAAGCCTCAGCATTGGAAAGAACAAGCATCCGTCCTTGATGAAATATTCATAGATGCACATATAACCTTCAGGAAGACTTCATGGTTGATCATTAGCCCCGGGATAGATGATGCTAATACCTTCCCATCCACCGGCAGGAGAGAGCGCATAGATCAGGGCGGGTGTCATGTCCGACCTAACATCGTTACAGTTCCTTAAAATGATCCCGTGACCGACGCCAGGGCCCGGAGATTTAGGCTCGACCGAGCAAAAATTGATGTAATCTCCTTTTTCACCGCCCGATGTATCTTGCTCAGATTCGACTCGACCTGAATGGTCAACCTACTCAAAAGAACCAGCCTAAGACTAATTATTTGAAATCTCGATCCCCTCATTAGGATCAACCCCTGACCTCTTGAGAAGAGGCATCTGACAACCGGCGACTCGAAGGTCCTACTAGTGGGATCGAGGTCAAAATGTTTGAATCAAGCCCAACGTTCGATTCGAAGGGAAGAGTGACGGTTGGGTCATGACGCACCCGTTTTCTATTCAGGCGAAGATGGGAATCACTGGATCTGGAAGACATGTCGAAGATCTTGACAAGAATGAATCGGAAAGAAGCAGATTGAGTACACCAATCAGAAGCACTGGGCCACCAAAGCCGGACCTCAAGTCCACTTAAAAGTCCAAGGCTTCTCAACGACACTAAGCCCACAAGAGCCAACCGAATCGGGACGTCCCGAGCAGAGTGCGTAATCTCGAGCAAAGAAAGCATTCTAGGAGCTCGATCCGAGTAGGGCCTTAGCCTCCGAGTTCGACCTAGTTCTCAAGTTTTGACCTAGCCTAGAAAGCTTCGCGGATCTACGACGAACTAGGTCGACCTATTTCGCCGACTTGGGGGGGGGGGGCTTACTGTTGGATGTGTATTTGAGTGAAAGCCCAAATACCCTGAAAAAAAGTTAAAGCCCAAGAAGAATGGATAAGAATGAAGCCCAAAAAGGAAAGAAAGTATGGTTGAAAATTAACCAGAGTCAAGAGCCAAAACCCTTGTTTTTAGTGTTATAAAAGAAAGTTGAAGGGACACTTTATGGGACATCTTGGACTGCTGGATAAAGTAATTAACACAGTGGCTAAATTCGATTTGACTTTGTATTTTGTTTAGCTCGAGCTCGACCCAAAATCACTTGATTCCGGTTGGATCCTCTTTGTAATTTCGTCCGAGTTAAAACACTTTGTACTTTGTTTTCCGTTATATTAACGAGATAATTCGACCTCCTCAAAACTTTATATTTGATTCGACCTAGTTACAACACCAACTACTTCATAGATACATGGTAATTGCATCAAGACATAAATAAATGATACAATCATAAATACATATCTCAGGAGTCCGAAGAGCATAATGGCTTACAAGCATTTGTTACATAGTTTAGAACGAAGCGACCTAGTTTTATAGGAACTACGGCGAGCTCAGATTCCATCATCACAGACGAGGACTGCCGACAGTCTAAGAGCTCCACTGGGAGATTCTAGCGAAAAGATGACCGACACGGTGAGCAGAGTGAAGCTATCTCGAATCTGTCCCCACCTTTCGAACAAGAGAAATCGAAAACCACCCTTGCCGCCATAGATCACGAACCGTAAATGCTATCTTAAAAGCTACAACACATCCGATAAATTCTCTGAGCCAATTTTCTTACCAAACATAATTTAATGACAAATTTCTATACCCATATACATATTGAGCCCCTACCTTGCTGATTCTTCAATAGAAATTGGATTCCACCCCTCTGGAAGAATCAATTCGCCGCTCTCCAACCTCTCTAAGAGTCAGTTTGTCTCTCATCAATCGACTCACAATTTTACTTAAACCCTTGATGTCGTTGTTCTCGTCGAGTTCCATCGAAACCAAATCTGAGTTCCCAACTTCTTCGGCTTGCTCTGAAAATCTAGAGAGAGATAATCCGAGTTTCATTCAAAGCACGAAATCTAATTTTGTCATTAAGGGTATTTTCGTCCAAAATACACATTATACACAGCCTTTTCAAATGCACAGTATTTTGTGTTAGTCTGTTAATTATAAATTTTTTTTTGCGTCATTCGCTCTCATTTCCCAAAACCCAAATTCGTTTTTCTGAAAATTTTCTATAGTTTTGACATGAAGCAGCCTAAATAATATAAGATTTAAAATAATATAAGACTTGACAAACATAAAAATAGTAACCAACGAGTCATTAGACTCACATATTACACAATCATTACTATAAAAAAAGTTTCTTTATTTATTTATATGACAAATCCAACTAGAAACAGAGCATTGATACAATCAACATTATTGAAGTTGAGAGTTCAAATTAAGGAAATACATATATGATATATGACAAGGTATTATTCATAAGATTTGTTTTTGAATATTATTATCATAAGACTGATCTTTTCATTTTTTCTGAGAGCTCTGCTTTCCCTTTTCGTTTAAGAACCGCTTTTGATAAATTAACAAATTTGAAATCGTATTCTCATATTCATCCAACATATTTTTTGACACAGGCTGGATATTGCTCTTTGAGACTTCAAGGAGGTTTATTATTCGTTGTAGCGTTTCCATGAATGGTTTCAAATTTAAATCTTTAGTTATTATTCTTTGTTGTTCCGGAAGAGTTGCCTCCTAGAGAAAAAAAAAGAAACATGTTCAACATACACTAGATTCTTATGTTTTGCAATAACCAACCGATCATGCATTGGACTTTTTCATAAGTTACTTATTACTGTTACGTGCCAACTATTCTCCTAGTAGAAAAACCCAGATGTACTTACTTGCTTCAGTTTAGCTATAAGTTTCTCGTAGATCCCTTTCAGTCCTTGGATGTATATGTCTTTCATGGATTTGATCTGCAAAGATCATACGATTACTCATCATAATCATATCTATGTAATATCGCTTTCTTATTACACCGTAGGTGTATCTCAAGTAAAGATATAGCAAACATGAGAAGAAAAAAATACCCTTTGATAAACGTCCTCTTTTCTATCATTTGCATTTGCCATTGAATCTACATTTCGTAAGGAAAAAAAACAAGATTACTTTTTTTTAAAGATATTAGAGACTATTTACAATACTAAGATCTAATTCTGATGAACAACTATCTACGAAACCGACTTCTAATGTGTACAAAAATAGGAACGAATCAAAAAAATTTGTTTCCTAAGGCTCAATCAATCATTGGTATTTGAATAAAAAGGTTTAGTTTGCATAAGCTCAAACATAAGCGGTTTGTTGTATATACCAACCCAATAAACTAAACAAAGGAAATTAGGAAAGTTTACTTCAAAATGCAGAACATGTTGGTTGTTATATAGATATATAAAAGTAGCTTTTCTCGCTTCTCTTTCCATATCCTGGAAAGCTTATTTACATATCATTATTTAATTGCTTTTATTTTTGATATATCATGGCTTTTATCATCTTTTGGCTATGATTTAACCCGGTTTTATCGAGTCTTTTTGGTATTTTTCTAGTGTTTTAGAGTCTTGGCAGGTTCGTGTATGAATGAAGCTTAATTGGTGATTATGGAGCATTTTGGAGCATCAAGGAAAGAGCAGCTGAAGTCGTGAACACGGATTTTCAATTACCGTCAAATTGGCGCGTCGATCGACAGAATCACGTATGCGTCGATCGACGGAAGATATTAAGTCGCGAAGGAAAAAGATTTTTCCAATTCTAAAGATTTCCTTTTTACCCCAGAAGTTCCAGAAGTTAACAAATAAAGCCCAGTCCGAATTCTAGCCTATAAATACCTAGTTTTCTTTTAGTTTTCATTAAGCTTTCTTTTATTTCAAGACCTAGAGATTCAGAGAGATTTTGAGAGTTAGGGAGACAAGTTTTCAGACCATTCAGATTGCTTTGAACCCTTCTGTATCTCTTTCTCTATCTTTATTTAATGCAGTATTATTCAGTTATCATGATTTCTATTTCCATGTATGAGTAATTTGCTTGTTAGGTTTAGGGTTTTTCAAAGGAATTAAGATGAATTGTTAGAATTGAATTCATGTACATCTTATGGTTCTTCATCTAGATTGCAATCACTCTGATTTAGGATTGATCACCCTTAATTAGATATCTTAGGTTGATTAATTAGAAGCGGAAGCATCAATTGATAACCTGACATAGTCTTAGATGAGCAAAATCACCTATTTTCAAAGGAATTTGGTTTAGGGATTTTGTGAACAATTGAAACCTGAACTTTAATGCTTGCATAAATTGATTGATTTTACAAAGGAATTTGGATTTCTAGGGTTTATGCATAGATAATTAATTCACCGGAAGTCGTTTAATTTTACATTAGAGTTTCAAGTTCGAGAACGAATCTTCATTTAAAATCCTGACAGTTTATTAATTATACAATTTATCTTTGCCTGCGAATTTTCCGAAAACCTAGCTTTTGTTTAATTGAATTCTTAAAACCAACAATCTCTTTTTGTTTTGAATTGTTTCTTGTTTTTACTTTACTTTATTTGCTTAACTCGATTCGAAGTCATATATCATATCGTTTGATTTGACTCCCAGTGATCCGACCCCTACTATAATTGATCTCTTAGTTTGAGAGAGTAGCTCAGGGTAAATTTGAGCATATCAAATTTTGGCGCCGTTGCCGGGGAGTCAAAATCACCCATATGATTTTGATTCCAGAATTTTGACTAAGTATTTTTTTTTTCATTTTTACGCGTTTTTCTTTTTCTTTTGTTTTTGTGTTTCAGGTACAAGCTAAGATATGCTTCAGAAGTTGATTTTGATTCCAAATTCTGAGGGTCAGTTGGTTGACAAAGACGGAAATAAGTACAATGATCAGGGTGATAGACTCGACGCTGCGGGTAATGTGGTCATTGAGGAAGTGGAGGCAGACGAGGCAGCTGGAAGAGAGCGTGAGCACGCTCTAGCTGATCCTCGGGTTTGGGCAGTTGCGGTAAACCAACGTACCTTGGGAGATTACAACCGTCCTGAGGAGTATTACGCCAACAGGGCAGCGATCCGACCTCCTGGATTTGCTAGGCAGGACTTTGAGCTGAAGCCTACTTTCTTCTCGCTGGTGGCTCAGCATCAGTTCCATGAATATCCTTCAAAACATCCCATGGATCATCTTGAGAGATTCGAAGCCTTGCATCTAGCATCAGGCGAATGGGGTGTCTCTTCACTACATCTTCTGTAAGTTGTTCCCATACTCTCTAGCTGGGGAAGCAGCTCACTGGCTGAAGCAGTTGGAGCCAGGCTCGCTAACTACAAGGAATGCCACTAAGAACGCTTTCTTAAGTCACTTCTACGACGAATCGCGTTCAGATGATTTGAGGGCAAAGATCTCTTCTTTTGGTCAGGGTCCGACCGAAGCTTTCAAGACTGCTTGGGAACGTTTCAAAGGTTATCAGAGAGATTGTCCACACCACGGCTTCACAGAGGTTCAGCTTTTGAGCATTTTCTTCAGAGGTGTGGATTGGAAACATCAGATGGCCCTAGATGCTGCGAGTAATGGAGACTTCAAGACTAGATATCCAGCTGATGCTCTAGTACTGATTAAGAACGTGGCTTCTAGCAATAGCACCAAGAAAATTGATCTCGAAAGAAGAAGAGAAGGAGGGATTATAAGTGGTGTTGAGATTGCTGAAGTGAAAGCCAAGATAGATTCTGTGCATAACCTTCTAGTGGGAAAGAAGGAAGTTCACTTTGCTCAAGAGGTGGAGACTTTCTTCCCAGAAGAGGAAAATAATCACAAGGATGTTAATTACATCAATGGGAATGGCTATCCGAATCAGAGGTTTGAAGGCTACAATGGAAACAACTACACTAGGAGCTATGGTTCCTCTTCTAATCAGATTCCTCCTGCTAAATCTTCAGACGATGATACAAAAGCTATGCTAGAGTGGATTCTAGAAGGACAGCAGAAGATGACAGTCAGTTTCAATGGAAAGATTGATGCCGTGTATACTGATTTGAATGGAAAAATTGAGGCTCTCAATTTTCATGTGAAGAAGCTCGATACTCAGGTTGCTCAAACTACAGAGTCAGTAAAGAGACAAGACGGTTGTCTTCCAGGAAAGACATACATGAATCTAAGGCACTTCTCCAATGCAATCACGTTAGGGAGTGAAAAACAGGTGATACAAGCTTTTGAGAAAGGTCTAGATGAGGAAAAATTCGTGGAGCTTGAAGAAAACGGGAATTTTGAGGTTACAGACCCCAGCGTCGATCGACGCAAAGAAATTTGCAACGATCGACGCGCCAATCTGACGGCAATAAAAAAAGATGCAACGTCGATCGACGCCAACGATCGACCCTAGGTGAAAACAGGCAGAATTCGTGTTCTGCCATTAGCGAAGCCAAAGAACAGTCTGCAATCAGCCATGAACGAGTCTACAAGCCCAAGATTCCGTATCCAAGGAGCTCATATCCTTTACCTATCAAACATGGCAGTGACAAAGCACCTGAAGAGAAAGGGAAACAAGCTCCAACGTCATTGAGGAAGATACCAAAGTTGTTGAATCCGGGGATGTTTGTGGTTCCGTGTTCAATCAATGGTGTAGAATTGAAGGATTCTCTATGTGACACAAGAGCTAATGTGAATGTTATGTGTGAGGCTGTTGCAAAGAAGCTAGGAATTTTGGAGTTACAACCTTCAAGGACTTATATCGAGCTCACAGATAGATCGTGTACAATATCTAAAGGTTTCCTTCCTGACGTGTTGATTCAAATAGGAGATTGTCTTGTTCCTACAGACTTCTACATCATTGAGAGAAAGGATAATATCTGTAAACCATTGGTTCTTGGTGCACAGTTCCTTGCAACAGTGGGAGCAATGGTGGATTTTCCTAATAAGCGAATCTTCTTCTCGAACATCAACAAGAATGTCTTTTATCCTTCAGTTCTTGTCACATCAGCTTCTTGTATGAGTGTCAATGTTGGAGATACGCTGGGTTTTGAAGATGAGACAAGGAAGGTTCAGAAAGTCCTGAAGTTGGCTCCTTCCACTGCACATCATGAAGCCAACAATCCTGCGAGTTCCAAGTGCATCCCCAAAGTCAAGCGCAGAAAGCCCTCAAAACCATTCTCCAAGATCAGAATTATCATACCTTTAGAGTTGAGGGAGAAAGGAGAGGTTTTTATCTAAGAGATGGTGAGCAATACTATGAAGCTCTTTCCAGGTATTGTGCCTTGCAAGTCTGGGGGAGTGAACTTCAGAGATCCACCTCCAACCTAAGCCCCGACATAGTCAAGCTAATGACTGAAAACAAGCGCTTGGTGGGAGGCAACCCACCTGTGAGTCTTTTTCTTTCTCTTTTATTTTCTTTTTATTGAGTCAATTTGTTTTTAAAATTCATAATTGTGAACTTGATTGGATGCTATGATGTTGGTGCTTTTGATCGTTTCTGTTTTAAGTACTTTAAACAGGTACTGACCATTGAATGACTTGACTAGATGGAACTCCAAAGCCAGAAAACCAGAAAGCCACTCTCGTTTTTCAGATAAGAGCGTCGATCGACGGTACGCCTTGTGCGTCGATCGACGGTACGCCTTGTGCGTCGATCGACGGGCACTTCAGAGGTCCGATTCTTTTTCAAAATTTCTAACTTTAATTTTTCTTTTATTTCACCAATTTCAGGCTTAATTAACACTAGGGACAGTGTTGTTTAAGTCTGGGGGAGGTAGTTGCTAACATTTTTTTCTATTTTGGAGTCAAAAAGTCCATTTTATTGAGTCAAAACTTGTAGAGAACAACGATCTTTCCTAGGAACAGACGCTCAGTTTTCGCGATTCTTAGCTATTGCGACGAAGCCTTTGGATGGAGCGAGTTCGAAACCAGATTATAGTACAGGTTCCCCTCTTATCGCGGTTTGTAAAACAAAGTAGATCATACTCCAGACTAGCGCACTTGATCTCTATTTTGCTATATTCTCTTTGATGATATCACGACAGTAATCGATCCAACATTCAGGACTCCTTATTCTCTTTACCACTCTTTGTTGATCATGAATGGCCAGCTCATTTTTAGTTGGTACCCAACTCCTAACCTTAACCTTTTGTTCAAGCCTCATGCGATCTCTTTCCCTTAGTTTTATGTGCAGGCATGTGTACAAACTCCGGAGAGAAAGAGGTCCGACGCAGTTTTTCATTCATAAAATTGCACAGGATGAGGATTTGGTTGGAGTACTTGAAAGAGAGCAGCAATGCTAAGCATTCCTTGGGATTTTATGCATAATTATGGTAATTCTCGAGACTAACATCTTTGTAAGATCATTTCCCCCCTTAGAGTTAAAAAAAAAAAATTTAAAAAAAAATTATTTTGAAAATATAATAAGGAAAAGGGAAATGGTCATCTTTATAAGTCTCTAGCTTCAACAAAAGTCCCAAGGGATGGAGAAGATGGATGTGGATAGTGGAACATGTTATTTTTATACTTTATGATGGTATTTGGTTCCTGATAAAGTTTTGGAGGAGAGAGTGCAATGTGGATGAGAAACTGTAGACATCAACTGGACCCGTCTCTCTCTTGTGATTATGCATAATGTCTGCATCCACCAAATAAAATCTGGTAACCCTAAACACTCTTAGCTCCACTTAAACACCAAAAGTCTTTTACCATCATACCTAGCCTTTTACTTGGTTGATATCATTAGAGAGAATTCCATCATCACTTTGATCAAGTGTGCGACAGTTAGGAGAATGTGAAACTGATGGGTTTGCAGGTTAAGATTTGAGGCCCAACCTATGATGGTTGAGATTTGTGACCGCCAAAGGTACTTTGTTTATATGCAGCGAAAGAGTCAAAGAAGCGAAAGCAATGTTTCAAAGGATAAGTGAGTTCCCGCGATTTTCAAACCTCGACTTCATTCTTAGTTTCTAGTTTGCTTGAGGGCAAGTAAAAACTAATTCTAGGGGAGTTGATTTATCATGGTTTTTACCATCTTTTGGCCATGATTTAACCCGGTTTTATAGAGTCTTTTTGGTATTTTTCTAGTGTTTTAGAGTCTTGGCAGGTTCGTGTATGAATGGAGCTTAATTGGTGATTATGGAGCATTTTGGAGCATCAAGGAAAGAGCAGCTGAAGTCGTGAACACGGATTTTCAATTACCGTCAGATTGGCGCGTCGATCGACAGAATCACGTATGCGTCGATCGACGGAAGATATTAAGTCGCGAAGGAAAAAGATTTTTCCAATTCTAAAGATTTCCTTTTTACCCCAGAAGTTCCAGAAGTTAACAAATAAAGCCCAGCCCGAATTCTAGCCTATAAATACCTAGTTTTCTTTTAGTTTTCATTAAGCTTTCTTTTATTTCAAGACCTAGAGATTCAGAGAGATTTTGAGAGTTAGGGAGACAAGTTTTCAGACCATTCAGATTGCTTCGAACCCTTCTGTATCTCTTTCTCTATCTTTATTTAATGCAGTATTATTCAGTTATCATGATTTCTATTTCCATGTATGAGTAATTTGCTTTTTAGGTTTAGGGTTTTTCAAAGGAATTAAGATGAATTGTTAGAATTGAATTCATGTACATCTTATGGTTCTTCATCTAGATTGCAATCACTCTAATTTAGGATTGATCACCCTTAATTAGATATCTTAGGTTGATTAATTAGAAGCGGAAGCATGAATTGATAACTTGACCATAGTCTTAGATGAGCAAAATCACCTATTTTCAAAGGAATTTGGTTTAGGGATTTTGTGAACAATTGAAACCTGAACTTTAATGCTTGCATAAATTGATTGATTTTACAAAGGAATTTGGATTTCTAGGGTTTATGCATAGATAATTAATTCAACGGAAGTCGTTTAATTTTACATTAGAGTTTCAAGTTTGAGAACGAATCTTCATTTAAAATCCCGACAGTTTATTAATTACACAATTTATCTTTGCGTGCGAATTTTCCGAAAACCTAGCTTTTGTTTAATTGAATTCTTAAAACCAACAATCTCTTTTTGTTTTGAATTGTTTCTTGTTTTTACTTTACTTTATTTGCTTAGCTCGATTCGAAGTCATATATCCTATCGTTTGATTTGACTCCCAGTGATTCGACCCCTACTACAATTGATCTCTTAATTTGAGAGAGTAGCTCAGGGTAAATTTGAGCATATCAATTTACATGATTAAATCATTAATTAATGATAAACTATATATAAGTAAAAGCTAAATTTAGTAGCTATGTTGCATGGAATCGGAAACGGATACGTGGAAGCGAAACGTTCAGAAACGCGGAAGCGATTTTTTTGAAAAATTTAGGAAGCGGGTACGTTATGGAAGCGTAGAACTAAATCAAATATATATATATAAATACTTTTTAACATTCAAAACTAAACCAAATTGAAAAACTTCATTTACAAATTGAATCATAAATCCAATACATAAAAGTATTAAGTAACTTAGCTAGAATAAACAACCCATTGTACTAAAACCAAGGATTTAGACTATCATATTCATGTTGGTTTTCATTTGGTCCATCAAATAAAATTGCTTCTTAACTCTGGTTTGTCGAGGAAAGATCTTCAAACTCATATCTTTCAAGAATAGTTTCATTACATATTGTATGAAATATATCATGTTCTTCTACGAGATTGCCGAGAGATACATTGGAAACTTAAAGAGTCCTTCTACAGAGATTGTGAGCGAAATCATAATCGTTTTTACTTCTTAGTGACTAGGGATGTGATGATTCATATTTTTTAGGGATTTTTCTCTCTAAGTTATAAAATTATCAAAGTTTTTTAAGTTTTCTAATATTTAATTTTTATCATCCAAAATGAAAAGAAGTTTCCATCGCGATTCCAAAATGGAATGCCTTTTGACGGAGGAGGGCAACTGAACTCGTCCGGAGACAAGCTGCCTACGTACCCTTTGCAGGGATGAAGTCGCCTCATAGTTCAAGGCAAAAGCCTTAGAAGAGGACTAATGATAGTACCTCTTCAAGTGCTTCGCGTTCCACGAATGGAGTATTGGCGTGCCAGCCATAGTGGCGAGCTCATAGACGCCGGGACGGACCACGGTGATGATTATGTTAGGTCCTTCCCAGTTAGCTCCAAGTTTGCATGCGTTTCGCTCTTCTGTATTCTAGAAGACTTTGCGCAAGACCAAATCTCCTTCACGGAAACGTCTTTCTCAAACTCTGGAGTTGTAGTAGCGTGCGGCTGCGTTTTGATAGTTGGCTATCCTGTTAAGTGCTTGATCACGCCTTTCGTTAAGGAAGTCCAATTCATCGAAGAGGAGCGAATCGTTGAGATCTTCGTGTTCTGGTAAAAGACGACGTCATGGCCCCGGAGAAGTGACTTCGGAAGGTATGACCCATTCAGTGCCATAGACAAGTGCAAAAGGATTTTTGCCTGTTGCACGGCAAGGAATGGTGCGGTGGGACCATAAAACGCCTTTTAGTTCGTCTGTCCAACGTACCTTCTTCGCATCTAAGCGTTTCTTAAGGCCATTGGGAATTGTCTTTTTGATTGCTTCTGCCTGACCATTACCTTGAGGATAACGAGGAGTAGACTTGCTAAGTCAATCTTCCACTTCGCACAGAAGGTCTCCAACCTGTTGGAGATGAACTGGGAACCGTTGTCTGTAACATTCTCGTATGGAACTCCGTGACAGCATATGATGTTTCTCCAAACAAAACTTTTAACTTGGGCGTCTTTAATACTTGCGTAAGCTTCAGCTTCTACCCACTTCGAAAAATAATCTGTCAAACCAAGTAAGAAGCGCTTCTGTTTTGAAGCGTGTAGTGGTCCAACGATGTCCATGGCCCATCTCATGAATGGATAAGGAGAGGTGATGGAGGACAGCATCTCCGTTGGTTGATGAATCTTTGGAGCATGTCGTTGACACCTTTCGCACTTTGCTGAAAACTTAACGCAGTCGTTCACAATAGTAGGCCAGAATTGGCCGTGTCGCTTGATCTTAATTTCTAAGGCTTTGCCTCCTGAGTGATTACCACAAGACCCGCTATGTACTTCCTCCATGATTTGTCTGGCCTCTTGTCCTTCTACGCAGGTGAGCAGAGGGCCAGAGAATCCCCACCTGTAGATTTTACCGTCGAACAGAACATACCAAGCGACTTGCTTTTGTACCTTACGGGCTGCCCACTTGTTGTTAGGCAGCTCTCCATTAACGATGTAAGCACGAATTTGATTTATCTAAGGTTTATCGCAATCGTACTCGGGTTCTTTATCCGTGTCCATGGGGATGGAAGTGTCTTTGTCTTTGGGATCAAGTGGAAGGTTCGGTGACGAGAGGCCTTCGGGCTGCCCCAGGCCGTCGGCGTCAGGGGCTTCGGTGTTGGGGTCCTCGGCGTCGGGGACCTCGGCCTCGGTGACATCGGCGTCAGTTGCTGGCATCATTGTCAAAGGCACAAGTTTGTGTCTGCAACAGCATCTGTCATCTCGACGTCCTTGACTCATGTTTCAATAATGGCTTTGTCGTGTGATCGTGTTGAGATAGCGAGCGTCATGTCTTGTTGGATGCTTGGAAATTTGATGAACTCCACGGGGATAACCCATTTCAAAGCTGGATCTTTTGGCGGAGCTGAAGCGGAGGCAAGGTTTGCAAAGGCGTCGGCGTCAACGTTTTCCTCTCGGGAAATTCGTGTAAGTGTGAACTCTTTGAATGCCAAGGCAAAGTCCTTGACTATCTTTTAATAGGCTTCCATCCAATCGTCTTTCGCTGCATACTCGCCGCTGCACTGGCTAGTAACTAGTTGTGAATCGCAGAATGCGTGAACGTCCTCGACGTTAAGTCCTTCATATTCTGCTTCGTTGTTGGAGGCTTAGAAGCCTAGACAGAACGATTGTTCGAGGATCTCGCCTGTTGGTGATGCTAAGCGTATACCTATTTCGGACCCGGGAAGATGAGCCGTTATCGTGTAGTTCCCAGATCCCTGGTCGAACCTCCTTTGGGGTTTGATCCTTTGGGAGTTCGATAAGGAAGTCTGCCAACACTTGTGACTTGTTACACGTTCGGCCTTTATATTCGATGTCATACTCGGTGAGTTCTACAGTCCACTTGGCCAACCTGCCAGATTGATTTGGACTATGCAAGACCGAACGCAAAGGGAAGGTGCTGAGAATTACGATGGTATGAGATTAGAAGTAAGGCCTTAGCTTTCGTGATGCCATGCCGACGGATAGTGCTAGCCTCTCCAGCTCAGGATATCTTGTTTCAGCGTCAGTGAGAGTCTTGCTAACATAGAAGATAGACTTTTACTCGCCTCGTTCTTCGCGTACTAACACAGTACTGACAGCTGTTTCAGAAACAGCGATGTAGAGGAAGAGAAGTTCTCCAGTTACTAGATTAGCAAGGATAGGCGGTGTTGCCAAATACTCCTTAAGCTGCTTGAAAGCTTTTCACACTTTTTTTACCATTCGAACTGTTTGTTTCCTCGCAGCGTGTTGTAGAAAGGTAGGCACTTGTCAGATGATCGTGAGATGAACCGGTAGAGCGCAGCCACTCGTCAAGTCAATCTCTGTACTTCCCGCTTGTTTCTTGGGGATGCCATCTGGATCAGCGCGTCAATCTGCTTTGGATTAGCTTTGATACCACGATGAGAGACCAAGTATCCCAGGAATTCCCCGGAGGTTACCGCAAATCTGCACTTCGTTGGGTTTAGTTTCATGTTGTGAAGGTTGAGCTGGTTGAAGCACGCTTCCAGGTGAGAGATGTGGTCCTCCTCCTCAAGAGATTTCACAAGCATATCGTCTATATATACCTCCATCATCTTGCCTAGCTGATCTTGAAACACCTTGTTCACGAGCCTTTGATATATTGCACCAGCGTTTTTTAGGCCGAAGGGCATCACCTTGTAAAAGTAGATTCCACGGCCTGTGATGAAGGCGGTTTTCTCTCTATCTTCAGGGTGCATTAGAATTTGGTTGTAGCTTGAGAAGGCATCCATGAATGTCAATAGTTTATTCCCTGCTGTTGCTTCTACTAAGCGACCGATGTGAGCTAGAGGAAAGATGTCCTTCGGGCACGCTTTGTTCAGATCCGTGAAGTCCACGCAGACACGCCAATTTTCGATATTCTTCTTTATCACGATTGGGTTGGCGAGCCAATCAGGGTACTTGACTTCGGTGATTGATCCGACACGTAGGAGCCTTTCGACTTCGTAATTTACCGCCTTTTCTCGGTCGGGACCGAGCTTCCACCTTTTTTGTTTTATTGGTTTGAAAGTTGGGTCATCGTTGAGCTCGTGGTTGGTGACGCTGATGTCTATCCCATGCATGTCTTCTGCTGCCCAGGCCAAAGTGTTGATGTTCTTCTGGAGGAAAGCCACTAGCTCCTTCTTAAGTGTTTTATCAAGCGTGGCTCCGATCTCTATACATCTTTCGGGATGTTGCTCGTCAATGCATACAGACACTACAGGTTCGTAGGTGGGTCACTCTTCTTCTACACGACCTTCTGCAATATGCAATTGCTATAGAGGTCGGTCAGGTTCTTGACCTGCTCAGAGCTGGTTCTCGCTCTTTTTCATGATTCTTGAGGCTCAGAGTCGTCCTTCTTTTTCTCGATGTTGCGCAGCTTATGCTCGGCCAGAAAACACGTACAGGAATCCTTCTGATTTCCCCATATCGTTTTTATACCGATGGGTGTTGGGAATTTGAGGCATAAGTGGTATGTTGAAGGCACAACTCTCATCTGATTGAGCCAAGGAGTTCCCATGATCATGTTGTAGATTGTTGGATGATCGGAGACGGTGAAATCGACCATCTTCTTAACGTTGCCAGCTTGGATGGGAAGGCGAACTGTTCCCATCGTCATGGTTGTCTTGCCAGAGAAGCCTGTTTAGGCCTCCCTTTGATTGTGGATAGATCAATCTTCATTCGCTCCAGTGTTTTCTTGAAGATGACATCCACCGAGCTTCCTGTATCAATAAGAACGCGAGTGACGTTGAAGTCAGAAACAGTCAAGTTGATTACCAGGGGATTGTTGTGTGGTTGATCGAGACCCTCAGTGTGTTGTTCGTCGAAGGTGATAGGGTCGCTGAAAAGCCTTGGCTTTGCAGGTGTTGATATGTTCGCGCAGACATCAACACATCGTTGGTAAGCTTCGATCGCAGTCACGTTGTCCGCACAGTACTGCGAGCCTCCCATTATCATGTTGATACTTTCACGCCGGTCTTCGTTTTCCATGTCGTCATCGCAACGTTGGCGTCAAGGAATATCCGCTTGTTGTTCGGTGTCAGCAGGAGCTTTCTCCTCTGGCTTGAAGTCTGACAAGATGTTGTTGCCCTTTAAAGTGCCCTCTGTGAGTTTGGCTATGAGCTGTCGCCTTAACTCGCGACATCTTGCGGTGGAGTGTCCACTTGCTTTGTGGAAATCACAGTACAACTTCTTGTCATAGTCCTTTGACTCTTTGGTCCAGGTGTTATTCCAGGTTCCTCTGCCGCGACCGTGCCCACGGCCTCTTCCACGTCTGCGACCCGATGACTCCACTTGATAGTTGTGAGCCCCTCCGGATCCTCCTTCGTATTGGACGTAAGCAGAATGGCTCTTCTTCAGTACAGTGACCTGGGCTGGTTCGCTTACTTGTTTGGTTTTCCCACCTTTCATGGCTCGGACTTCCTCTTCTGTTTGAGCGAAGTCAGCAGCACGGTGGAGAGCGTCTTGGATTGTTGTTGGCATGTTGAGACTCATCTCTTGCCAGAATGGAGACGGACACCGAAGTGCTCCTCGCAAGGCCTCTAGGGCTGATTTGTTGCTGATACCTTCAAGCTTTGACAACGTGTTCTTGAACTTTGTCATGAAAGACCGAAGACTCTCGGTCTCGCCTTGCTTGTTGTTCCATAGTTCGGAATCGTAGATTTTCCGTTCCATGAAGATGTTGTAATGCTGAACGAACAACTCAGAAAGCTGGAGGAAAGTGTGAATCGAATTCTTCTCCAGCTTGTAGAACCATTGAAGGGCAGGTCCCTTGAGGCTTTCTACGAACAGCTTGCAGTAGACGATGTCTTTTTCGGCTTCCTTGAAGTTTGTTCTCCCCAAGGCCACCTCGAATTCCATTAGATGGTTCGAAGGGTCTGTAGTTCCTTCGTAAACTGGTAAGTTGATTCTTCCAGGATCGGAGATTTTCGTCCTCGCGATTCGTTCGTCGAGATGCGTGTTCCTTGCCTTTTCTAGTACCTGCGCGATTGCAGGAGCCTTCCCTGTTCCGTGGTGTATCTGTGATTGGGTACTCTTCAGATCAGAGGTTACCCGATCCATCTGAGCTTTTATTGCTGCGAGTTCTGCAGCGTAAGATTGTTTGAACGCTCTACGCTCTTGCTCCTTCTTGTACCGCTCTTCGCTAGAGTAGTTGGTGTACTCCGAGGTGTCTTTCACAACCTAAGTATTGGAAGAGCCTGACGCGTTTTGAGTGTCGGAGGCGCGTGGTTCTTGTCGGCTGCCTTCTGCACCTTCCGCTCGTGCACGCTTCGTGGGAGCTGGTTCATCTCCGTCGGAGATAACCACGACATGTTCGGGAGACTTGTCTGATTCTCAACGCAGCGGTGGTGGTGGTAGGTCCTCTAGGTTTCCCCGAGGGTTACGAGGCGCCGAGAAGTCGAGGCGTTGAGGGTCGACGCGTGCCCTATGTCTTGTTGTGTCGGGTCTTCAACGTTTTCTTTGCGAAAGAGCTTTCAGCTCCTTTGAAGTCGCCTCGTTGATCTTGGCTTGCTTCTTCTGCTCTGTGAGGAAGGCTTCTAGCATCTTCTTCACTTCGGTTATGTCGCCTTGAGCAGCGGCGTTGGTAGTAGTACTCCGACGGAAGGTTCTTTCTCCTGGTAGTCTCTGCGAGATTTGTTTTCTTCGCCGCTCACCATCTTAGATTTGGTATGTAACGTAGCTTTTTTGTGTAAGAAACTCTCTAGGTCCCCTTAGACGGCGCCCAAATTATGGATGCAGGAAATCGCACAATTAGATTTGTAACGGTTTCGAGAGGAAGTAGAGATTTCTATGTTAAGCTACGAAAGAGAAAACGATGAGCAAAGAGAAAACAGGGTTTGTTATTGCTTTGTATTGCTTTTATGAATAAAGTTACGAATGCCTTTTTCAAGGGCTTGTACATTGATATATATATAGCCTCCTAAGTCGGCTAAGCCTTTTTCCAAAGATAATGTCAATTTTCCTAAACCTTCGCGGATTGCCTTTTTCCCCTATGTCGGTTATGCCTATGTGGGCTTCGTCACTGGGCTTTGATGCGGGGAACCTTCTGGAGCCTTCGTTGCTGTTCTGACGGGCGACGAAGCGCCTGAAACCGATGGCAACTGCCTTGGCACTGATGGCAGCTGCCTTGGCACCGATGACAGCTGCCTGGTCACCGATGAGGACAAACACATTGGTGTCACTGGGCAGTGACATCGGTGCTAGGCAGTTTTGGCCTCTGCAACACCTCCCTTTGGCTCTGTGACCTCTCCGATGCTGCATTCATGACTTCTCCTGGGATGAAGGTAGCTTCGAAGGTTCCCTTGCCAGGTAAAAGGGGACTTAGGAAATTCAAGAGGTCTTCATCTTCTTGTGGGGGAAATGACTTAGGGGCCATATCATCTCTGCTCGTCAAAGTATGCTCGTTATCAATCATAACTTTGAACGCCGAAGTTCAGCGGGTGAAATCCGACCCCTAACAATCTATGCCTTTTGAATCTTCCTTTAAACTTTTTAGCTTACTTTAAGGGGTTATTTACTTTTTAGACTCTTTCATTTACTCAAATCTTTTCCTCTAAGGTTTCTTTTCATACTTTTCTACTAGCCCTTTTGGGTTCTAGCTTATAGAGGGGATTTCTATTCATAATCAAACACTAGAGTCTTTTTTTAAACTTTAACATAACACATCCTTTTTCTAGAGTAGCTCAACTTCTTTTCTTTCTTTGGCTTTCTTTTCATTTGAACTCAAACACTCTTTCTTTTGCTCACCAAAACACTCACCAAACCCAACTCATAAGAACAACAAATCGTAAGCTAATACTAGTCTTAAAACGACACTAGCTCTAAATGAAAACACTTCTTTGTCGTTCCCATCTTTCAAGATTTTACTTGTGTATGCATTTTCAAAAAGGAGGCCTCACTCAAGAAAATACATGTAGGTTTCAAAGAAGGGTCAAGGTTATACAAGGTAAAAGAAACCATCCTTATTCACATTAGATGTCGTGAATCGGGAAGACCATTTGGACTAGCAAAGAGTGGTTAAAAGAATAAAGAAAGTCCAAATGTGTATGTAGTTACTTTGAACATGCATATCAAGTCTCTAAGCAAAAAATTAAAGTCAATATTAAGTTCAAATTGATAGAATCGGTTTCAAGTCTATATGCTTCAACCTAATCACGAGTTTCGAGCAAAGAGATCAAGATGCAAAGAAGAGATTTCTTTAATTCACTTAGCAATATCTAGCATTATTCTAAGGATCATGCTGAATGCTAAGTCACAAATCTCAAAAACAAATGAAAACATGCTCAATACAACCTAAATGATTGATATACAACTATATGAAAAAGGAAACTCTTTTTGATTTTTTCGAAATTTTTTAAAAAATTTAGGGTTTTTCAATCTTTTCTCATATAAACAATGCAATGAGACTCAAAAGATGATAAAAGAAAAACAAAATAACTAAAATAAGCATTAGCAACGCCTCCCCCGGACTTACTTCTCATCGTCTCGATGAAAAAGCAAAACCAAAGAAGGAAGAAAGAAGGAAGAAAGAAAATTGAAACTAAAGATGCATAAATGAAAATGAAATGGTATACATAATGGATAGAGTGGTACCTTGGAATCAATAGTGATCAAGCGGTGGTGTATTGAAGGTTAGACGGCGAGGAAGATTGAATCGGAGGGCGCGGTTGTTTGAAGTGTTCCCAAACTTTGGTGGCAACGGAAGGTAGAAACAAAGTGGCTTGACATCGTCATCGAAAAACCGGAAAACATAGTATCTTAGCCCAAATGGTCCTCCCAAAGTCTCCTTCTCGATCAAATTGTTGATCAATCAACGGTCTTTCTTGTAGAGGCGTGAAAGCATCGAGATCAATCCCCACATGTAAGAACAACGGGGTGAGCATGCCGCCAAAACATATTTGCGGTGTAGCCGTAGTTGTCAAGCAAAACCGGTCTTCTTCAACTTTGCAAAGAACATCGCGCCAAGCTCACATCCGTAGTAATCATGATTCATCTCCATAGGTTGACCATTGAAATCTTGCATTGAGGAATGGATACCAAAGTAGAGTAGCTTGAGGTCTTCGTTTGTTAGGAAATCGTTGTCCACTCTTGCATTGAAGGTGTTGGCCAATAGATAGAGAACATGTCGAATCGTGGGATTCTTGGCTCTTGTAATGCGATTGGAGGCGGCCGAGTAGCTCTCCTCGAGTGCTATGTTACGCCATAATAGGGTTTCCATATTGAACTCCGTGTTTTTCCATATTTTCCCGGTGGAAATGCATAGATATCGCAAACTCATATTTAAACTCAATTCCATCTAAAGATTCCATACTTAAAGCAATTCCAATAATCAAGAACTCTTAAGAGGATAGAGACTCAAATTCAACCATCAATAATCCAAATTTGCAAATGAAATCAACTACCCAAGTTATTATAACTCATATTATACACAAAGCAACTCAATCCATAACCCAAAGATAGTGAATTCCACAAGATTCTCATGTAAGCTTCCATGAGATTCAAGGATAATTGAAATGAGTAAAAGAAAGAGAGCATACCTTGTGATAATCAAAGATTATGGTAGAAGAGATCCAAGAGAAATGGTGAATCTAGAGTTCTTGCAAAGTTTTAGAGAAAAAGGATCTTGATTTTGAAAAGTAGAGAATTTCTTTAGAGTAAGAGTAAAGTGAGAGAGAGAGAGTTGCTAAAGATTCCCTAAAGACTTCAAAATAATTTGAAAATGAAGGAGATGGGTCTTTGAAATCTAATTTTTAGAGGCTAAACCGGTCAAAATTGATTGAAAACACTTGAAATAAACCGGTTTAGACCGAAATTAGACATGGTCAACGCGAAGAGAAAAAGTCAAACCTGGTTGTTGGAGGCAGCCTACAGATCGGCTAGTAGATCGGCTAGTAGACCGGCTAGCTAGTCGGTCTAACTGCCAAATTTGTGGCAGAGACTTTTGACACTTCGAGACCTCCTATGGATCGGCCGGAGACCGGCTTGCTGGCTGGTCCTCACCGTCTTTCATGATTTTTGGCATTTTTCACCTTCCTAACTTGATTAAAGACCTCTCCAATCTTCTCTCTTAGTTCCTACACCAAAATCAATCTCCAAAAACATACTAAACATAGATAAAAATCATAAGATATATGTACAAATGATACCATGGGAATGCCTCTCAAGCGCGCTTGTTTTACGTCTCTAAGCTTGACGGTTGGTAAATGTGCTAGTTGGAGAACCATCAACCTTACTTGGTTCCCAATCCTCTAAATCAATGTCAAAGGCTTCTTTCATTAAGCAGAGCATTTAGTAAATGCTAATGCTCTCAAATGCTCTCACCCTCAATGATCTCCAATAGAGATTTTCGAGAGCATTTACCTCTAATATATATAAAAAAATTAAAAAATAAAATTATACAACTCATATATTCTATACTTATATAAAAATGAATTATATAAACTTTTAATTACTTAATACATGTTTAGAATTATTTTATTCATTCTATACTTTAAAATAATATTATAATCAGATAATATATCAATTAAATGTAAATTAAATTCAAAAAGATTATAAAAAAATTATGTTATACCTTTCAAAAATAATTTATATACAGTATTAACATATTAAATTTTAGAATATATAACTATATTTATAATAGAATCAAAAATTTATATATATAACATTAGTTTATTTGTCATATTATTTGTTAAATAGTATTATAATATAAAAAATTAAATGATTTTTGTAATTTATGACACAAGATATTTTAGAATACATATAAATAAATGTAGTTAAATAATGTTTATTTTACTTTTATATATAATCATTAACTGCTCTACCAATCACTTAAAATGTGCATTTTATTCAGATGCTTATGCTCCAGCTGCTTCATGCTAATGCTCCTACATGCTAATGCTCCTACATGCTAATGCTCCTTCATGCTCTGCCAATCAGGGCCAAAGTAGAACACTAAAATGAAGTAAAACAATGCATAAGTAAAGGTAAAACAAGATTAAAATGCAATTTAAGAAAAGTCAACAAAAAGTCAACGAAAGTCAATGCAAAAGTCAACAAAATTAAACAAGATGATCAATAAGATTAAAGCATGGATCTTGAGTAAATGTGATTGATTAAGGTTGAAACGAGTTAAGATAGTGATGCACAACAACTAAAGATAGCTAATTTCAAAGCATGAATCCATTTAATCAAGATTAATCCACTTCCATGGTACTAATCCATTTCTTAATCAAAAGATAACACAAACTTCCATTTTGTTAAAGATTAATCAAGAATCATTAATGAACATGTTCATAAAAGCTTACAAAACTTCTTAGACATCAACTTCCATTGGCTAAGATGAGAAATGCATAATTAAAGTTCTTCTATACATTTTCACAAACACCTTCCGGGCATGAAAAGACCATGATCTAGATTTGGGGTAATTACTTCCTAATCTAGCATTAAGAACTCTTTAGTCAATGAAATATGAAAGACTAACAAGCTAGCATCACTAATATAACATGAATCAACCTTAATCTTCCCTACTGAAGATCCATTAAGGAAACTACGCACTAATCATATCTAAAACACATAAAGCATGAATATAAAGATGCATAATGAAAAGACTTATAGAAAATGATAAGAAAACTTTGCTAAAACATAAAAAGTGAAGTCTTTTCACCTCAAATGACTCAAGAACACATTAGGTTTAAAGTTTACACAAAGGATAAAGATAAGAGGCCAAAAGCTTAGGGTTTTGATGATAATAAGAGTATTTATAGAAAAAACATAAGTGTACCCGGGTCATCCCGGGTCAAACCCGGTCAAACTGCAAACTTGAAGCTGGAGAGAGGCTATGGATCGGCTAGTGGACCGGCTACCTAGCCGGTCCAGAGGCTGATTTTTGGGCAGGGGTTTTTTGCACTTCGGAGCCTCCTATGGATTGGCTAGGTGACCGGCTAGCTAGCCGATCTATAGGCCTTCTCAATCTTCAACTTCTTGTTTTTCATTCTTCCATCTTGATTCTTCTCTCCACTTGTTCCATAATTGTTCCAATACTCCAATTGCACCTAAAATAGACAAAATATGCATGCAAATGCAAGAAAACAAAAACTTGGACTCTAAAACTCAATTTAAGCTAAAGAGAACAAAATGTGCATTAAAACATGTAAAAACCTAAGCTAAATGTCTCTAAATATAAATAAAATGTATGCTAAAAAAGGGCAATTGATGCACTTATCACATACCTCAGGAGTCCGAAGAGCATAATGGCTTGCAAGCATTTGTTACATAGTATAGAACGAAGCGACCTAGTTTTATAGGAACTATGGCGAGCTCAGATTCCATCATCACAGACAAGGACTACCAACGATCTAAGAGCTCCACTGGGAGCTTCAGATTCCAGCGAAAAGAAGACAGACATGGAGAGCAGAGGGAAGCTATCTCGAATCCGTCCCCACCTTTCGAACCAGAGAGATCGAAAACCACCATTGCCGCCATTGATCCACGAACCGTAAATGCCATCTTAAAAGCTATAACACATCCGATAAATTCTCTGAGCCAATTTTCTTACCAAACATAATTTAAGGACAAATTTCAATACCCATATACATATTGAGCCCCTACCTTGCTGATTCTTCAATCGAAATTGGATTCCACCCCCTCTGTAAGAATGAATTCGCCGCTCTCCAACCTCTCTAAGAGTCAATTTGTCTCTCATCAATCGACTCGCGTTTTTACTTAAACCTTTGATGTTGTTGTTCCCATCGAGTTCCATCGAAACCAAATTTGAGTTCCCAACTTCTTCGGCTTGCTATGAAAATCTAAAGAGAGATAATTCGAGTTTCATTCAAAGCACAAATCTGATTTTGACATTCAGGGTATTTTTATCCAAAATGCACATTATACACAGCCTTTTGAAATGCACAGTATTTTGTGTTAGTCTGTTAATTATAAAACTTTTTGCATCATTCACTCTAATTTTTCAAATCCAAAATCATTTTCTGAATTTTTTCTATAGTTTTGACATGAAGCAGTCTAAATAATATAAGATTTAAAATAATATAAGACTTGACAAACATAAAAATAATAACCAACAAGTCATTAGACTCACATTGCACAATCATTACTATAAAAAAAGTTCGTTTATTTATTTGGATGACAAATCCAACTAGAAACAGAGCATTGATAGAGTCAACATTATTGAAGTTGAGAGTTCAAATTAAGAAAATACATATATGATATATGACAAGGTATTATTCATAAGATTTTTTTTTGAGTATTATTATCATAAGACTGATCTTTTCATTTTTTCTGAGGGCTCTGCTTTCCCTTTTCGTTTAAGAACCGCTTTTGATAAATTAACAAATTTGAAATCGTATTCTCATATTCATCCAACATATTTTTTGACACAGGCTGGATATTGCTCTTTGAGACTTCAAGGACGTTTATTATTCGTTGTAGCGTTTCCATGAATGGTTTCAAATTTAAATCTTTAGTTATTATTCTTTGTTGTTCCGGAAGAGTTTTCTCCTAGAGAAAAAAAAAGAAACATGTTCAACATACACATAGATTCTTATGTTTTGCAATAACCAACCGATCATGCATTGGACTTTTTCATAAGTTACTTATTACTGTTACGTTCATACTATTCTCCTAGTAAAAAAGCAGATGTATTTACTTCCTTCAGTTTAGCTGTAAGTTTCTCATAGATCCCTTTCAGCCCTTGGATGTATTTATCTTTCATGGATTTGATCTGCAAAGATCATACGATTACTCATCATAATCATATCTATGTAATATCGCTTTCTTGTTACACCGTACGTGTATCTCAAGTAAAGATATAGCAAACATGAAAAGAAAGAAATACCCTTTGGTAAACCTCCTCTTTTCTATCATTTACATTTGCCATTGAATCTACATTACGTAAGGAAAAAAAACAAGATTAGTTTTTTAAAAGATATTAGAGACTATTTACAATACTAAGATCTAAGTCTGTTGAACAACTATCTACGAAACCGGCTTCTAATGTGTACAAAAATAAGAACGAATCAAAAAAATTTGTTTCCTAAGGCTCAATCAATCATTGTTATTTGAATAAAAAGGTTTAGTTTGCATAAGCTCAAACATAAGCAGTTTGTTGTATATACCAACCCAATAAATTAAACAAAGGAAATTAGGAAAGTTTACTTTAAAATGCAGAACATGTTGGTTGTTATATAGATATATAAAAGTAGCTTTTCTCGCTTCTCTTTCCATATCCTGGAAAGCTTATTTACATATCATTATTTAATTGCTTTTATTTACATGATTAAATCATTAATTAATGATAAACTATATATATAAGTAAAAGCTAAATTTAGTAGTATGGTATATATTTATATTTTAGGAACAATTGATATTTGTCACATCATCTTTTACAATTAATTTTTTATATTTTGCCAATTAAAATTTACATATTAACTACACTTTATTAGTAAGTATTAAATTTTAAAAGAAAATTTGAAAAGTATCTCAAATTTCAAATCATAAAAATAAAGCATCATAAAATTATTAGTTATTTAAATAGTATTAGATTTAATGTTTATTAAACTTTTGTATCACATTAATGATTATTTGTTCTTTTAAAATAAAACACAATTTGAGAAGTAAAGCATTAAATTAAAAACCATAAAGATAAAACATCATAAAATTATAATTACACCAAAGTCCATAATGTTATTGAAAAATATTCAGTAATATAAGTTTTGATTAATAAGAAAGCTCCCATCATACTGGAGAAGAAGAAAAAAGTAATCCTATACAACAAAAAGTTGGTAAATTTTTCTATAGTTTTGACATAAAGCAGTGAATAATATAAGAGTAGAATGAGTGACAATCATGGACTTGTCTAGTTTAATCGGTTAATTGTTGTTTTGTTGTTTCTTGGATCGATTCGAGTTTAACATCCAAATCCGAGAAGGAACATGTATATATAGTGGCATTAATTTGTTTGTATACGTTTCAGGAAATTCAAAAGAGACTAGCTGAGTATTGGTGGCTTAATGATATATTCTTAGCAGTTGCATTTGCATGTATTGAAATCGAGTATAAATGTTTTTGTATAACGATGGATATACTCTACCAATACGTGTGAGTTATATCACGCTGCAATTAGACACTAAATTATTTTATAAGTTTTTCACAACTAAGTTGTGTTTGTTGGAGTCAGTTAGAGTATATCGTAAATTCATAATGATTAATAGGGACCAAAAATGTGCGATGGATGTCAAAAAACTATTCACATCTGACAATTTTCTTTTGATTGCTTCAAGTATACACGTTGTTCTTCTTCATAACATAATATAGTAGTATTTTTTTGTTTCCCAAACATTCATATTACTATATTATCTTACAGCTTCGTATCAAATACCAACGCGTGTCGTCAAAGAAAGCCAACTCGATCTCTTTTTCTAACAGTTTAGAATTTAAATGATTACAAATTATTTAAACAATTGCACGGACAATTATACAACAGATAATTTTATTTTTGATATGTAAATAATTTAGAACAGCTCTTTTTGTACCAAACTGAAAATCTCCAGTAAATTTTACTTCTAATTTGTATTCTCCGAAACTCAAACTCAAACTCCATACTTACTGGTGTTAAAACGGAAAAACTGTCTATTTGCACACGAGAACTATGCTATACACATATATAGAGCCCAAATGTTATCCTTTTTATAGATCTCCATAAGACGAAAGTTAAATGGATATATCTCCATCAATTAAAAGTTAAACGTTTACTTCTCCACCATTTAAAAGTTAAATGCTTCAGAACCCATGATATCGATTTACTGTTAGTTTATTATTTTCAAATTATTACTTAACCACTTAATATGTTGATAAACCGGATTGAAACCGGATTTTAGTCGGTTACGATCCAAAACCCCAATTACAACTCATAAACCAAAATCCAAATCTGTCGTCTTCTTCTCTCCTTCTTCGTTGTTGAAATCTTAGAAAAATCTGGAAATTGTTATGAAAAAGGAAGAGACTGAAGAAGAGAGAAGCAATGCTATGGTAAACGACCTGACCCGATCCGTAAATTACCAATCCGGCTTCTTCATCTTCTACACCCGATTCACGAAGGAAAGCATATTGGGTTCCTGTGATTCTGGGGTAATAACGAAGGAAAAGTTTTTTGTGTAAGGAAAAGGGACAAGCCCAGATTCGAGATTGGTTTAACAGTGTTCGACATCGAGAACAAATCAACATATTATAAGGAATCGTGGGAAGCTCAGAGAATTGCATCAATGGAGTATACATGATGCTTAGAGGAACAACGAAAGATTGTCTAAGATCGGTGAACACCCAAATCACGAAGAACCCTAAATCCTCAAAACCCAATTGGTTATGGTTTGTGAGGAAGATTAAAAGTGATTTGGATTGAGAAGAAGAATATATGATATCATGAAAGTTTGGTTAACATTTACAGCACAATTACATCCGAATAATCAAAGAAATTTTAAGAGAAAACATGAAATCAATGAATTCCAATAAAATCCAGAAACTATTCTCCATGAATTTCACATAAAATCGATTATTCTGTCTTTGTTTCTATCTCATGATATGAATATGATCATTACCAAGCAATTCTCTATTTAAGATCTTTCTTTGACACCTGAGATTGTCAAAACTCTCTGCAAACAGATTTTAAAAGTTTCTTCCACGAAATCGAAGAAACTATTTTTGTTTTGTTTAAAAGTAAAGTAAATCACATAACACCAAGAATCGATCGAAGTATAGAAGTTTAGCAGATCGATTTTGGTTATCTACAAGATCTTCGTGTTCTTCTTTCCTTTATCTTTTTTGTTTGTCTTAGATCTTCGTGTTCTTCAATTTTAAGGTAAGCAGGTCATAATCTGGTTTAGAAGTCGGTTTTGTTTGGTATTTAATTGGTTATAATTAGTTTGGTAAACATGGTTTTTTATTCGGTTAAGTAATGGTTTAACCGGTTTGATCTTGGGTTAACAATAAAACCGATCCAAATCGATTTGGTAGAGATCTACGCATTTATCTTTCGTCTTAGGGAGATATGTAAAGAGAATAACATTTGGGCTCTATATATGTGTATAACATAGTTCTCGTGGGGAAATAAACAGTTTTTCTTGTTAAAACATTTAAACCTTTTAATCAAACTATTGGAATAAGAGAATTTCCACGCTTATAGTGTTCTTATGATTTATTTATTAAAGAATAATTTACACGAAAACATGTATTTGGAAAGATGCATACGTCTCATCATTCCTTAAATTTTAAGATAAGGTTAAGGACTGATTAATATTACTATTTACTAATGATTAATTATGTTCTCAGACAAGTTGCTAATCTTTAGTCTCATTTCGTATCGGTATAAATATGCGGTTGTCGTCTAAATTCGAATAAAAAAAAAACATCGGGAATAAGGTAGCTAAAATTGCAAGTATTTCGATACTTCGTCCACTAAAAAAGTTAATTTTTGTAGGCCGAAAGAATTTAAAAAACAAAAAGCAGCGAAATTGATTGAGAAATGAATTTGTATAACATACTATAGTCCCTTAGTTCAAATAGTTTCATCCATCATTAAAGTCCACTACAAAAGTTAATTTTGTAGGCCGAAAGAATTTAGAAAACAAAAAGTAGTGAAATTGATTGAGAAATGAATTTGTATAACATACTATAGTCACTTAGTTCAAATAGTTTCATCCATCATTAAAGTTGACCCTTAATACGTGATTGTTATTATAAAATGGTGATTATTCATCCATCTATTAACACTAAGCTTAACACATTAATGTCCAAGCGTCCCTCTTCATGCTTTGCCACAATATTGACACTAATCATGTTTAATTAAGTGATATTTTTCACTAAACATGTAAAGTTTGGCTAATCTTTTTACCTATAAATAGGTTGTAATGGTAGAGTGTAAAAACATAACTTGAATGAGAAAGTATAAGAATCATTTGTTTTACTCTTTTTTCATATTGTTATTTCCTTTTAAATCTAGCACAAAGCATATATATTGTATACATATATTATATACTTCCACCCTAAGATATAATTCATATTAGTTCACAATACGTTATCAGCACGATTATCTCTCGATCCGTTCCGGTCATACGTAAGGGAGGTAATATCTAAACTTGTGCTAAATTTTATATGCATGTTGGTTTAATTTGAGCTTATATATATATATCGTATATATGGAGTTGTAGGTTTCACCTTCTCCTTTATCTAATGGTAGGCTTTGCCTCCTCATATATACATGCATATATACCTAATTATTTTATGCTATGATTATGCTTAATTTTATCATGTACGTTTATTTAAAAGTAAAATGGATGATTATTAAATTTATGAGTTTTATAATTTGAATTTATTAAATATATGGAAATCATTGGAACCATCGATCGGTAGAAAACAACATAGGCTTAAGGTCACAATATTTTTTCGTCATCACCTATAAAATGGGTTAAAAGATGTTTAACCATTAATCCGTCCAACAAGAATTAGCTCCATTTCCAGAAGTGAATGTGGTAGCATCTAGTAATAATAATAATAATTGATAAGAACGTGGATCCGGACACGGTAGAGATCATAGTCGTGGTAATGAATAAGGTGGTGGACGAGGAGGTGGAATAAGAATTCCAGCTAGATAATTCCAACGAAGAGAAAACCAATAAAGTTGGTTGCGGTGTGAAAAATAAAAATGAGATTACTTGTTACAGATGTGACATGCAAAGATAATGGGCACATAGATGTTGTACGCCAAAATATTTAGCCCATCGTATCAAGAATCATTAAAGCCAAAAAGAAATGGTGTTAGAAATAAAATTCATCGTGGATGAAAATAAATTTTTCTTTAATGGCCTAAGTGATGATACTCATTTCAGTGTCGTAAATTCACTTGCTGATCTAGATGAATCACAAGAAAATAAAGGGACCGAGATCGATGGGACATGATAAGAATAATAAGCATTTAGTATCGCTTTTAAATGTTTAATTATATATTTGTGTATGTTTAATGTTTTCATGTTATTAAATGCATCATTTGTTATGATATAAAGTGACACCAGAAGATCTCACAATTTGAGATCATGGATGGAGATCTATGTCTAGCGGACAGTGCGACAACGCACACAATACTTAAGGATAAAAAGTATTTCTCTGATCTCAAATTAAAGGACTCCGCCGGAAGCGTGAATACCATAAGTGGTAATGCAAAAATTATTAAAGGTCATGATAGAGCCATATTTTCAATGCCAAGGGGGACAAAATTTGAAATAAGTAATGAATTGTACTTCCCCGGTTCATACAGAAACTTGTTAAATTTCAAGGATATCAGGAATAATGTATATCATATAGAAAGTATGAGTAAAGATGGCATTGGATATCTTTACATAACAACGGAGTCGAAACATGCATTGGAAGAGTTACCAATGATGTCCTCTGGATTATATTGCACAAAAATAAACACGACTGAGTCCTATGTTATAGTAAACCAGAAATAAACTAGTACATTTAAAGTCTGGCATGAGAGGCTAAGACATCCGGGATCAGTCATGATGAGAAGAATTGTGCAAAATTCGAATGGCCACCCATTGAAAAACCATAAGATTTTTCAATCGGGAGAGTTTTCATGTAAAGCATGTTCTCAAGGAAAACTCATAGTGAGGCCGTCTCTAGCCAAAGTTGGGAATAAATCGCATGTATTCCTAGAGAGAATACATGGTGATATATGTGGACCGATTCATCCCCAATGCGGGCCGTTTAAGTATTTCATGATAATGATTGACGCATCTAGTAGATGGTCACATGTGAGTATGTTGACCACAAGATACAACTTTCGCAAAATTCATTGCCCAAATAATCATGTTGAAAGTACAATTCCCCGATTATGCTATGAAGAAAGTAAGGCTAGATAATGCAGGTGAATTTACTTCTCAAGCCTTTGATGAGTATTGTATGTCAATGGGGATTGATGTTGAATATCCAGTGCCCCATGTGCATACACTGGAATGGCTGAGAGCTTGATAAAACAGCTACAATTAATTACAAGGCCATTGATATTGAGAACAAGCTCCCATTTTATGTATGGGGACATGCTATATTGCATGCGGCAAAACTGGTCCAGGTAAGGCCAAGTGCATATAATAAATATTTCTCATTACATGTGGCATATAGCTAAGAGCCAAATATATCCCATCTCTGAGTTTTTAGATGTGCAGTCTATGTACCGATAGCGCCACTGTAAAGAACAAAAATGGGGCCGCAACGGAGATTGGGGATATATGTCGGGTATACGTCACCAAGTATAATAAGATATCTTGAACCGGTAACTGGTGATATGTTTACGACATAGTATGCCGATTGCCATTTTCATGAGGATGAATTCCCTGCGTTAGGGGGAGGAATAAATCAAGTACCAATAGATGTTACATGGTGTACTCCATCTTTGGTTTATCTTGATCCCCCAACAAAACAACGCGAGTTGGAAGTTCAAAAAGTTATACAACTAAATAATATGGCAAACCAGTTACTAAATGCGTTCACAGATACAAGAAGAGTGACGAAGTCATATATACCCGCTGCTAATGCTCCATCAATAATCGATGTTCCTGAAGAATATGTGGATGGAAGCAAAGTAAATGAACCGAGAGTTCAATTAAACAGAGGAAGGCCAATGGGCTCAAAAGATAAAAATCCCCGCAAGAAAAGAAATTTGGTTTAGCAAAATGAAAAGATTCAAGAGGAATCTCATAAAGAAAAATGTCTAGAGGACATAAGTGAAACGGGTCTAGATGAACTCGATACAGAGAAACGTTCAGAAGACGGAAATTCTGAAAATTTTGAGATATCCATCAGCTACGCCCAAATTGGGAAATTCTGGGGTAGAAATGAAATAGATGATATTGATGGGATTACCTCTTTCTCTGTGTCGAAAGAAATTGATCATGAGGATGATCCAGATCCAAAATCTGTAAAAGAGTGCCAAGAAAGACATGATTGGGAAAAATGACAAGAGGCCATGAGGAATGAATTAATCTCCTTTAAGAAAAAAGATGTCTTTGGACCCGTTGTCATTACACCAGAAGATGTAATGCCAGTTGGATACAAATGGATCTTTGTAATAAAAAGAAATGAGAAAAATGAAGTCACGAGGTACAAGGCACGAATCGTGGCACAATGATTTTCTTAAAGACCGGGAATTGATTATGAAGAAATATATTCCCCAGTAATGGATGCAATCACATTCAGGTACTTGATGAGCCTAACGGCATCAAAGAATTTAGAAATGTACCTGATGGATGTTGTGACTGCATACCTATATGGATCGCTTGATAGCGACATATATATGAAAATCCCAAAAGGATTAAAGATCTCAGAAGGATCTAAAAGTTTAGAAATGCAAGAGGCATTGTCTAAAGGGATTTGTTCGGTCAAATTACAGCGATCACTCTATGGTTTGATACAATCCGGACGCGTGTGGTATAATCGCTTAAGTGAATACTTGTTGATGAGAGGATATATCAATGATGCGATATGCCCTTGTGTATTTATAAAGAAATTCTTATCAGGATTCGTGATCATTGCTGTTTATGTTGATGACATGAACTTAATTGGAACTCAAAAAGATATTGATGATGCAAGAACTCACATGAAAGAGGAGTTTGAGATGAAAGATCTTGGAAAGACAAAGTTTTGTCTCGGGCTCCAGATAGAGCATTTCCAAGATGGAATATTTGTGCATCAATCAAATTATACCAAGAGGGTATTAAAACGCTTTAATATGGATAAAGCAAATCCTTTGAGTAGTCCAATGGTCAATAGATCATTTCAAATGGAAAGTGATCCATTTAGACCTTGTGAAGGTAAGGAAGAAATATTAGGTCCAGAAGTACCTTACATGAACGTTATAGGTGCATTAATGTATCTTGCAAATTGTACTAGACCAGATATAGCTTTTGCTACTACCTTACTTGCAAGGTACAATTCAGCTCCTACACGTCGACATTGGAATGGAATAAAACATATTTTCCGTTATCTACAAGGTACGATTGCCTTGAGATTATATTATGCTAGAAACTCAGAACGTGGTCTAGTTGGTTTTGCAGATGCTGGTTATTTATCTGATCCGCATAAAGCTCGATCGCAAACCGGATATGTTTTTACAATGGGAGGAATTACGATCTCTTGGCGTTCACAAAAACATAGCTTGATTTCCACTTCATCCAATTATGCGAAGATCATTGCACTTCATGAGGCATGTAGAGAATGCGTGTGCTTAAGGTCGATGACTCAACACATTCAAAGTACAAGTGGGATAATCACCAGCAAAGAACCAACAATTCTATACAAAGATAATGTTGCTTGTGTTGTACAAATCAAAGAAGGATATATAAAGAGCGACAAGACGAAGCATATTCCTCCAAGATTTTTCTCCTATACTCGAGAGCTTGTGGAGAACAAAGAGGTCGATGTGCAATACATCCGCTCAAGTGACAATGCAGCAGATTTGTTTACAAAGGCACTTCCAACAACAATATTCAAGAAGCACGTTCAAGGCATCGGACTGCGTCACCTTCAAAATATAAACAAAGGAGATTAAAGATATCATTTCCAGGGGGAGACTGCACTCTTTTTCCCTTGTCATGGTTTTTGTCCCACTGGGTTTTACCATGATAAAGTTTTTAACGAGGCAATTTAAGACCGAACACATCATAGATGATGAATATTCAAGGGTGAGTATTATAAAATGGTGAGTATTCATCCATCTACTAACACTAAGCTTAGCTCAATAATGTCCAAATGTCCCTCTTCATGATTTGCCACAATATTAACACTAATCATGTTTGATTAAGTGACATTTGTCATTAAACATGTAAAGTTTGGCTAATCTTTTTACCTATAAATCATATCCTCTATATGTTAAAAGAGAAACATTTTTGGCTTATGTGTCATGCTCTCTTTTTTTCACTCCTTTTTATATTTATTTAATTCCTCTATTATTACTCATACTATACTCCTATCCAAACATTATATATTCTTTAATCATCTACTATTCCATTTGCCAAACACTATTCTACTTGCTATATTTATTTTAATTACATTTAATTCAATTGCCAACACATTACTAATTCTAATAAGGGTTAATTAGTGGAATAATAGGTTTGAGCATATTAATTAATAAAGTAGCATGTGTAATATGAAAATTTAGTAAGTAACAAAGAGAAATAAAATTAAATGATTATATCCTTCTATACATTCAATCAAAATTATCACATTTAATGCAAATTTAATGTAAATTTGCCTTGTAGTAATTATCACATTTAAATTTTTATAAATAAATTTGAAATTGTCATATATAAAAATAAATTATTTTTTACATTTAAAATTGACATAAAGAAAACATTTATTTTTTATTTTTTCTACATTATACGTTTACTCAATGAATGAATTATATAGTGAACTATATCACAAATTAGAAACTATGAATATATTATGTATATAGTTAATTTTTTCACAAACTATATTTACGCATAAGATAGTTCAATATTATATACTGTATATATATAACTATATCTATGTGTACTAGTTAGCTACAAATAAATATTAATCATTTATATAGTTAACTTTATTCACAAACAAACAATTATACTTGTTATATTCAACAATAGTTCATTATTATATACAGTTAAATATATTTATAAATAGTTCACTATTACGTAATTTTGATGTGAAATTCATTATATCAAGCAAGTAGTCAGTTCACTATTTATATTAATAGTTTTCAATTTGTGATATAGTTCACTATATAATTTATTTATACAAACAATAATTAATTATTTTGAAAGGTAAAAAAATTATGGCTATTTTAAGTAAACGTATAATGTAGAAAAAAAAATGTTATTTCAATGAAATATTTTTTATATATGACAATTTTAAATTTATTTCTAGATGGAATTTTTATTTATTTATTACAAATAAATTAACATTAAATGTGATGAAATTTGACAATATTATCATTAAGTGTGGTGAAAATTGACAACATTAATTGAATTTATTTTTGGTAAATTAGTCAAATTTAATTTTTCTCTTTGTTAGTTACCCAATTTTCCAATTGCACATGTTACTTTATTAATTTATATGTCAAAACATATTATTCCACCTAATTCTCCTTCTAATAAATACTAAATTTCTAGGCATATTTAACTACATTTATTCAATTATATGTAATATTGACTACACTTTTAAAAGGTTACCAATTAAAAGCATAAAAATGAAGACATCATTATATATTATCTTGAGTTTTTGAAAAGAAAAACAAATATATATTTGGTAGAAAAATTAAATAAATATTACACAAATATTGTAATTAAGAAAACTATTACTACATTCTGTAATTGAAGTCATAAGTTATTGGGAATAAAAATAAAATCTAATAAGATAACCAAATAATTTAGACAAGAAATATATAGAGCATTATTGACAAGTTCAATTTTTACATAAGTATGAACATATAAATTTTTAAAAATATATTAGTATAGATCATTCCTACTAAGAGATGTTTACTTAGTTATGATTAATCAAATAAGTATAAACATATAAATTTTAAAAATATATTAGTATAGATAATTCATATTAAGAGATAATATTCATTAGTTATTAGTGAGATTTAGAAAAATAAATGAAACCAAATTTTTTAATATTTCTATATCAAAATGCAATAATTTTTTTTTTGATTTAATGGTTACAATTAAACCCTTGCAAAAGCACGGGTACTAACCTAGTATATATTAATTGAGAAGACACTCAAAGAAAAAATCATAAGTGTCATTCAAAGAGGGTTTTAAGGAAAAATTAACCAATCAAAACATTTCAATTAATACTATATCTCATTATGGAAATCTCTACATATTGTCATTAATTTGTAACATAAGCTCATTAATATATGTTTCATTAATTTAAATATAATCTAATGGTTTAAACGGGTAACTGTAAAAACGTCATTTTAAACTTACTATATCATCTATTTAATTTTTATTAACAAACTTTTTATTATTATTTATAAAAAAATTATCTATTGTGTATATATGTATTTAAGTTAGTAAAAGATAAAATATTTTTATTGTGATGTAATTTATGATACATACCAATCACAAATACAAATATTTGTACATTTGATCATTGAGAAAATATATCGGTTTTGTTTATTATGTCTGGTAAATTATATGATTTATCATATGGTATATAATTTATATATAATGAAGATTAATTTTACAATGAAAACATATTGAAATAAATAACATTGCATATGTTTTGATTAATTTTACACATAAAATATCAAAACTAATGGCATCACCATATGCTTAATTAAATGTATTCATTTTTATTACTTTTATGCACAAGATATAAATTTTTAATATGTTTATAGATATTAAAAACATTATGATTTTTCATACACATTTATATATTAAAAATTTATATATATGATAAAATCGATTTGTTAACCTATTTCTATTTAGTAGGTTGTAATGGCAGAGTGTAAAATGTCACTACAAACATAAGTTGAATGAGAAAGTCTAAGAATCACTTGTTTTACTCTCTTTTTCATATTGTTATTTCCTTTTAAATCTGGCACAAAGCATATATATTGTATACATATATTATAAACTTCCACCGTATCATATTGATGATACTATACTAAGAAAATATAGAAATAGCTATTATAGGTAATTTGTAAATTCCAAAAAGTGACTGATCAGCTAATTATGTTTTCTTTTTCTATTTGAAAATATTTGTTCAGTTCCTTTTCTTCTAGGCAATATTAATTTCGAAAAGTTAAATAACAAATTCACTTATCTATTCGTTATTTTTTTGACCAATTAATCTATTCCTTATTTTTCTTATCTCCAAAGATTTTTCATTTAATAATTTATTTTAATTCTAGGCAATATTAATTTCAAAAATTTGAATTTTTTTATTTTCTAAATCTTTCAAGATATTTTATTTTATTTTATTTAACAATCTAAGTCAACCTAAATCTTTTGAGATTCTGCATTCTCATTTTAGTTGATAAGTTTAGATTCTATTTACATGAAACATTCATTCTATTAGTTGTTAATTATTAGTTATTTATTAATTCCTTTTCTCTTAAATAAAAGATATTTTTTTTTAGAAATAACTAAATACTACTGTAACATTATGGAATATGGTTGTATTTTACATATATTTACCTAGTAAGCTCTGATAGTGCATTGGCACTTAGGTGTTTCATCATACTGAGCTAGTATGCGATACTGAATCAAACAAAGTTTAAGAGCACGAGATTTAATAAAGAATAACTCTCTTTATTTAGCTTAAGAAAATTGTGTGTTTAATGGACCGAGACTTTAACACAAGTGGGCTTAGTAGCCCAAAGTTACAAACAAAGCTAAGAAGAGAATGGTTTATGGGCCAGAAGAAATCCAAGACGAGGCCCATAACAGAAGAAGATAAGGTTGTTGGTGTCTAACAACTTTTGAACAACAATAGAAAGATCGAGATATACAAGAAGAAGAAGAATCATCTTCTATACACATATAAGACTAAGAGATCATCTTCCCATAATAGGATTCTCTTCATATCTTAGCTTGTAACCCTATGCCACCTAAAACCGCCATTGATATAAGGCGAGTGTACTTCTCGTTGTTACTTGATTCTAGTGGAGCTCCAGTGAGATTTTTCACCAGCGAGTTAGGGATGGCACTAAGCCCGAAGCTTGAGTCTTGGTGTTCTTTACTTTTTGCACAATCGATTCACCTATAATCAAAGAGCATTATATCGTGTTAGGTTTCGTATTTCGCAAGTAAACAAACTTTACAAGTGGTATCAGAGCTCCAGGCTGCGTTCACGGAGACTAGGGAATCTGATTGAGGTGATCGGAAAAGTAGATCTTACCAGAAAAGCAGTCCCAGGTGATCAGATTTCATCGGAGAAGAAGATCGCATCAGATTGTGGTTATAGTCAAACTGCGTTGACTGGCCTAGGTCAAATCTGGCACAAGAAGGTGTTAGTGCTCAAGTCGAAAAGAAAACTTGTTTGATAAGATAAGATCAAGACGTGTATTAGAAGATAGGGCTACGAGAATCCGAGTACCTTAGCTCTCAGGTTACTTCTGATCAAATCTTGTGAATCTTTACGTGGTTTCTTTGGTGGATTCCACTGTGTTGCTTCTCCGTTGTTCTTGTTTGTTTTGATCTGCAGGTCATAACAGAAGAAACATATCAGCCACGAAGATTTAAGATGGAAAAGTTTGATGGTTCTGGTGATTTTGGGTTGTGGAAGTTCAAGCTACTGGACAACTTGAGATACAAGGGTTACTTACGGTGTTAAGTGATGATTGGACAGTCACTATTACTAAGGAGGTACTCAAACCTGGAGAGCCTTCTTTGGCTGTAAGAGAGACTATGGTTAATCCAAAGAAACAGGCACAAAACTTGAGATGTAGAAACTTGATTGCTACTTGCTTGAGTGATCGCATTCTTGGTCCATTAATCTCACAAACACCACCTTGGACGAGACAAAACACAACTCTTCGTCATTTCTCTTCACGAAAGAAAACCATAGCCTCCTTTACTCTCTCGATTCTGAAACTAATGGCAAAGTGCATCGAAGCTTCTTCTGATCCGATCGCAACTTCGACGACTCTCCTTTCTTC
Source organism: Arabis alpina (assembly GCA_900128785.1). Taxonomy (NCBI): domain Eukaryota; kingdom Viridiplantae; phylum Streptophyta; class Magnoliopsida; order Brassicales; family Brassicaceae; genus Arabis; species Arabis alpina. The sequence continues at coordinate 17,131,209 of LT669795.1, forward strand.
ACATGAGTCGCAACTTCCATCTCAACCGAAACCTAGGTATACATCTCTCTTTCTCCTTGTTTAGATTTCTGATGAAGCAAATCGATATGACTGTTCATCTCTGAGAGAACCTGAAACTTGAGATTTTTGATTCTTCTTCCAAAGTTACAAACAAAGCTAAGAAGATAATGGTTTATGGGCCAGAAGAAATCCAAGACAAGGCCCATAACAAAAGAAGATAAGGTTGTTGTTGTCTAACAACTTTTCAACAACAATAGAAAGATCGAGATATACAAGAAGAAGAAGAATCATCTTCTATACACATATAAGACTAAGAGATCATCTTCCCATAATAGGATTCTCTTCATATCTTAGCTTGTAACCCTATGCTACCTTAAACCGCCATTGATATAAGGCGAGTGTACTTCTCGTTGTTACTTGATTCTAGTAGAGCTCCGGTGAGATTTTTCACCGGCGAGTTAGGGACGGCACTAAGCCCGAAGCTCGAGTCTTGGTGTTCTTTACTTTCTGCACAATCGATTCACCTATAATCAAAGAGCATTAGATCGTGTTAGGTTTCGTATTCAGCAAGTAAACAAACCTTACAAAAATAACTCAAAACTTAAGCTCTCAATCTCTCTCTCTCAAACTAATAAGTTATGCTACAACTTAGCATCTCCTTATATAGAGAGAAATCTAAGTAATATCCTAATCCTAAAAGGAAAACTTACATATTTAGATAACTCCTAAATATAACTTTTTTCCTAATCTCTTTGATTTCCATAACTTGGTAGGATTAAGAATAGCTTATGACTCAAGCTATCTTTAAGCTTAAGTCAACATTCTCCCCCTTAAGCTTGAAATCTTCTTTCAACATATCTTGAATCCCAATGAGATCTCTCATCTCTTTGAACTTGATTCTCCCAAGTGCCTTTTTCAAAATATCAGCCTTTTGCACATTTCCAGAAACCTGCTCAACCTCCACTTGTTCATTCTCCACACATTCTCTTATGAAGTGATACCTTATGTGGATATGTTTGCTTTGTCCATGAAACACCGAGTTTTTAGTAAGTGTTATAGCAGACTTGTTATCAACTCGAATTGTCACCTTTTCTCATAACCTTCCTGTAACTTCAGCTAGATGGTCTTGAAGCCAAATTGTCTGCTTTGCTGCTTCGGTGGCTGCCATAAACTCAGTCTCACATGATGATAAGGCCACATTTTCTTGCTTATGTGAACACCAGGTAATTGGGCAATCATTAAGATAAAAGATATGACCCGTCGTACTTTTACCGTCATCCATATCCACATTATGGCTATTGTCACTATAACCCACCAACTCTGTTTTGGCTGCACGTTTGTACACAAGACCAAGTGATAAAGTTCCCTTTAAGTACCGTAGAATCTGCTTCATTGCTGCTCCATGAGATTCCTTTGGTTCTTGCATATACCTGCTTAACACACCAACACAATAAGAAAGAACTGGTCGTGTGAAGCAAGTATCGAAGATACCCAATCTTCCTCCTGTATTCCTTCTCATCTATACACTACTCTTCGCTCGCTTTAGATATTTTTAAGCCAACATCCATTGGTACATGAACCGAATTGCACTCATCCATTCTTGTTTCACTTAAAATCTCACTTGCATATCTCTCTTGCTTTAGCATGATCCCGCCCTCATGTTGTAATACTTCAATACCAAGATAGTAAGTCCATTTTCCGAGATCACTCATCTCAAACTTTGCCGACATTCCTTGTTTGAACTCAAGAATCATGCTTAAACTCAATCCCGTGACAAGTAAATCATCCACATACATGGCTACTAGAAGAAGATGCTCCTTATCATGTTTTCGATACAATGAAGGCTTCTTTGAACACTTAACAAAATTAAGCTCACATAGAATCTCATTCAGCTTGTTGTTCCATGCTCTCGGAGCTTGTTTCAATCCATAAAGTGCTTTATGAAGCCTATAAACCTTCTCCTCACTCCCTTTGGTTATGAATCCTTTTGGTTGTGTTACATAAACCACTTCCTTTAGCTCACCATGAAGAAATGCAGTCTTTACATCAAGATGATGTATCTCCCAATCGTTCAATGCAGCTAGTGCAATAAGGAATCGAACCGTCTCAATGCGTGCTACTGGGGAAAATACTTCATCAAAATATATGCCATATCTTTGCACATATCCTTTTGCCACAAGTCTCCCTTTGTATTTATTTATACTTCCATCAGAAGTACGTTTAAGCTTGAAAATCCACTTGAGACTGATTGCTTTAGCTCCTGCCGGAAGGTCCACCAAGCTCCATGTTTTGTTCCTTTCAATAGACGATATTTCTTCTCCACATGCCCCTCTCCATTCTTTCAGCCCCATTGCTTCATTAAAATCCCATGGCTCTTCATTTAACATCAACAAAAGATGTTCACCTTCTATTTCGGCCAACAAGATATAATCGCTTAAGTAACTTGGTGCCTTTCTCGGTCTTGTGGATTGTCTTAGCAAAGGCTGGAACTGTTCTTATGTTTCAATGTGATCATGATCTGCAATTTGAGGAACACACTCACCTTCTCTGCCAATCTCGTTTTCAACATATTCTTCTTCATTCACCTCTCGTTCTTCGGTAACATCTCCTTCTTTTATGTTTTTTTTTTGGGAATTTTCCCAAGCCAACTGTGAATGATTCAGACTCGTTATCAGATTCATTTTCTATATTGTCTCACTTCCAGCTCATGCTTTCATCATAGACCACATCCCTACTTACTACTATCTTACGACTCGATGGTTCCAACAAACGGTAAGCCTTGGAACCGGGTTTGATTCCCAAATGCACCAATGCTCGTGATCAATCATCCAACTTCTTTAGATGTGGATTTGTTATCTTTGCATATCCAATACAGCCAAAAACATGCAAACGCTCAACATTCGGTTTCCTTCTGTTGAAAGCTTCATACGGAGTTGTTTCGGCCAAGCTCCTTGTTGCTACTCTATTAACGAGATAAGTAGCATGTCTCACAGCTTCTCCCCATAAGTACTTTGGTATACTCATATGCTTCATGATACTTTTCGTCATCTCCATCAAAGTTCTGTTTCGTCTCTCAACCACTCCGTTTTGTTGTGGAGAGTAAGGCGAAGTTAGATGTCTGGTGATGCCAGAGTTGTCACAAAAGCTTTGAAACTCATGAGATACAAACTCTCCACCCATATCTGTTCGGAACACTTTGATGTTCATCCCCGTTTCTTGCTCAACTAGTGCTTTAAACTTCTTGAATTTTTCAAATGCCTCATCTTTTCTCTTTAGAAGGAGAGACCACATGTAACGAGAATGATCGTCAAGTAGCACAAATATATACATGTTTCCTGCGGCGGTCGATGGTGTAATGGGTCCACAGAGATCTCCATGTATAAGCTCAAGTCGTTGTGTAGCGCGATACGATGTTTCTTGGGGAAATACTTGTCTTGTTTGCTTTCCCAACAAGCATGATAAACATGTTTCTTTCTCCACCTAAATACTAGGTAAACGTTCACTAATTCCTTCTTTACCATTGTCTTCATAGTCTCCAAGCCTATATGTCCTAGCCTCGCATGCCACATCGTCGAAACACTTGATGTCATGATCTGTAGACACATTCGATTTTCCACTTCCATTATTACTTTGTATAGACGATTATTTGACCTGGTTGACTTTGTTAGCAAATTTCCATCTCGATCATGCAATGTTAGGTAATCGTCCCTCATTCTTACATCACATCCTGATTTTGTTGCTTGTCCAAGACTTATGATGTTGCTCTTGAGGTCTGGAATGTAGTAGACATCGCCCAAGATTTTCCGTTTTCCATCCTTACTAACAACAAGAATTGAGCCCTTTTCTTTGATGTCTATCTGCGAGTCATCTCCAAATCTCACCTTTCCCGTGATTGTTTCATCAATCTTCGAAAAATATGTACGGTTTCCAGACAAATGATTACTCGCACCATTGTCTAAATACCAAACGTTATTTCCATATCTCTCAAACTCGCTTGGCTTCACATTCTTCTCATTCAGATACACCACCTCATGCATCATTAAATGATCAGCCTCATGAGTATCAACATCTTCATTCTCTTGTGTTTCTTGGAATTTAATTAACTGATCAGGACAATTAGAGGCAAAGTGACCTATCTTGTCACAATGGTAGCACGTTACTTTTGATGTATCTCTTCCTCCATTAATACGTCCACGAACTCTTCCTCGGTAATAGAAACGTCCTCCTTGACCTGTGCCTCTAAAATCTCCATTGAAATCACGATTTAATTGATTTGTTTGAGCTTCCATATTTGCATACATAAGCTTGCTTTAATCTTCTTGAATATCTTTTTCCTCGAAGATACGTTTTTCATAGGCTTTTAGACGTCCAGATATAACCTATATTTTACCCATTTTTCTATCGGTTTTCATACCCATTTTGTGGATTTTATTCACCTAATCAACCAAAAGAGGTAGTTATCTCGTATACATAGGCTTTAAGACCCCAACAGGTTAAATCCTCAAAAAAGATGCAAAAAATAGAAAAAGGAGTATTCATCATGTCAAAGCCATCTAAGAAGCCAAAGGAGCCAACCCAAGTCACCATACCTTAAAGATAATGCACATTCCCAAACTGGACAGATTACATATGCCGGAAGTTTAGCGACAGACGGAGGACCAAATGAATTTGGAATTGGATGAAACTTGAAGTGAAGATATCTCTTTGAGTTAGCTTTCCAATGAAGTTGGAATTACACCATTTGGAATTATACACAAGGAGATATGAGCTGAAGACTGAAGACATGTCAAAGCTGCCGAGAGGATGAAGAACACCCGGTACCGACCCGGCACACCGGTCGGGCAACACGATCGGTACCGGGGGATCAAGCACACGAAGTCACGTCGACTCAGCCCTCATACCGACCCGGATTCCGATCGGTATGGCCGGTCGGTGTGGAGCATTCTCGAGTACTTTTGGCAATTTTCCTTTTTCTTAGAATAAAAACACTAACCGACTTAGGACCCCTTCTAGCCCTATATATACTTGCTTTTAGCCTCTCTAGGAAGAGAAGGCAGCCACAAAATCAATACCTAAAACATGTATTTCGTTTCTCTCTTTGTTCTTAATAATACATCTACTTTTTAAGAGTTCTTTAAGGCTATATCAATGAGGCCTTCTTGGTTGAATGAAGAGATCTCTATATGCTTTTGTGTATCACGAATTCATCATGTTTTATGCTTTACTTATGCTGCTAGCGAGATCGAACTGACTCGTTGGAGTAAAGCTTAACTAGATTCGTTGCCTTTAAAGTTCTATACTACAAGAAAACATATCATTAGCGACTCCAAAAAGCGTCACGAAAGCGTCACAAATCAGTCTTTAGCCACTACTTTGTGACGCAATTACGGCGTCGCAAAATCTTCGTCGCTAATTTTTAGCGTCGCAAAAGCGTGGCAAATTAGCGACGAATTTATGACACATATAAGTTGTCGTAAATTTGTGACGACTTTTTGTAGTCGCTAATTAGCGACCAATCAGTGACACATGTTGGGTGTCTTTTGTTGCGACATTTTTGAGACTAATCTGTTGTGGGTAATTAGCAACGAATCAGTGACATCTGTTTTTACGACGACTTAGTGACTGATTTTTCAGTCGTTAAATGGCGACTATTTTGTAACGATTATGTCGTCGTACATATGCGACGCATCTGAGACTACTTGTGTTGTCGGGAACGCCTGTTTATGGTCACTAAAGAGTGAGTAAGGAGTCACAAATTAGCGACGATTTAGCAACTCTTATAACCAGGAGTGACTAAAGAGTCACTAAAGTGTCACTCATTAGCCACAACTTTGTCTCTCTTTAACTATTGTTGGTCAGTTATGTGTTGCAAATTTGCTACTAAATTGTAAGTAAAGAACAACCTAAATCTGTGCAAACAAATCCCATACGAGAACCAAATTAAAAAGTAATGTTGAAATTGTAGAAAGAAACATCACATAAAGTTGCATAAAGGTTTGCATTACATAAGAAACAAAAAACAAAGTAGATAATTATACATAGCATTACATAAAGCCATTAATTAAACATTAGAAAAAGTTAAATAAGTTGATTGTTTAGACAAGGCAGAGAGTTTGAGAAGCAAAAGAAAGAAACCTTTCAAGTGTTGGTTTCATTTGCAGAGTCGAGAAGTGCAGCGATGCGCGAATCGTCTTTCTTCAAAAAGGAGAGGAGCTTCTCCATTTCATCGACCCGGGACTGACTTTTCCTTAGCTCAAGGAGTTCAGCGTCACGTCGCCTATTCTCCTCATCCCGCTTATGTTTCTCCTTATCTCGCTTCTTGTTCTCCTCATCACGTCGCCTAATATCCTCATCGTGTTCAGCTATCTTCTGACGAGCAGATTTCATCTCTTCCTGGAGCGCTTCTAGGTCAACCGCAGCAGAAGATGAGGTTGCATACTGTACCTTCCTTTTCCCTTTGTTGAAGGTTGATCAAACTCAGTACACTGCAACAACAATCACAAATCCAGGTACATCAATAAAAATAAAGACACATACAGAAAAAGAAAGCAGGAGAGGAAACCAGGAGAGAAAGGATTGCTAACCTTAAGGAAATGCTGATTCTTCTCGTCAACGGTGAGGTTGCGGTGAGTGGAAAGCTCAGAGGATAAGTCAGTGTCCTCTACTCAAGCGCCTGCGTCCTGTTCCATAACCTCTGCCAGTCGCCTCTCATACACATCAGAGATTTGCTTCGCTTTTAGATCAACAAACGTTCCATCCGCCGATGTATGCGTCCTGACAAAGACTTCTCCAAAGGAGACAGGTCTCCCTAGTTCTTCCTCCTGTAGAAATAGAAGTGAGCAAAAAGGTAATTAATTAAGTACAGAATACAAAAAGATTAAAGTATTACCATTTGTTGCTCAATAGTCAAGTGAGATGTTTGGCCAGAGACGTGTTTGTAGATGCCAAGTCCACCACGAGTAGAGGTACGGGAGTTTGAAGCAGTATTGCTCTTAGTGATTGCCTCTGGAGTTTTCCAATAGTTGCACATATGTGCCCAAAGCTTGGTACCAATCCAAATTGGCTTAACACCCTTCCTCTTAACCTGACTCACTATTCCTCGCATCCGTTTCGTAGCAATCCTGTGGAAGTTAGCTCTAACAAGCTCCGTGATCCCTATATCCCAGTTGTATTTCCGCTACACAGTAGAAAACCTCAGTTAAAATTTGAATAAAACATGTAAAAAAACTCAAAACAGAGACAAGGAAGAGAGTGAAACATTACCGCAAACATTCGAAAATATAGTTCTTGTTTAACTATTGGAGTGACACCCCAGCTGTAGTATGGGCCATCGAACTTGCAACGCAAGATCCCAGCAATGCAACGGGTCAATATTCCATTGTTCCGAGTAAACCTAGCACATCACACAAACATACACACTTACACAAAGGCAAACACAATGGTTCAAACGAAATTCAAGAAAAACTAAACCATATGAAAAAATCCAGTCGTTCTAGTTAGCTAAACCATAAGAGAACTACAAGGAAAACTTACCAGAAGCTATCTCGGATAGGAACCTCACTGAGGAGGGGTAGTCGTTGTCTTCCTGGAAGAGCCAAGACGTTTTCCAAGAGCTGTTCGTCGTCTAGCCCTTCTGGTTCGTGATAACCATCGAATTCTTCAGCTTGGTTTGGTTCACCATCTCCGAAATCATCCGCATCTTCCTCTTCTTCCTCATCTTCCTCATCTTCATTCTCAAAGTCTTCTTGTATGTGGCGAGACTGAGAGGCTTGGTGTCGTGGTTGGTCATTCAGGTTGAGGTTAGAGAGGTGGTCACCGGATGTAGCTCGAGACGTTAGTTGAGCAAACAGAAGCCTATTAGTCGTATCTGCGAACTGATGAGGAACAGACCTGGTTCGAGAAACAGAGACGGTCGCCTGAGATTCATGAGATCTACTCACCCCGGGTGGAGAACGACCTGTCGGGTTGGAGGAATAAGAAGAACCACCACCGGTTGACCTAACTCCTTGCGGTGGTGTATGACCGCTCTGTCTGGCAGGAACCTCTCCGGCGATGTCTATCTCTGCTTGACTTGTAATTGTAGCATCTTCGATAACTGCTGCAAGCGTATCAAGACCGCCGGCTCTACCCTTACCCTCTCGCCTACTAACAGGTGGTGGTGCACGTGGTGTTGAAGCATCACCGCCGGTTCGTTTCACACCACCAGGAGCTACTTTGGTGCGTTTCGTGAGAGCAGCAGTAGGACCGTTGGGTCCAGTCACACCACCAGTACGACCGACGGTTGGTTTCACACGAGAACCTGAACCAACGGTTTGTTTACCGGGATCGCCGGTTCGGTTTACACGACCATCACCAGTCGTTGCTCTTCCACCGCGGCCTCGCCCTTGTGTACCTCCACAGCCTCGCCCTTGAGAACCTCTGCGACCTCCTCTACTGGTAACAACCATTTCGATTCGTCGAATCGAGAGAAAGAGAGACAGAATTATAGAGAGAGAGAGAGATGAAGAACCGAGATTAGAGAAAGTTTTGTTTAGGGTTTTCTGATGGAAAGGTTTTCTGATGGAATCGACAGAGAATCGAGAGAAAAAAGAGATGACGAATGATCGAGAGAGAAAGAGATGACGAACCGACGCAGAATCGATTCAGATTCTATTCGATTCGACAGAGAATCGAGAGAAAAAGATAAACTGTAAGTTTGACAGAGAGAGATGAAGAATCGACGAAAAGGACTAGAGAAACAGAGATGACGAATGATCGAGAGAGAAAGATATGACGAACCGACGCATAATCGATTAAGATTATGTTCGATTTGACAGAGAATCGAGAGAAAAAGATAAAATGTATGTTTGAGAGAGAGAGATGAAGAATCGACGAAAAGGACTAGAGAAACAGAGATGACGGAAAATCGAGAGAGAAAGAGATCGATTCGACAGAGAATCGTCGGAAATTTCGCGAGATGGAGAGAGCGAGAGAGAGAGAGAGAGGTGATTTGGGGATTAGGGTTTCTAATTTGGGGGTTAGGGTTTCTAATTTGGGGATTTTTAGTTTAAATATCTCCGTCTAGAGTCACAAAAGCGTCGCTAAAATTTTGTTTGTGGGCCAGACTAGCCCGCGTAAAAGGCCCAACTTTTCCCGGGTTCTAACCCAATTTTTTTTCGTTTGGAGCCAAAACAGCGTCGCTAAATAGTCACTTATTTGTGACGCATTTATGACACATTTGCGACGAAAAAAACCCATACCCTAAACCCTAAACATTTTTTACTTATAGATTGATCTTTTCGAATTTCTAATTGAAGTTCTGATGTATTCTTATCCATTTAATTGATTTTTTAGCATGATATTAGTACTAATAAAGTTTATCTAAAGAAAATCGCACACTTTACCTAAAATTACATTAAAACTTCTTATGACTTTACCTACAATCACACAATTCCACTTGACTATGTAATTTCTCTATTTTCAAACTTCTTATGACTTTTGTGTTTTACGAAAATGTAAATATAGGGTAATATACTGTATGTAATTCAACAATGTTGTATAATTTTGCAAAATTCTTAGTAGTAGTTGGAAAAGCGTCACTAAAGTGTCACTCTTTTGTGACGCTGTTGTGACGAATGTGTAACACATTTTTTAATTTGACAAACGATAATCTCAAACTCTAAAGAGTCACATATTCGTTGCAAATGAGCGACACGTTTGCAACTAGTTAGTGACAACTCTAAAAAGGAAAAATAAAAAATTGTGGTTATACCTGGGCTCGAACTCGGGTCTGCAAGATGTATATGAGATGCGAAACCATTGGGCCACTGAAGGCATTCTTTTGTTTATCAGAATAAAATGTATATAGGACTCTGATAAAATTAACATTTTCGTAACACATTTAAAAAATGTTGTTGCACCTGGGCTCGAACTCGGGTCTACAGGAAATATATGAGATATACGAAACCATTGGGCCACTGAAGGCATTCGTTTAATTCTCAGACTAACAAATATATATACACACGCTCCCGAATTTTAAATTCTAATAAAAAAAATTTCACACAATTACAACATACATTACTACTATATATAAAATGTGATTTGAATTTCTTCATCTTCGTTGTCGTCTACGTCTTCTTCTGAAGATGATAAATTACATCAAAATTCATCCATTGGATCGCAATCAGCAATTTCAAAATCGATGTACTCAATAGGATGATTTCCATCAACTAGACCATCAACGTTGATGTCTTCGCCCGTCTCTGTTATTGCATCATCCTCAGTTTGTTGCAAATTTTTCGAGGACGTTTAGGATTTGGGTATGGCAAAAAACATACTTGATCTGCTTGAGACGCTGCCGTATAATTAAAATTAGTTGAATTATAAGAAAATAGAAGAACAATAATGTATACCGTCTTGTAGGTGATGAGATCATTCATACCTAATACATATGGATCGTATGAGTTTGCTATATATTTCCCGGATTGTAGCACGTCGATAATGCCTCCCGCGCTTGTTCGAGTTCCTTTCCCGGGTGTAGGGTCATGCCATTTGCAGTAGAAAAGTACAATTTTCAAATTCAAATATCCTGGATATTGGATCTCAATAATTTTCTTAATGGTCCCATAAAAATCATCCTCGCTGGCCGCTTCAGAATAATTTTTTCCTCGCACACAAATCCCATAATTCATTGTTTTTTTTGTTTTTTCCATAGGCCTTTGTATGAAACAAATATCCCCTTGTAAAATACATAGGCCATGACCTAATCTTGTCTTCAGGCCCGTTTGCTATATCGCGAACCCACATGGGAAACTTTTCTTTTCTTTTCATTGCTTCAACCTATATATACATAGAAGGGTTAAAGTATCACTGCGTTGAGCGAAACAATATATTTACGAGCGAAACAAGTTATGATGGATACATACATATTGGCGGACCCATATATGAAATTCATCATCTCTTTTTCCTATGACTTCAACATCAGTAAGTCGAGGATTGTCAATTCGAATTTGTGCATCCACCAAACTGTATGTTTTACGAAAGACTTGATTATGAATAAATTGGTAAAAAATATTTACAATTCATATATTTAATTTAATAATGATCCTAGCAGTTAAGTTACCTTTCAAGCGGTCGGTAATATGAGCAATTACGCAAAACGTATGAATATGCGTACTTGTAATCATTCTCCGTTAACCAAGATTATGTACATATTCCACTAGGACGACCTACTTCAGTAAATATATCTGGTACTTCACAATCGTCGATAGGTACTTCACCTTCATCGTACCGACTTGCCCTGCATAATGAATTTACCAATAATTAATAACAATTCTTCTTACTTTTAAAAAAGCAAACATACACGCTTCTAAATAACACGACTATTACCTTCTTTTGCTAGCTGTAGAAATATGAGGGGCGAAGTAGTGTTGTGAGAAATAAGAAATCTCATCATTAATGTACGATTCAACGATCGATCCAGCTGGATATCTTTTGTTCTTCGCTTTACCTTTCAAATGTTTAAAAAACCTTTCAAACGGGTACATCCACCTATATTGCACAGGACCACCAAGCTCGGCTTCGTATGGCAAGTGTATGGGTAGGTGCTCCATCACATCAAAAAAAGAAGGCGGGAAGATTTTTTCCAAGTTACAAAGTATCATCACAATGTTCTCCTTCAAAAGTACGACACGACTTATATCCAACGACATGCTGCTTAGATCACGGAAAAATGCTCCAATTCCTACAAATAATCGATGTATATATAAGTACGTTTTAAAAAGCTAAATAATAACGTGATGAAATGACAATTTTTATATATCTATATACCTGATAATGCTTAGTGCACTTTTGGAGGGAGAATTTCTGCAAATACAAACGGAAGCAAGCGTTCCATAAAGACATGGCAGTCGTGACTTTTCATTCCAGAAAATTTTCCTCCACTAATGTCTGCACAACTTGCTAAGTCAGCTACGTACCCATCTGGAAATTTAACCTCATTTTTCACCCATTGTAGTAAGACATCTTTTGCTTTTGAACTCAATCTCCAAATTGGGAATGGGGTGTTGCCATGATAATCAACATGCAATTCTTTCCGCGCACACAATTTTTCAAGATCTAGTCTTGCTTTGACGGTGTCTTTTGATCTATCTTTAACATTCATAAGGGTATACACGATGTTATCGAAAAAATTCTTCTCGATGTGCATCACATCAAGACAGTGTCGTAGATCAAGGTCACACCAGTACGGTAGCTCCCAAAAAATGTTTTCTTTATGCCAGTTATGCCAATCTCCGTAGCCGACCGGTTTGATGTGATGTCCATTTCCACCACAATCAGATGTTCTTGGCGCTTTTGCATACCGGATACGGCGGAGAACCTGTTCTCCAGTTAAAAATGTTGGTGGGTCCTCGTTCATTACCGTCTTCCCCTTCAAAAAGTTAACTTTGTTCTTCCGTAAAGGATGTCGTGCAGGCAAAAATCTTCGGTGACAGTCAAACCAACAAGTCTTCCACCCAGCCTTCAGTTGAAATGCATTTGTTTCATCCATACAAACCGGACATGATAATTTCCCATGCGTCCTCCATCCCGATAACATCCCATATGCCGGAAAATCACTTATCGTCCACAACAAAACAGCTTTAAGGTTGAAGTTTTGCTTCAATGACACATCATACGCCTCAACTCCGTTATACCATAACTCTTTTAACTTTTCAATCAGGGGTTGAAGGAAAACATCTAGACTGGCTCTTGGATGATTTGGTCCCGAGTTCAAAACGGTAAGAAACAAGTACTCTCTTCCCATGCACATTCCCGGGGGTAAATTATAGGGTGTCAAGATTATAGGCCATAACGAGTGGTTTTTTTACATACCAAATGGGTTGAAACCGTCTGTACATAATTCCAGATAAACATTTCGCGTTTCCTTCGCAAAAATTGGATACTTTTGATTGAAATTTTTCCACTCTGCCGTATCTGATGGATGACACATTACTCCGTCTTCTGACTCATGCTCAGCATGCCACATCATCGATGATGCCGTCTTCGTTGATTGGTACATCCTCTTTAGTCTGTCAGCGATTGGTAGATACCACATCTTGTTGTACGGTATTTTTTTCCGTCCTTGACTTTCCTTGTATCTTGGTTTTCCACAAAACCTACAATGCTCCAACACCGCATCTTCTTTTTAGAAGAGCATACAATTATCTATGCATACATCGAATGTATGATACGGCAGGCCTAGTTTTCGCATTAACTTTTCCATCTCGTAGTATGAACCAATCGCCTTATTAGGTTGTGGTAAATACTCTGTAAACATTTCCGCCCATGAATCTATGCAATTTTCAGATGAATTGTGGTCTGCCTTGTTGTTCATGAACCTAGCAGCTAATGATAATTGTGAATGACCTTCTTGGCAACCATCATATAATGGGGTGTTTGCAGCTTCTAACAAGTCGTAGAATTATTTCGCTTCATGGGTAGGTTCTTCATAAACATGATCATTTCCACTATGACCATGTTCATCATGATGATAATCATTTAATGGCGTAGAACCATAAAATGCATCATGGACCATTCCAGCGTAAACATCCTCAACACTATAATTAATTGGTTCATTACCACTAATAAAATCATCATTTACGTAATTGCTACTAGTAGGTCCTGCCCCAACTACATTATAATCTTCCCCATGTTCGGTCCACACATAATAATCTTCCATAAAACCATTTTGATGCAAATGGTTTGAAACTTTTCTAATAGGTTTCACACTACCACCATTTTTACATTTCGCACAAGGACAATAAGTCTTACCGTTGCTGCTGATAGCCAACTCCTGGATATTTGCGAAATTCACAAACTCCTTCACTCCTTCCAAAAATTCAGTCGAGAGATTATATGTCTGCGTATCAATCCTTCTGTACATCCAATCTCTAGATGAGTTCCACATGATTTTTTTCTTGAAATTTTGTTTTTTTTAAAGAATTTTGTGACTCTTTTCTCACTCTTTTGCGACGCATTTGTGACAACCTACATAAGTAGGTGGGCAAGCTACCACTCTTATTTTTCACGTGTCACCTACTTTATTTCCTTGCCGACATGGTTACCGACATAGCTGGAGTGACTCCTTTCCCACGCTTTTGCCACGCCCAGAAATCGTAACAAAAGCGTCACAGATTAGTGACTACTTTGCGACACATATTAGAGACTATTACTGGTGTCACAAGGGAGTTGCAAATTTACGACGCGCGTTATGTTAGTCACAGAAACGTCATTAATGTGCGACTACTCTGCAACATATTTGGGTAGTCGTAAATTAGTGACGTTTCTGTGACTAATGTTTTAGCAGTCGCTAATGAGTAGCAAAAGCGTCGCAAAGTAGTCGCAAATTTTGTGACGGAAAAATCAGTCACAAATAGTAGTCACTAATTACCTGTTTTCTTGTAGTGTATGCGTATGCTTTTATGATTGCATCTTAAGGTTTGTTATTAGTTGTTCTTGATCTTTATTTACGTTCAATGCTTGATCTGGAGTAGCTAACCACTGATCGATCCCAGGTTGATGTATCCACGAGAGTGTTCTTAATATCTCCCGATCTAGTATTTGATGAGCTAAGCGTCTTAACAATTATACCACTTAGTTAAGGAGTTTAGTGAACAATTGAACCTTAATTCTACTGCGTGTCTTAACCTTTTAATAACCATGCGATAGCTGAGTCTATTAGGGAATAGGGCATAGAGAATCTGAACCACGACAGTGGAGAGATTCTAATTACGTGGTTTGAGTTCTAGAACAAACTTGCATCTGAATCTTAAGTTGTAGTTGTAATCGTTACATATGTTCATTAATCGCACCTAGTTAACCATTGATTATCTATCCCTTGCACTTTTACTTTCATAAAAACTAAAAACTAAAACCCCACAAAAATATGTTTAGCTTAGCTTATTCTGCATCATATAGGTTCTTTGTGCATCAACAATTCCTTTGGGTTCGACCCCTAAATACTACCGCGTTTGCTGTGCACTGCAGTCTTTATCTAGGATTATAAATTTAAAACTTGGATCAAAAAAGAACCCCCATCACGTCTTATGATATCTTCGAAACTTGTAGTATTAAGATCTAATATTTGTTCAAGCGAAGCCACTATATGTATGTATTTTTTTCCGGGGAAGGCTCTTGAGAAACTTTTTAACCAATTTAGGTTCTTCAATGTTTACTCCTAGGGCTGATGACGTTGATGATATCTCAGATAACTTCCCTGCAAAGTCATCAATCTTGTCGGATTCTCTCATCGTGATACGGTCGAATTTAGCCATTAAAGTTTGTAACCTTGCTGCTTTTTCTCTCTCTGCTCCCACACATCTAGCCTTAATCGCTTCCCAAACTTTCTTTGCTGTATCAAGTTCTCCGACTTGTAGGATAAGCGTCTCCGGTATCAACCGAAACAAAGCTATAGCTACGTTGTTCTTCTCACCATCGGTTTGTACCACATCAGCTTCTATAACCTCCCCAACCTTATGGACTTTGAGTGTTATCTTCTTCCTCATAGCCCATACCGTATAATTCTTTGTGTTGAGCATAGGACACGTGATCGACAGAGGTCCTCCTTCTTCTTTAAGTTAGGTCTCCCATAATCTTCCAACGATCTTACAACGATTTGCTACCTTTAATGATCGAACCTTGCTCTAGATACAAATTATTGAATCAAACAAAGTTTAAGAACACAAGATTTAATAAAGAATAATTATCTTTATTTAGCTTAAGAAAATAACTCAAAACTTAAGCTCTCAATCTCTCTCTCTCAAACTCATAAGTTATGCTACAACTTAGCATCTCTGGTGATACTGGATTGAGCAACAATCCGAGATCGGTCCAAAGAATAGAGCAACTAGGTTTAAGTGTAAAATCATAAAGAAAAGATCAAGTAAAAAGATGTGTATATAATTCTCTATTGAAGGAGATGTCCCTGTTTTGGAGGAATGCATCAAGTATTTATACAAGTACAAAGTCGGTCGAAATAACCCTAAAATATAAATAGAAAATATCCTAAAAGATAAAAGAAAGTTATACTAATTCTAAGTCGGGTATGATTACGGGTGCTAAACCCGGTACCACCAATCTCCTTATATAGAGAGAACTCTAGGTAATTTCCTAATCTTAAAAGGAAAACTTACATATTTAGATAACTCCTAAATATAGCTTTTTCCTAATCTCTTTGTTTTCCATAATTTTGTAGGATTAGGAATAGCTTATGACTCAAGTTATCTTCAAGCTTAAGTCAACATGCGAAACTATAAATGATACTCAACAAAGTAGCCAATGTTTATGTTTAAAAAAGTATAAACTCTGTGAATGAAGTATAAAACAACTGATTGTTGTTCTGGTATAATGAGATTCATGATTAATTGAATTTTTCTTATTTGGGCTCTCAGAACAAAAGAAGAGGCCAAAGCTCACTTCCATCATAGCCACATCTTCGATATTCTGGTTCAATGAAAACCAAAGAAGTAGCCAAAATATGTTTGGATGGTATCAAAGCAGGAAAATTCACTGTGACGTGCCATTTCATTGGCTTCTTACTATCAATTGCGTGCAGCGGCATCCCCTCAGAGATCAGCTTGGCATGCTTTCATTGAAGTTATGTTCGGTGGTCTTATAAGACTCATAAGCTTGGGTTTCCAATGGGATTGGTATATTACCATAAAAAAATAAGCAAAACAAACACAAAGAAACAAATAGTAAGTTAGCTTAATTAAGGTCATCATTCTGAATGTTTTTGGTATGAGCTATTATTTCTTGGGAACAAGTTTATGATTTCTAGAGGAGCAAATAAAAGGATTCACGAAGTGTATCTTATCAGGCTTGTGTATATTATTAGCAGAATGACATAAACACGTTAATGTTTTGTAGTTTCACTTCTCCTTCCAATTTCGACTTTTTATGTTTGCAATTTAATTTGAGTTTGAACAGGTTAGTGTTTTGAGTTTGGATTTATCATTACTCATTAAGTATTACATGATTTTGGACTTGAAACTAAAAACACCAAACATATAACCAGAACTTAGAATTTATCATTAATCCAAACTGAAGCTGAACCGGTTTGAGTTCGATCAATTTCCTTCATATATATGGAAAAATGATCGAGGTTAAACCGGCCGCTGCATTACATCAAATACGACACATAACACTCATCACAGTTAACAGAACCAACCCATAAACATAGTTGTGGGATATACAGATTACTACATAGACCCCTAAAGGAGAGCCATATACAAAGAGCATCATCTCTCCATCTTTTGTTTGCCTCTGAGTCTTTGGTGTCATTCCAAAGCATAGTCCTTGCCCATTTACCTGCCAAATTTTACAAGTATCATTGTAGAGTCTCTGCTTTCGTATGCGCAATCGCTGCTTAGTCTTCAACAGAGAATGTAAATGATAAGTTTCAAAACCATAAACTGATTTCTTTCTCTTTGGATCAAAGTACAAACAAAGAACCGAAGGAAAACACACTTCAACTACTTCATAGATACATGATAATTGCATCAAGACAAAAATAAATGATACAATCATGAATACGTATTCAATAATTCATGATTGTATCAATATGTATTCATGATTGCTAAATACAAATGTGAGCAATGCTAAATACAAATGCTCAAGATGTGCTATGAGTTCTAAAACCTCAATTAACTAACCACAAGTGCATGGTGCAATCAATGTAGTAATCAAGGGTCATTCTTCCACAAGGACTAATTAGGATTAAGCAATTGGAATGCAAGAAACTAATGAAGTTAGGTGAATGCAAATTCAAGGTGGATTTGGATTTTTACTCAACTTAAATGACAATATGAAAAGGTACAATAAGTAAAATGAAATCTTAAAAAAAGTAGAACACTAAAATGAAGTAAAACAATGCATAAGTAAGGTACAACAAGATTAAAATGCAATTTAAGAAAAGTCAACAAAAAGTCAACGAAAATCAATGCAAAAGTCAACAAAATTTAAAAAGATGATCAATAAGATTAAAGCATGGATTTTGAGTAAAGGTGATTAATTTATGTTGAAACAAGTTAAGATAGTGATGCACAACAACTAAAGAGCTAATTTCAAAGCATGAATCCATTTAATCTAGATTCATCCAATTCCATGGTACTAATCCATTTTTTAATCAAAAGGTAACACAAACTTCCATTTTGTTAAAGATTAATCAAGAATCATTAATGAACATGTTCATAAAAGCTTACAAAACTCCTTAGACATCAACTTCCATTGGCTAAGATGAGAAATGCATGATTAAAGTTCTTCTAGACATTTTCACAAATACCTTCCGTGCATGAAAAGACCATGATCTAGATTTGGGGTAATTACTTCCTAATCTAGCATTAAGAACTCTTTAATCAATGAAATATGAAAGACTAACAACCTAGCATCACTAATATGACATGAATCAACCTTAATCTTCCCTACTCAAGATCCATTAAGGAAACTAATCATATCTAAAACACATAAAGCATGAATATAAAGATGCATAATGAAAAGACTTAAAGAAAATGATAAGAAAACTTTGCTAAAACAAAAAAAGTGAAGTCTTTTCACCTCAAATCACTGAAGAACACATTATGTTTAGATTTTACACAAATGATAAAGATAAGAGGCCAAAAGCTTAGGGTTTTGATGATAATAACAGTATTTGTAGAAAAAGCATAAGTGTGCTCGGGTCATCCCGGGTCAAACCGCGTCAAACCCGGTTAAACTGCAAACTTGAAGTTGGAGAGAGGCTATGCATCGGCTAGAGGAATGGCTAGCTAGCCGGTCCAGAGGCTGATTTTTGGGCAGGGGTTTTTTGCAATTCGGAGCCTCCTATAGATCGGTTAGGCGACCGGCTAGCTAGCCGATCTATAGGCCTTCTCGATCTTCAACTTCTTATTCTTCATTCTTCCATCTTGATTCTTCTCTCCACTTGTTCCATAATTATTCCAAGACTCCAATTGCACCTAAAATAGACAAAATATGCATGCAAATGCAAGAAAACAAGAACTTGTACTATAAAACTCAATTTAAGCTAAAGGGAACAAAGTGTGCATTAAAACATTTAAAAACCTAAGCTAAATGTCTCTAAATATAACTAAAATGCATGCTAAGAAAGGGAAATATATGCACTTATCAACTCCCCCGGACTTGCCTTTTGCTCGCCCTCGAGCAAACAAAGAGAGCAAACCGACAGAGAGGTTTGAAAACAAGAAAATAAAACAAAGAGAGCAAACCGACAGAGAGGTTTGAAAACAAGAAAATAAAATGCATGATCAAAGATAATACAAAGCTATCGCTAAGAGCTTTAACGCTCAATCAATCTTATCGCAATATTTTGCTACTCCAATCTTTTTCATCTAGACCCAATGATCAAGCATTCACATATCATTCTATCCACCAATTCTTTAACATTTATTAAGGATTTAATGCATGATCTTGGTTATCAACTATCAAACAATGTTCAAGGCTAGGTAAAAGAAGGTTAAAATGCGAAAGATTAGGCGGTTATAAAACATTTTTAGGTGACTCACACTCAAGAAAGGGTAATGCAAAACATCATTTACAAACAAGGAAGAAATGGAACAATTGATGCATACAAATAAGCGCTTCCATTCTACCTACCCCAAAATGATCTTGAACTCCTAAGTTCTACCCATGAGCTTGCAAACTCTTCTTTCTTTTGGGGATCTATGTGGATGCCGGAAATCGCACAATTAGATTTGTAGAGGTTTCGGGAGGAAGCAGAGATTTCTATGTTAAGGTACGAAAGAGAAAACGATGAGCAAAGAGAAAATAGGATTTGTTATTGCTTTGTATTGCTTTTGTGAATAAAGTTGTGAATGCCTTTTTCAAGGGCTTGTACATTGATATATATAGCCTCCTAAGTCGGCTAAGCCTTTTTCTAAAGATAATGTCAACTTTCCTAAACCTTCGCGGATTGCCTTTTTCCCCTATGTCGGTTATGCATATGTGGGCTTCGTCACTGGGCTTTGATGCGGGGAACCTTCTGGAGCCTTCTTTGTTGTTCTGACGGGCGACGAAGCACCTGAAACCGATGGCAACTGCCTTGGCACCGATGGCAGCAGCCTGGACACCGATGAGGCCAAGCACATCGGTGTCACTAGGCAGTGACATCGGTGTCACTTCCTGACATCGGTGTCACTGCTCAGTGACATCGGTGCTAGGCAGTTTTAGCCTCTGCAACGCCTCTTGTTGGCTTTGTGACCTCTCCGACGCTGCATTCATGACTTCTCATGGGATGAAGATAGCTTCAAAGGTTTTCTTGCCAGGTAAAAGGGGACTTAGAAAATTCAAGAGGTCTTCGTCTTCTTGTGGGGGAAATGACATAGGGGCCATATCATCTTTGCTCGTCAAAATATGCTCGTTATCAATCATAACTTTGAGCGCCGAAGTTCAGGGGGTGAAATCCGACCCCAACAGTTAGCCCCCCAGTTCGGTAGTGTTAGCGATAACAGTATCGAGTTAAGGTCCATTGGGTGTCGAAGTTTGTTGTTCAAAGTTATGATGTTGTCGTTAGTGGGATGTTGTAGGCTTGAGCCTTTAGTGTCGATAACACTGTAAACGTTATTATTTTTTTCGTTCTTCGGAGGTTTTAAGACTTCGTACTCTGCTTGCGAGAGTTGATAGCATTTGCTGTTGGAGATGGTTTCCATACTAAGGATTTTAAGACCTTACTGAAGATTTAAAGACTTCACTCTTTGTGTGCCGAAACTTCTAGCATTTTTTTTTTAGGTTGTTCTCCAAATATTTTAAGACTCCGCGTTGCATGTGTCTTCGTCAACGACGGCTTTTGCAACGGGAATGAAAATTCCGAGAGTAATAGTGCTATTAAAGATTCAGGGGCCCGCCAGTGAGAGAGAAAGAGAGAAAAAAGAAGCTTTTACCTTTTTTGAAAAGGATAAGATTTTTTTTTATATATATATCTTCTTCCTCATTACCTCCACCGGTGCCGTCCCCTTGTTTTCCGGTTACCGCCGGCGAGATTTCCGATGTCGACTCGTTTATCCGGCCATCCCGACTACCGACGGCTTCTTCCTTCTTTTTGGGGAGTTTTTCTTCAAAGCTTTCTAAATCTTCAAAGCTTTCTATCCATTTATATGAAATAGATCTAGTTTGATGAAGAACAAGTTTTAGCCATTGTTGGAGCTTTGATTGTTGTGGATAAATCAAGCTTTCATTGGTGGATTCAAGCTTTGGCTTATGTAGATTGTAGGACATCTTTGCCTTAGAGCTTGAATTTGGTTTGATGGAGTTTTCGATCTCCTTGAGTGATTTGGAGAAGAACAAGCTTTGTTGGTGTTTATGAACAAACCATTGACCATTGATTCTTGATTTTGACTTGGTGTAGGTGATATTAGGATGGTGAATCCAAAAGAACTGGGTTTGCCTTTGGAGCTTGATCCCGATGGACGCGGATCTGATGGTGTTAACCATTCCGGCGATATCCCCGACGATAATGCTGGTCCCGACGACCAGAGCGTTCAAGACCCGACGTCGAGGACACGTCGACCCGAGGTCATGGTTGACCCGACGGGTTTGAGACGAACCACCGATGAGCCTTTGTTTGGGACTCCTCGGTCCGATGTCGTCGTTGACACCGACGTGTTGTCCATACCGACGTTGTCGGGGATCCGACGTACCAATGATATTGACGTGTTGATGATACCGACGTCGTCATCGGGGACCCGACGTGTTGACGACATCGACGTCATCGCACCCCGAGGTGTTGACACCGAAGTCGTTACCGATCAGAGGATTCGTCCTGTTGATGATTCAATTCCTTTGAACGATGAGGATCCTGAGCTTCCACCCGGCCGTGCTGATGCATCGTTTTCTTCCTCTTCGTTTGACTCGCGAGCTTCTAGTGCAGAGAGTGATGATGAGGATACACTTGACAAGGTTCAACAGACGAAGAAGGCTAAGAAGGCTAAGAAGAAAGCGAAGGTGAAGGTCCGGCCTGACCCTTCTGGGTCTTCCCTTTCAAATGAGAAGTCTTTGCACCATCTTCGACAGAAGTGTGGGATCTCAAAGGAGATCGTGTTAGTTGCTCCTAGCTATGCTGACAGAGTTGTTGCCCCGCCTCCAGGACACTTTACCTTGTTTGAGAACTACTTCGATTAGTGTCTGCTTTGGTTTCCACTACCCCGTTTCCTCATGCGCTTTCTAGCGGTACACGGCGTCTGCCTTGCTCAGATTAACCCTAGGGGCATTAGATGTCTCCTCGGTCTACGTGTTGAGCAGAGAGTGTGGTGTTGATATCAGCACCGATCACTTGTCTTACTTGACGGATTTTAGAGTTCGTGGTCGAAGTGTAGAGCTCAAGCATACTGTTACTAATGCGTCTGGGATGACACTCATTGCCGGGTTTCCGAGCAAGGATGACCACCTCGAGGAACGTTTCTTCTTTGTTGAGATTTCTGAGAAGACTGTCGGGGCGGACTGCATTGACCTCGTCAAGACGAGATGGGAGAAACGAGGTAATCACCACTTAGTTTTTTTTTTTTTTTTCATAGCCTTGTTTATGCTAATTCTTGAATTGTTGTCTTTCACAGTGAAGCCATTGTTGCCTGAAGTCTCAAAGGAGTTCGTTACCGCTATGCATGACGAGCTTTCCTCTGGGAACGGCAACTAGAGGAAGTCGGAAGAGGATCGAGAGGGCACTTTCCACGTAGATCATTCTGGGGAAGATTCTTGGACGAGGCAAGGCGAGGGTGTCTTCTCGTGAGCAGGCTGCACTTGAGGAAGAACCAAAGGCCAAGGAGTCGTCGGGTACCAACGCACCGAGGGCGATGATACCGATGACCTCGACCCCGATGGCTCCGTCGGTGCGGGTGAGGTCTTCAAGGCCTTTGGCGCCGAAGACCCCTGCTACTTCGACCCTACTTCCTGCTCATTCTTCAGGCGAGCTCACGGAGTTTCGTAGGTTGTCGGCGGAGAGAGCCCGCATCTCTAGTGGCAAATGAAAGGGCGTCGACCGCGAAACCCCTTTGAAGAGGCAGAGAGTGGACACATACCCTGCAGCAGTTGTTGGTAGAGAGACTTCAGCGAGCCATGTTGATGCGCCTTTCGCTGGTGGGCTGCTTCGTGATGAAGCTTACTTGGTAGTGAAGTCAAAAGCCTTTGAGGTTTGACTCTTTCCCTTAGCACTCTTTATGCCTTAGCATGTTTTTATATCATATTTTGCTTTCTTGCAACTTTCCCTCTTCTTTGACCGTCTGGTTGGTGATTATGATGAGGATGTTCGCTCTAGAGATAGCGAGCTCCACGCGGCGAAGGAGACCAATGTCGTTCTGCAGTCGAGGCTAGATGAGTTCGTCGAGCGGAACGAGGTTCTTGAGCGCGACGCTCTCTCTGTGCAGAAGATCAAGAAGGACTGTGATAACAAGTTGACGAAGCTTAAGTCGAGGTGTACCAAGGCCGAGGGTGAGATAGTTTAGCTGAAGGGTGAGCTTAGCTCTACTAGTGATCTTCAGCGCACCAGGATTGGTGAAGCCGTTGCTGAGGCCAGAGACAAGATAGCTCGCGGTTTTACGTGGCGAACTACCGAGGTTGTTGGGTTACTTACAAAGATCGGCGGGAAGGTCCAGAACAACATGTTGAACCTCGCTGAGATTGATGCGAACTTGGAGTTCATTGGGCTTCTTCAGTGATCGGAGGCATTGTGCGAGCGGCGTCACCCGATCTACGATGCTCGCGATGTGTTCGCGGACCTACTTGCGAGTGTCCGGAGAGTATTTGAGATTCATGTGGTTTCTGCTGGTGTTGTTGATGCAAGCGTTGATGTCGATGACGACGTCGAGGTGACAGACGAGGACGATGTCGAGGTGACAGACGAGGACGAGGATGCTGAGGACTAATCGTCTTTCCCTTCTTTTGTTTTCAGACTTAACCTATTTTATGACTTTTTTCTATGACTTTACGATTTTCGGACGTGATTATTCATGACTTTTGGAGATAGCGTTGGATGGTTTGGACGTTATCAGAGATGGTTTGCATTGTACCAAATGTAAGATGATAACGAATGCGGTTTTATTCTCTCGCCTCTCTTTCTTTGTCAAATCATGATTCTTGCTTAGATCAAGTCTTTAATACAGGCTGGAGGTCGTTTATACTAGAAACGTCTTTGGCTATTTGTACCAACGTTGTTGTTGGGTTTATGATTGCAGGATAACAAAATTGTAAGTGCGCCTTCGCTCCTTTCCTACCAACGTTTGTTGTTGGATTTTTGCTTTTACCAATGCTGTTGTTGGGTTTTCTAGAATGGCGGTGCTTTCCGAACACGTCTGTTCAGTAGCTATCACACCTTTTGACTTGACCAACGTGTTGTTGGGTTTTCAGAATGATTATTCGGTGTATAAACCTAAGTAATCATTGGCAGCTGCTTTTTACCAACGGTGTTGTTGGGTTCTTGAATGAACAGCCGGAGTCAAAAAGTCCTGAAGCTGAAACATTAGAATTTTTGAATGAACAACCGGAGTCGAAAGCCCAAAAACTTAACATTAGAACTTATATAGCGCGCTTAGGATCCGCAGATGAATGTCATCGTCTTCAGGTTCACACATTGTTACTGTGGCTAGCAGCAACGACTGTGGATTGAACTTGCTTGAAAAAGGCTTTTGAATAATCCATAAAGGATGTAACTGATGAACCTTGCTTGAAAAAAGCTTTGAAAAATCCATAGAGGATGTAACTAATGAAGTCTATGAGACTTGTGTCAAGTATTTGCCGTCTGAAGCAAAGAGCTTGATGAAAGAATGGGAGTATACGAGTATACATACCCCACTACCCCCCCCCCCCCTTTTTTTACGGAGGAGGGCAACTGAACTCGTCTGGAGACAAGCTGCCTACGTACCCTTTGCAGGGATCAAGTCGCCCAGTAGTTCATTAAAGAACTTATTCCCCCCCCCCTTTTTTTTACGGAAGAGGGCAACTGAACTCGTCCAGAGACAAGCTGCCTACGTACCCTTTGCAGGGATGAAGTCGCCTCGTAGTTCAAGGCAAAAGCCTTAGAAGAGGACTAATGATAGTACCTTTTCAAGTGCTTCGCGTTCCATGAATGGAGTATTGGCGTGCCAGCCATGGTGGCGAGCTCATAGACGCCGGGACGGACCACGGTGATGACTCTGTAAGGTCTTTCCCAGTTAGCTCCAAGTTTG
The DNA here is from genome assembly GCA_900128785.1 of Arabis alpina. Taxonomy (NCBI): domain Eukaryota; kingdom Viridiplantae; phylum Streptophyta; class Magnoliopsida; order Brassicales; family Brassicaceae; genus Arabis; species Arabis alpina. The sequence goes on from LT669795.1 coordinate 17,156,393, forward strand.
CATGTGTTTCGCTCTGCTGTATTCTAGAAGACTTTGCGCAAGACCAAGTCACCTTCACGGAAACGTCTTTCTCAAACTTAAGAGTTGTAGTAGCGTGCAGCTGCGTTTTGATAGTTGGCAATCCTGTTGAGTGCTTGATCACGCCTTTCGTTAAGGAAGTCCAATTCATCGAAGAGGAGCGAATCATTGAGATCTTCGTGTTCTGGTAATAGATGACGTCATGGCCCCGGAGAAGTGACTTCGGAAGGTATGACACATTCAGTGCCATAGACAAGTGCAAAAGGATTTTCGCCTGTTGCACGGCAAGGAGTGGTGCGGTGGGACCATAAAACGCCTTCTAGTTCGTCTGCCCAACGTCTCTTCTTCACATCTAAGCGTTTCTTAAGGCCATTGAGAATTGTCTTGTTGATTGCTTCTGCCTGACCTTGAGGATAACGAGGAGTAGACTTGCTAAGTCGAATCTTCCACTTCGCACAGAAGGTCTCCAACCTGTTGGAGATGAACTGGGAACCGTTATCTGTAACATTCTCGTATGGAACTCCGTGACAGCATATGATGTTTCTCCAGACGAAACTTTCAACTTGGGCATCTTTAATACTTGCGTAAGCTTCAGCTTCTACTCACTTCGAAAAATAATCTGTCAAACCAAGTAAGAAGCACTTCTGTTTTGAAGCATGTAGTGGTCCAACGATGTCCATGGCCCATCTTATGAATGGATAAGAAGAGGTGACAGAGGACAGCGTCTCCGTTGGTTGATGAATCTTTGGAGCATGTCGTTGACACCTTTCGCACTTTGCTGAAAATTTAATGTAATCGTTCACAATAGTAGGGCAAAGGTGGCCGTGTCGCTTGATCTTGATTGCTAAGGCTTTGCCTCCTGAGTGATTGCCACAAGATCCGCTATGTACTTCTACGCAGGTGAGCAGAGGGCGGAGAATCCCCACTTGTAGATGTTACCGTCGAACAGAACATACCAAGCTGCTTGCTTTCGTACCTTGCGGGCTGTCGACTTGTTGTTAGGCAGCTGTCCAATAACGATGTAAGCACGAATTTGATCTAACCAAGGTTTATCGCAACCGTACTCGGGTTCTTCATCCGTGTCCATCGGGATGGAAGTGTCTTTGTCTTTGGGATCAAGTGGAAGGTTCGGTGACGAGAGGCCTTCGGGCTGCCCCAGGCCATTGGCGTCAGGGGCTTCGGTGTCGGGGTCCTCGGCATCGGGGACCTCGGCCTTGGTGACATCGGCGTCGGTTGTTGGCATCGTTGTCAAAGGCACAAGCTCTGTGTCTGCAACAGCTTCTGTCATCTCGACGTCCTTGACTCCTGTTTCAACAATTGGCTTTGGCTTGCTTAGCAGCCTGTGATCGTGTTGAGATAGCGAGCCTCATGTCTTGTTGGATACTTGGAATTTCGATGAACTCCATAGGGATAACCCGTTTCAAAGCTGGATCTTTTGGCGGAGCTCCTTTGGGGTTTGGTCCTTTGGGAGTTCGATAAGGAAGTATGCCAACACTTGTGACTTGTTACACGTTCGGCCTTTATATTCGATGTCATACTCGCTGAGTTCTACAGTCCACTTGGCCAACCTGCTAGATTGATTTGGACTATGCAAGACCGAACGTAAAGGGAAGGTGCTGAGAATTACGATGGTATGAGATTGGAAGTAAGGCCTTAGCTTTCGTGAGGCCATGACGATGGCAAGTGCTAGCTTCTCCAGCTAAGGATATCTTGTTTCAGCGTCGGTGAGAGTCTTGCTAACATAGAAGATAGGCTTTTGCTCGCCTCGTTCTTCGCATACTAACACAGTATTGACAGCTGTTTCAGAAACAGCGATGTATAGGAAGAGAAGTTCTCCAGTTACTGGATTAGCAAGGATAGGCGGTGTTGCCAAATACTCCTTGAGCTGCCTGAAAGCTCTTCACACTTTTTTGACCATTCGAACTGTTTGTTTCCTCGCAGCGTGTTGTAGAAAGGTAGGCACTTGTCAGTTGATCGTGAGATGAACCGGTAGAGCGCAGCCACTCGTCCAGTCAATCTCTGTACTTGACGCTTATTTCTTGGGGATGCCATCTGGATCAGCGCGTCAATCTGCTTTGGATTAGCTTCGATGCCACGATGAGAGACCAAATATCCCAGGAATTCCCCGGAGGTTACCGCAAATATGCACTTCGTTGGGTTTAGTTTCATGTTCTGAAGGTTGAGCTGGTTGAAGCACGCTTCCGGGTGAGAGATGTGGTCCTCCTCCTCAAGAGATTTCACAAGCATATCGTCTATATATACATCCATCGTCTTGCATAGCTGATCTTGAAACATCTTGTTCACGAGCCTTTGATATGTTGCACCAGCATTTTTTAGGCCGAAGGGCATTACCTTGTAACAGTAGATTCCACAGTCTGTGATGAAGGCGGTTTTCTCTCTATCTTCAGGGTGCATTATAATCTGGTTGTAGCCTGAGAAGGCATCCACGAATGTCAAGAGTTTATTCTCTGTTGTTGCTTCTACTAAGCGATCGATGTGAGGTAGAGGGAAGCTGTCCTTCGGGCACGCTTTGTTCAGATCTGTGAAGTCCACGCAGACACGTCACTTTCCGATCTTCTTCTTTATCACGACTGGGTTGGCGAGCCAATCGGGGTCTGTAATCGTAGATTTTCCGTTCCATGAAGATGTTGTAATGCTGAACGAACAACTCAGAAAGTTGGAGGAAAGTGTGAATCGAATTCTTCTCCAGCTTGTAGAACCATTGAAGGGCAGGCTCCTTGAAGCTTTCTACGAAAAGCTTGCGGTAGACGATGTCTTTTTCGGCTTCCTTGAAGTTTACTTTCCCCAAGGCCACTTAGAATTCCATTATATGGTCTGAAGGGTCTGTAGTTCCTTCGTATACTGGTAACTTGATTCTTCCAGGATCGGAGATTTTTGTCCTCGCGATTCGTTCGTCGAAAGGCGTGTTCCTTGCCTTTTCTAGTACATGCGCGATTGCAGGAGCCTTCACTGTTCCGTGGTGTATCTGCGATTGGGTACGCTTCAGATAAGAGGTTACCCGATCCATCTGAGCCTTTATTGCAGCGAGTTCTGCAGCGTAAGATTGTTTGAACGCTCTACGCTCTTGCTCCTTCTTGTACCGCTCTTCGCTAGAGTAGTTGGTGTACTCTGAGGTGTCTTTCACAACCTCAGTCTTGGAAGAGCCTGACGCGTTTTGAGTGTCGGAGGCGCGTGGTTCTTGTCGATTGCCTTCTGCACCTTCCGCTCGTGCACGCTTCGTGGGAGCTGGTTCATCTCCGTCGGAGATATCCACGACACGTTCGGGAGACTTGCCTGATTCTCGACGCAGCGGTGGTAGTGGTAGGTCCTCTGGGTTTCCCCGAGTGGTACGAGGCGCCGAGAAGTCGAGGCGTTGAGGGTCGACGCGAGCCCTAAGTCTTGTTGTGTCGGGTCTTCCACGTTTTCTTCGCGAAAGAGCTTTTAGCTCCTTTGAAGTCGCCTCGTTGATCTGGGCTTGCTTCTTCTGCTCTGTGAAGAAGGTTTCTAGCATCTTCTTCACCTCGGTTATGTCGCCTTGAGCAGCGGCGTTGGTAGTAGTAGCTCCGACGGAAGGTTCTTTCTCCTAGTAGTCTCTGCGAGACGTGTTTTCTTCGCCGCTCACCATCTTAGATTTGGTATGTAACGTAGCATTCTTGTGTAAGAAACTCTCTAGGTCCCCTTAGACGTCGCCAAATTGTGGATGCAGGAAATCGCACAATTAGATTTGTAACAGTTTCGAGAGGAAGCAGATATTTATATGTTAAGCTACGAAAGAGAAAACGATAAGCAAAGAGAAAATAAGGTTTGTTATTGTTTTGTATTGCTTTTTTGAATAAAGTTGCGAATGCCTTTTTCAAGGGGAAAACGGTCATTTAAATACCGAACTCTCCGAATTGCGCCATTTTAATACCCAACTTCTAAATGCGCCAAACTAATACTGAACTCGAGTTGACTAAGCCAATTTAGATATGAAATTAGTCAAACATAACTTCTGTTTAATTATCGTTAACGGCCGTTTACTATGACCGTTAGTTAAAACGATGTCGTTTTACAAACAGAGGAAAGTAAAAAAATCCCCAAATTCAAAATCAAATCCCTAATTTCGTTTTTTCCTCATCTGTCTTCTTCTTCTTCTTCATCATCGTCTTCCTTAAATCGATTTTGCCCTATCTTCTTCGTCTTGTTCGAGTTAGTACAGAAAGCTGCAGTTTTTATCAATGCATTCACTTTCTTCTTCTTCTGCTCTTTTACCTTCTCTATTTTCATTTGACTCTTCTCGTGTTCTCTCTTTGAAACCATGGAAGCTAAATCGTCTTCAAAGTCCTAAACTTGTTACTCGATACAGAGCAGTCTCTGTTTCTTCTTCTTCTACTTCTCCACCAGAAGAAACAGTATCTATGATCGATTTCAATGAAAAAAGATTGGTTTTTTCTCGAATCGATGGAAATTGAATCCACTGAACATACACAGAAGATTGAAAAGATTATAAAAGCTGGAGAAATATCTGAATCTTCGAGGGTTTTGGTTTCGTTTAGCTCAGAAGCTTTTACTGATCGTCTTGTTGAATCTTCACCTTCTCAGCTTTTGCTTATTGTACATGATTCTCTCTTTGTGTTGGCTTGTGTTAAGGAGAAATATGACAAAGTCAAATGTTGGCAAGGAGAACTGATTTATGTTCCTGAGAAATGGTCTCCTTTAGATGTTTTGTTTCTCTACTTTCTTCCATCTTTGCCTTTTGATCTTGATGAAGTGTTTAAGATATTGTCTCAACGTTGTTCCTCTGGTACCTTTTCTTCATTCTTTTGTCTCTCTTAGGCTAAACAAACACTTGTTGGTTTTAGTTTCTAATATAGTTTGGTTCAATGGTTGTAATAGGTGCAAGAGTAGTGATTAGTCACCCTAGAGAAGGCTTGAAGCTGCAAAAGAAGGAGTTTTGCAGATGTGGTTGTATCTGAGTTCCTTTCATTTGCTTCCTTTAACGTACTGTGTTCCAATGGCTCAAGAGTTTGAGCTTAGTCCATAGTGTTCAATGTATTGGCTTCAGTAAACGAATGTAAAATTGGGAGTGGTGGTCCAGAATTGTAGAAGAAGAAGAAGAAGAGATGAAGAACAAAAATGAAATTAGGATTTGATTTTGAATTTGGGGATTTTTCTATTTTTCTCTGTTTGTAAAACGACGTCGTTTTAACTAACGGCTACAGTAAACGGCCGTTAACGACAATTAAACAGAAGTTATGTTTGACTAATTTCGTATCTAAATTGGCTTAGTCAACTCGAGTTCGGTATTAGTTTGGCGCATTTAGAAGCTGGGTATTAAAATGGCGCAATCCGGAGAGTTAGGTATTTAAATGACCGTTTTCCCCTTTTTCAAGGGCTTGTACATTGATATATATAGCCTCCTAAGTCGGCTAAGTTTTCCTAAAGATAATGTCAACTTTCCTAAACCTTCGCGGATTTCCTTTTTCCCCTATGTCGGTTATGCCTATGTGGGCTTCGTCACTGGGCTTTGATGCGAAGAACCTTCTGGAGCCTTCGTTACTGTTCCGACGGGCGACGAAGCACCTGAAACCGATGGCAACTGCCTTGGCACCGATGGCAGCTGCCTTGGCACCGATGGCAGCTGCCTGGACACCGATGAGGACAAACACATTGGTGTCACTGGGCAGTGACATCGGTGCTAGGCAGTTTTGGCCTCTGCAGCACCTCCTGTTGGCTCTGTGACCTCTCTGACGCTGCATTCATGACTTCTCCTGGGATGAAGATAGCTTCGAAGGTTCCCTGGCCAGGTAAAAGGGGACTTAGGAAATTCAAGAGGTCTTCATCTTCTTGTGGGGGAAATGACTTAGGGGCCATATTATCTCTGCTCGTCAAAGTATGCTCGTTGTCAATCATAACTTTGAATGCCGAAGTTCAGCGGGTGAAATCCGACCCCAACAATCTATGCCTTTTGATTCTTCCTTTAAACTTTTTAGCTTACTGTAAGGGGTTATTTACTTTCTAGACTCTTTCCTTTACTCAAATCTTTTCCTCTAAGGTTTCTTTTCATACTTTTCTACTAGCCCTTTTGGGTTCTAGCTTATAGAGGGAATTTCTATTCATAATCAAACACTAGAGTCTTTTTTAAACTTTAACATAACACACCATTTTTCTAGAGTAGCTCAACTTCTTTTCTTTCTTGGGCTTTCTTTTCATTTGAACTCAAACACTCTTTCTTTTGCTCACCAAAACACTCACCAAACCCAACTCAAAAGAACAACAAATCCTAAGCTAATACTAGTCTTAACACGACACTAGCTCTAAATGAAAACACTTCTTTGTCGTTCCCATCTTTCAAGATTTTACTTGTGTATGCATTTTCAAAAAGGAGGCCTCACTCAAGAAAATACATGTAGGTTTCAAAGAAGGGTCAAGGTTATACAAGGTAAGAGAAACCATCCTTATTCACATTAGATGTCGTGAATCGAGAAGGCCATTTTGACTAGCAAAGAGTGGTAAAAAGGAATAAAGAAAGTCCAAATGTGTATGTAGTTACTTTGAACATGCATATCAATTCTCTAAGCAAAAAATTAAAGTCAATATTAAGTTCAAATTGATAGAATCGGTTTCAAGTCTAATACCTAATCACGAGTTTCGAGCAAAGAGATCAAGATGCAAAGAAGAGATTTCTTTAATTCACTTAACAATATCTAGCATTATCCTAAAGATCATACTGAATGCTAAGTCACAAATCTCAAAAACAAATGAAAACATGCTCAATACAACCTAAATTATTGATATACAACTATATGAAAAAGGAAAATCTTTTTGATTTTTTTCGAAAATTTTTTAAACATTTTAGGGTTTTTCAATCTTTTCTCATATAAATAATGCAATGAGACTCAAAAGATGATAAAAGAAAAACAAAATAACTAAAATAAGCATTAGCAACGCCTCCCCCGGACTTACTTCTCATCGTCTCGATGAAAAAGCAAAACCGAAGAAGGAAGAAAGAAAAATGAAACTAAAGATGCATAAATGAAAATGAAATGGTATACACAATGGATAGAGTGGTACCTTGGAATCAATAGTGATCAAGCGGTGGTGGATTGAAGGTTAGACGACGAGGAAGATTGAATCGGAGGGCGCGATTGATTGAAGTGTTCCCAAACTTTGGTGGCAACGGAAGGTAGAAACAAAGTGGCTTGACATCGTCAACGAAAAACCGGTAAACATAGTGTCTTAGCCCAAATGGTCCTCCCAAAGTCTCCTTCTCGATCAAATTGTTGATGAATCAACGGTCTTTCTTGTAGAGGTGTGAAAGCATCGAGATCAATCCCCACATGTAAGAACAACGGGGTGAGCATGCCGCCAAAACATATTCGCGGTGTAGCCGTAGTTGTCAAGCAAAACCGGTCCTCTTCAACTTTGCAAAGAACATCGCGCCAAGCTCACATCCGTAGTAATCATGATCCATCTCCATAGGTTGACCATTGAAATCTTGCATTGAGGAATGGATATCAAAGTAGAGTAGCTTGAGGTCTTCGTTTGTTAGGAAATCGTCGTTCACTCTTGCATTGAAGGTGTTGGCCAATAGATGGAGAACGTGTCGAATCGTGGGATTCTTGGCTCTTGTAATGCGATTGGAGGCGGCCGAGTAGCTCTCCTCGAGTGCTATGTTATGCCATAATAGGGTTTCCATATTGAACTCCGTGTTTTTCCGTATTTTCCCGGTGGAAATCCATAGATATCGCAAAAAACCCTAAATGGGACCATATACCTCAATCCATCTATCTCAAAGCAAACTAGATAAGTCCCAAGCCTATCATCGAACTTGCATTCCACTGTAGCTAAGAATTTCTTGGTGAGCTCGGGGTAAGTAGCATAACTCATTTGAGCTAAACTATTCAAGTGCATCCTTCCCAAGAGCTCATTAACCTTGTCTTTAAGACCGCTTCTAGCTAAGAACAACGGACAATCGAATCTCGTGGCTTCATAGGTCGCTTGGTTCAAAATACCACGTCGAATCTCATCAATGCGTGACACGAGCTTTCAATTCGGGTGGTCATAGTTGCTAAATTGATCCTACAAAGAAATGTTTCCAAATAATAACCATTTTCCAATCAAAACACAATTTGTCTAGCCAATTCTTAAAGATTCTTCAACAATTGAAATGATAGAAGGCTAGACAAGGGATCAATCAATGCAACAAGCAATATTCAATGAACATTCTACTCATTTTTAATCATATTCCAACTTTCCATTCTCTAATAAGCTTACTTATCAAAGTTCTAAACTTGAACTTGATAATCTTTCAAATTCTAGTGAATACTAGTTAACAAAAAAAGCTTAATTGCAATAAATGATTAGCAAACTCATATTTAAACTCAATTCCATGTAAAGATTCCATATTTAAAGCAATTCCAATAATCAAGAACTCTTAAGAGGATATAGACTCAAATTCAACCATCAATAATCAAATTTGCAAATGAAATCAACTACCCAAGTAATTATAACTCATATTAAACACAAAGCAACTCAATCCATAACCCAAAGATAGTTAATTCCACAAGATTCTCATGTAAGCTTCCATGAGATTCAAGGATAACTGAAATGAGTAAAAGAAAGAGAGCATACCTGGTGATAATCAAAGATTATGGTAGAAGAGATCCAAGAGAAATGGTGAATCTAGAGTTCTTGCAAAGTTTTAGAGAAAAAGAAGATCTTGATTTTGAAAAGTAGAGAATTTCTTTAGAGAAAGAGTAAAGTAAGAGAGAGAGAGAGAGAGTTGCTAAAGATTCTCTAAAGAATTCAAAATAATTTGAAAATGAAGGAGATGGGTCTTTGAAATCTGATTTTTAGAGGCTAAACCGGTCAAAATTGATTGAAAGCACTTGAAATAAACCGGTTTAGACCGAAATTAGACCAAGTCAACGTGAAGAGAAAAAGTCAAACCTGGTTGTTGGAGACAGCCTATGGATCGGCTAGTAGATCGGCTAGTAGACCGGCTAGCTAGCCGGTCAACTGCCAAATTTGTGGTAGAGACTTTTGACACTTCGAGACCTCCTATGGATCGGCCAGGAGACCGGCTTGCTGGCTGGTGCTCACCGTCTTTCATGATTCTTGGCCTTTTTCACCTTCCTAACTTGATTAAAGACCTCTCCAATCTTCTCTCTTAGTTCCTACACCAAAATCAATCTCCAAAAACATACTAAACATAGATAAAAAGCATAAGATATATGTACAAAGGATACCATGGGAATGCCTCCCAAGCGCGCTTGTTTTACGTCTCTAAGCTTGACGGTTGGTAAATGTGCTAGTTGGAGATCAATGGAGAACCATCAACCTTGCTTGGTTCCCAATCCTCTAAATCAATGTCAAAGGCTTCTTTCATTAAGCAGAGCATTTAGTAAATGCTAATGCTCTCAATTGCTCTCACCCTCAATGCTCTCCAACTGAGCTTTTCAAGTGCATATACCTCTAATATATATAAAAAATTTAAAAAATAAAATTATACAACTCATATATTTTATACTTATATAAAAACGAATTATATAAACCTTTAATTACTTAATACATTTTTAAAATTATTTTATTTATTCTATACTTTAAAATAATATTATAATCACATAATATATCAATTAAATGTAAATTAAATTCAAAAAGATTATAAAAAAATTATGTTATACCTTACAAACATAATTTATATACAATATTAAGATATTAAATTTTAGAATATATAACTATATTTATAATAGAATCAAAAATTTATATAAATAACATTAGTTTATTTGTCATATTATTTGTTAAATAGTATTATAATAATAAAAAAATTAAATGATATTTATAATTTATGACATAAGATCTTTTAGAATACATATAAATAAATATAGTTAAATAATGTTTATTTTACTTTTATATATAATCATTAACTGCTCTACCAATCACTTCAAATGTGCATTTTATTCAGATGCTCATGCTCTAGCTGCTTCATGCTAATGCTCCAGCTGCTTCATGCTAATGCTCCTACATGCTAATGCTCCTTCATGCTCTGCCAATCAGGGCCAAAGTAGAACACTAAAATGAAGTAAAACAATGCATAAGTAAAGGTAAAACAAAATTAAAATGCAATTTAAGAAAAGTCAACGAAAGTCAATGCAAAAGTCAACAAAATTAAACAAGATGATCAATAAGATTAAAGCATGGATCTTGATTAAAGGTGATTGATTAAGGTTGAAACAAGTTAAGATAGTGATGCGCAACAACTAAAGATAGCTAATTTCAAAGCATGAATCCATTTAATCTAGATTAATCCACTTCCATGGTACTAATCCATTTCTTAATCAAAAGATAACACAAACTTCCATTTTGTTAAAGATTAATCAAGAATCATTAATGAACATGTTCATAAAAGCTTACAAAACTTCTTAGACATCAACTTCCATTGGTTAAGATGAGAAATGCATGATTAAAGTTATTCTATACATTTTCACAAACACCTTCCGGGCATGAAAAGACCATGATCTAGATTTGGGGTAATTACTTCCTAATCTAGCATTAAGAACTCTTTAGTCAATGATATATGAAAGACTTAGCATCACTAATATAACATGAATCAACCTTAATCTTCCCTACTCAAGATCCATTAAGGAAACTACGCACTAATCATATCTAAAACACATAAAGCATGAATATAAAGATGCATAATGAAAAGACTTAAAGAAAATGATAAGAAAACTTTGCTAAAACATAAAAAGTGAAGTCTTTTCACCTCAAATGACTCAAGAACACATTAGGTTTAGAGTTTACACAAAGGATAAAGATAAGAGGCCAAAAGCTTAGGGTTTTGATGATAATAAGAGTATTTATAGAAAAAGCATAAGTGTATCCGGGTCATCCCGGGTCAAACCCGGTCAAACTGCAAACTTGAAGCTGGTCTAGAGGCTGATTTTTGGGCAGGGGTTTTTTGCACTTCAGAGCCTCCTATGGATCGGCTAGGCGACCGGCTAGCTAGCCGATCTATAGGCCTTCTCGATCTTCAACTTCTTGTTCTTCATTCTTCCATCTTGATTCTTCTCTCCACTTGTTCCATAATTGTTCCAACCAATTGCACCTAAAATAGACAAAATATGCATGCAAATGCAAGAAAACAAGAACTTGGACTCTAAAACTCAATTTAAGCTAAAGGGAACAAAATGTGCATTAAAACATGTAAAAACCTAAGCTAAATGTCTCTAAATATAACTAAAATGCATGCTTAGAAAGGGCAATTTATGCACTTATCACATACCTCAGGAGTCCGAAGAGCATAATGGCTTGCAAGCATTTGTTACATAGTATAGAACGAAGCGACCTAGTTTTATAGGAACTACGGCGAGCTTAGATTCCATCATCACGGACAAGGACTACCGACGGTCTAAGAGCTCCACTGGGAGCTTCAGATTCCAGCGAAAAGAAGACAGACACGGAGAGCAGAGGGAAGTTATCTCAAATCCGTCCCCACCTTTCGAACCAGAGAGATCGAAAACCACCATTGCCGCCATTGATCCACGAACCGTAAATGCCATCTTAAAAGCTACAACACATCCAATAAATTTTCTGAGCCAATTTTCTTACCAAACATAATTTAAGAACAAATTTCAATACCCATATACATATTGAGCCCCTACCTTGCTGATTCTTCAATCGAAATTGGATTCCACCCCCTCTGTAAGAATCAATTCGCCACTCTCTTACCTCTCTAAGAGTCAATTTGTCTCTCATCAATAAACTCACGTTTTTACTTAAACCTTTGATGTTGTTGTTCCCGTCGAGTTCCATCGAAACCAAATCTGAGTTCCCAACTTCTTCGGCTTGCTATGAAAACCTAGAGAGAGATAATTCGAGTTTCATTCAAAGAACGAAATCTGATTTTGTCATTACGGGTATTTTTGTCCAAAATGCACATTATACACAGCCTTTTGAAATGCATAGTATTTTGTATTAGTCTGTTAATTATAAAACTTTTTGCATCATTCACTCTAATTTCCCAAATCCAAAATCGTTTTCTGAACTTTTTCTATAGTTTTGACATGAAGCAGTCTAAATAATATAAGATTTAAAATAATATAAGACTTGACACACATAAAAATAATAACCAACAAGTCATTAGACTCACATTTGCACAATCATTACTATAAAAAAAAATTCCTTTATTTATTTGGATGACAAATCCAACTAGAAACAGAGCATTGATAGAGTCAACATTATTGAAGTTGAGAGTTCAAATTAAGAAAATACATATATGATATATGACAAAGTATTATTCATAAGATTTGTTTTTGAGTATTATTATCATAAGACTGATCTTTTCATTTTTTCTGAGAGCTCTGCTTTCCCTTTTCGTTTAAGAAACGCTTTTGATAAATTAACAAATTTGAAATCGTATTCTCATATTCATCCAACATATTTTTTGACACAGGCTGGATATTGCTCTTTGAGACTTCAAGGAGGTTTATTATTCGTTGTAGCGTTTCCATGAATGGTTTCAAATTTAAATCTTTAGTTATTATTCTTTGTTGTTCCGGAAGAGTTTTCTCCTAGAGAAAAAAAAGAAACATGTTCAACATACACATAGATTCTTATGTTTTGCAATAATCAACCGATCATGCATTGGACTTTTTCATAAGTTACTTATTACTGTTACGTTCCAACTATTCTCCTAGTAAAAAAAACAGATGTACTTACTTGCTTCAGTTTAGCTGTAAGTTTCTCATAGATCCCTTTCAGTCCTTGGATGTATTTATCTTTCATGGATTTGATCTGCAAAGATCATACGATTACTCATCATAATCATATCTATGTAATATCGCTTTCTTGTTACACCGTACGTGTATCTCAAGTAAAGATATAGCAAACATGAAAAGAAAGAAATACCCTTTGGTAAACCTCCTCTTTTCTATCATTTGCATTTGCCATTGAATCTACATTCCGTAAGGAAAAAAAAACAAGATTAGTTTTTTTTAAAGATATTAGAGACTATTTACAATACTAAGATCTAAGTCTGATGAACAACTATTTACGAAACCGACTTCTAATGTGTACAAAAATAAGAACGAATCAAAAAAAATTGTTTCCTAAGGCTCAATCAATCATTGTTATTTGAATAAAAAGGTTTAGTTTGCATAAGCTCAAAGATAAGCAGTTTGTTGTATATACCAACCCAATAAACTAAACAAAGGAAATTAGGCAAGTTTACTTCAAAATGCAGAACATGTTGGTTGTTATATAGATATATAAAAGTAGCTTTTCTCGCTTCTCTTTCTATATCCTGTAAAGCTTATTTACATATCATTATTTAATTGCTTTTATTTACATGATTAAATCATTAATTAATGATAAACTATATATATAAGTAAAAGCTAAATTTAGTAGTATGGTATACATTTATATTTTAGGAACAATTGATATTTGTCACATCATCTTTTACAATTAATTTTTTAGATTTTGCCAATTAAAATTTACATATTAACTACACTTTATTAGTTAGTATTAAATTTTAAAAGACAATTTGAAAAGTATCTCAAATTTCAAATCATAAAAATAAAGCATCATAAAATTATTAGTTATTTAAATAGTATTAGATTTCATATTTATTAAACTTTTGTATCACATTAATGATTATTTGTTCTTTTAAAATAAAACACAATTTGAGAAGTAAAGCATTAAATTTAAGGGAAATTGGCATGTATAATAGGTTTTATGTCCTTAATTAATAATCTAACATTAAATTAAGTAAATAACATTCAGCTCAACTAACATGACAATACTACCCATCATTAATTCATAACTATTATTAAGAAAAACAAAAATCAAAAATCAAAAATTAATATTACTAAAACCTAATTTCTTTTTCCTCCTCTTCCTTCTAAGCTTCTTTTATTCTTCTTCTTCTTCGACCACTTTTTTCTTCTTCTTCGACCACTTTTTTCTTTTTCTTCTCCTTCTTCCATTGTTTCTTTCCTTTCTTCTTCTTATATTTCTTTTTCTTCTTACGTAAACATCATTTATCTTTTTCTAGTAATCCACAAAATCAATTATCATAGATTAAAAATCTTCAACCATGGATTAAGATTGTATATCTTCTCGTTGTCCAACGTTAAGCTCCCTATTATCGTCTCATCTCCTTGTTCATCTAAGCCGCCGCTGAAGATCGATATAGTTAACTATTTTAAGAAATCAGGTAACTATAGTTCTCATAATAGTTAACTATATATGTTATTTTCAATTATATAAACTATAATACGTAACTACGTTTCTGATAATAGTTCGCTAAGTATGTTATTATTTTTCATTATGCAAACTATAATAGATAACTACATTATGAATATATAGTTAACTATTTTGTCTAAATAAGTAATTATTATAACAAAGTTTTCATATAGTCCACTATGTTATAAGATATGTAGAGTAGACAACTATCTTATATATGTTATAAGATATGTAGAGTAGACAACTATGTTATAAACATACTTAATTATATTTTAAAATTACGATTATTTCGTGAAAAATAGTTAACTATCTTCTCAAATCATAGTTACAAAATATAGTCAACTATATTTCCATGTCGATAATATATAGTCTCGAAAATAGTCAGCTATATTATTAAATAGTTATGTAGAGCTGTTTTTACCTAATTTTTATATTATTATTTTTTGCAGAGAATAGATCCACTTTTTCAGAGATCAAGATTATTGATGAAAAAAATATTTTTTAAGGAAATATTTTTTCAGAGATTTGTTTTTAATGTCAATAATTATCACATTTAATAGGGACAAAATTGTCTATTATTTTATTATCACTGCTACTCACTTAATTTTATCTCTTGTGATGTTAGATACTTATTTTTGAACCAAAAACCTATTATTGAGCTAATTAACCCTAAATTTAAAATCATAAAGATAAAGCATCATAAACTTATAATTTGTCTACATAGTGTAATAACGCAAAAAAAAACCCAGCGAGTTGCACAAAAATACAGACAACAAAGTCCATAATGTTATTGAAAAATATTCAGTAATATAAGTTTTGATTAATAAGAAACTTCCCATCATACTGGAGAAGAAGAAAAAACTAATCCTATACAACAAAAAGTTGGTAAAATTTTCTATAGTTTTGACATAAAGCACTGATATACTCTACCAATACGTGTGAGTTATATCACGCTGCAGTTAGACAATAGATTATTTTATAAGTTTTTCACAACTAAGTTGTGTTTGTTGGAGTATATCGTAAATTCCTAATAATTAATAGGACCAAAAATGTGCGATGGGTGTCAAAAACTATTCACATCTGACAAGTTGCTTTTAATTGCCTCAATTATTAGGTTTGTATAGACGTTAGATGTATTCGACCCACAAGCTATTCTTCTTCATAACATAATATACTAGTAGTATTTTTTTGTTTCTCAATTCCTATTGGTAGAAATATGCGATTCTCGTCTAAATTCGAATAAAAAGAAACATCGGGAATAGGTTAGCTCAAATTGCAAGTATTTCGAAACTTCATCCACTACAAAAGTTATTTTTGTAGGCCAAAAGAATTTAGAAAACAAAAAGCAGTGAAATTGATTGAGAAATGAATTTGTATAACATACTATAGTCACGTAGTTCAAATAGTTTCATCCATCATTAATAGTAGTAAAAGAAGGTTGAAACATATGAGGTGTCATCCTCTCCTTGATTTTAGGAGGTTTGAATTTGTATTTTTCCGATTTTATTTCGTAATATTTTCGTATTTACTTATAGATTTATAAATATTTTTGTTATTATCTCTTCCATAATTCTTTTTGTGAATAATTCGAAAAAAATCAAGAATAAAGAAACATTTATCTGCGGGATTTATTTAATTTATTTTGTTTTGATTTTAATATTATTGAATATGCTTTGGATATGCTTATATAATTTAGGGTATATTCCATATCCATCTTGTGTAGTCCTAGCTCATCCTATCAATATATATACGTTCGTTCTCTTTCTCATTTTTCATCTTCTTTACTTTTAGGATTTGTTTTTCCTCATAACTTTTTAGGTTATTTTATATTCATATGTTTATAGATTTTACATTAGATCGTAATTTTTTTCTTTTTTGTATCAATCCTTTTGTTTATTGTTCATCTTCTACTGATTAATTTTCTTTTTCGATTCCGTGGTGCAGATGTTAATATTTCCTCAACCTATGATAATACCAGGCAAGTCTTTTTCTATTTTCTCATGGGTTTTACTTTTGTTTTAACAGTTTCTATATTTTTGTCTGATTTTTTTTCTTATACACATTTATGGTACGGTGACAACTTTTTTGATTTAATATTTGTTCTCTAATTCTTATTTGTGATTATCGTGACTACTAATTTTGTTTTACTAATAAGTTGTTTGTATTTGTATCCTTTGTACTGTCACATAATCTTAATGACATTGCTAATGATTTTTTGTTCTTTTTTGCAGTTTCTTCTTTAATTTTATTGACACTAAGTTTGTTCGTCTTATGGTATACGTTTATGTCAACAAAAAAATGGTAAATGTTTATAAATTGCTCTATCTACTGGGGTTATATCTTATAATACTTTTTGAGTATACTCTCTAATATATATATATTTTTTATAAAGCATGTGTAGGTTATTTGCATGCGTTTATTGATTCAACACATGGTCATGTGTGTGGATTTTCATACCATTTATGTGGAAGGTAAACTATTTAGTTATAATTGATCTTTCATGTATAGGTGTCGAAATTATTTCAATTTATGATTTAGTTTGTATTATTGTTAATTTTACGGTTTCCCTGTCGTTTTTGATTTTTTTGTTAGGTCTCATCCATGTAAATGCTTTTATAGAAAAGTTTAACTTATGTTTAGATGTTAATTGTCTCATTCATTTTTATTGTCTCTGATTCTTTTTATTTGCATATCTAATTAGGTTGTTTGTGTTTTAGTTTCAGTTTCTTCATGGATTTGGTTTATTAAATAGTTATTGCTGAACCAGAATTCCGAATTATGTTATTTATATTATTCGTTTTGTTTGGGATTGACTGATGTCTTGTAGTTTAAACATTTGTATTTTAGGATAATCATTCTTTTGGCCCTTAACGGTCTAATAAATTAGACCCTATTTCATGTTTTTTTATTTAAAAAAATAAAAAAAATTGGGTGAGATGTGATTCAGTGCATGGTGCCAGTTATCAAAATTTCTTTCGGGAGTGGACTTGAGGACCGAATTTTGAAATCTAAACCCTAAATAACTCATTTGCGCCTTACTCAAATTTATGTTAAGATGAAATAGTTTTGTTTCCTTTTTCTTATGTCCTACGTTCTTTGTGTATGTTTTTGTATTTTTTGTTTATATGTCATGTTTTATGCAATTTTAGTCGTATTGTTTAAATTTTCCAAAGCAACAAGAATACAACACAAGAAGAAGAAAAAGATAACGATGAAAAAGACCAAGCAACATAGTGGAATTAAATAAGTCACATTATTTTGATATATTAAAGGGGAAGATATTCTCTAAGAACCGCAAGGATCCTTCGACTTGATATTCTCAAAGAACATATGATTCAGTTCAACTGCTTAGCCCATGAGCATATAGTTATATTACTTTGAAAATTTGTAGTTTTGAATGTGGTTTGAATTGGATGATGGACACATTTTTCACTTGAATTACTTTTGATGTGACTTGGATCTAAAATTTTACCTTACCAAGTTTTTTTCTCCTCCTTACTTATTTTCAGATCCGTCTATGCAAAGTGTTTGGAATACTAAAGTTTGTTCACGTTGATAAATTTATGGATTAAAATTAAGAAATGTAATTCTTTCAATAATGTTTGACACACATGTTTCTAGGAATAAATCGGTTCTCTATGGACGGGTGCAATTGCTTTGGTTATTATGTGAAGAATGATAAGAATTCGAATTAGGCAATCCACAAACGTGTCTATCAAGTTGTCTAATTTCCTCTTATTCTCATATCTTAACCATGGATAAAATCATAACCCTTCGTTATGGGGTATGAAAATGTGTTCCCTTCACAATGCTTTATGTCCATAAGCCTTCTGGCTTTTCCTAGGTTTGTATAGTTTTTTTTATCTCATTGGAAAAGAATAAACAATATACTTAAACAAGATACAACATTTGGTTGTGATTAATTCATGGTTAAATCAAACTTTCATTAGCCCAATCAATCATATATGTTTGGAGAGTGATTCATTCTTAAGTCTTAGATTCTCCACCACTTTATTGATTGTAGTTTCTTGATCTGTAAGTTAGTACGTGTTGATTTAATTTGGAAACATTCTACAGCTAATTTTGCAAACCATTTGTTATTCCGTGGGAGAAGAAGTTATGCGTGTGATTGATTCACTTTGGGAAGTTCTTGAGGTGAGACTGTTTTACGTATCTATAAAATATAATGGTCCAGTGGAACAACTCAACAGGCGAATATGCATTCCAGGAGGCTAAAATCCTGGTTTTGGGAAGAGATGTTGAAGTTTACACAAGAAGAAAAACATGTTTTGATTCTTGATGATATATACATGTTCTCGAGTGGTGAAGTATACATAACCGGTACAAAGACACTCAAAAATTCTCTATGCAATATTCAATATAAAGTTATGTAGATTCATTATACAATTCTAGAAAAAGAATTCTTCATATTGTGTTCAATGTTCACATTTAAGAATATAGAACTAGGTTCATAAAACTATATATTATACACAATTTAATAATTAATGAATTCATTTTATTTTTCTAAATCAGTATAAAATATTTGTTTTTTCTGAAAAAACCAAAATACGCGAGTTCTAAATGGTTTTGTTTCGATTCTAACAATGAGTTGTCATGTTTAATTTTATCATTGTCATATGATTGTTATATATGGCATTCATAGGATTGTTTTTAATCTTTTATTTGTTTATATAGAAATTCTATCAAGAATTTAATCTATTATGCATAACATTTATCGTTTGTAAGACTTTATTTAAGTATCCTCTCAACACTTCTATTTGAGTTATGCATTGTTATGAAATGATTTTTTGGTTTGTATGACTTTTTTTTAGTATCCTCTATGAAATGAGGTTTATATTTTATGAAATTGTTATGCATTTTAATTTTTTTCAAACATGTATTCCCGCGCAGGGCGCGGGTACCGCCCTAGTGAATTTGTATAACATACTATAGTCACGTAGTTCAAATAGTTTCATCCATCATTGAAGTTGACCATTAATACGTGATTGTTTTATTATACGTACATCTTTTTAGTTTGATGATACTATAGTAAGAAAATATAGAAATAGCTATCATAGGTAATTTGTAAATTCCAAAAAGTGACTGATCAGCTAATTATGTTTTCTTTTTCTATTTGAAAATATTTTTTCAGTTCCTTTTTTTCTAGGCAATATTAATTTCGAAAAGTTAAATAACAAATTCACTTATCTATTCATTTTTTTCTGACCAATAAATAAATATATTCATTATTTTTCTTATCTCCAAAGATTTTTCATTCAATAATTTCTTTCAATTCTAGGCAATATTAATTTCAAAATTTTGAAAAAGTTTCTCTTCTTAATCTTTCAAGATATTTTATTTAACAATCTAAATCTTTCAAGATCTTTTTTTGGCCAACCTAATCTTTCGAGATTCTGCATTCTCATTTTAGCTGATAAGTTTAGATTCAATTTACATGAAACATTCATTCTGTTAGTTGTTAGTTATTTATTAATTCCTTTTCTTCTAAAGAAAATATATTTTTTCCAGAAATAACTAAACATTACCGTAACATTATGGAATATGGTTGTATTTTACATATTACCGTAACATTTTTTCTATATATTTACCTAGTAAGCTGTGATAGTGCATTCAGGGCCGATCATGAGATATTCGGGGCCCAATACGTAAATGAAAAAGAAAATTCTATATGAAAATTGATATATATATATATATCAAATATTTTGTGAAAAACATTCATTTATTCAATAGATTGATGTAATTTTTGATATACTTTTTGAGTTATATAAATTTCTGTTAGTTTAATTTTTTAACACTAAAAGTAATTTTTATTAAGAAAAACTTAGTTACTAAGCTAAAAATATAGCACCAAAAATTATAATGAGAAATGTCTAAAATTCAAATCAAATTCACCTAAAAGTTTCTAAACTGGAGGCCCATAATTCATTTAAAAACCATAACTTTTGTATCTATCTCTTATAATTACTTTCGTGTTTACCTATTTAAAAAAAAAGGTTTTTAATGAAAAAACCCCTCAAGTATAGTTTGATCCATTTTAAACCCCTCAAGTAGGCATGACCACGGTTACAGTTATTGCGGTTACGGTTTATTAACCACTAGTTACGGTTATCAATTTCTTTTAACCTTAACCTTAACCATTTAATATACGGTTAAAACGGTTACGGTTGAAACGGTTACGGTTATATACGGTACGGTTACGGTTAGATACGGTTAATATTTAGGTTATAATTATATAACTATGTAACTTTTTAAAAAGAAATATTTAAACAATAATATTATGGAAAATATATTTTAAAAAATCATGGTCGTGCAATTGTGGGTAATGGTACTAAAATTCTAAAACAAACGGCAAATTTATCTTAACAAAGTCAATTAGTCAAAATCATTTATATTGTGTAACGTAAACGACCATATTTTATTTCAAACTTAAGTAAATCTTTCAGTTTAACTAAAATATAACATAATTCACAATTTTCTCATCAAATTAGTTAGATGCCATATTTATAGGATTGAGTTTAACTAAAATATAACATAATTCACAATTTTCTCATAGAATTAGTTAGATGCCATGTTTATAGGCATAATTTTATTACCACAATCTTTTTTTTTTGTTACAATTAATAGTTTTTCTAATCTTATTTATTTTTATTGTAAATTTGATGTGTTTTAATATTATTTATATTAGTTAGAAAATAATCAATTAGCACATTCCGTTTTAATATTTAGTTATTATTCATTTAATTTTTCTAATTAAATATTATAAAATTAGACTCGATAAATATTGATTACACATAATTTTACTATGTTATATTTATCATACATAATTTATTTTTATTTTAAAATGGTTACGGTTAAAATTTTAATCTTACGGTTAACCGACGGTTTTAATATGGTTTCGGTTAAATAACGGTTACGGTTAACGATTACGGTTTAACCATAACTAATCAACTTTTATGGTTACGGTTACGGTTTTTCAACCGTTTAATACGGTTACGGTTTGGTTATGGTTTAAAACGGTACAGTTACGGTCCGAAATACGGTTACGGTTAGATTTTGGTCATGCCTACCCTCAAGTACAAGATTAATGATAAAACCCCTCATGTATTAGTCTATTAATAAATAATCCCCTCCATCTACACTGACGTTAAGACTTTAAACTACCTGACATTAAATTATAATTATACGTTTTGGCTCTAAAAATCGACACACAATAAACCCTAAATGGCAAAGATCGATTAAGAGAGATTAAGAAATATTTGGTTGTTCAGATTCAAACCAAAATCGAGCAAACTGCAATTTGCTTAAGAGGATATAATTCGTCTTTACCTTGCAAGATGACGAGGTAATATTTTATTCATGTTTACGCTTTTTGTTCTAAACTAAACTTAAATTGGATTTTACACAATGTTATTTTTTTGAGAATTTCATGTTGCAACTCAAGTGCTATCATATTTTGATTTTTTTCTTCTCTCTAAAACTGCAACCGAAGCAGCATTTCTTGTCTCTGAAACTAAAATTTTCTGTAGAGCTCAACACAATTGTTAATGGTCCAATACTTCCTAAGTATTCTAGAACTTAAGTCCATCGATGGGAAGAACTCTTGAATTTGGAATTTTGCGCAAGCATCATGTCGGTTTTTTAGAGATAAAACGTAGAATTATATTTTAATGTCAGGTAGTTCAAGGTTTTAACGTGTGTGTAGACGGAGGGGATTATTCATTAACAGACTAATACATAAGGGATTTTATCATTAATCTTATACTTGAGGGGTTTAAAATGGATCAAACTATACTTGAGGGATTTTTTCTTTAAAAACCCTAAAAAATAAAACAAAAACATTAAGTAATGGGACCCAAAAAATTGTGGGGCCCAAGACCTATGTTTTGTTTGTATTACCTCAAGACCGGGTCTGAGTGCATTGGCACTTAGGTGTTTCATTATACAGAGCTAGTATGCGAAACTAAAAATGATACTTAAAAAGTGGCTAATGTTTCTGTTTAAAAAAGTATAAACTCCGCGAATAAAGTATAACACAATTGATTGATGTTCTGGTATAATGAGATTCATGATTAATTGAATTTTTCATGTTTGGGCTCTCACAACAGAAGAAGAGGCTAGAGCTCACTTCCATCATAACCGCATCTTCGATATTCTGGTTCAATGAAAACCAAAGAAGTAGCCAAGATATGTCTGGATGTATCAAAGCAGGAAAATTCACTGTGACGTGCCATTTCATTGGTTTCTTACTATCAATTGTGAGCAGCGGCATGTCCCCTAGTGGCGGAGGCACTGGTATAGGAGGGGGTCATGTGACCTCTACTAATTTCAAAAAATCTATTATATACATTTGACACTAATCATATATATAATAGCTAACTCTTCTCTTCTCTTCATCTAAGGTGTTCACATAGGCAAAAAAAAATTTAACAATTAATTTTAGTTTTAAGTGTCATTTAATTCATGTTTGAGTATATTTATTGTTACTTATAGGTAAAAAAAATCTAATTAAATATAAAATACGAAAATAAGTCAATAAATAGCTAAAAGTAGTACATGTAAAATTAATTTGAGTATTTTATTGTTGTAAATATAATTTCAACAGTAAATGGATTTTATAATAACAATACAAGTTTATATATTCAGTTTCAAAAATTGGAAATATGTACATTAAATATACATACAAGAACAAATGAATAAAAATATAAACAACATCAAAGAATCAAATAAAACAAATCTAAATAATTTGAATGTCAAACGATTGTTAAGATGTTGTTGATCTAAAGAGAAATAATATATATTGTTTCACTATAAGGATATTGAACCATCTCACTAAAGATGATGTCGTTTGTGTATATTTATTGTTACTAATAACTACTACACGGTGGTATTAAAAGCTCAAAATAAAACAAAAATTGAATGAACTATAGACAAAAATAAACACAACATTTAGGTTGGAAAAAAAAAAAAAAAAAAAAATTTGATATTGATTGATTGACGACATGAGTCAACATGAGATCGAAGATAATAGTTTTATATATATAATCAGTTTAAGAAATTGGAAATATATAAAATAAATATACATATAAGAACAAATGGATAAAATTATAAACGACATCAAAAAATTAAAGAAAAAAAACCTAAATAATTTCAGTTTCAAACAATTGTTAAGGAGTTGTCAATCTACAAAAAGAATATATATTATTTCACTAAAAAGCTATTGAACCATCTTATTAAAGATTAGATAATAAGATGAAAATTTGGAATATAATTTTTTTTTCATTATGTTATATTTGAATTTTATGAAAGGATGAATGACAAATTTGAAAGTGTTATAATACCATTATTTGAAAGATAAGAAGTATACACTGTAAATGGTAAAATCAAAATTTTGTCGTTAAGTTAATAAAATTATAAAACTCATGTATCACGCGAACGATGTTTTAGGATTATTTGAGTATTTTATTTTCTAAACTAAAAATAGATTAATGAATATATATCATTTATAATAAAATTCATTAGAAAATAATCAAAACATTATGAGTTTACATATAAGAGCAATGAATAAAAATGTAAATAAATGACATGAGATATAATCAAACAAAAATAGATTAAATAATTCAATTATTAAGGCATCATAATTGAGCTTCCGCCGATTGCTATGAAGCTGAAGGTTTAATGAGAAATATGATATATGATTTCACTAAAGGATATCAAAAAATTTACGGAAAAAGTAAAGTAAAAATTTGGAATATAAGATTTGTTCAAAAGAAAAAAAGAATTTCTTCAATATAATTGAGTTTTTGGAAGTATAAAAGAAAAAATTGAAAACGTTGCAATACCATAATTTAAAATAAATAAATAATCTTGAGTTTTGATATATATAAAGTTAAAAAATGAATGGTCGCGTTATTCATGAATTATACAACAAAATATAGGGAGAATGATATATGATTTTATGTAAAAGTGTACGCAGTTATACACCATGTTCCAAAAAATTACCTATTTGATAATTCAATATTTGAATCAATGCTTTTAACACTAAAATCTAGGAAAAAATACTTTTAAAGTGTTTAAGAAAAAGTAAATATATTATTATGCATGTTACGCGATTATAATTAAAATATGGTTAAGATAGAAGCAACTAAAAATAAAATAATAAGTTTTTAGAAACTAAAATTATTTATTTAAAATCAAATACCAAATTGGAAGAATTTCAAAAAAGAAAATAAAATTTCACACTCAAATTAATTATTGAACATATGATATTATAATATGTTAATGAATGTAAAAAATATATACTAATGTAAATATTTTGCAGTACACGTTATATATAATATAGTTTCCAAACATAGGAAAATAACATAAAAACATCAAAAGAAACAAAACTCGCCCAACGGGCGAGTCCAACCCTAGTGATTATAATGACCCCAATCAAAATTTAATTTTTGACCCGCATAATCCAAACTTAATAGGAAATTAATTTAAATATGTGAAATGAACAAGTTCAATATACTAAAATCCGGGTCTATGTTAAAATCTTAAACCCAAATTTAATATATATTTCCACAATTTACATAATTTTAGTTAAAAACATCAAACAAAATTATAATCTGCTTGTTATATATGTCTTTTTGAATCACCAAAAATGTTTAAATATTTCTTATTCTCCACGATAGTAATGCATTTTTCCACAATTTACATAATTTTAATTTTTTTTATTACCGATTGTAAAATACATTTTAGTATATTTATTTGAACATGTTTTTCGTATTGTTTCTGACACCGACTAAAAACTATTCTGGCTTCGCCACTGATGTCCCCTCAGCGATCGGCTTGGCATGCTTTCATTGAAGTTATGTTCGGTGGTCTTATAAGACTCATAAGCTTGGGTTTCCAATGGGATTGGTATAATACCATAAAAAAAAAGTAAGCAAAACAAGCACAAAGAAACAAATAGTAAGTTAGCTTAATTAAGGTCATCATTCTGATTGTTTTTGGTATGAGCTATTATTTCTTGGGAACAAGTTTATGATTTGTAGAGGAGCAAAAAAAAAGGATTCACGAAGTGTATATTATCAGGCTTTTGTATATTATTAGCAGAATGAAATAAACAGGTTAATGTTTTGTAGTTTCACCTCTCCTTCCAAGTTCGACCTTTTGTGGTTGCAATTTAATTTGAGTTTGAACAGGTTAGTGTTTTGAGTTTGGATTTATCATTACTCATTAAGTATTACATGATTCTGGATTTGAAACTACAAACACCAAACATATAATCAGAACTTAGACTTTATCATTAATCCAAACTGACGCTGAACCGGTTTGAGTTCGATCAATTTCCCTCATATATATGGAAAATTGATCGAGGTCGAACCAGGCGCTGCATTACATCAAATGCGACACACATCAAAGTTAACAGAAGCAAGCCCTAAACATAGTAGTGGGATATACAGATTACTACATACATAAATGAAAACAATCACAAGTTACTTATCAATAACAGGTTGAAAACGTCAGAGAAGTGGAGGTAATCATCAATCAAACCTCTGTTCTGAAGCATCAAATCTCCATCTTGAACAGGTTGAGAGTGAGAGAACATAGTTAGATCTATGGAGTCTTGAGAATCAGAAGTGGTGAGAAGACTAGCAGCAAACTCCTGAAGCTCTAGAGTGCTTTCAAAAACACCATCGGATTGTAAGCTTTCAAAAGTTGTCTTGAGAATTGTTGTTTCCAAAATCGGGTGGAGAAAAATGTGTTAAGTAAAAAGAGGGGTCGAGATTTCTGTAATTAAGAACGAACCGGGTCGAGAAATTAACGTAAAAAAGACACAGGTGAAAGTACTCGAAATGATCGGTATTGCTCTGAATATTATTGCATGAGTTGTCACATCAAGTGATGTGACCACTATATATAGTACATACTTAGAGTTAAATACTAACTATAGTTACAAATAATAACTATGACCACACAAAGCACTATGGTTTAGTTAAATCAATTCATAAATGAGTTGGTCTTGGGCTTGCTCTTCTAATGGGCCGAAAATAAGGATTTGGGAGGCCCAAATCTATGCCCAACAGTAGTCCCCCCCCCCCAGTCTGTAAAACGAGCGGGTCGCGTTTACTGAGTAGTTAACCGGTCCAAGAAGAATAAAGCCCGACTGAAATCCTTGTTGTTTCACTTAATAGGCTTTTAGGGTTTTCTGATGAATAGTGATTAGTTTTTGCCTCCCTATATATATCCTCATTCTCTCACCTTCTTCCCCTTTTCTTCTCCTTTTCCTCCTTTCCCCGGCGTCTCTCAGGTAACGATTCTTTTTACTCTAGCTTTTTCTTCAGTTTCGTTTTGGTCTCGTTTTTACCGATTTGGTCGGATTTCTTTGATACACATCGAGAATCGTGGTTTGAGGCTCGAAAATTGTTGAAATCCCGACCCAGAAATTGTCGAAATCCCGACCCAAAAACTCACGCTCTCACTGTTTTGGGTCGGGTTTTGGTTGAAAAGGAGGTGTTGACTGGGTTCCGGTTTGGTCGGGTGGTGGTTTTGTGTCGGGTTCCGAATGGTTTGGTCGGGGTTGAGGTAGTGTGGTCGGGTTCCGAATTGTTTGGTCGGGGTTGAGGTAGTGTGGTCGGGTTCCACTCTCGTTTGTTGGCGTCAAGATTCAAGTCGGGTCTTAGTTGCGATTGAGATTGAGATTGAGATTGCGGTTTGTGATACGGTGATTTCAGCTTGGTCGGGTGAGGATTCGAGTCGGGTTCCGTGAAGCTTCGGTCGGGTTTTCGTTGAAACGGAGATTGTTGATTTTGGTGTTTCGGGTCGGGTTTGAGAGGTTTCCGGTCGATTCTCGTCGTTTCGGGTCGGGTTTGAGAGGTAACCTGTTTTTTTTTTTTTTTTTTTTGAACCAAAAATCTTGATTTTTGATTGACTCTTTTATTGTTGCAGGGTCGTTTTATGAAGGTCTTGGCTTTGATGAGTGAGTTGAGGTCTTCGAGGGCTTCAGGTTCTACCCCGAGTGAGGCGGATTCTTTCTCCTCCCCGTTGACTGGGTCTGATGTGCGCCAGGTCTCCGATCCGCTAGCGATTGATGACTCTGAAAATACTGGTGGTGACGAGAATAGTCAGGGTGACGCAGAGATAAGGTATGAGCGTGGTATTTCTGGTGCTGGAGTGGGAGATGACATTGGTTTGCAAATTCCTCAAGGAGTCGAGGTTTTAGGTACGGGGTTGTGTGATCATGCGGTCCTTGGTCCCGAAGATGATTTCAAAACGACGTCGACGATGGGAGCCATTCACACGTTCGCCGACCAAACTTGGGCTGGTATACGGATTTTGATTCCCAAAAAGAAGGAGAGGCCGTGGTCGCCTCCTGATGGGTTTATGTGTTTGTATGAGACCTTCTTCAGGTATGGTGGGTTGTGGTTTCCGATCCCGCGGGTCCTATTGGAGTATTGTGCCCGGCGTCGTATCTCGATTTCTCAGTTGACCCCTGCTGCAATTCGAAATGTATGTGGTATTCTGATAATGGCAGCTGAGCTTGGTCGGGCTGTTAGTCGACGACAGCTAGATGAGATTGTGCAGCTTGGTTGCTTGGATGCCACAGGTCGGTTCTATGTTGCATCGAGACCCAGGTGTAGACTTTTGAGAGAAACTAGAAGGAAAGTGGACCACTGGAAGTTGAAGTATTTTTCTGTTGAGATTAACAAGGCTTCGGTTGGCGACTTTTCTGGGCAATTTCGTGTTGGATGGAATACTTTTGTTGGTACGAATTTTTGCGAACTCTACTCTTCATCTTTGGACTGATCCTTAATCTTTTTCCTTTTGTTTTGTAGAGCACCCGGTCCAAGTGTCCTATTGTGATCTTAAAGAGGTCGTTCCTGTGCTGGCGGTTTTGAAGGCGTTGGGGTATCAGCAGTGGGAAGAGTTTCTAGAGCAGCGGATTCAGCGGTGTCGTCAACGGATTATCACAGGTAAGTCGGTAATGAGCTGGCGGGTTTTTTTTTTTTTTTTTTTTTTAACCGACCCGAAATCTTTATCGGTATTGGCTTTTCTTTTGGCAGGGAACTACCATCTGCCTCTGTCCCAACTTAGACCATACACCTTCAAACCGGTCAAAGATCGACAGCCTAGATCGAGAAAGAAAGTTGTTGTGCCGGTTGACCAGGGAGGTGAAATGGGTCGGGCTCGTCTTGCACTTGATGTTTATGACGTTTCTGCAGCGTCTGTTACCGTGTCGCCTACGCATGTTGACTTGTCTTTAGCTGATACTCGGGCCCAACAGTCGAAAGACAAAGGCCCGGCTAGAGAGACTACGAGTAGGGTTGGTGCTGAGGTGTTGATGCGAGATGGTATTGTGGCGAAGGAGGCTTACGATCAAAGGAGAAAAGACAAGGATGCCGCTGAGACGTCAAAGAAGAGGAAGGCAGGTGATTTGCCTGGTCGCGTGGATTTAAGAGAGTCGGGTAAGAGGACGAGGAACAAGGATAAGGCGACCGATGGTGAGGTTGATCGGGTCGGCGTGGAGAATGTGGGTGACATCGGGAATGTTGGTCAAGACGTTGTTGTGGTTGGGGATGGTTCGACGGGTAAGGCTGAGATGTATGATTTTGACTATAGCTTTAGGGGAAGTGGTCAGCACATTTCGCAGGACAAGGTGGCTTGTGCCGAGCTGGTTCGTTCCGTCCAGGGTCCTACTTCCCAGCTCGTTCCTCCACTCAACGAGCTAGTTGATCGGGATGCTTTCACGTCTTTTGGTGGTCACGTTGTTGAGGTATGCTGCGGTTCTCGCTCCCTTTTTCTATACATGTATTTCCGACTCCTTTTCGTCCGTTTTGAGCCTTTGCAAACCCCTTCCTTTTATTGTTGACAGATAATTATTGACTACAACATGATGGTGGCTAAGTACGAGAAGATTTTGGCCAGGGCGAACAGGCTCCTTGAGGAGAGGAAAGCTTTGAGAGTAAAAGTTGATCAGCTTAGTGAGTCGGCGCTTCGAAAGGTTAAGCGTTTTGGTGAACTCGAGCAGGAGAAAATGGCTCTTGAAGTTGACATGGTCGAGTTGAAGAAGAGGCTCGAAAAAGAGGTCGGTCGGAGGAGGGCGGTGACTTCGTTTGTGAAGGAGCAGATGATCCGCCTGAGGAAGTCGAGGGCCACGATGGTTGAGAGGGCGGGTCATGTTCTGAGGAAGAAAACAGAGGCTCGGGTGGCGGACGACTTTGGGGCTCGACTAGCAAGGCTTAGTCGTCATGTTCAGGAGAATGCGACTGTCAGCCGCTTGAATTCGAAGATTAGTCAGATCATGAGTTGCATCGCCTTGTACAAGCAGGTGGAGAAAGATGGGTATTGTGTTCCAGCAGGAACCTATGAAAAACTCAATGCGGATCTTGAGCAGCATAAGGAGGAGTTCGCCAACCTTGACGTTTTGGAGGTTACTGAGGCGGATTTTCGATACAACCCGGCTGCTCCTCAGGCTTCGCCCGACCTCCTTAGTTTTACTATGGAGACCAACCTTTCGGCAGACGACTTTGGGATGCATGACTCGTGGGGATCGGTCGAGAGCAGGGTTCCAGATTGGAAGTGGATTGTAATAGTATCGTTTTAAGGACATCGCGTTCCAAGACCGCGGAATCATTGTTCCATCCATGGTCATGAGTTCGTACACGCCGGGGCGATTAACTTTAGAAACCTGGTATGGTCCTTCCCACTGAGCGCCTAGTTTTCCTGCCTTGTACTCAGCTGTGTTTTCGTACACCTTCCTGAGAACGAGGTCGCCGACGGTGAAACTTCTGCTTCGAACGCGCTTATTGTAGTAACGCGCGGCTATCTGCTGGTAATTTTGTATGCGGATGAGAGCCTGACCGCGTTCTTCTTCGATGTGGTCCAAGTTGTCTATTAACATTCTGTCGTTAAGGTCGGTGTCCGCCGTCATCATTACTCTTCGAACACTGTTGATGCTAACTTCGGCTAGGGCCATTGCCTCGATACCGTAAGCCAAAGAGAAAGGGGTGCGCTTGGTTGCTTGTCGGGGTGTCGTTCTGAACGACCAAAGTACTCCATCTAGTTCGTCAGCCCAGATCCCTTTCTTTTCGTCGAGGCGTTTTTTTAGTTCAGAGATAATAGCCTTGTTTGTTGCTTCCGCCTGCCCGTTGCCTTGTGGGAAGCGTGGCGTTGATTTGTTGAGCCGGATTTTCCACTTGGCACAGAAGTCTTCAAAGGTGTTGGAAATGAACTGCGACCCGTTGTCGGCGATAATTTCGTAAGGTAGTCCATGACGACAGATGATGAATTTCCACACGAAATCCTGAACGTTATCGGCTCGGATCTTTGCGAAGGATTCCGCCTCGACCCATTTCGTGAAGTAATAGGTGACCACAATCACGAAACGCTTTTGTTTGGATCTTGGGAGGGGACCGATGATATCCATCGCCCATCTCATAAACGGGTAGGCGGACATTGCGGTCGTCAGGGGCTCTGTAGGAGAGTTGATCATTGGGCCGTGGCGTTGACATTTTTCGCAGCGTCGGGTGTAGTCTGCGCAGTCTATGAGCATGGTCGGCCAATAGAAACCGAGTTTCTTGATCTTCATTGCAAGTGTCCGTCCGCCAGAGTGATTGCCACCCTCGCCTTCGTGTGTCTCGGTCATAATGACACTGATTTCGTCTCCGTCAACACATTGGAGTAGGACTCCGGCTGCATTCCACCTGTAGAGTTTTCCTTCCATTACTACGTAATGCGCGCACCGAGTTTTTAGGCGACGTGCCGCCCACTTGTCTTCCGGGATCGTTCCTTCCTTGATGTATGCAATAATTTTAATCCGCCAATCGACCATCTCGCCCCCGTCAGCTTGGTCGTTTTGGTCGGGGTCATCATCTTCACCGCCAACTCCGTCGTCGTTCTCAATAATATTTATACGGCTAGCGACGCATGGTAACTCGATGCTTGGGTCGGGAATGGTTTCGACCGGTATGATCCTTTTAAGGTCGGAGTCTGAACTTGTTGCTAGGGAGGCCAACGCGTCGGCTGCGAAATTTTCGGACCGGGGTATATTGGGGATAACAAAGCTGTCGAAATCAGAGAGGATTAGAGCTTCAGTAAGTTTCAAGTAAGCGCTCATGCGCTCGTCCCGCGGGTCGTAGTCGTGATTTAGTTGGTTAGTGACAAGCTGAGAATCACTGTATGCATGAATTCGTTTAGCCCCGACCTCTTTCGCCAGGCGGAGCCCGGCGACGAGAGCTTCCCACTCTGCTTCATTGTTGGTAGCCTTGAATTCAAGTCGGAAACATTGTTCGAGTATTTCATTTGTCGGGGAAATTAGGCGTATCCCTGCTCCACAACCGTGTCGGGAGGCCGACCCATCGATGTAAAGACTATAATCTTGAGTGGCTGGTGCAGTTACAATAGCTTCCGGGGGTAGTTCGATCAAGAAGTCGGCCAGGGCTTGAGACTTGGTACTTGTGCGATTGCGGTATTCGATGTCATATTCGCTCAGCTCGACTGCCCATTTTGCCATGCAATCAGATTGGCTCGGGCTATGGAGGATTGTTCGAAGCGGCTGGGTTGACATAACAGCAATCGTATGCGACTGAAAGTAAGGGCGGAGCTTCCGGGCGGCGACTACAATGGCCAGGGCCAACTTTTCTAGGGTCGGGTACCTACTTTCTGCACCATCAAGAGATTTACTGACATAGAAAATGGGTTTTTGGTCTCCTCGGTCCTCTCGAACTAGGACGCCGCTGACTGCAGCGTTCATGACGGAAACATAGAGGTAAAGTGTTTCACCGTGCTCGGGTTTTGACAAGACCGGAGGCGTCGTTAGATACGTCTTCAATTTATTGAAGGCTACTTCACACTTATCATCCCAGATGAATGCTTTGTTCCCGCGAAGGAGTTGGTAAAAGGGGAGGCTTCGGTCCGTGGATCGGGAGATGAATCGGTTGAGCGTTGCTATCCTGCCGGTGAGTCGTTGTACTTCTCTTTTGTTCTTCGGGGACGGAAGGTCGATGATCGCGGTGATCTGCTTTGGGTTTGCCTCTATTCCCCAAATGTGCATTTGGTCGGGTTGAGTTTCATCCCATACTAGTCAAGGATCTTGAAACAGTCTCGGAGGTGGCCGACATGGTCGGGGGCGTTCTGAGACTTTACCAACATGTCATCTATGTAAACCTCCATTGTATCGCCCAGTTGGTCGGCGAACATCTTGTTCACCAGTCTCTGGTATGTTGCTCCCGCGTTCTTCAGTCCAAAAGGCATAACTCGATAGCAGAATGTTCCCCGGTCGGTTATGAAAGATGTCTTCTCGCGATCGTCGGGGTGCATTGCGATCTGGTTGTATCCAGAAAAAAGCATCCATAAATGACAACAATTCATTTCCTGCCGTAGCTTCTACCACGCGATCGATGTGGGGCAGGGGAAAACTGTCTTTTGGACACGCCTTGTTTAAATCAGTGAAATCAACGCAGACACGCCAATTACCATTCTTTTTCTTGACTACGACCGGGTTAGCCAACCATTCGGGGTATTGAACTTCCGTGATCGAACCGGCTTCGAGCAGCTTGGTAACTTCTTCGTTGACGGCGCGGGCTCTTTCGGAGCCGAGCTTCCTCCATTTCTGCTTTATAGGTTTATAGGTGGGATCAACGTTAAGTTCGTGGCTTGTAATGGTCGGGTTGATGCCCTTCATATCTTCTATTGACCATGCGAATGTTGTCACATTTTCACGCAGAAATTCGACCAAGTCTGATTTGGTCGGTTCGGAAAGCTCGGCGCCAATGCTGACGCATCGTCCAGGGCATTGCGGGTCGATGTTCACCAAGGTTGTAAGTTCCAGTCTTGGGTCCGTCGCGTTTGGCTCCTCTGGACTGCTTATGTGCAGGTTTATTTTTTGCAGTTTTTGCCCGGTGATGAAACAGGTCCTGGCAGCTTTTTGGTCGCCTCTTATCGTGTGAACTCCGGTCGGGGTCGGGAATTTAACGCACTGGTGGTAGGTCGAAGCTATCGCTCTGAGAGAAAATAACCAAGGTGTTCCCATGATAACGTTGTACACCGCAGGTTTGTCTACCACCAAGAATTTGACGTCTCTGATTAGGCCCCCCGCGTATACTTTTAACTTGATCGACCCGACAGTCATTGTAGTTATGCCGTCGAAACCGACGAGGGGTCTTACACTTGGTTTGACGTTGCTGTCTGGGATGTCCATTCTTTTGAGTGTGTCTTTAAAGATAACGTCTACCGCGCTCCCAGTATCGATCAAAACGCGCGTGACATCGCAGTCCTCAACCTTGAGTTCGACGACCAGGGGGTCGTTGTGAGGCATTGCGAGGTCCTTAGTATCAGCTTCAGAAAAGATGATTGGCATGTCTACTTCTGCTCGACCGTAGCAATCTTGGTCTGCCTGACTCTTCTTCTCGTACTTCTTAAGAGATTGCACCGAGGGGTGAATTGGCTGGAGACCGCCCATGATAACCAACACTCTACGCTTCGAGGTCGGCGGACCGTTACGTGAATCTTGTTTTGGTGGCAACGGTTGGGCAGGGTTATTGTTCGGACGTTGTTCATTTTGCCCTGAGTTTTCTCCTTTTTTCCGCTTTTCGCCGCGGTCGGGAGGGCTATCCACCTTTATCTCCCCGCGCTGGTAACTGGTGAGTAGGGCATCTTTGAGACCGCGACATTGTGTAGTAGAGTGACCGAATACCTGATGGTAATCGTAGTACAACTTGGTGTCTTTCGAGTCTTGCCCTCGTATCCACTTGTTCGATTGTCGCTGAGGTGGTTGGTCTGTTCCAACTTGATGCACTGAGAGTTTTTTGGCTTTGTACTCTTGGTCGTAGTGCTGACGGGGTTCTTGGTATTTGCCGTCGCCTTTCGGTTTTGACTTTTGCGCTGGAGGCTTTGCAGGAGAGTGTTTTTGTGTGTTAATGGTCTTATCATCTTCAAGACGGATGTATCGCGTAGACCGATGTATCGCGTCTTCTAAGCTGGTCGGTGGGGTGAGGACAAGATTATCCCTGAATTTCGATTCGTACCACAATCCTTGTGTCAGCGTTGAGATCGCGGAGTTATCACTGACCGCGACCCTTGAGAGCACCGCTTTGAACCTGTCCATGTATCCTCACAGCGTCTCGTCCTCCTTCTGGACCAGGGACCAGAGGTTGGCGTCGAAAATTCCTTCTTCGAGATACATGGAGTAATGCTTGAGGAAGGCACCGGACAGTTGCGAGAAATTGTCGATTGATCGCGGAGTAAGGCGGGCGAACCACTCTAGAGCTGGTCCTGAGAGATGCTCGGCGAAATGTTGGCAGCAACCCGCATCTTTTTCCTCTGGGGGGTAATGGGTACGTCCCATCGCCAGATTGAACTTCCTTAAGTGTTGCATCGGGTCGGTGTCTCCGGTGTAGTACGTAATGCGGAGTTTACTGGAATCTCTGATCGGGGTCGACATGATGCGGTCGGTGAAGGGTGTTTGCTGCGTTTCCGCCAGCACACGTTCGATTTCTGGGGCAGAGCTAATCGCATGGTGCACCTTCGAGGTTATTTCGGTAAGCTTTGTTCGGAGATCTTCCATTTCGAAATCTCGATCGGTTCTTGGTTCCTGCGACCGGGACCTGACATGCCTGGCGTGTTGAGAGACGGTCGGGTTAACTAAGGGAGGAATGACAGTCTCGTTTTGGTCGGTTCGCCGACCCAATCTCTCGAATATGTCCGTTGATCTGCCCAATCTGTCAAAAACATCTGTCGGGCGGCCCAATCTGTCAAAGACATCTGGTTGTCGACCCAATCTATCAAAGATTATCTGCGACGTGCTAGCTCCGAGCTGCGGGGAGTCATTTTTGGGACGGTTGTTGCCGACCTCGGCCCGCTCGCGAGTGGCCTCACGAGAAATCTGTAAATCTTCAAGACGGGAGTTGGTTTGGCGAGTTAGCTGATCCTGGTCGTCGAGGCGTCGCATGATGACACCCATCATCCTGGTCAGGTCGACCTGTTCATCATCGATCCAGATAGTCCCCTGCTGGACGACGCCGGGAGTGTTGACAGTTGCAGGCTGGTGGACGTTGGTACTGCCGTTCATAGCTGACCTTTCGGTAGCGAGTGCGACCGGGGTCTGCTGAACAGGTCCTGGGGTCGCGCTCCGAATGGTCGGGGTGGCGACCCTGTCCTCTTGCGAAAGAGGACCAGATTCGGTGACCGGGTTCATTCTTTGGAGTATAAGAGAATCTCTATGCCCCTACCTGGCGCGCCAATTGTTGTTTCCAAAATCGGGTGGAGAAAAATGTGTTAAGTAAAAAGAGGGGTCGAGATTTCTGTAATTAAGAACGAACCGGGTCGAGAAATTAACGTAAAAAAGACACAGGTGAAAGTACTCGAAATGATCGGTATTGCTCTGAATATTATTGCATGAGTTGTCACATCAAATGATGTGACCACTATATGTAGTACATACTTAGAGTTAAATACTAACTATAGTTACAAATAATAACTATGACCACACAAAGCACTATGGTTTAGTTACATCAATTCATAAATGAGTTGGTCTTGGGCTTGCTCTTCTAATGGGTCGAAAATAAGGATTTGGGAGGCTCAAATCTATGCCCAACAAGAATCTCATCTGAGGGCAATAAGCTTTCAGAAGTTGAATCAAAATCGATGAGCTCCATAATGTCAAGGTCATCAAAGTTTTCTGCCTGTAAAGCGATGTTGTTGTCCATAATGGAGAAATCTTCAGAATTAGCCATCATCTGAGTATTTGTGTTCTGTAAGAAATCATCAGAGAAGCAACCAACCGCAGGATCCAAATTTTCTGCCGATAAAGCGTAGCTGTTGCTGTTGTTGTCTGTAATGTAGAAATCTTGAGAATAAGGCATGATCTGAGTATTCGTGTTATGTAACAAATCATCAGAGAAGCCACCAATTGCGGGCGTGGTTAGGGTTTGATCCAAGTTGTCTAGTGGTAAATCATAAGAGAGGCAACCAATAGCAGGAGTGATTAGGGTTTGATCGCTCTTCTTGGTCTCCTTGTTCTGAATGTCCTCACCGTGAATATGATGATGATGATCGACCGAACGCAATTGCTTGTCATCTTTCAAACGCAATTGCAATGTCCTAACCCTAGAGATTTTTGTGTCAAGCAGACAGCGATGTCTTCCCTCATGTTATCCGATGATGGAAAAGGAGGACGCTTTCCGGAGAGAAAAGCGGAAACGATACCATCGACAGAAGCATGGCCGAAGGAGAAGAAGGAGACGTTGGAATTGTCAGACATTGGAGTGGCTAAGACGGCGATTTGTGCCCCGGAGAGAAGACAAAGTTGGGCGGCTTTACCGAAGAGTCCGTTACAGCGTTTGGAGTAACAAGGTGCTCGAGACGTTTTCTTCTCTATCTGTTTGATTGGGATCTTCCTCTTTAAGCCACCTTTCTTCACCATTCTTACTAGTCAATAGTCGAGAGCAGAGAGAGAATAGTTTTTTTTTATGTTTCAATCTCTCTCGTATATAGAAAAAGGAAACATTATGCTCGGTTCAATTACACCTGGTTTACTCATAACCACCCACAATTTGTTTTCCCGATCGAGAATCATAAAGCCGGATTTCTTCTACTGACCGGGCCGTTTAATCAAAACCAAACCACAATTAATTCGGTTTTCTTATTTCGAAACCGAATTAAACCAAATCTAATTCATTTTTTTTTTTAAACCATAGTAGATTTGTAGACTTTACATGGGCCAAATATTAAGCCCAACTAACCAGACGAAGAAACGAAACTATCCATGAGAACAAGTTCAAGTGACCTTCGCCGGCGACCAACTTAACGGAGATGGCACTGTCTCAGTCGACCTCGTTCCC
Organism: Arabis alpina; assembly: GCA_900128785.1. Classification (NCBI taxonomy): domain Eukaryota; kingdom Viridiplantae; phylum Streptophyta; class Magnoliopsida; order Brassicales; family Brassicaceae; genus Arabis; species Arabis alpina. Next base: position 17,193,484 of record LT669795.1, read on the forward strand.
ATCTCTACAAATCCCGTCTCTTAAACGTGCTCTCGTCGGAGAATCTCAATATCCGATAACAGCTATTCTATCGACGACAAAATATCCTTTGAATTCTTCACTTCTTACGGCAAGAAGCAAACCCTCTTCTCCTCTCCGAACCATTAATTGCCTCGCCTCCGCTGGAGATTTGTTGTCGGAGGATGGAACCAGAGAATCGACTTCGATTTCGTCGCTTTTCGTCAAGGGTATTTCTGATTTTGATTCCTCAATTCTATATTCGTGAAGGTGTATACGAAAGATTGAATCCGTGTTCGTAATCTACAGGGCTTCCAGATTCAGTGAGTGAAGGGCGTTTAAGAAAAGTCTTCTCGGAGTTTGGACAAGTTACCAATGGTGAGTGAGTCTCTCTGGAAATACATTTTCAGCTTCCAATAGGATAAATGAGCATTGAATAGTTTAGGTTTTAAAGCAGTTTCTAGGCTTATAGAATTGAGGAGTGTTTTCCTACCTCATTATGAAATGAAAACCAAGTAAAGGAGGAAATATAAGATAGTTGATCAAGTCAATAAATTTGTTTTGTTAATCATAGGAGGAATTGGATGGAAGATATGCTTATGATATCACTAAGTGGTGGGATCAAAGCAAAACCAAAATGGAAGCTCTAGCTCTAGAATTTAGATAAAGAAAACAAACAAATGAGGGAATCGTTGGTTCCTTCAACTAAGTATCTTGGATTTGGTCCCTTCTCCCTCGTGGACCTCCACTGCCTGCCACATTTTTTCTCCCATCCTCCATTGTCACCACTTGTGGTAAGCAAAGAAATTCAATTTTTACGTTTTTGTTATGAGTTTGAAACGCAGATGCTAAAACCCCAGACATTTCCAGGTTTTAGCCTTCATGTTTGCCCATGGTACCTCTCTCAGTTAATAGTATTTTATGGTGGAATCAGTTACTTACATAAGCATACACTTCCGCCAATTCTTTGTCATCATTTCCCGCTCTTTTTGGTTAACTTGTGTTCCCTAAATCTGATTACACATTCTCGTTGGTACTTTTGTGGTTTCTTTGGTGTTTTTCTTTTCCTTCAGTTGAAACATATAACTGTAAAACTTACACTAGGTTGGTTTATAGTAAGCATAAACACTATTGTGGATTGTGGTTTGGGAGTCAGTTTCATGATTGACATTGAAACCTAAATGCAGAAACATCATTAAAAGCATGGTGTCATTAGGTTTGCATGGTTAAAGAATTTGCTAGCATCAGTCAGAAACCAGCAAAATCTTATTTACTTGCCGCAACACTATTTTTTTTGTAGTAAAAATTATCATAAACGAAAGGACTAGGCAGTCTCTAGGATATGGATATGTCTGGTTTAACAGCAAAGAGGATGCAGAGTTGGCTGTGGAAGCCATGAACGGAAAGGTATAAAAGCTTCTTTGCTGTTGAATAAATATGTTCTATTTTCGGCGGTTTGGTTTCAAGCTTTGGTCGGTCTTCAAGATCCTTTTGACCAATGCTTGTAGCCATGGGTTGTTGATTCTGGATTGGTTTTGATTATGAATTTTGTTGTTGATACCGGTCTTGGTTTAGTTCTGTGATGGCAGGTTTATTCTTGTTAAATTTGGTCAGCCTGGATTGTCCGGTCTCCGGAGATCACATTCTGATTTTCTCTTTGTAAAGAAATGATCTAATATTTATCGTTTGATGAGCGAATGTAATCAAACTTGGATTATGTAAGGTGGGGGATTTTTAATATCCCATGTAATAAAAATTTCCCGTATGTGTCCTTTTAAATACAAATTGCAAATAACAAATTAACAACGAATTAACATAAGATATTAACTCAACAGGGAAAAAGCATAATAGTACTGAAAGCGAAAACTTATGACTTCGTCTTAATCTAACCATTTTCTTCCTTAATTAGTAAAGACAAATTCAATAAAGTGTATCACTCGTGGTGAATAGACGAATTCAGGAAAGGCGATCCCTAAATATTATTAGATCCCTAAATATTATTAGAGAGGTGATTTTTTAAAAAAAGTTTAAATGTATTTTTCTCGTTCAATTTTAGACAAAAAAATACCATGTCTAAACTACAAATATTAAATATAAAGTTATACACAAATGACAAAATTACATCGTGAACATTTTTATAAGTTTAGGTAAAATTACAAAAAAATAATGTTTAATCTATATGTCCAAATTTTACTATTAAATAAAATAAAAAACAATATTGATCTATTGGAAAAAAAAAAAATTGATTAAAATGTAAACACAAATCAAAATTAAATTATACAAACTTACCCATAGTAGATTATTTTCATTTTTTTATATTGTTATTTACAAATAATTCACATGACTTTAACCAAAGGAAAATTTCAAACAATGACACACTTGAATTACTTTTTTGCAAAAATGACACAAATTAAAAAAAAAAGCTCTAAACTATGGAATTTTAAATTTTTGAAAAGGTTATGACCCTAACAAACCCTAAAACCTAAAAACTAAACCCTGACATAAAATAGTTAACCCAAATATAAATGATATTTTGAGTAAATGATAATTCAAAAAATGGCATTTTTGCAAAGATTTTCAGTATGCCATTTTTGAAAAGTGGCATTTGGGTAGTGACATTTTCCAAAATTTATCTTAACCAAATGGATATTGAACACAATTAGAAGATCAAAATTTAAATAGAAATCGAAACCATATTATCGTCTCAATATATGCTTTATTGTAGATGCTATTATTCAAAAAAAAATCAAAAATGCTCCTAAATACCAAAAATAAACAAAAAACAAATTATATTATTATTGACAATTGTTAACTCTTACAAGATATTAATCCGCGTATAACACGGAGAGTCATCTAGTACTATTATATCGATAAGTAGTTTGGATTGTTTTCGTAAACTATAAATAATTGGTATGATCCTATATTCGTGTATTTTATATATATATATATATATATATATATATATATATATATGACATTGCTAAGCATAGTATAACTAAATTTATTCTTCTTTTTTTGTGCGAGTTATACATGATGTTATGATTTCAGTGTCCTCAAACCTTCAACCTGTGAATCTATATTACTTTAAGGAAACGATTGATTGCTTCACGAACAAACCCTAGAAATCTAACGATCGTCTGAACAAGCAAAAATAAGGGATAGAGATTTGCACAAGAGATTGTTTACCCAGTTCACACCTCGATGGGAGGATGCTACGTCTGGGGCTTGACGGCACAAGCAAAAGATTTCACTATAACAAGAGAATACACCAAGACCTAGTTACAAGAGAACTCAACAAACCATTGAAGGACTCTCCTAGATCTCTCTTCTCTCTTTTCTCTCCGAAGACCTAAACCCTAGGTTTTCTTCAAGACGTCGTGTCTTTCTTTCTTTCTAGGTTAAGTTGACAAACTCCCTTCCTCCTCATATATATATATCAGAGGCCGGTCCACCCTGAGTTAGACAGGTCTAATAACCATACCGGTTATCTCCAACACACTCTTGAACCAATAAAGTAAAACCAAACCCGGTTTAATTCTAACAATGAGTTGTGACAATGTCATACCGGAATCAACAAATCTCCACCTTGACATTCACAACTCTGAGTTCGTCCCTTGTCGCCGTCAAGCACAGCCAATGCCTTAGCATTTGCCTACTCCGAGCATAGCCAAAGCTTGCTCAAACTTTTGAACTATAATTGCTTTTGTAAGCATGTCTACAGGATTCTTGAAGTATGAATCTTCAACACTGCAACCTCTCCATCTTCAACCAAGTCCCTGATGAAGTTGAACCTCACATCCATGAGCTTTGTCCTTCTGTGAAACACGTTGTTCTTTGTGAGACAAATCGCACTATGTGAATCACAATGCAAGCTTGCTTGAATCCCAGTTCTTCAGCTAATCCTTTCAGCCAAACACCTTCCTTTGCAGCTTCTGTCAAGGCAATGTACTCAGCCTCTGTTGTAGATAAAGCCACAATATCCTGTAGACTTGACTTCCAACTGACTGTATTTCCTCCTGCAGTAAACACATACCCAGAAAGTGACCTTCTCTTGTCCAGATCCGCTGCATAGTCCGAATCAGAGTATCCTTCAACTCTGAAATCTTCATTCTTCCTGAATACCAGCCCTCTGTTCTGAGTGCCCTTCAGATACCTGAGAACCCATTACACCGTAGACCAGTGCATATGCCCCGGATTACTCATAAACCTGCTGACTATTCCGACAGCATATGCTAAATCAGGCCTTGTACCAATCATAGCATACATGAGACTACCAACCGCATTTGAATACAGAAACTCATTTCTACCAGCTGTTTCATCTTCTTCTGTAGCATATGCATTTAAAATGACCGCCTAATGGCGTAACAACAGACTTAGCCTCATCCATGCTGAATACATGTAGCACTTTCCTGATGTAGCTAGACTGAGACAGAGTAAGCGTACCAACGACTCTATCTCTTTCAATATCCATTCCCAGGATTCTCCTAGCTGCTCCTAAGTCCTTCATCTCAAATTCATTACTCAACAGGTTCTTGACCTTGTTTATCTCTAACATACTCTTGCAAGCAATCAACATATCATCCACATATAAGAGTAAGTAGATGAATACCTCTTTCCTGTACTCCTTGAAGTACACACAGTGATCATGTTCACTCCTGATGAACCCATGCTTAATCATGACCTGATTGAAACACTTGTTCCAGTGTCTTGGCGCTTGCTTCAGCCCATACAAGGACTTCTTCAGATAACAGACCTTCTCCTCTTTGCCCTTCTCTACATACCCTTCTAGTTGATCCATGTAAATGTCTTCATCAATCGTTCCATGTAGGAATACTGTCTACACATCAAGCTGTTCCAGCTCAAGGTCCTGATTCACTGTAACAGACAGCATGAACTTGATTGATACATGTTTCACCACAGGTGAAAACACTTTCTGATAATCAATGCCCTCTCTTTGAGCATACCTTTTTGCTACCAACCTTTCTTTGTGTCTAGGCTGCTCAACTCCTTGAATACCAGGTTTCCATTTGAAACCCCATTTGCAACCAATGGTCTTCTTTCCGTTTGGTAAATCCACCAAATCTCAAGTACCATTCTTCATGAGAGAATTTATCTCTTTATCCATACCGGAGTTCCACTTCTTACAGTCTTTACTCAGTGAAACTTCCAAGTAGTTGTTTGGTTCTTCTGAATCTAATACTTCGCCTACATTCAGTGCAAAAGCAACAACCTCATCTTCATCATCTCGATACCTTAAAGGTTTAACTATTTCTCTCCTAACCCGGTCTCTGGCTAGCCAAAAGTTACTCAAACTTTCTTCATCTTTTTCAGACACAACTTCACTACCAGGAACTGCTGCAGCAGCTCCACCTTCATGTGAAGTCTCTTCAGCTTCATCTTCTGAGTCACTTAGCACCGTGACTTCATCATCCTTTCCGGAACCTGAAACTTCCATCAACAATGTACCGTTCCCTTTATTCAACACACCAACAGAACCTATACCAGATTCCTTGTCCTATAACAGATCCTTGTAAACAACATTTTCCTAAAAGTCTGCGATTCTACTGATTACAATATTTTTATCTTTGATCTGTCAAATCTTATAACCTTTGACCCCTTGAGGATATCCGATAAACACTCCTTTAAGTGCCCTTGGCTTCAATTTACCTTGGTCTACCTGAACATAAACCACCGAGCCAAACCTCCTCATATGTGCATATCCTGGTGTCTTCTTCAACCAAATCTCATCAGGAATGTTGAAGTCATTTGCTGATGACGGTGTCCTGTTGATGACGTATACAACTGTAGCCACAGCCTCAGCCCAGAAATTTTCTCCAAGTTCTGTCTCATTCAGCAAACATCTGACCTTCACCATGATGGTCATGTTCATTTTCTCTGCCACACCATTCTACTGTGGTGTGTAATCACACGTCCTGTGTCTCTCAATACCGTGCTTCCGACATAACTCATCAAACTTCAAGTTGCAGAACTCTAGACCATTGTCTGTCCTAAGACACTTTACCTTCTGATTCACTTGATTCTCCACCAGAAGCTTCCACTCTGCAAACTTATCAAAGGCTTCATCCTTTGTAGCAAGAAACTGAACCCACACCTTCCTTTAGTAGTCATCAATTATGGACATGAAGTACTGCTTCTTCCCAATTGAAAGTGTGACATTAGGTGATCCCTAAAGGTCAGCATGAACATACTTCAGGACCTATTCACTGTTGTGCTTCCCAACATTGAAGCTTAACCTCTTGTTCTTGCCCATGATACAGCTCTCACAGAACTTCATATCACAAATCCTCTTCTTGTCCAGAATCCCTTTCTCAACCAACACCTTCAGATTCTTCGTACTTGTATGCCTTATTCTACTGAGCCACAGGGATGTGTCATCCTTTGACACAACATGATTCAACTGAACAACCACAGTCTCACCATCCAGAAGATACAGACCCCCTGTACCAGTCAATGTTCCCTGTAAAGCCAACTTCTTGTTCTTGTAGAATCTTTTCTTTACCATTCCCACCTTCCTGTGTGACCCTTGCACGTCAAGAGTACCAACAAAGATCAGATTACGAGCAAGGTTAAGAATATATCTGACATTGGTGAGTCTTGTGACAGATCCTCCTGTAGCACTGATCCTGACCGAACCAATCCCTTGTACTACCACAGCTCTGTCATTAGCCAGCAACACTTGGTTTTCTGTGACATCTGTGAAATCATCAAACCAATCCCTCCTAGATGTCATATGGTACGGACATCCAGAATCAATGATCTACCGATTATTATGATTTCTGCCTGATATAGACAGTGCATCAATCACCTAAAGCTTGTATATCATAACAGCTGCTTCACCGCGTTGATCATTCTTCATCCTTTTCTTCCTGGAAAAACAGTCATTTTTCAGGTGACCCTCCTTCTTGCAATACCAGCAAGTAACCCTTGAGCTTGAACCAGGTCGTGACCGAGAGTTATTCTTGTACTTCTTATTGTACGACTCTCTGTTTTCAGACCTTCCTCGAACTATATAGGCTTCCCCACTTCTTTGTGAGCCTGGATTTTCCCTTATCTCTCTCTCTCCTTTGATCTAGCATCTGAGATCACTTCTTCCAAGGTAAGACTCTTTCTACCATACTTCAGAGGCTCCTTCAGCGAGTTGTACTGATGTGGCAGTGAGTTCAACAGCAAGATAGCTTGCACTTCCTCTGACACAATGACCTTCACACTCGCCAACTCCGATACAACCTTTCAGAAAATCATCGGTGTTTTCATCAACAGACTCCTGTTTATTCATCATAAACGTATAAAACTTATGTTGCAAGTAAATACGATTAGGAAGTGACTTAGAGAGATACAACCTTTCCAATGTTGACTATGTAGCTGTAGCAGTCGTGCAGTCATCGAGCTTGCGCAAAACTCGATCTCCAACATTTAGGAAAATCAGATTCATAGCCTTCTTTGATCGTTCGACCCGATCTGCTTCCTCCTTCTCAACACGAAGCTTTGCTGCAACAGGATCCTCATCCTTCTTAACCGCTACAGCTTGCGGAACAGCTTCTACCATGACATCTTTCAGCCCTAAAATAGACAGATGCGTGAACATGCGTTTCTTCCACAGACAGAAATCCCCCTCTCCATCGAATCGCTCCACATCGATTCAAACGTTCGCCATAGATTCACTCCACTTGGGCTCTAATACCACTTTGTTATGATTTCAACGTCCTGAAACCTTCAACCTGTGAATCTATATTACTTTAAGGAAGCGATTGATTGCTTCACGAACAAACCCTAGAAATCTAATAATCGTCTGAACATGCAAAGATAAGGGATAGAGATTTGCACAAGAGATTGTTTACCCAGTTCACACCTCGATGGGACGATGCTACGTCTGGGTCTTGACGGCACAAGCAAAAGATTTCACTATAACAAGAGAATACACCAAGACCTAGTTACAAGAGAACTCAACAAACCATTGAAGGACTCTCCTAGATCTCTCTTCTCTCTTTTCTCTCCGAAGACCTAAACCCTAGGTTTTCTTCAAGATGTCGTGTTTTCTTTCTTTATAGGTTAAGTTGACAAACTCCCTTCCTACTCATATATATATATATATCAGAGGCCGGTCCACCCTGAGTTAGACAGATCCAATAACCATACCGGTTATCTCCAACACACTCATGAACCAATAAAGTAAAACCAAACCCGGTTTAATTCTAACAATGAGTTATGATAATGTCATACTGGAATCAACACATGATATCACCGAGTTTCCACTGGAAAGGATTATAAGTGTTATAACTTTGACAATGAAAAATATGCGATCTAATATGAAGTTTAGAAGGTTGTTTAGGGTAATAAATGTCAATGGGAGTTTTTCCATGAGCTTTTTCAAGAGCTTCTACGTGATATTCAGTCTTCGAAGAAGAATTTAAAAGTATCATAATTTGAATGATTTGAACAAGATTCAAAAAAGATTAAACTAGAGTTCAAAAATAAAAGAAAACGCTCTGAAAACAAGTAAAACCTTATGACTGAATTTTTGGATTGTGCAGTGAACCTATAATGTATACATGACTTGGATTCACATATTGGATTTCTAGATCGAATTGCTTCGGTTGTAATGTATTCACATCCATAACATTTTTGGTTTCTCCATTCAACACGTCTTGTCTAGCTCAGATGTAATGTCTATCAGTCTATGGGTACACTATCGTATGTGACATGCTTACCAAATTTGGTTGATGATCGAAGTGAAAAATGTTGTTTAAACTCAACATGTCTACATTAAGTACCATTTTGACTTGCTCTTGCATCCGCATTTAATATATTTGCATATGCTAGTCAATAGTCAACGTATAAGATTTTGAAAGCTTAGTTCACGTAACTCTAGTGCCTAATGTACGTATTATCTTGTGACATATTTTTAGTCTTGAAAGCTCATTATTAACTCTTTGATGTAAAGAATTACTTTCTCATTAACCGTTAAATGATGTACAATACAATGTATATATAGACTTTAGGAATAAACAAAAGGAAACTTAATCCTTATCCTAACTAACTTGTAACCATCTATAACAACTCTTTTGTATAAGCTTAATACGCCCCCGTCAAGCCAAAGACCGTGAAGGCAAGAAGAGGCTTGAGATAGATATACGTTGAAGCAAAGAGTTGAAAGGACCATGATGCAAAGGTTTAGTTAATATGTCTGCCAATTGATTACCCGAGGAAACGTGCATCGTCTTGAGAAACCCTTTCTTCACCTGATTGCGAGTTGTATGGCAATAAATTCTACATGCTTCGTTCTCTCATGGAAAACAAGGTTATTAGCTATATGTAGTGCCGATTTACTATCACAAAATAACGTGGCCTGTGTTACAACTTCAATATGCAGATCCACCAATAATTGTTGATACCAAAGTAGCTCTTTAGTGGCTATTGCCATACTCCGATATTCAGCTTCAGTACTGCTACCACTCACATTTTCTTACTTCTTAGATTTCCAAGATATTAATGAAGAACCAAGAAATATGCAAACACTTGTTACTGAAAGCCTTGTATCTTCACAAGCTCCCCAATCAACATCAGCAAAAGCATTGAGACATAAATATGCAGTAGAAGAGTAAAATAATCCTGCCCCGGATTGTTTTTAAGATATTTCAACACATGATATGCAACATGTAAATGCACATCTGTTGGACAGGAGAGAAACTGACTCAGTCTATTGACTGCAAAAGTGATATACGGACGAGTAAGACAGAGATAAAGTAACCTTCCAATCAATTCTCTGTAAGGTTTAGCATTGGGGAGTAAGGTACACGTTTCTGTATTCAAAGGAACCTTAGGATCCATAGGAACAGCCTTTGGCTTACAAGCCAACAATCTTGCATCCGAGAGCAAATCCAAACAATACTTCCTTTGACAAACTGATATCCCAGTAGCATTCCTTGCAATCTCAAGTCCGAGAAAAAACCTAGCTGGTCCAAGCTCCTTTGTCTTAAACTGAGTAGCCAAAACAGCTTGAACGGACTTCACAGCATCATCATTGTTACTCACAACCAAGATATCATCAACATAAACGAGTAAAGCAATGAAAGATGACCCCTGACTTTTGAAAAACAAAGTGTTTAGATTCGGATTGAATGAATCCATCATCAAGTATAACACCCGAGAGACACTTATACCACTGTCTAGAGGCTTGTTTGAGTCCATAAGTAGACTTATGGAGTCTACAAACCGGATTAGGTGGTAGAGTTGTACCTGGAGGTGGTGTATACCCAAGAGGAAGACTCATATATATTTCTTCATCAAGATCACTATGCAAAAAAGCACTAGTGATGTCCATTTGAGTCAAGCTCCATCCCATTCTGGCACTGGCAGCTAAAGCAAGGACCAATTTCACACTAGCAAGCTTCGCAAGAGGAGAGAAGGTTTCAAAATAATCAACACCTTCTTGTTGAGTGAAACCTTGAGCAATTAAGCGGGCCTTGTAGCGTTATATACTTCCATCTGCAAGATATTTGATAGTATAGACCCATCTGCAACTAACTACATTTTTATCTTTAGGAAGAGAAACAACACTCCAAGTCTTATTTTGTTCCATTGCCTCAAGTTCCAAATCCATTGCCTTAGTCCATTTCACATAAACAATAGCCTATTAAAGGTTTTGGGTTCTGTTTCTATGGTGATATATAGACATGATATAAGTCTGATATTGAGGTTTGAGATGAGAATAAGATAGTACTGCAGATAAAGGATATGGAGTGGTGAAAATTTTAGGTAATGGAGTAGAAAGACAAGAAAGAGAACAATGGTAGTCATAAGATAACCTGGAGTTTTAGAAGTACGCTTTGGCCGGTCAGTCTTTGATGGAACTACTGATGCCTGTGATGGTACAGTTTCTAAAACCACAGGTGGACTGGAAGATATCACATCATGGGAAGTGGATGCAGGTGGAGATGCAGATGCAGATGCAACAGGAACATTTGATGATATGTCCTGAATAGGAGATGCAGATGCAGATGCAATAGGAACATTTGATGATATGTCCTGAAAAGGAGATGTAGATGCATGTATAACAGGAGCAGATGATGTCATATGCTGACTAGGTGTTAATGGAATAACAGAAGGACCAGAAGACGAATCAATGTCAAGAGGTGTGGATAAAGGTAAAACAATATGAGGAAAAACATCAGATAGGAATCATGAATGTGATCAGTTTAAATGGGAAAATATTTTCATGAAAAATAACATCCCTAGTAATAGAGATTACATTTGTGTCCAAATGTAACACTTTATAACCCTTAAAGCCAGATGAGTATCCTAGAAACACACAATCAGTAGCCCTTGGACTAAATTTATGTCTATCCTTAAGTAAAGTTGAAGCATAGCACAAACAACCAAAAACCTTCAAGAAATGATAACTAGGAGCCTTTTTAACTAGTTACTCATATGGACTAAGGTTATTCAACACAACTGATGGGGTTCTATTTATCAAGAAAACTACAGTCTGAATACACTCCGGCCAATAACAAAGAGGAACATTGGATTGAAACATTAAAGACCGAGCTACATTAAACAAATGTTGATGTTTAAGCTCAACTACAGAGGTTTGCTGTGGTGTATATGGACAAGAGAACTGATGAGTCATGCCATATTGTTTAACTAAAGCTGTGAAAGCTAATTCAGGTGCATTGTCAGTTTGAATTCCTTTAATAACAGTGTTATACTGAGTGTGAATAAGCTTAACAAAATCAGGAAAATGAATGGCAACTTCTCCTTTATTCCGTAAAAGATATATCCATGTTACACGAGTATGATCATCAACTATTGTAAGAAAATATCTATACCCTTCAACAGACTCAATGGAGGAAGGATCCCAAACATCAAGATGAACTAAATCAAATGGTAAAGAAGATCTATTGTTGTGAGATACAAAAGGTAATCTCTTTTGTTTAGCTAAATGACAAACAAAACAATGAGAATCAAAAGAAAGACTAGACTCAGACAATGTACCAGATAGCAGTTTTAACTTGTCAGAAGATGGGTGTCCAAGGCGTTGATGCCAAACATGTCCATCAACCACCAAGGATCCAATGAAATGAGATGTATATGGTGAAGTGTCAAGTTGCAGAATGATAGATTGTGCAGAAGAATGCCTCTACCAATCATCAAGCCATGAATACACTCCTGAATATAACAAAAATCAGGAAAGAAGTGAGCTGAAAAATTACTATGTCTCAACAAACTACTAACCGATATGAGGTTGAACCTAAAAGATGGAACATGTAAAACATTATGTAAAATGAGTGAAGATGATAAATGCACACTTCCACAATCCGTGATAGCAACTCTAGTCTCATTAGGGAGTGAAACTGTAACACCATTGACAGCAACCGTTTCATGAAAGAGAGACAAGTCAGAGCATACATGACTAGGTGCTCCAGTGTCTATTATCCAACTTCCATGAGGAAGATTATCAGATAGAGTAGATAAACACTGATGTTGAAAAGTGAGTTTATCATGTTCAAAACGAAGGGAAGAAGAGGGAAATTCATAGGGAAAAGATAAAGGGAAAAAATAAGAAGGTATACTAGATGTGGATTGAACAGCCATGACACCATGTTCAGTGATAGATGGACCAAGCATAGAAGGAACAAAAGGCATTGAAGTCTTAACAAGACTTGTAAGTTGTTGAATCAATGACTGAATTTGTGTACCATTCAGCTTACTCAAATCAACATTCATCACCGGATCAACATGATTAGGTATATATGCAGGAGATGGAGTGGAAATCACATTCGCAACAACATGAGTAGGAGGAGTGGAAGAAGAATACTGGCCTCGTGGTTGAGAAGATGTAACAGAGGATCTTGGTGTAGAACTAGAAAGCATACTCTTGAATCCTGGAGTATATCTTGGAGGGTAACCATGAAACTGGAAGCATTTCTGTACCACATGACCTGTTTGACCACAATGTGTGCAAAGAGGACGAGAAGACTTAGGCCTGAACTTATGTTGAACATAAGCATTAGTTGCATTCTCAGAAGAACCACTAAAACCACTCTGTGTGCCTGCAACAGGAAAAGCAGAAGCCTGGAAAACTACAGTATTAGACGGAGATGGCTTGATTTTCTTCTGCCTTTCATCCTGAGAAACCATATTAAAGACATCCTCAATAGATGGAATCGGTTTTAACATCAAGATATGTCTACGAGTAGTCTCATAAGCATCATTAAGCCCCATGAGGAACTTTGTAACACGAATCCTTTGTTGCATTCTTTCCCACAAAGCTGCAGCTGTACACTCACATTTACCACAAGTACATAAAGGTAAGTCCACATAGTTTCGATATTCCTCCCAAAGTGTCACCAATTCAGTATAATACGTGCCAACATCTATCGATCCTTGTTGTATATTACTCAAGCGTTGTTCAGTTTCAAAAACACGAGGAGCATCGTCCTGCTTGAAGCAAGAGAGTAAACTATTCCAAATTCTTTCAGCTGTATTAATGAACAAAAGACTTTGCCCAATCTTTTTCGAGACGGAATTCATTAACAAGGTCACCATCATGTCGTTACAACGGGACCAAGATCCAAAATCGCGATGAGATTCAAGAGGTTTTGAGATAGTACCGTCTATGAATCCAAGCTTGTTGCGAACATTAAGCGCCATACGAGCCGATCGACGCCAAGAATGAAAATCAGCACCGGAAGTAAGACGATCTGAGACCAATACCAATCCCGCATTATCAGAGTTATGCAGGTAAAAAGGATTATCATAATGATCAATCGGAGAAGACGAAATCACTCGAGTCGTATCGGAGGAACACTACAAGAAAAAGAGGATATTGTGACAAAAAAATATGACCAATTTGTTTGTCACAATATTGTGACGATTTAGATACAAAATTGTGACAAATTTATTTAGTCATAAATTCGTCATTATTTAGACATAATATTGTAACAAAGTTGGAGGTAACAAACTTTCGTCACAGATTGTGTCGAATTTGTTACAAAATCTGGAGTCACAAGAATGTGACGAGTTTGTAACTAAATCTAGTAACTAAATTGTACCATTTAGTGACTAAACTTTACGTCACTTATTGTTACAGATCGTTTGCGACTACTGCGTCACAATTAGTTACTGTTTTAGTAACGTTTTTACTTAGTCACAAAAACGTGACATATTTGTTACTGTTTTGTCACACAAAAAAACCACATGAATTAAAAAGTTAGTTGTAAAATAAAAGAATAATTTCGGTTCATGAATTTTTTTAAAAATACATAACAAGTGGAAAGTAGCAACTGAATTAAGTAAATTAATACAACAATTAGTTTTTCATGTTTCTTGCAATCATAATCTTTTTATTCGAGTTGTACTTAATCAACAATGACTTATTATTCAAACTCACAAATTTGCTATCGTCCATACGTCTTTCTTATAATCATAATAAAAAGTAGAAATACTTAAAACGAATATAACCAAAACATTGGATTTATTTAGGAAAACAAAGAGATACAAAAACAAAACAAAAAAAAACAAAAATCAAAAACAACTTAGGGATCCTCAAAATACTTAGGCACATATATCTTGAGCATGTCTATTATCATAGGTCTCTCGAGTAAATAATAATTAAATTATCATATCAATAGCTTCTTACCTGTTCGACTATTAAAAGTTCAAAACACGTTCGAGGAAACAAATTCGTTTAAGGGAGAAGCTTTGAAGTCCTTCAGCTGAGATTTTGTGGTTTTTGTTATTCTCGTAACTAAAGCCTCTATGAAATAATTAAAGCATATATACATTCACTAACCTATTCCAACAAGGAAAATATATTACGTCTAATATATTTTATAATTCTTTTTATCTTTTTTATTAAGTCTTATTATCTATATTATTTTGTTCTAATCTGATAATTGTATTATTTCTTAGCATCGAATAAACATTTTTTTTAGTGAAAGGCTTGTTATTATTATATGTTAATATATTTTCAGAACTAACTTAATGTTTTTAGTAATATCATATATAAATTTATGCTTACCTAAATACAGAAAGATAAGGAGAGAGCATCGTCTCTTTCAATTATCTTTGCCTGCTAATATGTTAATGTATTGATCTGTTCCATTTAATGGGCTAAGAAGAAACAGATGGTGGGGGCAGCTTGGGTTTTGCGTGATGAAAATGGTTGTGTACTTCTTCACAGTAGAAGATGCTTTAAAGAAGAGGGCACAATCGATGATGCTAAGTTAAAAGTGATTGTATGGGTGATTGAATGCATTAGTTTTCACAAGATAGACCATGTTATTTTTGCTTTGGAGATATCAGATTTGGTGGAGGCAGTGAATAGGCCGAGTGCTTGGCTGTCTTTTGGGTATCAAGTCGGGGAGATTATGAGTGCTTTGGACCGTTTTACTTTTTGGAAGATCATGAAGGAACAAAAGGAAGCAAATAGAGGAGCATCTCTCATAGCTTTAAGTGTAATCAAGGAAGACCGGACTCAATCGTATGTCGCGGCTAACTTTCCCTTATAGTTACAAGAATTGTTTGTGAGTGAGAGTGTTTAATCCGCTTTGTTGTTGGTCCTCATTTTTTGGTGTATAGGTAGTGCACGAATTAGTCTTTAGGACCCTTTTGGTTACTTGTGGTGTAACCCTACGGAGTGTGTAGGGGTTAAAGAAGTTTGTAAATGTTAAACCTTCTTGATTTTGAAATACACGAACCATTCAGATGAAAAAAAAAAAAGATCTGTTCCAATCAATCTCTTTCAATTATGTTTCTCGTTGCCACAATACTAAGGCTGATTCATTAGCCAAGTTGGGTCTAATTCATGTAATGGGCTGAGTATACTTTTAATGGAAAATCATGTGTTGCACAAAACAAAACAAAACAAAAACAAGAAAAACGAGAGAGCACCGTCAAAATCTTTTCATTCAAGCGCTAATTTTTTTTCCATTAGAGCTACAAATTTCACCTCACCGATTATTTAGCCATGTCTCTTAAAACCGTTTTATCACCACTACTCTTAAAGCTATTAGTTTCAGATTTCATTCATCTCATTCAAAAGATAAATCGACAACCTCTTCTCAGAGTTTGAGAAGTTGAATCAGAATTCAATTGCTCAAAATCGTGATTTAGCTTTTTGGGTTTGTAAAACTAATCGATTATATAATTTATCTAATGTTTGATTTTGGATATTTGGGTTTGAATAGTAAGTTTGATTTTCGATTTTTGGGTTTATCGTAAGTTTGATTTTTGATTTTTGATTTCTGGGTTTGTATAGATTATATCATGGGTGTTATGATATGCGATTGAGTAACTTATCTGGTTGGTCTTCTAGAAAATATAGTATTATGTTTGATTTTGGAATGTTAGGTTTGCATCATACATGTTCTAGTAAACTCGTTATATCATTGGTTTCTTGTAGATCATGGTTCTTCTATAAAATCAAAAAAATTGTTGTTTGAAAACATTTGAGAAAGATAATAATTTATCACCGACTAAAGCAGTAAGCAAGTGACGACCATCATGAGTTTCGTCATAATATCTAAGCATTCATTGTTGGTTTTTGTTTATTAGATTTGTAGTTGATTACTGAAATTTATCTTACTAGACTTTGAGATTGTTGAATGAAGAACTGATTCAAAAGTTTTAAGCACTCCCTTAGTAGACTTTTGAGATTCATAAGCTCTGAATTTTCATGTGTTTGTTGTGTACGTATGGAAGAGCCACATGTCGATCGTACAAGTTTACCCATGTTGCATCCTTCTCTGGCAAAGGAGCTAAATGGTATGGATTTCTTTCCTAAATACCACTGATTTTATTCACATATTTAGTAACTCATTAAGTGATTTATTTCATTGAAACAGGTTTAAACACCACACTGAAGTATCATCTGCTGTGAGAAAGGTCATCCGAAGTTGCTTCAATGGACCATGGTACTCTTGGAAAAAAAGTGCCACCTTTCTTTAAACAGACATTGTTTTCTCTGTTTAAGGTATTCCTTTTGTTATATTTCATCTAAGCATCTACATAATTATTTTTAATAACGTTCAACATGCCTGCTATGTTCTTTTTTTCAGCAAAGATTCAACTGGGATGTTGCCATCAACTATCAAGTTGAAGCAGAGTTTAACAAATGTGTTGCTTATCGCCTTAATGGAATGATAAGCCTTGTAAAGAAAGCTGGAAAACCAGATTGGATTTTGAATGACTTTTGGGTAATTATGGAAGCTTATTGGGCAACGCCCAAAGCCAAAGAAACCAGTGAGAAGGCACGCGCTTCTCGAATGTCAATTCGCAATGGTTTAGGTTACCATTCCCATGGAGCGGGTTCATGTTCCTATGTCAGACATCAAGACATTTTGGTAATTTGTTATCTTCGTTAGTATTTTAACTTGTTTATTTGGTGTCTACTAGATTCATTTGGATATTGAATTTGTTTGCTTGTTACTCTTATAGACGTATAGCATAGTAGTAATGAATGTCTTTATCTTTCATTCACACTTTATGGAGGTCACACACTTTAGTTTGATTGCTTATCCACCGCTGATGCATAAGGTTTAGGATAGTTATTGTTGGTTGGGAATATTAAAGTATTCTTAAATGTACGTGTCTTTGATGCTTTTGTCTTCTAAATTTAGACAATTAAAAAGGTTCACAACCTCTTCTCGGTTCTCACTATATTTGACTTATTGAATCTTCTTGTCCCTAGACAATTGACATGTGCTGTGAATTGTGATATATAATTATCTATTATTTCCTTTTCTAGAAAGCAAGCAATGAAGATTATTCTTTCATTGCGGTGATGAAGAAAACACATCAGAAGCCTGATGGTACGTATGTTGATCAACGAGCGCGGCTGGTTGCAGAAACTTACGAGAAGCATGTACAAGAATACTTGGGACAACTCGAACCTTCTACAGAAGAGAATGTGACAGCTGAAAATCTAAGCTACCATGAGAAAAACAAAATTTACGTCAAGGTAATTCTAAAAATTTATAACACAAAAGAAATTTAAAAACGAGTTTATTTCTTATAGATATGATCAATGCTAGTTTGTGGATATGTGTACATGTGTCTTATACTTCAGTTTAGCTTGGACTTAGTGGATATATAAATAGTACTCCCTCCGTCCTATTTTAGATGATTTTCTAGGAGAAATTTTTTATCCCAAATTAGTTGATTTTTTCAATTTTCTATGCAACATTTATTGTGTTTTGGTTGATTTAATTCTGCAGATTACTTTTTCATTGGTTAAATCATCTTGGAATTGATGTTCTATATTGAAAATATGAACAATTAAATGGTTTCTTAATTTATGTGTAAAAACTTTAAAAATCATTCAAAATGGGACAGAGGGAGTATATGATAAAGCGAGACTTCAGTTTAGCTTGGACATGTTTATGTTATTTTTACTTCAGTTAGCTTGTATTTAGTGGAGCATTGAAAAATAATACTAAGAAAGCATGTAATTCTTTAAGATTATTAAAGTATAAGAAACAGAGTTGATAAACAATATGAAGTGTATCATGGGATTTTAATTTGGTTTAAAATGATACTAATCAATCTTTTTCGGCATGGTCTCTTTATTTGCGATGTTAATGGATTGAACCTCACCAATCTTACGTCAATTTATACTTCACAGAACCGTCTTTGATATTCTTGTATGTTTGGAATACCATATGTTTTTACATTCATGTGTTTCTTGTGATGTCTGTAGTTGTAACTATCTTACTTAATCTTGTTGTCTAATCTGTTTTTTGCTCATGCATTTCGTCTTTGTTATAGGTTGCTGGATCATCTAAACAAGGCTATGTCTTTGGAGTTGGAGCAATGCAAAATGAAGTTGTACCATCTCTTGATGCTTCTACAAGTGCACCACAATCTGAGATGATAACCAATCGACTTGAAGAGGTGGAAACAGAACTAAAACAAAGCCGCGAAGAGAATCTGAAATTTCAGGAAAGACTTGTAGCCATGGAGAAGCTTGTTGATTCTCTGGCAAGTCAGAATGCTTAGGTGATAGTACTTTCTGCCACCAAAAACGTCCATTTCATGTGGAATCTAGTAATTTTAGTTGTTATTTGTTTTTACTATTGTTTACTTTGTATTTTGTTAAGATCATGTCTTTGAAATTGTTTGTGTTTCAACTTTGTTCAGGATGCTAGTTTATTATGTAAATTACTAGTTTGCTTCTTCTTGATTTGTCTTTTTTAATGTTTTAGTTTATTTAAGTTTAAAAGAATTTGATTGTTTCGACTACCATTAAAACGTTTGGAAAGAATTTGTTACTAAATTTTCTTGGTAGAGGACACATTTATGGTCACAATCATCTAGGAAAACGTCACAAATAAAAACAATTAGTGATATTTTTGTGACTATAATTCTGTCGCTAATTGTGACAAACCGTGACATTTTGTTCGGTAACAAATTGTGACCGCTACGTGACTATAATACGGTAACAACTTGTGACAAATTTGTGACAATTCTTTCATCACAGTTTGTGACTAAATTTGTGATAGTATTTTCCGTCACGAATTGTGTCGTTTCTGTAACTCTTTTTATATCGTCACAAATAGTGACGATTTGTTACCGATGTTAATCGTCACAAAATCTTGTGACATTTTTGAGACCAAAATGAATTTGTGACCATCCTATTGTAACGTTCTAGAATTCGTATCATTTTGGTCACAATAAAGAATTTGTGACGAATTATTCACATATTGTGACTGAAAAATTGGTAACATTATCCTCTCTTTTTTGTAGTGGAAGAATCTGAAGGTAAAGTAGCGGAAGCCATTAGAAACCAAAGAAGCTCAAGATTCGATGTAATCGAGCCGATTAAACCATGAAATAACAAGAAACAAGATCCAGAAACGCAACAACGAAGATAATGAGCTCAACAATGGTGCGAAAAGGAGAAAGAAAGAAGAAAACAGTGATATGGTGAAGAGAAACACTCATCAAGATCAAATTAGAGCTCGACGAAGCTGAATCCAGTGAAAGTGAACTTCGATTAAATGGAAAACGAAGAAGATGACCAAAGATTCAATGCGAATCAATGAAAAGATGAAGAAATTTGTGTTGATGGTGCGATGTGTGAGCTCAAAAAAATTGTTAGATTTGTATCTTCATTGAACGAATGAGAGAGAAGAAGAAAAACTTCTGATACCATATTAATTCTTTAATGTAAAGAATTACTTTCTCATTAACCGTAAAATGATGTACAATACAATGTATATATAGACTTTAGGAATAAGCAAAAGGAAACTTAATCCTTATCCTAACTTACTTGTAACCATCTATAACAACTCTTTTGTATAAGCTTAATATTCATCAAATGTTGAGGTTTCTCTCTATCTTGCTGTGATTCGTCTTTCTAAAATACGATAATTTACTTTACGCAATAGTATACTAATTGAATTTGGTTGGTGACCAAAAATGTCTTACCCGTACACAAACGTTATTCGATATGGACAAATGCTATTCAATCTCAGCATGTCCACATTGGATACCATTTGATTTTCTATCGAATACACATTTAATGTATATGTATGTGTTGCTCAATGGTCAACGTATGAATTTTAGGAAGCTTAGTTCACATAACTCTAGTGGGGAATGTATTACCTTATGAGATGATTTGATGTCTTTGGATTTGAAAGGTCATTAATTGTTGTTGTTTTCATCTATCCAATATAAAGTAAATTTACTTCGGTAATGGATATGCTAATAAGTACGATCACCATCTAGAATACAAAATATTAGCTTTAATTGGTTATATTCAAATTAGTGGTTAGAGTTGTAATGCTTAATTTGTAACCAATCAGAGAAACGGTACATAATTAAGTGATATAAAAACGAGCATTACAAAATGGAGCATTGCATTTTGAGTTTTGAGCCTGATTGGTATAGTACAAAATTTGTGATGGTATAAAGTACCGGTACACGATAATAGTACAATTAAAACCAGTACAAATAGTGATAAAAGGTGATAGGATAAAAAATAGTGGTATTGTATTTCGTAATTTTATATGGTATATTCTTTACTTACTGCGATTTCCTCAATAAATAGAATGTCATCTAGGTGAAAAAACTCTTTTAACATATTTATGTTCCATTCATATGTCATAGGGTTTATCATTTGTTTAACCATAAAGTTCGGTGGATAATTTTCACATTTGCTACGAACCGACCGTGGTTAGACATCTGGTATCCAATTATCCTTCTATACTGCAATGGAAGCCCCAACACCCACAACTTTGGTAAGGCCCTTCTTCATAACAAGAGGTGCCAATATTAGACTTTTTTAGCCATAAGACGGAAAATAGACCTTCCAAAGGGGTATTGTTACGATGATATCTACTTTTACATCACTCTAGCCAGTAAAGTGTTTGAATAGTGTAATATCAACCACGGTTGTTTAGCTAGTAGCGTAGAGTTAAATTCGTCTATCATCCGTAAACCACCCATTTCGGGGTTTTTTTCGGTTCACAAAATATATTCCATGAAACCCAGTGTAGCCTTCGAGTATTTTCATTAGAACTCCAATAAAATTTTACAATTGCACTCGTAATTTTAAAGAAAAACATCACATAAGCTAGTACTAGAATGGAACCAATTTAATTAGAATTTTCTCACCACCTTTTGACAAGAACCTAGGAAACCAACCACTAACCTTCTCTTGCAATTTATCATGTATATATGCGAAGATTTTACTGGTAAACCTAAGTAAGATCCCATTTATCATTCCGCATGAATATTCAAAAAGCCTTAGAGCTACATTTGTTCATTATGTATACCTTAGTGCCCAAAAGTGGCCGCAAATTTTGTAAAATTGACTTTTTGACCTGACGATGACCCATGTTTGTCACGTAAAATCTAGGATAGTTAAAAAAATTGGGTCATATTTGGCTTACAAGAAAAATAAACTATCATCTACAAAAAGTAAATGTATGACTGAGGGATAACTTTAATCCTCATTAACCTCTTGTATAATGTTGGCATTTTATATGTGAGCTATTAGAACTTTTGCGCACAAGATAAATAAGAATATGTTAGTGGATCCCCTTACCTAAATTCTTTTCACAAGGAAGTCCGTTCTTTTAGTCGACCATTTAGCAAACCTTATAAGATACCAAACTAATGCACCCTATAACCCATGTAATCCATTGATCATGGGAACCTAGTTTCCAAAGAATATTCTCAATAAAACACTTTGAACTTGTGTTAATTGCGATGTATTTGCTTTTAAAAGATTTGTTAGTCTGAAGGGTATTGAACATCTTTAAAACAAAAAATATATGATATTAACCTTCTCAAATCAAAGGCTGATTGGGTTTCTGAGATGATTAAATGGAAAAATTTCCTCAATTTCTAACAAAGTAATTTTTATATGATTTATAGCTTACGCTACACAAACTAAGAGGTCCGAGAGTCGCCGTAATTAAGAAAGAAAAAATTCGTTTTGCAAAGTTTATCGATATAATAATAAATATTGTAAGATTAAAAAAATAAAAAATTAAGTGGAATTTAAGTATAGTTTTATTTTTACTCTAATAAGAAAACAATATATTTTTCCTCAATTTATTTCTTTTAACAATCAATGTAAATTGATTTTCACTTTCAAATAAAATGATATAATTTTGATTTTGACTATTAAAATTAATATTTATCTATTCTAAAATCATTAACACATTTTCAAATATTAAAAACAATCAATTAAATATATATTTTTGGGATTAAAAATCGAGTTTTACTGTTATTATTATCAATAAATACTCCATCATCTAGTATTTATACCAGAATAAACTTTGTTCACTATTTAGTACAATTATTTTGTAATAAAGCAAAAAAGAAATTCTCTAGGTTTTTCTTGTCGTCTTCTATATGTTAATGTTTTAAAACAAAAAAAATTCTACAATTAGATGGAAACAGAGATTTTGGTACCATTCTATTCTATCGGTCGAGCAATGTCGGCCACTTTATTCTTGTCTCCGTGTATTTGTTCTTTCAAATAAAATAGTTTTCCAAAATGTCTCTGTATCAAAATTAGTAAGTAATTATTTTAATTATTTTATATATACTGCTAAAGAATACTTGAAAATAATTACCAAAACCTATACATAGACACAAACTTATATGTAAAGGAGAGGCAAAGTCCCTGGGAAGCCACCGCTCCGTCCACCGTCTTCCTCCTCTTAACATGCTCCACCAGCATGCCCCCTTCCTCCTCCGCCTCTAGATCCGCCGCTAATCACAGCTCTTCCTCCTCCTGTCTCCATCTCTGCAAGCATTCACCATCAGCGACTCTGGACCTCCTAATCCTAATCCTCGTCCTCTTCTCCGGAGCCTTCCTCCTCTCCTCCTACTTCTCCTACCTAATCCACTCCTTATCTCTCCTCTCCTCTCATTTCCCTTCAATCGCCCTCTCTTTCTCGTCCCTCCTTCCTCTGATCTTCTTCTACGATCACGATAACGACGACGGAGAAGACGAAGATACCTCCGGTCTCCCTCCGGCGTCGTTGTTCTTCGCCTTCGCGGTCTTCTTCGCTGCGTCGATTGCGTTTCTCGACCTTTGTTGTGGGTCGAGATCGAGGAAATGTCGAAA
This sequence comes from Arabis alpina, assembly GCA_900128785.1. Taxonomy (NCBI): domain Eukaryota; kingdom Viridiplantae; phylum Streptophyta; class Magnoliopsida; order Brassicales; family Brassicaceae; genus Arabis; species Arabis alpina. Next base: position 17,217,086 of record LT669795.1, read on the forward strand.
CCCGAAATGTAAGGGATTGAAGAAAGCTATGGAGTTTGATTTGCAATTACAGACGGAGGAATGTGTTAAATCTGGATCGGCTAAGGAGATTGACCGGTTACCGTGGAAAGGAGGAAGCGAGAGCAATCCTGATTATGAGTGTTTGAGAGCTGAGTTGAGGAAGATGGCTCCGCCTAATGGTAGAGCTGTTCTGCTTTTCCGATCAAAGTGTGGTTGTCCAATTGCTAAGCTTCAAGGTTGGGGACCTAAGAGAAGTCGGCGTCATAAAAAGTAATTCATTTTCCAATCTCACAGTGTTCGTTTCGTCTCTTTGCTTGGTATAAACATAAGCTTTGTTGTGAATTTTTGCCATATTTGTGACTAGTCTAGGTTTATGGAGTTCTGATTAATCTTGTTCTTGCACTACGTTTTTGATGTTATTTGATCGGTTTGATCACAGTTACTATTGAAAATGTATGTTTATGTTGTAATCTGCATTAGGTATAGATTGTAGATAAACTACTTAGGCATTGGCAGGCTTTGATTCTCGCTTCTTATACAATTACTAGTGAATTTGAAGCTTTATGTGCCTTTTCCCCCTATCGTGGTAGGTTGGCTTAATCGAGTTGTAATGATGAACAGAATTGTAGGCTGCCTTGTGTTCTTCACCGCTCTGCTTTAAATTTTTGAGCGGGTTGAAATCTTCTATCTGAGAATTGAAAGGAAAACAATTGAACATGGCTATAGTTGTTTGATGTAAAGTTTGTCTGAAATGACTTAACAACCCACATGCAACCATTATCACGGAACATGTGCATCATATACCACTTATGATTTGAAATCTCCCCAAATTCACTTTTAAGTAAGCAGTTGAAGCTTATGTGATATAAGCTAAACTGGACTATAAGATGTCAAAAGGTTCAAACTTTAGGATCAGGTTATGAGTGAAGTAATGGGTCAATCAGTTGCAAAGAAGGCAGGAAATGTTTCGTCTGCCTAGATGAGAATGTTCTAACAAGAGACATAAGCTGCGTAGAATGAGATATTCAAAATTTGCCTTGGACATATCTTTTTCGGTTAGGAATTGGTTCCACATGCTAGGCTTGCAATTATAAAGAGGGCAATGTATAGCTTCTGTCTAGCTTATTGCCTACCACGGGGAGAAACTCCTTCGTGGTTGTAACAGTTACCTTTTTCTTTCTAATTATACAGCTGGGTTTTTTCTTTTATATTGTTTCCTTTATACAGCTGGGTTGCTTTCTGCTTCTTGATAGAATGAAGCTACATGGTTCCATTTAGATTCGCTGTAGTTAGTATATGATTGCAATTACTCTGTTGTGTGTATTACTTTGTTTGCACGCATTTGTTTTCTTTGATGTGCTGCAATTATAAGTCATGAATCTGTTTTTTTTTTTGCGTGCTGATTCAGTTCATGTGCTCTATTATCTGCAGATCGCCGGCAAAATTATCTGTAAAGGGATGTGTAGACAATCGCTGATCCGGAAACTCGTCAATCTTATACTTATAAAATGTTGCAGTTGCAGTTGCAGATTATACAATGCAGGTTTCTTCTTCTTGGATTACATTCATTTAGGATTAGGAGGGAAAAATTTGAATTATTGATATGTTCTATTTCCTAAAGAGTTAATCCCTGAATCCAGAAATGTCTTATTATACTCTTGAACACTTCCTCTGTGAAACTATATAAACTCACAAAAATCAAATGCGAATGATCAGAATCAGATCAAATGTTATTTATTTCACATAAAAAAATTCCTCTGAACAAACCACAAGAACCTGAGAGAGAGAAGTATAAAACTTGGAGCTTTTAAGTGTTTAGCATTTTGGTCTCTTATGATCAAATCAATTCAATTTCTCCGGTCTCGTCGCTATGAGGTCTTTTCTCCTCAGCAGGCGAGATGTTTCTCCGTTTCGATCACGCGAAGTCGTCAACCATCCACGACGGTTTCGAGTCCAACCCACTTCGATTTTTCCGGCGAGAGTCCCGATGCTGAGCGTACGCTCGTTTCTGCTCTTGGATCGTGCGCTTCAAATAATGACGTAACTTGTGGTCGACAAATACATTGCCGTGTCTTGAAATCCGGTCTTGATTCTAATGGATTCATTTGCAATAGCGTGCTTAACATGTACACTAAATGCCGCCTCTTAGCCGATGCGGAATCTGTTTTCCGATCTCACGCGAAGCTTGATTCCGCTTCGTTCAATATTATGGTTGATGGGTATGTTAGATCTCGTCGACTTGGTGATGCCCTCAAGTTGTTCGACGTTATGCCTGAGAGAAGCTGCGTCTGTTATACTACTTTGATAAAGGGTTACGCTCAAAATGATCGGTGGAGTGAAGCTATGGAGCTTTTTAGGGAGATGAGAGTTTGGGGAATTATGCTAAACGAAGTGACATTAGCCACTGTTATATCCACTTGTTCACATTTGGGTGGGATTTGGGATTGCAGGATGTTGCAGTGTTTGGCTATGAAGCTGAAGCTTGACGATTGGGTCTTTGTTTCGACGAATTTGCTGCATATGTACTGTGTCTGTTCATGTTTGAAGGACGCTCGGAAGATGTTCGATGAAATGTCTGAGAGAAATTTAGTTACTTGGAACGTGATGTTAAACGGGTACTCAAAAGCTGGACTTATTGACCAGGCTAAGGAATTGTTTGATCAGATTACTGAGAAAGATATTGTCTCATGGGGAACCATGATTGATGGGTATCTCCGAAAGAATCAGCTTGACGAAGCTCTGGTTTTCTACACCGAGATGCTGCGCAGTGGAATGAAGCCTAGTGAAGTTATGATGGTGGACCTTCTCTCTGCTTCAGCTCGATCAGCAGACAGTTTGAAGGGTTTGCAACTTCACGGTTCCATTGTAAAAACAGGTTTTGATTGTTACGATTTCTTACAAGCAACGATTATACATTTCTACGCTGTCTCTAGTAACATGGAACTCGCTCTTCAGCAGTTTGAAGCAAGTGTTAAGGACCATATAGCGTCGAGAAATGCGTTGATTGCAGGATTTGTCAAGAATGGAATGATTGAGCAGGCAAGGGAAGTATTTGATCAGACTCATGATAAAGATATATTTTCATGGAACGCTATGATATCGGGTTATGCGCAAAGTCTTTCACCTCGCTTAGCCCTACTCCTCTTTCGTGAAATGATCAGTAGTAGCCAAGTAAAACCAGATGCAATCACAATGGTGAGTGTTTTCTCTGGAATCTCATCTCTAGGATCATTGGAAGAAGGGAAAAGAGCGCATGACTATCTAAACCGTACTTCAATTCTTCCTAACGACAATCTAACCGCTGCTATAATCGACATGTACGCCAAATGTGGAAGCTTAGAAACTGCTCTAACCGTGTTCCGCCAAACAAAGAACATAACAATCTCTCCCTGGAATGCTATCATTTGCGGGTCAGCGACACACGGCCATGCAAAGCTAGCGCTCGAGCTCTACTCCGAGCTCCAATCTCTACCCATCAAACCGAACAGCATCACCTTTGTTGGTGTCTTGAGCGCCTGCTGCCATGCGGGGCTCGTGGAGTTAGGTAAAACGTATTTCAAGAGCATGAAGAACAGTTACGGGATCGATCCAGACATCAAGCATTATGGATGTATGGTTGATCTATTGTGTAAAGCTGGGAGATTAGAGGAAGCAAAAGAAATGATCAAGAAGATGCCGGTAAAAGCGGATGTGATCATATGGGGGATGTTGCTATCCGCTTCACGTATTGACGGGAACGTCGAGGTTGCTGAGCTAGCGGCTGCTGAGATTGCGGAGATTGATCCGTCTCACGGAGGATGTAAAGTGTTGCTTTCGAATGTTTATGCAGACGCAGGGAGATGGGAAGATGTAGCTTTGGTTAGACAAGAGATGCGAACAAGAGATGTTGAATGGTCACGTGCCTTCAGTGGTGTTGTTTAACGTAGGCTCTGTAGTGGGCTTATTATATTGTATGGGCTTTGGTATGGGCCCCAGTTGTAACACATGTTATCTATAGCTGGCGCGTGAATTGCACGTGAAGGTGAATCGGATAATAACGCGTCTCTTAGTTCGTGTTTTATGGGTCCATCCTAAGCTGAGCGGGCTGTTTGCTGCCCGAACGCAAAATACCAGTTCCTTTATTTTTAAAAATTATTCTTGTATAATTGTTTTTATACAAGTAATTTTTTCTTACTCAATAAAAAAGAATTGTTCTTAAAAGGAAATCAATTTAGTATGTAATTAGACCATCAAAATTTTGGCACTTGTATAATGTGTTCTTGTTGACAGCTTCTAATAACGGATTCAATTCAATACTTATGTAATTACTTACACTACTTTTGAATCTTTTTCAGTCATGTGATTTAGCATTGCCACTTTTAAATACTGACTCATTAGTCATTACTGCGTTGCATAATAGGCTGTTTTAAAGACGATCTATAGATTACTTTTACTAATGAAGAAGAGAATATAATCATTAGAAGTATAGAACAAAAGAAACGATCATTATTACGCCATATTTTATCGGTATTTTATGATGCCTTCATAATAAAAGTCATGTGATGCACATGGACTGAAGCATTTCCACGCGTCTTCGTGACCCTTCGTTCTCTCCTTGGTTTTTTTTCGGTTTCTTTATTCGGATCGTATTTCATTATGCGAAAATGAACGTATGTTTTATCTTGTTGTTTCATAATTTTTTTAATTCTTAGTCTTTATTTAATTTGTTTGAAAATTTAATTATAGAATTCATATCATATATTGATTTAAAAAATATTAATTATGTGTAATTTTTATTTAGCTATAATGAGTTAATGATACATCGAAAACGAAAAGAAATCAAAGATGTAGACGTTTAAAATACAAATGAAAGAAATGAAAAGTATCTATCTTTGATATTAATGAATGAGCAAAACTTCCAAAACAATTTAGATATAAACTGAGAAAATATGAAATAAATACTTGAAAACAATAAAGTGGATGTTGCGTATACAAATTTTACAAGTCTCTTGTAAAAATTCACACACATGTTGTCTATAAATAGTTTATTTATCATTTCATTTCAAAAAAATATTGATGATTTCGACATTTTACTATAGGAAGTTATCGATTTATGGATTTTAAACAATTTAGACATTTATGTAAAATTATGTGTTATTGAATTATTGATTTTAGTTTTTTTTAATCAAAATTTTATATTATTAGTTCTATAATTTTTTCTAAAGTCTACTTAAGATTAAGTATTATTTAATGCTAAAATTTTACGTAAATATTTGATATCGCAATGGAATTTGAAAAAAAAATACAAATAGTAAAATTTGAAAGAAAAACTATATGTTTACAAAAAATTCTAAATTTTATCCATGATAATATGCGTCGTTAAGTTTTTTCTTATTAATCGAACAAATTTCAGGCTGAAAATTAGATTTACAGATAATTCTATAAAACTTCAAAAAAATTTATCACTAAAGAATCTATAGACAATAAAAGAATTTAAAATCGAGTTGATGACTCAAATTGTGCCAAAACAAAATATTATGAATAATGTTTTGAAGCTTGAAACTAGCACCATTTTATCTAACTTATTTTATTTATATGTTGGGTCAGATTGGTGACTCCGTTCAAATATAGCGGTAATTTTTTTTTGAGCGGTTATACCGAAGATCGTTTAAAATGAAATAGTTAAAAACACTAGTTAAAGCGGTTCAGTAACTGAGAACGGTTGAAATATAGGTTTGTCGGGTAACAATATAGCGGTTGAATAGTATAATTAAATAAAAATATGTAATAAAGTGTTGGTTATATGATTAAAATATATATATATATATATATATTTACATTAACAACTAATTTGAAATTAATAACAAAAATTATTAGTAAACATATATTACAATTATTCATCGTAATAATAGTAATTGTATAATGTTAACCATCTATCCTTCTAACTAGGATAAAAGTGAAATAATCATATATAATTAGCTCATAAAATATATACAATTTGGTTACGAATTGTAGCTACATGTTTCATCAGTAGTTTTTTCATACTCTTTCAATAGTTGTGTGTTGTCTATGTGTTTTTTCATCATCATTTACGTCATAATTAAAATCATCATCCAAAATAAAAAAATGTTTATTTACAAATATTTTTCTTTACAACAATCGGAAAACATTTTGTCAATATACAATATCATATATTTATATTAACAAATAATTTGAAATTAATAACAAAAATTAGTAGTTACAACCGTCCATTTTTATATGCAAAGTATTACTATTACCACCGTTTTAGATTCTCGTTACAATCGTCCATTTTATCAAATAATCACGTTTATAATATCTCATTTGAATGGTAGTCACAAAGCGATTCAACCTAAAAAAATTATTAACAATCTAAGCGGTTGTAATTTGAGCAACAACATGAGAAAACAAAAAGTACAACAAAGTAACTAACTTTCATTCGTTTTAGTTAATATGATCAGTTCAAACTATGGTACATCGGATACAAGTATTAATTACATGACTATATTAAAATAATTAATCCAAAAAAAATCCAAATTATTATATTCGTCCTTTGGACATTATCCAAAGCTAGTTTCACATCCAATGTCGCGAGTACCCAAAAACGAGAGGGCAAATAAGACTTTCCGACAACGATAATCAGACTCCACTTATCTGCTTTTTCAATTACCACAAAACAATAAAATAAAAATACTACTTGTTCTTCATCATAAAAATTAAAAAGAATATATAGATCTCTCTCTCTACATTTTCTGCTACAAAACTCGACCCTTTGTCTCTCTCGCCTTGTGAGATTCAGATCCTAAAAAGAAACTCACAGAGAATTTGTTTTGGTTTTTGAAGCACGTAAAGCTTCTCGTCTTTTCAAAAGCTGTCTCCTTTTATATTAATTTCCAGAAGCAGAGATATTGATCGAACATGATATAAAACCTCAACTTTCTTCATCTCAGAGGAGTATTCAAGTCATTCTCAAACTACCCATTTGTTTTCTATTCCTTACTTGTTCTGATCCCTTGATTTCACTTGCTAAAAAGCTACGAAATCTCGATTAGGTATTCCTTGTTCCATTCTGGATTTTGACATTGCTTAGCTCTTGGTTTCCTTTTGCCGGTGGAGTTGGAAAACAAGTTGTGCGATCTGTGTCTTTGCATTTCTCCGAGCTCACTAGTTCAGGTTTAGAAGAGATTCATTTGGATGCTCTGTAGCTGAAGATGCAGCCTGATCAGCGCAAAAAGGTTTAATTTTCTTTCTCCTTCTCTATCAAGTTATATCTAAAGACTTACATAATCCTTAGGGATGTGAGATCCGATTATGTTACTTAGGATCTGTAACTGTTATTAAGTAGTATCACTGCCTTTTAGTTTGTTCAGAAACTTCATTGATCTCTGTCTCTTAATGCTTTTTATTGACATTAGAATTCTTTTCTGCATATTCAGTCATCAGTAGATGTAGATTTCTTCACGGAATATGGTGAAGGAAGCAGATACAGAATAGAGGAAGTCATTGGTAAAGGAAGTTATGGAGTCGTCTGCTCGGCTTACGATACACACACTGGAGAGAAAGTTGCCATCAAGAAAATCAATGATATTTTCGAGCATGTTTCAGATGCAACGCGCATTCTCCGTGAGATCAAACTTCTCAGACTCTTACGACATCCTGACATTGTTGAGATCAAACACATCTTGTTGCCGCCTTCAAGAAGAGAGTTTAGAGACATTTACGTGGTTTTCGAGCTCATGGAATCTGATCTTCATCAGGTTATTAAGGCTAATGATGATTTGACTCCTGAGCATTACCAGTTTTTCCTCTATCAGCTTCTCCGTGGCCTCAAGTATATACACACAGGTTAGATAGCATTTTCTCACACTACCATAAGTCAGTTTTGAATGTCATTTACTTAATTTCTTCGTTTTTTCTTTCAGCAAATGTCTTTCATCGGGATCTAAAGCCCAAAAACATTTTGGCAAATGCTGATTGCAAACTCAAGATCTGCGATTTTGGACTTGCAAGAGTCGCGTTCAATGATACACCAACTGCGATATTTTGGACTGTGAGTAGTAGTTATTCAATGCCTAGTCTTTACAAGATTACTCTTTCTGGCAAGAAACCAATTTTTTTATCCTATTGCTTTGTGAGCGCAGGACTATGTAGCTACTCGATGGTACCGGGCTCCTGAACTATGTGGATCATTTTTCTCAAAGGTGACCATGGTTTTGCATACATAATCTTTTCAAATCTTTATAGGTATTAGTCATAGAGCCTTCTCCGGCAGATTGTAATTTTATTTAATCTTTGCGTATGTTCAGTATACACCTGCAATAGATATATGGAGCATCGGGTGCATATTTGCAGAGCTCTTAACAGGAAAACCTCTATTTCCTGGCAAAAATGTGGTCCACCAATTGGATCTGATGACTGATATGTTGGGAACTCCATCTGCGGAAGCCATTGGAAGGGTCAGTATCCTTTTCCACATTGCTTAACACAAAAACTGCATCATTTCTTGTCTGTTGAATTACTTACACTGACTGGTTGTGACAGGTGCGGAACGAGAAAGCTCGGAGATACTTAAGCAGCATGAGGAAGAAGAAGCCTATTCCTTTTTCACATAAGTTCCCACATGCTGATCCTCTTGCACTTCGTCTTCTTGAAAAGATGTTGGCTTTTGAACCCAAGGACCGACCTACAGCTGAAGAGGTGCTTCACCAATTTCGTTCAGTTTTCTCCTTATGATATACGTTTGGTTCTGTTCCATTAAAGTTTGGTTTTTATGTGTTACTCAGGCACTTGCGGATCCATACTTCAAGGGTCTAGCTAAGGTTGAAAGAGAGCCTTCTGCTCAACCTGTCTCAAAGCTGGAATTTGAGTTCGAGAGGCGGAGGATAACAAAAGAAGACGTGCGAGAGCTCATATACAGAGAGTCTCTTGAGTACCACCCAAAGATGCTGAAAGAATACTTGGATGGATCAGAACCAACTAACTTTATGTACCCGAGGTACTTTCCCAAGCTAATCTGCTTCATAACTATACTCTAATGTACTTGTCCATAATCTTTTGGATATGTATTATTCATTGTTCAGTGCGGTGGAACATTTCAAGAAACAGTTTGCTTATCTCGAGGAACACTACAAGAATGGTACTTCTCATACTCCCCCCGAGAGGCAGCAGCACGCATCATTACCTAGGTATGATGTACTTCCTTCGAGCATTTGAGAATTATTTCGAAACAGCACATTGAGATTTATGTTTTGCAGGGCTTGCGTTTTGTACTCTGATAACAATCATGCGGCGGCTCAACAGAGTTCAGTGGAAGTAACTGATGGACTCTCCAAGTGTAGCATCAGAGATACAGAGAGACTGCATGGTGCAGACAGTGCGCAGATGCCAATGTCTCGAATCCCTATTAACGTCCCTCAAACAACCCAAGGTGTCTCTCTCTCTCTCTCTCTTTGTATATATTGTTATGATTCACAATTTCACTGTTTTCTGACCATTTATATTGTTGACATGTAGCAGGTACAGTAGCTAGGCCTGGGAAAGTAGTTGGGTCAGTGTTGCGCTATAACAACTGCGGCGCAGCCACAGGCGTTGAAGCTCTTGAACAACAACAGCGTAGGATGGTCAGAAATCCAACTGGTGCATCTCAATACCCAAAGAGAACACAACCTTGCAAAAGTAACAGAGGAGATGAAGACTGCGCCGCCACTGAAGGTCCAAGCAGAATGAAACCAAACCCTCAGTATATACCACAGAAAGTGGCTGCAGCCCAAGATACTGGAATGAGTCGCTGGTACTAAGATTATGTTTGGGTGTAGAAGAAGAAGCTTTTCCACTTTGCATCACAAGGAGCTAAAAGAGAATCCTATTAATCATCCATAGGATTTGCAAGTATGTTCGAGAGCTGGAACATGGCTGAAGGGCGAGATGAGAGACAGAAAAGTGAGAAGATGAAGATGCAAGAGCTTTCTTACAGAACCTGTTAAGTAATATGTCTTCATAGCTTTCTTTTGTGTTCTCAAACGACCTTTGTCTATCTACGTTGTAACACTTATGTCTTCAAATTTTCATATTTGTAGTTTGACTAATACTTTGATAAAAACCAAGATCAATCCTCAAGTTCCCATTGGATCTTTGATTTTAATAAAAGCGTGAAAGAGATTTCATTATACATGCTGGATCAAATCAGCCACTACCTTAAACAGAGATTATACAATGCAAACATCTTTCTTTTTTCTCTCCTATAATCTTCTCTTCAATCCACATGGGTATGGGTTACTTCAATGCAACCGCTGCTTCACTCGTCTTCCATTCACGTCACATCCATCAGCAAATATCTCTTTTTGTTGCCCGGATGCTACAACAGAGTGTTCACTAAGCCTCGCCACATACTCCAATAGCTCAGTTAGTAAAGTGGGACAACTCTTTTTCAGATAATCAAACCCATCTGTTTGCATCACAGCTGATAAAAACAATCTCAATGAGTTCCGATGATGTAACCTTGGATCGATTTGAAGTAAAGAATGATGATTGATTTAAAGCAAAAAGAATGATCTTACCTTTCAGGTTCGCTGGCAATGCAACGAATTTGAGACAGACTGCTTTTAGCTGGAAACAATGGTGCTGCTCCGCTAGGGCCAAGGTGGTTGCAACCGTGTTTATGGCGATCCCTTCACAGAGTTTTGACTCACAGATTGCTTTAAGCCGCTCGAGAGCATAACAGTCTGCTGCTGCAAGCAGATGCTGAGCCACAAGAGTAGAACCGGATTTAGAGTCTGTGCCCATTAACTCTTGCATATCGGGCAATTCATCCCAGTAGATAAAATGAAGCAAAACCTGGACATCCAAATAGGGAAAACGGGTTTGTATCAGGGACAAATCCATGTATAAACTACCTGGAGTTAGGATCTGAACCTAAAGCAAGGACGAATAACCCTTGAAACAACTAAGAAGACCTCTCATGACAAAGAGAAAGCAGAAATAGATTCATAATTCACATCACGGAACTTCAAATTTCTACAGTCAAATACTCCCATGAGATTTTAAACTCTAAACCCACCAGCCAATCTCTCTAATATGCTGAAAATCCAATTTGTTCATCAAGATAAATCACAAAGATTAAGAGGAGAGATATTTAACAACAAAATGACACACAGAGAGCTTTTATGTCCATGAATATGCTACACAGGAAAATGGCTTCTGGATCAATAACGAAACAGTCATTTCATGCAACCAACCAGGAAGAGAAGCAGAAAGAAAGAACCTTATCCCGGGTGAGTAAACTCGAGAACAGGAGTAGCGCCCCAGGAGAAGATCCCGGATGGTACATCCGTGAATAGAAAATCCTGTATGACACCACAATCACTCACCCGAAGAAAAGGCAAGGAACCAAGAAATCTATCTCTCCCTACAAGACTTTTTAAGACCCGACCATAGCTATCTACTTACACATTCCCAGATCTAACAAATGTAACACCAGAAATAAAAGTAAAGGGAGGACCTTGAAAATTGGGGATTCCATGTCTTCTATGTTAATGCACTGGGTATTTCGATCTCCTAACGGGCCAAAAAGCTGTGCCCTGAAAACTGGAGAGCGTGTAGCAAGAACCAATTTATGCGCAGGGAATGTTTCTTCACCAACTTTGAAAGTAACATCACAGCCTTTCCCACATTCCAAAAGATTTCCCAACTGTTGGCCCAAGTCAGAAACTGGCACAGGGATATTGTAACTCCTCGGCCCCTCTGTGTGTGACTTCACCACACCAACACGGCACCGGACCAAGAGACTATTGTCCTTCAGATAGTCTGATGATTCTAGACCAGTCCTCCTGAAAAACCTCTTGTATCCCCTGAACCAAACAACCATCAATTACATCAGAACATTCTAAATGCATCAGAAGAAACAACGATTGCAAAGATTGAGAATTTCCATGAACAGAGAGAGAGAGAGAGAATAACTCACCACATACTTCCACGATACTTGAGAGTATAAGGTCCGCTCTCGAGTGCTCTACCGAAATGGCTATGAACCTTATGCTTATTATTACCACTCTGATCGACGAGGGTGAGCTCGAATAAAGCCCTAACATCGGCTCCTTCGCTAGCGAGAGCAATGAACAAAGAAACGTAAGCCGAATTATCCTCTGGACTCTTTCCATCTGGGTAGAAGTAAATCGCCCACGAGTAACCACCGACCATGAACGTCTCCGATGCGACGTATTTGCCGATTCCAACGCCTTTAGCGAGAGAGTAGCCGCTAATTTTGAATTCATGATAGCCATTGATGGTATCTGTACAAGAGGTCGACACCGTGAGCGATTTCGAAACCTCCGCGCAAACCCTAGCTGTACCCATCAACAAGATGGGATCCCAAACAAAATTACGACGGTTGATCCAGAAAAAGAGAAGATCTTTGATCTATATTACCTAGGGAAAATCAATAGGGATCTGATTTCAGATTCAGGAGCGAAATCAAGGTCAAAAACAAAAAAATAGGGGTTTTGAAAGGAATCGGATGGAGGAAACCGGAATCGGAGGGAGAGAGAACGGAGAAATGAAAAGTCTCCGGCGAAGATTAGATATCGTCGTCGGTGGAAGAAACGAAAATGAAACAAGCCAAGAGGAAGAGAGAATGAAACACAGTGATTTAGGTTTTTTATAAACAAACACATACATTAAAAAGTTGCCAATAATAAAATCATTTTTATTTTTATTTTTATTTACGTGCAAATCTTAATGTGTACCAAAATAAAATAAAATAAAATAAAATAAAATAAAGTGAATAGTCTTCTCTTCTTCTTTGCTTTGTAATGATTCTATTTTTTAAGTATGTATGTTCACATTTTCCAAGTAAGGGTGATCGCTGATTCGAACAACTTTTAAAATGCGAAGCATTTACTGGGTCATTATTGGCGGTGTTTATTTGTGTTTGGAATTTATATCTCTCACTAATTTATTTAGGATCTTAAAATAAAACCAAACATGTACGAACTACTCTATAAATTTTGTTGGATGTTTTAAACTTACAAAAACTGTTTATTGACAAATAGAAACTTCAAGTTTAAATTCATTTGCTTATTGAACTGATAAAACAAATACCAGCTAACTTATCCCCTATTTTGATAATCCTAATTATAAAAATCACCATTTTCTATTATAATGTAGACACATTTGGTCCTATAAAATAGTCATACTCTTTAAAAAAAAAATTTAGCTAACAAATAACAAAGTCAATACTTTTAGGGTTAATTCAAGGTAAAAAGTACCTAGAATTATCAAAACATCCTATATTGTGAAACAAAATTTAACTTCCAAAACATTCTACATAAAGGAACGGAAAGAGTAATTAATTTTTCTATATATTAAAGAAAAAACATTTTAAGCTTACCCGTCTCGCGACTCTCTATATGTTTTTGCCATTTTCCAGAAACCAATCACTCTTGTAATAAAAAAAATTCTCACTTTTTTCTTATGGTTTCCTTAAATATTGCTTAATTTTTCTTTACATATTGCTTATATTTTTTTCAAATTGGCACTTGATAAATATATAGACCTAAATATGTGTTCATAATTTGTTTAAGGAAAACAATCATAAATTGGGCTTCATTGGCAATGAATCGATACTACCAAAAATTTGGAAGAAAACCTTACAATTGCTATTTCGACTACAGTGGTTTAGTTGTAGAATCAAATCCAAGTTACAGGACGTGTAGTTACGACAGGTCTTCAGCTAGTAACCGTAACTTTGTTGTTTTCAGTAGTTTAGTAATTGTTTTAGGTTTTTTTATTTTATGTAGTTTTTACTTCTTTTAGTAAAAAAAATAATGTAATATTTATATTAAAAAAAAATGTGTGTTTGTTATTTTAATTCTATTTTATGTATGCACTAGCGTTTGGTTCGCGCTGCGCGCGAACTTTCAATTAACATGATTACGCAAGTTTACTTTTTAAAATTATTTGTCTAAAAATCAACTAATCATACATAAATGTTAGTATATTTATGATCATATACTAAAAACATTTTTTATGAAGTTTTGATATTTTATCTTTCTATCATATAAACCTACATTGTTTTATTTTCTATTTATCATAATATTTTTATTGTTATTTTAAATATATTACACTTTTATGTGATTTAAATTTAATAGTTTATATTCAAGTTTTCTTTACTTTTTATCAATTTCTTTTTTACAATTATTTTTAAAAAAAATTGGTTGAATGACAACTGTATTTTTATCTTAAAAATACCAAGTATTTGTAAGGTTAAAAATATGTATAAATATATCGATTTTGAAATTTTACAATTCAGATATTAACTACACGTACACAGAACTTTTATTTTATTCTCTTCTTATAATTACATTTAGTTTTTGTTTTTCTTTGTTAAAAGATAGAATCACCAAATCTAGCAATCTTAATTTTTAAAATGATGTTCTAGTTCTATGTAAAAAATTTTAATTTACTTATTAAAAATAGTTTTTTTTTAATTCTCTTTTCATTTTAGCTATGTATAATTGTAATTATTCTTTTACTATTCTTTTACTTTCTTTCTTATACTTTTTATTAGATGTTAAACTTATAAACTTATATTTTCTTTATGATTTTAGCTCTAGATCAACTTATTTGCTTAATTGTTAGGTTTTGTTTGATGTTTTAGTTTTTATAATAATTACAATATAATTTATTCTGATTCTAAGTTTGTTAAATAAATTATATTCATATAAGTTTAAAAATTAATTTGGAATATGAATAATAATAACTTTTCATATTATTATTGGCATGTTTAAACCAATTTAGAATATGAATGATAACTTTTCATATTCTTCTCATAATGTTAAAACCAAATATATAATTAATATGTGAATTAGATTTTATATATAAAAATTATTTGGTAATGATGTGGAAGATGATGTGTCTTAAGAAGAAAAAAGAAAAGGTCTTTATATATATATATAGATTACGCTGGTTGGCGTATAAATAAAAGAAAATTTTATGAAATGTGCCATTAAATCTAATTTTCTTTCTAAATGTGCCATCTGTTTTAGTTATTTCTGAAAATGCCACAAAATGACACTATTCATCAATTTCAATTTTGATTTCAACTTTGAAAAGATCATTTTGCCCACACATTATCTTCCAAACATCTTCTTTCTCTCTCTTTTTATCATCTTTTCTTTCTTTGCTTCTTCTTCATCTCTCTCTTTCTTTTGTAACTTTGAAAAGACCAGATACATGATTCAGGTCTCACATCTTATATACTAACTAATATGAGCAGTTTGAGGCTCCTTAAGCCATCCACATCCGCAAAAGAAAACACTCTCAAATGATGCCACGTCAGCCATGGCATAATCTTTTTTCTTTATGCTCAGTTTTCAGCTAATTATACTGACTAAAACATGTAACTGGGCTCAAATAAAGTAGGCCCACTTACCACACATTAATAGTTTTTTTCCATTAATCAGAACACTTAAAACATGATAATAAATTATAGCTTTGGACATCAAATGCAACCTAACAAATAAGAAAAATCAATCATTTAAGAGTTACGATTTTGCCTTCTCTTCTTCCTCCTATTTATTTTCGCAGTTAGATTCATGGTGTATTCTCCATTACGTTTACTAATTTCTATACATCCTCTATCAAAAAATTTAAAATCTTCTAAAGTCATTAAATGTCACACGGTGTGACTCACACCGTTCTCTATTCAATTTCAGGGTGATAAGCTTGTAAATCAGTTAAGTTGTAAATGGATAGATTAGAGTTTAGAAGAGAAACAAATGGAGAAAAGAGAAAGAAGGTCAGTTTAATTTCGAGGACAAACCAAGCCTCCAAAATACGATTTAGGGTCTAGATAATCATTCATTACAACTCCTGAGAGCTTATTTAGTACTTGCATAATAAAGAGACAAGATAAGAGAGACTCTTCATGGACTAGATATTTGGTTGCTTCAGTCTTCTCCCTTTAGCCACGATAGTTGCTTGAAAACCTTCTCTTTCTCTTAGAGTCTCTGACTCTCTTCTTCTTGACAGATAAGAGAGCTCCAAGCGTATGGGTTTTCAAGCGTAAGAGAGCTACAATACTCCCCTATAAACGAGCCACCTTGTCCTCAAGGTGGAAGTGAGGGCATTGTTCTCTGATCTTGTCGATTGTTTTCCAATTGACTTTAACATCCTTTAGTCCGTCCCACTCCACTAAGACCTATGCGCCCTTCCCATTTGCAACTCAGCCTATAGCGGTAAGACTCTTTGGCTCTGTTATCCCTTCCATGTTAGTCATCAATGCAGGAGGTGAGGCTTATGCTTGCTGACCAGTTGACACCACCTTCTTAAACTGCGATACATGGAAAACTTGATGAATGGAGCTGCCGTTTGGGATGTTCAATTGGTACGTTGCTGATCCTATACGCTTATGCACCTCATATGCCCAAGGAAACGTGGAACCAACTTCTCATTCACCCTCCTAGTAACCGACTTCTGCCTATAGGGACAAAGCTTAACGTAAACCCAATCCCCAGGTGAAAAATCAAGGTCATGACCATGCTTTTGTTGTATCTTGAGAATTGGTTCTCTCATTCCCTCCAACCATGGATCTCCTTTCCCTAAAACCTCATCTCTTGAAACGAGTATTGTTGGTGTGTATTGGAAACGCTTCAATTCTGGAGGATCACACTCAACAACCCACTCTTCAAGACTAGGAGAAGGTACATGAGTAACTCACTTCCCATATTTGCCCGAGGATGCTCCAAAAGGATATATGTGTCACTGAGCACAGCTCCCGCAGTTGTATTCTCCATAACCTCAATGTGACAGCCAACCTTGTCCTCATAGTAGTACCCAAACTCATCACTAATCACTACTCTCGGCTCATCTAGATCATTTGTGGACCTCATAGTAAACCCATTGTCAATGAACCACTCAACTATTAAGCCTTCATTTCCCTCAGCTATGTTTCATGTACCAATTTCCAAGACTAGATGGTGCTTAGTAAGAGTGACTACCTGAGATTGGACATTCAGCAGCAACTTGTGATCCCTTCCGGTCTTTTGCTTTAACGCTCTCTTCTTACCGCCAGTGGTAACCCACTCTTGATTCTGGAAAGAGGGAGAAAGTGTGTTCTTGCCAATTAACCCGTGTTTCTCCCAACTGTGATAACCAACTATATCCCAAAATCAGATCCGTGTCATTCAACTCCAACAAGACAAAGTCTTCTACTATCGGAATCTCCTGAACATCAACTTCTATAGCGTGACATATTCCCAGACAATCTACTTCTACTCCATTGCCAATATTTACCTTCTTTGGTTCTTTGAGCTTGTAGGGAATTCCTAATTTAGCTGATAATTTCATAGCCATAAAACTACTAGTAGCTCCAGAATCAATGGTAATTTCTACCTTATGCCCAAACATGGTTCCTTCCACTTTAAGTCTCTTCTCTTTGGTAGGACACGTTAACAAACACCTCTCAACTTGTTTTTCAGCAGCGTGTTTGTCATTTCTGGCTCCTAATGCATCCTTTACTCGTTCCCCCTGGTGTGTCACCGTAGTGAGCCTCATCAATGCTTCATTATCAGTTGGATGTCTTGCCCTCGTTGGTCCCTGATGCAGACTTATATGACCTATGTATGGTCTAGTTTCATCACTCTGCATTCTTGACCTTTGATTCATCGAGTCCCGAATAGCCATTGGTTGTCTAGAAGTATTCCGAGCACCAATGTGTTTCTCCGATGGTCCCTACAGCCCCTTGAGTTCTCAGGTAAGTCATGTTTGGTCCTATCTGAAGCTATGAACTGGTCAATTTCCTCTAGCCACTGAGCGACATCCATCATTTGTATAATTCCATTAGGTTGTAGTTGTCGAACAGCAGATTGTAAGTGAGGCTTCAATCCCCTTAAGAAAACCTCCTCCAAGTAATTTCCAGGTAAACTGATTGAGCTTAGACAAAGGGCTTCAAATTTGTTCCTATACTCCTTGACAGACCATTTTGGTGAATTCCCAAATACTTAGTCAGCTCTATCCCTTCACCATCAACTTGATATATGTTGATGGAGTTCCCTGGCACATTATGCCCATACCTTGTGCTCTTGTTCGCAGAGATTTCCACGCTTCTCTCGTAAAGAGAATCACCAATTAGTTGAGACGTGAATTTTTCTCTTCTCATTCCATCACGGAACTGATATCTCAACCCATCTCCTACAGTAGTTCAATCATCATTTTTCCTTTCACAAACAGCCCTAGAATCAAATATGTACTCAGGAATTATTTGAGATGGTTTCTTTAGTGTTACTGAGATGTAAAGTCGATCAGTTCATTGAGAGTTTCTTTTAGTTCACTGGTCTTGGTTTCCATTTCATCGTTGCTTTGAAAAGTGTAGAACGGAGGTGAAGGTGGTGGTACTCCAGCCAAGGATGCAGTTGGTAACAATGTAGTTGCAACTGAATGGCTTAAGACTCATGGTCCTGGTGATCGAACCTTCACCCAAAGATTAAAGGTAAAATACTCCATTAGTGCTATAAGAAGATGAAGAAGTAATGTATCCCTTAAACCAGTTCTTAAAGATCTCAAGCAAGTCATACAATAGCTATAAAATATACACCGATGGTTTCCACTCCTTTTCTTTTTGTTCAATAGAAGTAGTAACCTCTTTGCTAATGCAAACTTTAATAGCTACGTTTCCTTTTCTACATTACTATTCTTGAATCTTCATGGTTGATCTTTAATTGTATGTTGGATCTTCTCTTCCTTTAATTTTTTCATACGCAGCTTTTTATTAGCTCAAATTTAGGTAAGCGTGTTGCAATTGGCTTTAGCCTATATGATTGATCGTGTATGTTGTCATACCCGCTCTGAATTTTGTTGTTTGAGGTGTATTTGATATGACCAGTGAGTATTGCTTATTTTTCTATATAGATTTTAATTAGTTTCGGAAGTGTCATGGATCCTAATAGCTTTTAGGAACTAATGGTTAGTTGTCTACTATTTTGTTGACGTTTAGTTTGATTTTTTTTCCCTTTCGATTCTGTTTTGTTTGTAGGTTTCAGTTTGGTTTAATATGAGATCGGTGGCGGTGATAATAAGAATCCTTTTGGGGGTTCAACATATGACCGGGGAAAAACAGATGGTTAAGCCGTGCACATTATTCTCAACAAATGCGCCACCCTACAAAATTTAATGTTGTTTCTTTGTGTTGGATATGAAAAAGCTTTTGAGTTGCTAAAGTTCATCAAATATCATTTTGGAAAATAGCTCTTTAGTAATTCATGTCTTTCTTAGATGGCAAATAGTCTATAGTACCTTACTCAAACAATAAAATTATTAGATTTGCTGCTTATTTATCCTCTGCTTATTTGATTTGTTTTTTCCAACAACTTACTGCTCTGAACGACGAAGAGGATCGATGAAGATGCCAAGAAAGAAGAAGCTTAAACGTTTGAAAACAATGGTAGCATCAATGGAAACGAGCATATTCATACAAACGGGAAGAACAAAGTATTCAAATCAAAGAGACTACTTAATTACGTTATTTGACGTGGTTGATGGAGAGATGACAAACGTAAACCCACCAGAAAAATGGTGTGTATGAGTCAGAAAACGGTGAATCTAAACTATTGCATACTATTTTAGTATTGGTTTGTAATTTAAATTGAACGTCGATACCTTACAATTCTAGAAGGTTTTCCATGATTTATGTGCAATTTAGGCTTATCAATTTTGAAAAAGTGTCAAACATGTGTAATAAACAATTTGGCTTCAGCTTAGTTGTACAAAGTGTAAAATGCCCAAAGCTGTTTTTGTAACGCCCATAAACCAGGAATTAGAGATGGGAGTTGAATTGGATTGAATGGTTTAGTTTTAATTGTTCGGTTTGGCTGATTTGGGTTAAGAGAACCCTAGGGCTTGAGTATAAAAGGGAGCAACCTCCTTTTGTGCAGATAAAACGTGCTAGAGGCTGAGAAATTGAAAGAGAAAAAAGGAGGTTTGTTTATGGTGTTTTTAGAAAAGAAGGAGATGAAGACAGTTCTGACACGTTTTAGAAGAGTAGAGTAACGGACAGTCTAATCAGATCGGATTGGAATGAAATTTTTAGGGTAAGTTCTACACTCTCATATCTAGCTTTAGGCGAAATCGGTTTGTCATTTGGATTAGTATTCTGAGAGTTATTGTTGTTTTCCCGAGAGAGGTTTGTGCAGAATTGGATCTGTGACCAGTCCACTTCGTGGCTGTTTTCCCATCGAACTAGAAGGATTTAGGAGACGATCTGCATACCGTTGGAAAGGTCTCGGTCTTAAAATTCCAAATCAGGTTTCCGATCATGATTCTGAGGTAATCTCCGTTCTTAGTGTGCTTTCTAAGTCGGCGTGTCGTTTCTGTTTTTAGAAAATCCTAATCCGGTTTAGAAGGAACTCCAATTGGTTTAGTTTAGTTAATTAGATTGGTTGGGTTTAGTTAACCGGTTTGGTTTGATTTGGTTTGGTTTAGTTAACCGGATTGGTTTGGTTGGTTGGCTTAACCGACTGTTTCGGTTTGAGTTAACCGACTGATTTGGTTTGCTTTGTTCATCAGGTAAAGGAGGAGAGTTGCCAGATGTTGAGGTCTTAGGCAACTGATAGGTTAAGGTGGGTCTGTGACCATGGCTCCAAGTGGACGAAACATTAGGATTCCTGGTGATAGGTTTGATTGTTGGCTTGATCTTTGGATAGTTTGAGTTCCTTGGGATGTGTCATGGTTCTGTGTAGTTTGGCTAATGTTTTATTTCAGGAGATCGTGTTTCCGCATGCTTAGAATCGAGCCAGAGAGGAGATGGCTTGATCCTAGCGTCACTGCGAGGTGGTGTCGATCGACACTCCTGTTATTTTGTGATGTTTGTTCGTTTGTTGTGTTGTGTGTTTGCCTGGTGTTTCATTTATCTCGGTAATTGGACAAGTAGATGAGATGACCATCTCACTGAGTATTTGTGATAATACTCACGCATCTTTTTTTGTCATGTGATGCAGGTAAAGACAAAGTGTGACCGTGGGATCGTGGCTATGAGGAGGATGATGATCTAGGGTCTCACGTTATGTGCTACTTTCTTTTATTGTTTAGAACTAGCTAGGTTGTTGTTTAGCCTGGAACGTGTTGTTGAGTTGAACTAGTTGGTTTATTGTTTTAATTGATTTGGTTGCTTGGTTCAAGGTTTATTTCTTTTCCGCTGGTTTTGTTTGATGGTTTGCTTGGACGTTGAGGAATAGCGTTTATGGAAACGTTAATCCGAGTCCAAGGATTGGTGGTAATTAAAAAAAAACGGTTTAGGTTATTTTAGTTTTGTTCATTTAGCATGCGACTATGCTATTGTAGTAAGCACTTGACAAGACTATTGTAGCAAGCGCTTGACAAGAGATCTAAAATTTTCCTGCAATGCCATTTTCGTTTCAACTTGCTAGAATTGATTTCTTGGCGAGGAAAACGGTAGGTTGATGAACTTACATTTTCTCCCTTACAATGTTAGTTATCAGTTATCACATAAGGCTTAAAAGAAAAAAACGTGTTCATATATATATATATATATATAAAAGACAGCAAAGCATAGATTATATGATATTATTTGCTTCTCATTGAATAATCTATATGTTTTTCATTCGAATGTATTCTCTCACTATAAATGGGAGGGGAGGGTAGGGTCGGGAGGGATGGAGAGAGGGAAGGAGAAACATGCAAACAAAATATTGAACTTATGAAGTTACCTTGAAGTGAAGAGTTAGAGAGGAGAGTTAACAAGGATGATAGAAAAACTGTATATTTCGAAGAAGAGATAGCAGAATATCTTATATAATATTTTAAGGTTCCAAAAACTTTAAGTTATGAGAGGTTGTCATGTGTCATCTACTTTTTTGACATTTGACATTTTTAATTTATTTATTATTATTTTTTAATTTTGACAATTAATTCTAACTATTTAATAGCTAATTAATGTTAATTCATTTCAACAAGTTACAAAATAAATTAGTCACTATTCTCTTTCTTTTTTTGATATTCACCAAAATATTTTAAGGTTCCCAAAACTTCAAGCCATGAGAGGTTGCCATGTGTCATCTACTCTTTTGACATTTGACATTTTTAATTTATTTATTAATTTTTTTTAATTTTGACAATTAATTATAACAATTTAATAGCTAGTTAATGTTAATTCATTTCAACAAGTTACAAAATAAATTAGTCACTATTCTCTTTCTTTCTTTGATATTCACCAAAAACTATGATTCTAAATTTTGCAAATTTTAAATAATTTAAAAAATATATCTTATATAATATTGTGGTGTTTTCTTAAATTCAAGTCATGAATGCCCTGTATCACCTATTCTTTTTTCACATTTTCTTTCTAATTTGTTTATTAAAAAATTATTTGTTAAAAAAATCACTTTAACAATTAATCCTAACAATTTAAAAAAAAACCATTTTAACAAGACAAACGTTTAAAACTGTGTCTTCGTATAAATAGTTGTGATTTTAAAACAAAAGTAACAAGAAAGCATTAATAAAAAGAAGTAAAATGAACAAAAAAAAATGTTGTGAGAAAATTAAGAAATGATTTAAGAACTTTTAAAACTATTAGAATGCTAAAGTCTACTTAGAAAAATGTATATTTGTTTTTTCTTTTTAAGTCCTCAGAGCTTTTAACTCCAATTTGCCAATACAATTAAAATAATTTGTGGTAGGCAAAGTAACGCTTCTAACCAATACTCTATGAAAAAAACTATACTCCAGCACAAATTATGAATCCAAAACATATTTATTCCACCACAGAATTGATGGTAAAGACAAAAATCACAACAAATTAATAAAGAGAGTGAGACAAAAATACAATCAAGCTGTAATTATTCTCTTAGTACGATTCAAAGTTCTCATGAAACAATTACAAAGATGCATTCCAAATTTTCTGTTGAGATCAAATGCCGCACTAAAAGCAAAGCATACTACAATTTATCTAATCAATCTTTTTTTTACATATGTGTTTGATGCAAGAAAAAAAGACGACCAATCATTTTTTTTAAAGAACCGTAGTGAATATTGATAAAGACATACATGTTAGGGATTTGTACCCAAAAAATTCCTTCCATATGCTATAACTTTTATTAATGAATGACCTATTTTCTTTTTTCATATAACATTATATATGTCCATTAATTTTCTACAAATGCTTAGTGAAGAAATAGTGAAGAAATTATAATAAATTTTACTTTTACAATGAATTTTTAAACCCACGCAATGCGTGGGCAATCCTAGTATACAAATATGTTTTAGTAGGTGGGAAGGGGAGCTATAAATGGAAGATAAAATTTGTTAGGGACAATTATAAATGGAAGACAAAGTTTCTTTTGCAAGGTAGAGTTTTAAATTTATAGAATAAATTTATAAATGATTTGACCATCATGCAATAAACCTTTAATTTAGTCGGTATACAAACTATTTTTAATATATATGACCAAATGACCAATATGTTATTAATTGTGAACAAACTATTGAACTCATTTTTCTTATATTATCAATTTAACATACATGGACGATTGTACTTTTAAACAAAATCACAGAAAACCAAAACCAATATTCACAAACTTTTATACTAATGACAATATATACTTTTAACTATACCTGGAATATTTTTCTCTTCTAAATTTAAAATGAAAAACCTAACTGATCATTAATTATTTATTTTAATACTAAATAAGAATACAAAATTTTTAAAGAGTAAATTAGCTCAATAACCATAAAGAATCAGTTAATTAGGTCATTGACTTTGAAATATCAGAAACTCAAGTCACTGTGTATTTTTGGCAAAATCTTGACCCTTTAACCCTCCCACTTGTTCCTTAACCGCCATGAACAATCAGACCCGTCGGTGTTTCGATCGACGGCCAAGCATCCTCGGATCCGTCGCTGCTTGCATCCTTCGCTGCTTCTATTAACCCTAACCGCCATGAATCACCGGATCCGCCACTGTTTCGATCGACGACCATGAATCACCGGATCCGTCACTGTTTCGATCGACGGCCAAGTATCATCGGATCTGCCACGCCTCATCCATTCCATTCACTACAAGAAAACATGTAATTAGTAACTACATTTTGTGACTGATTTTTCAGTCACTAAATTTGCGACCGATTAATGACGAATTTGTGACGCCCTAACGACTATATATTATTAGTCGCCAAGTTGTCACAAATTAGCGACGCACAAAGATGGTCGTTAATTCGTCGCAGATTAGCGATGAAACAACGACTACAATACAGAAGTCACTAATTAGCGACGACTTTGTGACCACAGCCGTGGTCATTCTTATTGGTGACTTTTTTTAAGTGTCTTGGTAATAAAAAAAATGAAAAATAACAGAAAAAGAGAAGAGAGTGGGAGAAAGAGGGTCTAATGTTTCTTTACACATAACTTTTCTCCAACATTTTAAGACACTTTCAAACCATTTGAAATGTTTTCATTGGTTGCTTAAATTTGTAGTAATTAAATTAAATAAAAATATTAAAATAAAACAAATTAGAGAACTAATGAGAGTGTCACCAATAATGATGCTCTAAGGGTAGTCACAAGTTAGTCACAAATTTGCGACACTTTTGTGACGCCGAACGGACTGTATGAAAGTGTCACAAATCAGTCATAAATATTTATTTCGGTAGCTATGTCGGCAATGAAGTCAAGTGGGTGGACACGTGATTAATGCGGTTGGTTGTTGAGTAAACTAATTTTTGTGACTCCTTCAAGTAGTCGCTAAATCGTCACTAAATCGTCATAGAAGTGTCACAAATTTGTGACTGTTTTTTAAGAGTCACAAAGTAGTGACTAATTTTTTTCTATATAAGCAACACACCCCTCCCTCTCCATTTACAACGCACCTCTCTTTATCCATCCCAATCAAACCTCTCTCTCTCTTAAAATCAAGAAAAAAAATCCAAAAAAACCAAAAAAATCTGAGAAAACAAAACCCAAAAAGAGGAAAATTTCAAAATCACGAAAACACCCACAAACCCGAAAAAAATTCAAAAATTATGTTTAATTCTAATCGAGAGTGGATGTACAACCGCATTGATCCTCGCACAAATAATATCGCAGATAAATTTTTGGTGGGGGTACAACATTTCTTGTAGTTCGCATCTACCCAGTATTCGTCAGTTACAGGTGGAGGTATGTTATACTACCCTTGTGCAAAGTGTAAAAATGATAACGATTTTAAACAAGCTAAAACTGTTCGGTACCATTTACATAGTAGAGGTTTCATGGAAAACTATTATGTTTGGACAGCACACGGTGAAGATTACGATGTAACTGGGGCTGGGATAGGTAGTAATAGCTATTATGGGAATGCTGATTTTAGTAGCGGTAACCAAGAAACAAATTACGATGGCGGAGGAAGCAGTAGCTATTATGAAAATGCTGATTTTAGTGGTGGTAATGAAGAGGTTAATTACGATGGCGCAAATGTTTATGGTGAAATGGTTCATGATGCATTTCGTGGTTCGGTGCCATTTACTGATTATCACCATGAACATGATCAAAGTGGAAATGATCCTGTTTATGCAGAACCTACCCATGACGCGAAACAGTTCTACGACATGTTAGCTGCAGCAAATACGCCATTGTGTGATGGTTGTCGTGAAGGTCTCTCGCAGTTATCATTAGCAGCTCGGCAGATGAATATCAAGGCAGATCACAATTTAGCTGAAGTTTGCATGGATTCAGTGGCAGAAATGATGACGGAGTATTTGCCGGAGCCTAATAATGCAACTGGTTCTTTCTATGAGACGGAAACGTTGATGCGGAAGCTAGGATTGCCGTTCCATACATATGATGTCTGCGTAGATAATTGTATGCTCTTCTGGAAAGATGATGCGCAGTTGGACCATTGTAGGTTTTGTGAAAAACCGAGATACAAGGCAAGTCGGGGGCGTACTAAAATACCGGTCAGCAAGATGTGGTATCTATCCATCACTGACAGATTAAAGAGGATGTACCAATCCGAAAGGATGCAGCATCGATGAGGTGGCATGCTGAGCACCAGACAGAAGACGGAAAAATGGTTCACCCATCTGATGCGGAAGAGTGGCAAAATTTCAATCAAATACATCCACAATTTGCGGAGGAAACGCGAAATGTGTATTTGGGTTTATGCACCGACGGTTTCAATCCTTTTGGAATGTCCAAAAACCATTCATTGTGGCCGGTGATCATGACACCGTACAACTTGCCTCCAAATATGGCGATGAAAAGGGAGTATCTGTTTTTGACGATTTTGAATTCCGGACCAAATCATCCACGAGGAAGTCTTGATGTTTTTCTCCAACCATTGATCGAGGAGTTAAAGGACTTATGGAATCATGGATTTGAGGCGTATGATGTGTCGTTAAATCAAAACATCAACATGAAAGCTGTTCTCCTATGGACAATAAGTGATTTTTCGGCGTATGGGATGTTATCGGGATGGACGACACATGGAAATTTAGCATGTCCACTTTGTATGAGTGATACAAATGCTTTCTACTTGCCAGCTGGTAGGAAGACGTGTTGGTTTGACAATCATAGAAGATTTTTACCAGACAATCATCCATTACGAAAGAATAAAGTTAATTTTCTTCAGGGAAAGAGCGCCTTGGACGAGTGTCCACCTGCAACGTTGACGGGTGAACAAGTATACCAGCGTATACTAAATACCGGAGCACCAAAAACATCAGAATGCGGCGGAAATGGGCATGAGACTAAACCTGGGAGCTTGGCACAACTGGCATAAAGAAAGCATATTTTGGGAGCTTCCGTACTGGGTTGATCTGAATCTACTGTGGGTCAAAAATGAAGTTAAGTTTCCAGATGGCTATGTGTCAGATTTAGCAAGTTGTGCAGACATCAAAGGTGGAAAGTTTTCAGGAATGAAAAGTCATGACGCCCATGTTTTTATGGAATGCTTGCTTCCCTTCATATTTGCAGAACTTCTCCCGCGTAATGTTCACCAAGCAATATCAGGTATATTTACATTACAATCATCATTATATTAATTTGTATTGGATAAGGATTTAAATGTTGGACTTATATAAAGAAATTGAACTGCAGCACTTGGAGCATTTTTCCGTGATCTAAGTAGTAGATCATTGGATAAAAGCCGCCTCCTAGTTTTGAAGGAAAACATTGTGATGATTATATGTAATTTGGAAAAAATCTTTCCACCGTCTTTCTTTGATGTGATGGAGCACCTTCCTATCCACCTACCATACGAAGCACAACTTGGCAGTCCAGTGCAATACAGATGGATGTATCCGTTTGAAAGATTTTTTGGACATTTGAAACGCTTAGCGAAGAACAAAAGATATCCAGCGGCATCCATCATGCATGCGTACATGAAGGAGGAGATATCTTACTTCTCAGAACACTACTTTCCACCACAAATTTCTACATCAAGAAGAAGAAGGTAATTATTAATTAACATTCACTTGTTTGTTACTTATATATGCTTCTCTTCCAATAACTTTACAAGACATGGTATAATGTGTTTAGGGCTTCTCGGTATGACAAAGGTCAAGTGCTCGTATACAATGTAGATGTACCAGATATATTTAAGGAAGTGGGTCGTCTAAGTGGCCAAAGTAGTGATTTGTGGTTCAGAGATAAGGAAAATAAGAGCGTTCATGCGTATGTTTTGCGTAATTGTGAGTATTTCCGGCAGTTTGAGAGGTAATTGTGATTCATCCCACAATGATGTATAACATATTTATATAATTTTACATCCTTACGTTTTAGTCGTGTTTTGGCAACACAGCATTGCCGATGCACAGATTCGATTGGAAAATTCAGACCTAACTGATGACGAGGCCAGAGCGAAAATAGATGATGAATTTCACACGTGGATCTACCAATATGTATGTACTTTCTATGAGTTAATTGTTAAATTCATATTAAGGATTGACAAACTTTAATTTATCAATCGATTGATGTAGGTGAATGCAACGAGACATGAACAACATTTTCCACTATGGGTTTACGATATAGTCGACGGTCCTCTAAACAAGGCAACTGAATGGCCCATGTATTTTACAAGGGGGTATATGTTTCACACCGAGGACCTTGGAAAAGACAGGAAACCAATGAATTATGGGGTTTGTGTTAGAGGGCAAAATTATTCTGAAGCGTCTGTGGAAGATGATTATTATGGAACCGTAGAAAAGATTATCGAGCTCACATATCCCGGATCGTTGAATTTGAAGATCGTACTTTTCCAATGTAAATGGTTGGACCCTACTCCTCACATAGGGACGAGAAAGAGCTCGGTAAGTGTTGTCGACGTCCTTAAAACTGGGAAATATCCAAACTACGAACCATACATATTGGGTATGTTTTCGTCATCCAAATTATTGATTATATATATATATATATATATATTTGTTTGTGTGTTTTTATTAATCAAATAATTAATTAATGTCAGGATCCCAAGCTGATCAAGTGTGTTATCTGACATACCCAAATACGAAACGTCCTCGGAAAGTATGGCAATCTGTTTTGAAAGTAAATCCAAGAAATCGTGTTCAAGGAAAGTATAACGAGAAAGAGGTCGTTATTTTGCAACAAACTTATGATGAGGGATTAACGTCTACCGTTGATGAAATCAATGTCGATTCTTTAGTTGATCGCGCACAACTAATGGAAGACATCGATTTTGAGATTGGAGACGATGATCCAGAAGATGAGTTTCAATGTAATTTATCATCTTCGGACGATGACGATGAAGTTTGAACCGGGATTCAAATTTATATGTAATATATTTGTGTGATTGTGTTAGAGGTCGTTATTATCCAAGTGTGTTTAGTTATTTCCATGATTTTTAAAAAAATTATGTAATATTTTGTGTGATTGTATTTTACAATTTCGGTAATTAAATTTGTTAAGCTATCAGACTACCGATTTTAACCAAGGAAAGCAAACTTGAATTTTTTGGGATTTGATCAAGTATATATAAATTTGAGTGTATCCAAATACTGATTGAACACAATGGCACAACGGTTTGACACTAACTATAAACGAATAAGTATCCGGGTTTGAACCTACTTCAACCACACTTTTTTGTTTTTTTTTAAATTGATCAAGTATATATAAATTTGAGTGTATCCAAATACCGATTGAACACAATGGCACAAAGGGTTTGACACTAACTATAAACGCATAAGTATCCGGGTTCGAACCTACTTCGACCACACTTTTTTTTTTTTTTTTTAAATTGATCAAGTATATATAAATTTGAGTGTATCCAAATACCGATTGAACACAATGGCACAACGGTTTGACACTAACTATAAACGCATAAGTATCCGGGTTCGAACTTACTTCAACCACACTTTTTTGTTTTTTTTTAAATTGTGACTACCGGCCAAATTAGTTACAAAATAGCCACTATTTTGTAACTAATTAACGACGCCTAAAAACATTGTGACTACTTTGCAAATCTTTACCCACGCTTTTTTAAAGTTTTGCATTTAAATCAATACATTGTAAGTTTCCCGAAATATATGATTAAAACTATTTCGATGATATAATAAAACAGACAATCAAGGAATGCATTTGAAATTATTTGGAGTTTTAATGGACGAAAGACTGTTTTGTATTTAGGGTTTCATTTGCTACTACTAACACTGTGTGATAAATTAGTCACAAAATAGCTACTACTTTGTGACTAATTTACGACGCATAAAAAAATAGTGACTACTTAACAA
Source organism: Arabis alpina (assembly GCA_900128785.1). Classification (NCBI taxonomy): domain Eukaryota; kingdom Viridiplantae; phylum Streptophyta; class Magnoliopsida; order Brassicales; family Brassicaceae; genus Arabis; species Arabis alpina. The sequence goes on from LT669795.1 coordinate 17,246,809, forward strand.
CTGATTACCCACGCTTTGTTTTAAGTTTTGCATTTAAATCAACACATTATAAGTTTCTTTGTACTTTGTTTCGTATTTACAATGTATATAAACTCAAATGCTAATAGTAAATTTATTTTAGGGTTTTTCAAAAACCAAAATTTATTTTCTAACTCCACAAGTGATTTGGAATGAAACACATAGAATTTTAATATAAGATTTGATAATTTTGTGTTGTTTCCCAAAATATATGATTACTACTATTTTGATGATACAATAAAACACACAATCAAGGAATGCATTTGAAATTATTTGGAGTTTTAATTGAACAAAGTCTTTGGTCAAAATGTTTAGGGTTTAGGGTTTCATTTGCCATTACTAACATTGTGTGACAAATTAGTCACAAAATAGCCACTACTTTGTGACGAATTTATGGGCCTACAGAACCAAATATTTGGGCTTAAAGCCTGCCAATGGTTTCCCACGTCTTAGTGACGAATTAGCGACTACACAGAAAACAAAAGCAAATCAGACCAATTCCCAAATTCATTTCGCACAAAACCTATAAAAAAATTTCTCTCTTCTCCTCTACACAATTCGACTCTTTCATCGAATCTACCGATTTCTCCAAAAAATCGAGCGTTTATTGTTCGTTTATCACTTAATCGTTTCTTCTCCATCTCTCTGTATCGAATCATCTTTTTGATTCGATCCGTCAGTGAAGAAATCGATCTGATTCTTCATCTCTCAAACCCTAAGCCTCCGGTTCTCTCCTTCTTCAAACACAACCACTAATCTTCATCTCTTTCTTTCAATCATTCCAGTCTCTACTCTGTCGAAACCCTAACCGACATCCTTACCCTAAACCAGAACGAACGATTAATTTGATGGCAACCACAAGAATAGGGGCTCCACGAGGGCGACGTCAGGGAACCGGAGGAGGCGGTGGAAGAGGCGGAGGTGGCGGTGGAAGAGGCGGTGGTTCTCAGAAACCCTCAAAGGGTCCTGCTGCAGCTGGTGGTTCTCGTGCAGGTGCGAAGGATGAGGGGAAGCGTCCTGCTACACGTGGTGGTTATCTGAAGCTCTCAAAGCCTGCTGGGAACCCTACTGCTGCAGACGGTGGTTCTCCACCACTCTCAAAAGCTGATGGGAAGCGTACTGCTGCAGACGGTGGTTCTCCGCCACTCTCAAAAGCAGATGGGAAGCGTCCTACTGCAGCTGGTGGTTCTCAGTTTGTCTCAAAGACTCAAGACAAGGATCTTGCTCCTGCCAGTGGTACTAAGAGACTAGCGGTGGCTCGTGGAGCAAATTTAGCCGGACAAGACAATGACGCAACTTCACCAACCAGACAAGTCAGGTTAAACAGCGGTCAGACATCTTACAGTAACTCCAACCGTCACCATACGACTCCTTCTCAGTGTACGCCGACGTCTCAAGGGACTGACCCAGTCTCTCGGATTAGGGATGTTCCACTTCAGTACCCTCCTCTATCAAACCGCCCTGCTCCTCCATCATTTCGTCTATCTCCAGAACTCAATCTCAATCTCCAACCAGGTAGTCGGGAGATTGAGATGGAAGATGAGGAAGAGGAAGAAGATGAGGAAGATGATGAGGAAGGTGGTGATGACGAGGTTAAAGACATGGAAGTTCACTACGAACATGTTGTTCAGCAGGAACCAGAAGGGCAAGACTACCAGCAGCTTTTGGATGACGTTTTGGCTCTTCCAGGTCGTCAAACTCTGCCTCTCCTCAGCCCACAGTCGAAAAGAGTATTTGGTAAGTTGATTTCAATCCTTACTATGTCTTTTATTTTTGTAAATGTGTAGTTTATGTGCTGTATTGGTTTGCTTTAGACACAATCGATCTATATGCCTCTCATTCTTGTTAACTGGTTATTTGCTAGCTAAGTTATTTGGTAGTTGCATCTGCTAGCTAACTTGTGTAACCAGTTTCTTAGCCTCTGTTTTTATCTTTTTGCTAGGTTTACTCGAGACAAAGGCAAACTTACTCGTGTCATCGCTGGAATCTTTCGTCACAAGTTTGATGGACCTTTCTAGAGCTGGACTGTCACACCTATCGACAAACAAGAAAGATATTTCAGAACTTTTGCGGTAATCTTTTCTGCCTCACATACTTTCCAATTATGTTTCAATTATACATGCTTAACTATGTTTTTTACTGTGTAGAGCAAGTACAATTGGGAGTTAGGGATCACTGAGCTTGTTAGGTCTCATTTCAACAAGATTGCGACAAAGCGGATGAGGGGAATTGTGAGTCAGGCTAAGAAGAAGGGGGTCAAGCCAACCTGGATTGGTGAGAAACCTTGGGGTTACATGTGCCTCCATTGGGATACTCCAGAGGCTCAGACTAAGAGCATAACGGCTTCCAACTCTCGTATGTCTCATCGTAATGGACTTGGAGCTCACAGACATAGAGGTGGCCAGTCTTCTTACTTGACCATTCAACAAGATATGGTAATAATCTTTTCTTTTCCTATTCTTACAAATTAACTTCCTCTACCTAATCAACCTTATCTACTGTTGCAGGAAGAGGAACTAGGACGGCCAGTCTCATGGGGTGAAGTCTTTAGGAGGACTCATACCAATGACGATGGCTCCTTCATTGATCAGAAAGCTAAGGAAGTCACTGAGAGTTATGAAAATGCCCTGCAAGAGGTTCTGGAGCAGGAGGCCGATGCACCAGAACACTCAGATGCTTCTGAGAATTCAACTCATCGGAATCTCACCATTGCTCAGAAGAATGAAATCTTCCTTAAGGTATGTTTCATTTCTTATCCTTGCTCTTCCCCTCTCTTTTTGTTTTCCATGTGTTTATGCTTCAGAAACTTCTCTTACATTGTGGTTCTTTCTCAATTAGGTGATTTGTTCCTGAATACTTATTTGCTAGTATTGATCAAACTCTATTTAGCCTGTGTACTTGAGCTTCGATTTTAGTTTATGAATACTTGAGTTTAGAGTTAGGGTTGTTTGAGCTTGGATTTAGTATTGATCTTGAATTGAGGGCTGTGTACTTGAGCTTCCATTTAGTATTGATCAAACTAGATTTTTTCTTAACTTGTTGTTGCTTGGATTTGAGCTTCTTAATTAAATGGATATGTGTATGTTGCAGTGTACTAGGTTCGATCCCAAGGGTAACCCTTATGGAATGGGTCAACTATCACAAGAGCTTGAGGTAAGGAATGGGAAGAGGAAGACCTGTTACGCTGAGTCTTCTACGACATCTCTCTTAGAGATCCAGGACGACCTTAAAAAAAATCGTGAAAAGCTTGCTGCACAAGATGAAGATAACAAGCGCCGTGATGCGGAAAATCTGCGCCTTGCTACTGAGCTCAAGGATAGTCAGTCGAGGATTGCTCAATTAGAGAAGATGGTTACCGATTTCATGATGAGCAATGGTCAGTCAACCAACTCCGCTGAACCAGAACCAAATGCACAACACACAACAACCTCTCCCGAAGCTCAACAAGCTTGACAGTATGATTCTCTCTGCAACTCTCTAACTCTTTATGTCTTGAACAAACTTTAAATGTTTCAATATTTTGTATAATTATCTTTTCTACTATCAACTCTCTAAACTAATGTTTCAATCATTTAGCTTCTTTTGTCAAGCTAAATGTTTAAATACATATGCTTTGTATAATTTACAATTAGCTATGATTTTGATTTTGGCTTTCCAAAACTCTCACATCTAAATAGTATCCGTACCAAATTTGGAATTGAAAAATGACCAAAAACTTTCCAAGCGTCGCTAATTCGTCGCTTATTAGCGACGCTTTTGAGACTAATTTGTAACTACTGTGACATTTAGACACTACAAAGATTGTCACTAATCAGTCGCTTATTTGTGACTACAAAATCGTCACTAATCAGTCTCTTATTAGTGACTACAAAGGCGTCACTAATTAGTCGTAAATTAACGATTGATAAGAATAGTCACAAAGTAGTCACAAATACCACGCGTCGCTACTCCGTCATATATTTCCAGCTGTCAGATGTTATCGCAAAAGCGTCGCCAATTTGCGACGACGAGACGGTTGTAACAAAAGTGTGACTAATTTGCTACTATGTACTGGTGTCACAAAGTAGTCGCTAATTAGCGACGTTTAAAACAGCGTAACAAAGTAGTCGCTAATCTGCGACTACTTTGCGACTACAGAAATTAGCGACGACATATTTGCGACGTCCTGTTTTCGTCACTAAGTAGTCGCAAATGACCAATTTGTGACGATTTTGTGACGAATAAGGGTGTCACAAATTATCTGTTTTCTTGTAGTGATTGTTGCTTGCATCATTCGCTACTTCTATTAACCCTAACTGCCATGAATCACCGGATTCGTCACTGTTTCGATCGACGGCCAAGCATCATCGGATCCGCCACGTCTCATCCAATCCGTCGTTGCTTGCATCCTTGGCTGCTTCCATTAGCCTTAACCACCATGAATCACTGGATTCGTCATTATTTCGATCGACGGCCATGAATGATTAAATTCATCTGAACTCAAAATTTATATCTAGAAAACAAAGAAATGTGTGAAGTAATGATAATGTTTTAACTTTTATATATAAGGTTAGAATGGTATTATTTTAAAAATATATAGTGTCATGGTTAGATAGCCAATTATCGTATAATGTATGTATATAGAGTACAAGTACTCTTTTTTAAATCACAAAACTACCGTCATACCGTCTTAATGGGATAAAAATAGCAAACAAATATATAATTAACCAATCCGGACGTAATCCGAGATATCCTCTAGTGGTTGTATAAATAGAAGAATTAAACATAGTTGAATAAACCTTTTTTCTAAACTTTTATTTCACTAAATCCACTCGAAAATAATTAAAAAATGTGTGGAATAAGTGTATTCATCAGGAGGCATTGTACCTATGAGTTGGGCCAGTTATAAGGGCACGGACTAAAAATATTAAGGATACACTTAGTGGATTTATTCAAGAGAATTAGACAAGGAAAACATTCATAAGTTCATTGGGAATAATATATGTCAAGTCCCACCCATTCTAACTCGATTATCAAGTTAAATCATTTTTGTTTATGCCTCATAGAAGTTACGAAATTTACTGACCAAAGATTGTAGAAGCGTTTTAAGTGAGCATTGACGGGAGTTCTTCAATCCGAAAGTTTTCACCGTTTTGTTTTTTTGGAACGTTTTAGAATGAATATTTTAGATCTAAAAATATAATAGACCTTAGATTTGTACTTCACAAGTCCACTAAAATCAATGATTATCTTTTTTACCACTTTAGAGAAAAACTTCCTTTAAGTTCCGCATCAAAATTTCTTCTTTGAATGGTGATAACTTGTAGTAAATACTCTCTAAGTTCTTTTATGTTTGATGTTTTAAAAAGATTTTTTTGTTTTGTTTAGATTAATGTTTTTAATTTTCTATGTAAAATTAATTGTGATTTTAAGTTTTTGACAGTTTAAATTCTGCAATTTTTTATTGGTTGATTTTTTTTTGGAATTGATGATAAAACATGTTTTGTTTTGAGAAAATTAAAAATGAAATGATTTCTTAATTTGTTTGTAGAAACCTTAAACATCAAACAAAAAAGAAGAGATAGAGTAGTCTTTTTTGTGTTGTTTTGTATGATCAGACAGACTTGTTAATGATAGACTAATACGTTAAGTTTTTTTATAAACTTTTAAAACCAAGATGAAATGTAGTACTTGTTAATTAATTTGCCCAATATGATTTTCCACCAAATTGACCATTTAAGAGCATCCACAACCATGATTCAAAGTGGGTATCAATAAGATTAATTTTATTATTAATTTAATCTTTGAAACTCATTAAGCTTTTCCTAAGTTTTGTGTGTGTAATGGTAATACTCATCTTGAATTCTAAAGAATAAAAATATAATGTTTGGTTTCCAAATTCATAACTTGTTATTATGAAACAATAAGATACAATGTGTGGTTGTATCAAATCCATACAAAGAAATGTAGAATCAAAACCACATTAACCTTTCATAAACTGTTTTTCTTCCTTTCCATCTTGTATGATATATTGGTCTAGAAAAGGAGATCAGTTCAAGTTGCTCTCTATATGATATGGACTCCATTGTTCTCTATACGCTCTTCTTGTTTATTCTAATTAGTATCCTCACAAAAATACACAAACATACAAGGGCCAAATTACATCAGAAGAATGATCAATTTCATTTCACTTTGATCAACAAATAATCATCTTTTTAAATTGTCACAAAAGATCAAGCAAACCCCTTAAGAACATATTGTAATTCATGCATCAAAACAACAATTAGGGACTACCTGTAATCTCTCTGTTTTCTTCGAGTCTCCAATTCACGAATCTCCTTCCCCATTCTGAAATTTCACTATGTGCAGCTACTTTCTTCTCCTTCTCCCTCTCAAACCCACACAACAATAAAGCTTGAAAATTCTCATCAAACACTAACAACACAAGAAACCTCAATAGCACAATACCAAACCACTCGAATAAAAAACTACCTTGTCCTATAAATAAACTTGGTGGAAGATTGAGAAGAGGAAGTATAAGAAACGAGGAGGTTAGGGACGAACAAAAAATCCTCAAATTTCAGAATCATCGGACCGAATTGAGATAAGAGTTTTCGACCTCCACTTTCAAAACTTCGTTTCCAATCAAAATCACCTCATCGAAGAGAATCAACAGCTACTTATGCACACATCAAAACGATATCTCAACATAATCTCTCTTGACCTATGAACTTGTGTTCTATGATTCCCGATGGTCTAGGTTACAAAACAGAACATTGATTAGTTTCTGTTTCTTGCTCAAGTTCCCTGTAAAACGAAAGTTTTAGTATGTCAATCAGCCAAACAAATGATCAATGTAAGCTTTTAATCTCATATGAGTATAACATAAAGAAGATGTGGAACTAGATATGATATTAGGACCAATGACCACAAGCAGATTCAAAAGATTATCAACAAAACAACATTAGACAACTTCAGTCTCATTCTCATTCACACAAGCAGATCCAGGCAAACAAATGATCAATGTAATCAACCAAACAAAACAGTTTCTAATTCGTCAACTGATCAAAGCAAACAGATAATTGTTATCATCAACCTACCTCGCTCAACCGAATCGATCATAACAAAACAACGTGCACATTTCACTGAGATGCGTTTAATCGGAAGGACCAGGAGTCAAAGGTGTACAACACCACCGTCGCTGACTCAAACGAAGGAGGACCAGGAGTCGATCGCCGAATCTAACGATTCGAAGAGAGGAGACGAATCTGACGATTCGATTTTTGCCGATTCACAGCGAGAGACGAGGAGGAGGAGAGGAGAAGATAATCGTTTCCATCGCCGGTAAAAATCATGGCTAAGATCGACGGCGATTCGATTTGATTGGACTCGGTGTGAATCGCATCACAGCGGAGGAAACAAGAGAGAAAATCTTGTTTCACGCAAATGAAACACGATTTTGGGTTTGGGCAAGCAAAAAAAAACCGGTCCAATAGGCATATGACACGTGGCTTGCTTACTCACAGAAGAAACGTTCCAGCCAGCTCTTCTGCGTGATCCGACTCTGGCCCAAATCAGCAAAAGCCTAAATTTAATATTCAATTTAAACAAAAGAAACCCAGGTTAAAGATGCTCTAAGTTTGAGTGCACAATTGCTCGATAAAAAGAAAACCATCGAGAAGATGGATGGATCCGAGCGAAGAAAAGTTGATAGTCAACGCCGAGCAAAAGAGCGATTCCTAATAATCGCCACATGCTTCGTAAACTCTCTTGTTCGTTTTCCCGTTCCTCCATCTTCCCAATTTCTACCAAATCCCGATCTTCTCGTCTCCTCTCTTCCTCCTTCAAAATGTCCAATTCCCCTCAAAACCCTAACTCCGCCGCGATTCCATCCTCCGTCACCAAGCCCGAACTTCTTCGCGCGCTCGAATCCCATCTGGGTTCTTCCTTCACCGTCGATCCCATCACTCCTCCACCAAACCCTCTCATCCTCGTCATAAGCGGATCAAGCGGAGTTGGCAAAGACGCAGTCATCAACAAACTCCGTGAGCTTCGTCAATCTCTCCATTTCGTCGTCACTGCTACCACCCGCCCCATGCGTCCCGGAGAAATCGACGGTCAAGATTACTTCTTCGTCTCTAAAGATGACTTTTTAACAATGGTGGACAACGATGAGCTTCTCGAGCACGCACTCGTTTACGGAGATTACAAAGGGATTCCAAAGAAACAGATACTTGAATACATGGGTAAAGGATACGACATTGTGTTGAGAGTTGATATTCAAGGAGCTAAGACGCTAAAGAAGATTCTTGGTAACTCTGGAGTGTTTATCTTCCTTGTTGCTGAGAGTGAGCTTGCGATGGTTGAGAGGTTGATTGATCGGAGAACAGAGAGTCATGAGGAGTTGCTTGTTAGAGTTGCTACGGCTAGAGAAGAGATTAGGCATGTTAAGGATTTTGATTACGTTGTGGTCAATGCTAAAGGGAAGCTTGATGATTCGGTTAAACGTGTGGAATCTATTATTGATGCTGAGAAGTCTAAGGTTCATCAGAGAATTGTCAGAATTTGATGGTTTCATTCGTTTTTCTTCTCTCAGGTATATTCCTGTTTTCTAAGTGTTGAAATTGAATTTTGGAAATGTCTTTTTGCTCACCAATGTGAAATTGCTTGTCCTCGTTGGTGATGAAAACTACTACTAGTAATGAAATGAGAGAAACACCGAGGTTTTTGTAGAGTTTATCAAGTTTCTCCCTTGATAAGGACTCTTTACTTATGTTTTGGTACATCAATCTCTTTTTTTTTGATTTTTGAACAACTCGGTAGATCAATCTTAAACTTTAATATTGGTTTCAATGCTAACTCTTTTTCTTTGTTCACCTTATATATGATCTTCAAGTGAGACCTAACTAGGGTGAATTCGCAAGATAAGCTCTACTTAATAAATTTATACCAAACTCTTCGTTGGTGTTACCTTGGTTTTAAGTTATAACTTTGGTAATGTTATGTGTTCTCATTTCATTTCTCATCATCTTCATCACTGACAAGGAGAAGAATCTTGATTTCAATTTCGGTTATTGTTACCAAAGCCGAGGGTTTCGATTTCATGTATTGTTTCAGAGACAAATTTTATTGTAATCTTGTGTGATTGAAAATGGAGAGTGGTAATGTTGGTACTACAATGATCATATGTATTATAAGGATTTGTAAGAGCCAGCCTTGATATGTACTTTTGTCCCTACTTTGTTTAATTATGTACATTGGATTGATATTGATTTTACAGATTTCTAAATTTAGTAATCTCCTATTGATGATATCTTTAATGGGAATTGTGTGCTTTTGTGGCTATAAATGGAGGATTAAGTGGGGTCCTAAAGAGGAGGATCCGTTAGAGCCTTTACCCTTTAGCTTCACACAAGAACTGGAACTTACATGCTTGCAAGTCACCATTTCCCTAACCGAGTTATTGATTAACTTAATTATTTATTGATTAACTTAATTATTTGAGTCTACATGTTTCATTACATTATGCGTACGTCAACTTTTCTAGTACCAATAATTCCTAACTTATCTTAATAACTCAAATAGAATTCCAAGACGAAAAAAAGGAGAAATGAGTTGTTTTCACACTCTAGGTGTTTTTTTATCCATCGGATTCGTGATATTGATGGCTGTGGTTTGTTTTCGCTGACATTTGTTTTGTTGGACTCAAAACATTTTCAGGTGAGTGTTCGTCTGAGAGACAGTGCAGCCCACTTGGTGAAGAGCATCGATGATTTGCTGGAAGATTTCAAGGCCAACACTGCCCAATATCAATGAGATCCATAACTCAGACAAAAAATCATGTTTGATTCGTTCTGGACTGTTTTTGTTTTTCTGTCTTCTGCAAATTAGAGTGGTTTAAGTGTTTATTGATCCTTTTTCATAAAACCATATTAAAGTTTCGCAACTTTTGATTTTTAATTCGCATCTTCTCCTCATTATCATCACGTTACAGTAAAACATTAGTCATATTATCTGACCGGTGTGTAAAGAAAGTTAAATCCCAAAATTTAAGGAATCTTGTTAGAAACTCTGTAGATGAAACATTTATGCTTAGGAGAAACATACAAATTACATAATCCAGCTCGAGAAGAGACTGTTGTTGACAAATTAAAACAGACAAAACTCAATCTACGAACCTAATTAACAATAGTAAACAGACAAAATTCAATCTACGAACCTAATTAACAATAGCAAACAGAAATACTCGGTCTATAAAACAAATCTTGACCTAATTAATAAGAAGAAGAAGAGAATGTCTCCATGAGAGGTGGAGGAAGAAGATGAACAAAGTTGTTGCAGCCACCAAATCCTTGTGCCCCAAGTAAAGATGTACCACTCATCAGATTCGCCTATGACTGGTCAAATCTTGAACCCATCTGAGTTATATTGCCGTTGTCATGGTTATACAGAAAGATTGAGAACTTGCTCTGATCCTGATGTTGATTCAAAGACGGGATCGAAGGTAACAACTCACTGAGACAATGATTCACTAAAGGCTCTGTCCATTGTTGATTTTGAGGAGGACCATCAATTAGGGAAGGTGAGAAATTGACGAAGCTGATCTTGTAGTATGGGTAACTCACTGAGATGATCTACCCGTTGTTGATTAGGAGGATCATCAGTCGGTAAATTGACAGTTGGTTGAGGAATACCATTACCACCAGAATCGGAGAGAAGAAGGCGAAGACGATCTTGTAGAATGGGTAGACTCCGTTCCAAAGAATATTCCAACTCCGAGAGTTTCTGTGAGAATTTGTAGAAATCATCCTTCTTCTCTTTGCTCATCTTCTTGGCTAGACACTCGCAAAGGTTGGTGCTTTTCTTACGTTTCTCTCTATCACTTAATTTGCTAAACCTCTCGGCCATGTCTCTCACTTTGGCTTTGTCTTTGGGCCATGTCTTGGTGGGTTCTCCGTCACGGCCGTAATAGATCACGCATACTTCGTTGCCGCACAGAGTCGAGAGCTCGTAAGCTTTCTTAAACAAGGTTTCTTCTCTCATGGCCAAATTCATCTCTTGAAACGGGTTGTATTTCTCGGACACAATTTCGATTCCATTGTTTACAGACAAAACACAAAAATTAGCTTCAAAATTGTGAGATGAAGAGTGAAGACGACTAGGTCGAGGGTTTTATTTATATGTTTCCGTTGAATTTCCTTTTCTGGATCCCCTCCTCATTTAATCCAGATTCTAAATTTCCATTTACCTTTGTTAATCTAGCCGTTGGGATTAATTTTTACTTTTTATATTAATTAATTAGTTATATTTTGTTGTCTCGTAGGTAATATGATTTCTATTTCCATTTTTGGGGGAGTATCTTTCGTAGTTAAATGATCCGATATTTCCATATTTTCCTAATAATCTAACCGTTGGGAATAAGCATTAATTAGTAGGAAATCCAAAAGGTGGATCGAACCTAGATCTTGTTACCATTTAGTAATTTCTAACCGTTAGTTGTTAACCTTTTTTTTTAGTACTTATCCATTAAGGCTTGAAATCACATAATCCCTAACTATTGGAGAAATTCCTACAAACATTACCACATGATGAGGAAAATCTATACATCATGATAAGCTTCTAAAACTTCTTGTCAAGAATTCTCAAGTATATATATAGGCTTATATTGTACTCGTAGTTTCTCATTTTGCATTTACCAAGTGATTCATTACAAAGACAAGTGTCCCTTTGATTTTGATTTCCAAAACCGAGGGTGATGTTTTCATGTATTGTTTCAGAGCCAATTCTGTTGTTATCTTGTGTGATTGAAAACAGAGAGTAGTAATGTTTGTATTACAAGGATCTGTAAGAGCCAATCTTGATATGTACTTCTGGTCCTACTTGTTTAATAGGACACTGGATTGATATTGATTTTACAGATTACTAAATTTAGTAATCTCCTATAAATGGATGATTAAGTGGGTCCTAATGAGGAGGATCCCATTTGAGCCTTTAACTTCACACAAGAAGACTTGTGCTGGAACTTACATGCTTGCAAGTCACCATTTCCCTAACCGAGTTATTGAATGACTTAATTATTTAAGTCTATATGTTTCATTACATTTTGCATACGTCAACGTTTCTAGTACCAATAATTTCTAACTTATCTCAATAACTCAAATAGAATTCTAAGAAGAAAAAAAGAGAAATGAGTTGTTTTCACATAATAGGTGTTTTGTTATCCACCGGAATCGAATTATAAGAGTTCTTGAAAACTAGAGCTACTAAATTACTAGACTAATAAGTTCTTTGACAACATTATAGTTTTGAAAAAACAAACATTGATGCTGTAGATTATGATTTTTGCAAACGTAAACTTTATCTACCATTAGTTTTTTTTTTTTGGGTCACACCGTTATAATATGTGTGTTTACAATACAAAATAGTAGCTTATTTTGTTGTTGTTTAGCATTTTCTAGAACTTCTACGTAAATACAAAACAGAAACAAATTTTTTTGGTTTGTGTGTTTGTGTCTATAATTGTAACCAATTACCATGTTTCTATAAACGAAAGTAGTATTATCGTATCGTTATCATATCTACCAACAATCAAGGCTTTATTTACTTTTCTTAACATAAAGACGGCAAATCAAGTCCAATTATTGATGTAAGGACAATAATATTAACTGACATTAGATTGGATTTCCTTTTAACATTAAAATGAAAAGAAACAGACTTTTTAAGGTATAACTTATAAAACTATAAATATTACGGTTGTCACATGTCATAAAAGATAGTTTAAGTACAACTTTGGTCATAAAATTGCTGGGTGAAACTTAAAACAATAAACTTGAAGTATCACTTTCTTGCTTGCACATTTCCTCTTGCGTTATTTAGCTTATTTGCAGCCTTTCTCTCCACTCTTTTGCCTATTGCTTCTCTCTCTATCTCCTCTCTTCCTCTCTTCCTCTCTCTCTCAATATATATACATTCACACACACATAAATATATGAACAAAGTAATATCACGCTTTCCACATTTCTCTGCATCATCAACAACTCCTTAGACCATTTACCATTCAAAAGCGACAAAGAAAGAAATAAACAAAAGAAAGAAATAAACAAAAAGACACAAATATTTTGATTGGCGATTTAGGTGGGAATCGAGTAAAAAAAAAAGGAAAGGTTTATAAATGGATTCAAAGATGTTCGAAGAAGAAGAAGAAGATCGAAGCATTCGTTTGCAGGTTTTATTTTACTTTCTCTTTAAACTGTTTTTGAGTTTATATTTTTCTTGAAAAGCTTTTCATTTATTCTTCCTAAATATAGTTCAAAAGTACATTTTCACTTCATTCATAATCTAATACTATTAATTATTATTTTTCTAAAACTATGTTTAATTACTATTTTAGTTTTATCAATGTTTAATTACTATTTTTACAACAAAAAATCATGACCATTAGATTTAGGGGTTTTGGTTAGTTTTTTAGTTTTGATTTTTTTCTTTGTTATTGAGCAAATAATCCCGGTTTAAGGGTTAATTTGCCCAATGACAAAGAAAAAAAATTAAACTAAAAAACTAATTAAAATGGACCCATGTGGCAAAAACATGACCATTGGATTTAGGGGTTTTGGTTAGTTTTTTAGTTTTGATTTTTTCTTTGTTATTGAGCAAATAATCCCTATTTAAGGGTTAATTTCCCAATGGCAAAGAAAAAAAATTAAACTAAAAAACTAAGTAAAATGGACCCATGCGGCAAAATCATGACCATTGGATTTAGGGGTTTTGCTTAGTTTTTTAGTTTTGATTTTTTTCTTTGTTATTGAGCAAATAATCCCTGTTTAAGGGTTAATTTGCTTAATGACAAAGAAAAAAAAATAAACTAAAAAACTAACTAAAATAGACCTATGTGGCAAAATCATGACCATTAGATTTAGGGGTTTTGGTTAATTTTTTAGTTTTGATTTTTTTTTGTTATTGAGCAAATAATCTCTGTTTAAAGGTTAATTTGCCCAATGGCAAAGAAAAAAAAATTAAACTAAAAAGCTAAATAAAATGGACCCATGTGACAAAATTATGACCATGGGATTTAGGGGTTTTGGTTAGTTTTTTAGTTTTAATTTTTTTCTTTGTTATTAATACCTATGTTTAATTATTAATCTAGTCCTCTTCATTTTTTTTTTGTATAGGTACCGGAGCTAGAGAAATTGGAGGAAGCTAGAGGCTCAAACGACACCGTTTTCGATATAAAAAGCAGCATTGAAAAAGGTGATAGCGGCGAAACCGCAGACGCAGCTTCTGTCTCCTCCGTGTTCGCGTTTCGGAGAAAATCGACGGTTCCAGCTCCGGAGAAGAAGCTAACGCTCTTCGCTCTACAACTCGCGATTCTCGAGAAAACCGCCACCGGAATCGGAACCCTAGGGTTTATCTGGGCCACGGTGGTTCTTCTCGGCGGCTTCGCGATCACACTCGACGGTTCCGATTTCTGGTTCATCACCATCATTCTCTTAATCGAAGGAGCTAGAATCTTCAGCAGAAGTCACGAGCTCGAATGGCAGCACCAAGCCACGTGGACAGTCGCCGGCGTCGGAATCAGTAGCTTCCGTGCTCTCCGATCTAGCTCCGCCTCGCTTCTCAGAAATCTAAAACGAATCAGGTTTCTTCCAATTTCGCATAATCGAACTGATCCCGATTCGATTTAGGGTTTTCATGAACGATTTGTGTTGTTTCTCTGTAGTGAATCGATCTTTGTAAGCCGATCAAGGGAAGTGACGACGACGTCAAGAGACTGCGTTGTTCGTGAATCGACATTGGAGACATGGAACAACTCAGAGGTACCTCTACTTCCATACGCGAGATGGTTCTTCATCTCCAGTACTGTGAGTCGTCTTCTCTACTGGCTCCAGCTTCTATCTGCAACGGCTTGTGTGGCTTTGTCGTCTTACAAGCTCGTCAAGCACGACTATGGAGATGTTCACAAAGGGGACACTGACAAGAGGAACAGACAGTCTGCTCTCAATATATTCTATTCGCTCGCCCTCGCCGAGGCGCTGCTGTTTCTTGCGGAGAAAGCTTACTGGGAATGGCAAGTCAGTGTTTGTAATTTGCTTGAGAATGTGACTAGAGAGTGTGAGTTTGGGGTTAGTGGTTTGGTCTCGATCAAGAGGTTCTTCTATGATTCATATTCTAAGTGTATCAATGGGAGTATCTTTGATGGTTTAAAGATGGATATAGTGAGCTTTGGTATGGATCTTTTGGGATCTAATTCTTCTGATGAACAGCTCATTGGAGCTAGGATTCTCAGGCAGTTTGCAATGACTGAACGGTACTCGGAAGATACACTTGAGAAGATCGGAATCAACTTTCCCGTCATCGAAAGGTTAGGTCTTTACTAATCAAATTTGCCGGAATACACAGAGAAATGAATAGAGTAAGTATTGAAAATTGTTGCTAAATTTTATTATCACTAGGTTGGTGGAGATGTTGAACTGGAAAGATCTGCAAGAGGAAGAGATTAGGAGATCAGCCGCGGAGATACTATCGAAACTAGCTGGCAAAAAACAGAACTCGTTAAGAGTGGCTGGTATTTCTGGTGCAATGGAATCGATTTCATCGTTATTAGAAAACACAAGATCGTCAGGTGAAGCTCCTGATGAGATTGGAGAGAAGAAAGTGTTCCACGACCATAATCTTCACTATGATTTCTGGAGATTCAACAATTTGGGCCTTCTGATTCTGAAGAAATTAGCCAAAGATCACGACAACTGTGGAAAACTCGGTAACACGAGAGGTCTTCTCCCGAAGATAATCGATTTCACACATGCTGATGAAATTGTGCTGAGAGATGAGAACGCAGATGTTGCTAGGTCTCAGGTTCTGACATTGAAACGGTCACTACAGCTGGTGAAAATGCTAGCCAGCACAACCGGGAACACAGGGAAGTGCCTCCGGAGAGAGATCTCTGAGATTGTATTCACAGTTAGCAATGTGAGGGATGTACTGAGACATGGGGAAAGATACCCAAAGCTACAGAAGCTCGGGATCGGGATCTTGACCAACCTTGCGCTTGAGACAGAAGCACGGGAGAGAATTGGCGGAACGGGTGGTGTTTTGAAAGAGTTGTTCAACATTTTCTTCAAACAGGAAACACACGGGGACGACGGGATTGAGGGATTTGTAAGGATCGCTGCAGGAGAAGCGATAGCGATGCTTGTGTTGGAGAGCCAGAGCAATTGCGTCCATGTTCTTAGGCATGGGGTTATAGAAAAACTTGTGGAAGCCCTCGAAGTTCCTTCGATCCGTGTGAATGCTGCAAGAATTCTGAGAAACTTGTGCTTATACTCTGGAGATGCATGCTTTCATGACCTGAAGTTTGTAAAAGCAGCAGCACCAACGGTTAGTAATTCTGTTATACAATTTTGATTGAAAGATTTGTATGTACAATTCGAATATTGAGTAACAAATCCGAAAACTTATTTCATTTTGTTGCAGGTTTTGAAGTCAATAACATCAGAAGATAACAAGTTACAGGAAGTGATGGTGGGATTAGCAGCACAAGTGTTTAGATACATGAATTCAGAAGAAACAAGTTGTATTTTCATTGATTCAGGGATCAAGAGGCACGAATTGGCGAACTCATTGGTTTCGATTCTTAAAAAGCACGACAAGCCTGCGATTAAGGTGCCAAGGATCAGAAGATTTGCGATCGAGCTAGCGGTTTGGATGATGGAAGATGACGTGGAGAATAATGTGGAGGTGTTTAGAGAGTTGGGTCTGGAAATAGAGCTTGAGAAAGTTCTAGAAACTACGGCTGAGCTCGAAAACTTTGATGTTTTCTCCGGTACTGTTGGACTGAGTCGTCATAGCAGAACGGTCCATTCGCTAGCCGAGCTGGCTTTAAAAATGCTTGAGGATCTATGAACAGTAAACAATCATCCTTGTGAAAACTCAGAGCTCTGCATTGGAGCTTCAAATTATATTTCATTGTTTTGCAAGAAGAATGATAACAACAATGTACAAATGTGATCGTTATGCAAAATATATTCCTTCTTTATTTTATTGGTTTAACTCGTGCAAGTGAAGCTTCTCCTTTTTTCTTTCTTAATAAAGAAACAGAAAAAGTCTCTCTGTTTCGCGGGAAAAAGGTTTATGTTCTTTTCTTCTTCTGTGCAACTAAGGTAAACGGTCTGGCATTTGATTCTTTGCCCAAAGTTAAGGACAAAGAAAGGAATTAAAACACATTGCTTTCGGCTGAAGAAATTTCTATTCCTATGAAGTGGATTAAATATATATATACACAAAAACACAGAGATCTTGTGATCATCCCAAGACAACAAAACCAGAGTAAAAAGACCTTTCTGAGAAGTTTTCTTTATAGACATGGCTTCAGGAGGATCAAAGTCGGCAGCTTTTATGCTTCTGATGCTGAATCTCGGTCTCTATTTCGTCGTCACCGTCATTGCTTCATGGGCTGTTAATCACGGCATCGAGAGAGCTCGCGATTCCGGTACTTAATCACGAATATCTTTTCTTAAAGAATTGAAAGTGATCAATCTTGTTGTGGTGTTTTTGCAGCGTCGGTGTTATCTCTTCCAGCGAAGATCTTCCCGATATACTTCCCGGTGGGAAACATGGCGACTGGTTTTTTCGTAATATTCACGTTGATCGCCGGAGTGGTCGGAATGGCGACATCACTCACCGGAATCATGAACGTACTTCAATGGGACTCTCCCAATCTCCACTCAGCCGCCGCTTCCTCTCTCATCTCCTGGTCTCTCACTCTCCTCGCCATGGGGTAATTAAAAGTTCGGTTTCTAATTTCATCAAACCGGGGTGAAATCCGGTTCCATGTTAATTAACCAAATCTAAACCGATTTTGTCTTCTTGCAGATTGGCTTGTAAAGAGATCCACATTGGCTGGACCGAAGCTACTCTAGTGAGTTTTATTACTCTTTTTTTTTTTTTTTTTTTTAAATATATAAATTCCACAAATGTGAATTTGCAAATTAATGTTTTTGTTGGTAATTTAATTTTTGCAGAGAACTCTTGAAGTTTTGACAATAATTGTGACTGGTACTCAGTTATTGTGCACCGGAGCTATTCATGTTGGAGTTAGAGAGACAGTCGCCGTAGAAAGGCCTCGTGTCGGAAGAGTTTGAGTTTCTAAATTTATATTGGTTTGCTTTTTCTTCTTAAAACCGGTTTACACAAAACCGAGAGTTTAAGATCGTGTAATTGTGTGCTGTGTGTGTTTGTATATTTTATTGTTTTTGTATCGTCTAATTTTTATGTTATACATTACCATGATTGTTACCAGGAATCTGCATTTTACCTCCGAATTTATTTTCTTAAAATATTTTGTATGATCATTTCCAATCTCAGTCCATTTTTCATTCCAAACTCCAAAATGAAATAAATTCTCCAATTCTATTCTAGAATAGTGTAAATCCATTTTTTACTTTAAATATAGAGTAATCTCATTTTCCACTCTATTCTGGAGTTGAACTTTTTTATTTATTAAATGGTTCTTCAAATTTAAAATAATTTTGTTTTCTTTTTAATATTCTCTTTAATTAAATATTTAGAAGTTTATTAAATTACAACAATTTGAAACAAAACAATCATATTATACTATAGTGTTGAAATTATAATGTTTGTGTAAGTTTTTTTTAATTTAAAATATATACATATATCCAAGTTAATATATGTCATTAAGAATATATTTTTTAAAAGAGTATATATTCGTAAGTTAATATGTATGTATATGTAAGTTAATATAGCAAAACATAATGTTACAACTTTGATTTTCAAAATAAAAAAAAACTAATGGGTCCATTCGTAAATTTATAGAAAAAAGTATATTATTTGCAATTGATAATAGAACAAATATACTTAAATTATTCGTTTGGAGTTGACAATAGAGTAATACATTGGGGTAAAATCCAACTCTAAAATGGAGTTATTCTGTTATAGAGTAGAAAATGAAGTAATACATTGGAGATGTTTTGAGCACCGGTTTACTTCAATTTTATGGGTTTTCTCTGCTTCTTCTCCTACTACAAATGTTCGGTTTAAGCAAAAGCGACCTACACGGCATGAAATTGGAAGTGGATACACGGAAGCGGAAACATATAGAAATACAATATATATATATATATATATTCTTTTTTCAAGTTCAGAAGTAATCAAACTCAAAATTTTAAAAATAATCAAATTAATCCCTTTAACTTTTCATAAGTATTTTAAACAACATTTCTAAGCAAAATCCCCTAAATATTATTAGGGAGGTGATTTTTTCAAATATGTTCATTCTCTTTCAAAGTTCGGCAAAATAAAAGTCATGTCAAATGTAACATGGCAAAAAACTCATTCAATTAGCTATGGGCTATTAAATACTTAGCCCATTAACTTTATAAAGAATCATAATTAATTAACCTTATACTTAGCCCATTAACTTTGATTATTTTTAATCAATTGATTATTTTATGTAAGTTAATAGTAAACTTCATATATTATAAACAAAGTTATACACAAATGATAAAATTTCAACATGAACATTTTTATAAGTTTACGTAAAATTACAAAAGATAATATTTAACCCAAATGTCCAAATTTACTATTGAATAAAATTAAAAGCAATATTGATTTATTGGAGAAAAATAATATTTTGATTAAAATGTAAACATAAGCCAAAACTAAACTATACAAACTTATCCATAGTAGATTATTTTCATTTTTATATTGTTATTTACAAATAATTCACATTGCTTTAACCAAATGGATATTGAACACACACAAAAATTAATCATAAAATATTTTTTAAAAATTTATTGGATATTTTAACAAATAAATAATATTTAGATACTAATTTAAAAGTTTAATTTATTTGAGATAAAATTTATTTGATCAAAATTTTAAATAGGAATCAAAATTATATTATTGTCTCACTATCTTTTATATATTAAAGGAGAATCATTTTTTGCGTAGGTGTTGAGCTCTCCTTTTTTCTCATTCTTTTTGATTTAAAATTACTAACTTCTACTATACTCATATCCAAACATTCCAAAATAACTTAATCTCTATATACAAACAAACTATAACTATTCCTACTATATTCATATCCAAACACTCCAAATACATTAATCCCTAGATTCAAACAAAAATTAGATAAGTTTACTCATCTAATTAACGTAATTATTATTATTAAATTTAGACATATTAAATCTCACTACGTAAATACTATTTCAACACACAATATTAACTTAACAATTATAATGCATATTACCAAACAATTTCGAAACACAAATTATCTACTAAGTAAACACTCAAACAATAATTAATTGATAAGATCGGAAATCAGTGGGAAAATTTTGGTTATATAAGCAATCTTTCATCTTTGTATCTGTTAGTCATATACCGTATCTTTAAAAAGTATGTTCTACTGGTTTCAGTTATTTCGCGGGTGGAACATATTTTATAAAAATAATCGCAAATTTAAATATTTAAAATTAATCTAAATTTCGTAAATACAATTGATTATTTAATTAAGATTTACTTGATAAATATTTTATCCGGCGTACAACGCGGGTACTATTCTATTATGCTTTATTCTAGATGCTATTATTCATAAAAAGGGAAAATTTCTCAATGTGCCATTTGTTGGTCAATTTGTTTCAAAATGTGTCATTCTCTCTCAATTCTTTCAAAATGTGTCACAAATTGATTTGATTTTTTCTTTTAGTGAAAGACAAAAGACACTTTTTACCCCCATATTTTCTTCCACACAACTTCTTTCTCTCTCTTCCTTATCTTCTTTTCTCTCTTTGTTTATTCTTTTTTTTTCTTTTGATCAAAAAAATGTTAGATGGTGGTGGTGGTTGTCGACGGTGTGTACGGCAACGGGTGTCAACGGTGGACCAGACGGTGGTTGACTGTGAACGGTGGACAAAAACGTAGACTTTGAACGGTGGACGAAAACGCAGATGGTGACGGAGATGGTGGTCGACTGTGAATGGAGACAACAGTCGCCGGTGGACATAGTCGGAGACGATGGACATAGTTGGAGATGGTGGTTGATTGTGAACGGTGGACGAAAACGCGAACAGTGGACATAATCGGGGACCGTGGTCTACAACTTGTCCATCGTCTACAGATGTTGTCCGTACACAACTATCGTCACTGTCTCCGATAATGTACACCACCGTCTCCATTCACCGGTGACCACCGTATCCGTTCACCGGCGACCACCGTTTCTGATTTTGTCCACAGCTAAAAGTTTCCGTTTTCGTCCATCGTTCATTGTCTACCACCATCTCGTCAACCGCCGTCTCTGTTCATCATTGACCACCGTTTCCGTTCATTGTCAATCATCGTCTCCGTTCATCGTCGATCACCGTCTTCGTCGCCGTCTGCGTTTTTGTCCACCGTTCAAAGTCTCTGTTTTTATCCACCGTTCACTGTCAACCACCGTATTGTTCATCGTCTCCGACTATGTCCACCACCGTCTCTGTTCACCGTTGACCACCGTCTCCGTTACCGTCTGTTTTTTTGTCCACCGTTCAATTTTTTGTCCTCGTCCACTATTCACAGTCAATAATCGTTTGGTCCACCATCGACCACTATTATGGTCCACCGCCGACCACTGTTTGGTCCACCGTTGCCGTTGACAACCGCCACCATCCATATTTTCTGATCAAATAGAGAAAATAAAAAAGATGAAAGAGGAAGAGAGAAGAAGGAAGAGGAATAGAGCAAAGAGATAAGAAAGAGAGAGAAAGAATGTGTGAAAGAGGATGAGTAAAATCGTCATTTACTTTCTCACTAATAGACAAAAGTGGCAGATTTTATAATAAAATCAGACCAATAGCAGATTTTGGAAGAAATTGCAAACAAAATGGCAGATTTGATAATTTCCCCTAAAAAAAATTCAAAAATTATCCTAAAGACCAAAAATGAACCAATTTTTTTTTATAACATTATTGGCAATTGTTAACTCTTACATCTAGTACTTTATATATAAAAGATAAATTGGTGTGCACAAATACCAAAGTACGATATTAATTATTTGTTGGTTTGTTTTAAAAAGTGAGAGACATATCAAATATGATTTCTCTTTTAACTTACTCCCTCCGTTTCGTTTTATAAGATGTTCTAGTTGAATGCGCGGGAATTAAGAAATAAAAATTATAAACAAAATTTCATTTATCAATTAACTAAAAATATAACTTAATCAATCATATACAAGACTACATAATTCAAAAGGTCAAAACTATCAAATAACATTAAAATCTACATAGAAACTAGTAAAACATCTAACAAAATGAAACAAACAAAAATCCCTTAACCATCTTACATAGTGAAGTGGATGGAGTATTTACATTGACACTTACATAATCACAAACTTCCATGTAGAAGCTGTTGGAATTTATCTTCATCACGATTCGAAGAGGTTGATAACTACCAACGCTATCCCATATTTTTTCAATTTTCCAAAGTATTCCTTAATTTAATTTCCTTGTTGTTTGCAGTTCGGTTTTGAATTATTGGTTCTTTGGTCCACTTGTGACTGCAAATATTTTCTTAATATGATCCCACAAATCTTTTGCATTGTCACGATGAGAGATGTTAGAAAAAAAGCAAATGATCTATGGACATCTTGATCATAAGACAAGAAGAGCATTGATTGGTTTCCAATCCTCGCAATTAATCAAGAGAATTAGAAGCCGAGTTTGATAAGAAACCATCATGAATCCAATTTTTTTCTGTGAGCAAAGAGCATATTTGAATGCACATACCCATTTGTAGAAGTGGTTTGAAGATCACAACTTCGAGATTTTTGGTGGTGGTGAGATCAAATGGAGAGACGGTCCTCCTAACTTCTTGTCGTTCGGTGGTGGTGATTTAGTTAAGGGTTGTCATCGGTTTTTGTTTTGGTATAAGAGATTTTATAAAATATAGATTCGTACTCTGATACCATGTCATGATCAAAGAGGCACAAGAACAAGAAAGAAGAAATTTATGTGTATTCATTATTGTGATTGCACAAGCTTATGTATATGCAGAATCAATTGACCTACTTGTCTAATATGTAGAGATCACTATTAGTTACATAAGGAAATGCAGAGGAATTGTATCACGGGATTGAAATCTCGACGCAAGAGTTGAGATCCAAATGATAATGTTTCTTTTTTTCTTTCAACAAATGGTTTTCTTTTATATTTACACATGGATACAGTGAAAACTCTATAAATTAATATTATCGGATCAACGATGCTTTATTAATTTATAAAAATATTAGTTATACCATGAACCCAACTTGGAACCGATTTTTTTTATTGATTTCTCTAGTTATTAATTTATCGAGTCTACTATTTTCATAAAATCAAACCTGGATAGAGATGAAGAATGTAAATGTTCATAAAATGTGAGAACGGCCAACTCATGCTAAAATCGATTTCCACTAAAATAAAAGTGTATATATTACCATTGACAAAATTACACATGCACGTAGGTTTATGATGTCATGTGCCACATCATTTCTTACATCTACATCTCTCTATCACCAAATAATAGCTTAAGTGTATGAGATTCCATATTTGGAGAACCACAGTCACCAACTACTATCAAACGCAATTTCATAATTGTTCAACCGAAATCACCTAACGCTCTTTCTCGTACATATATACACTAGGATGTGTCTGAGAACTTAAACACACTACATCGCTTTTCTTACGTTAACTTATATATGATGTCGGAACAAACGTACATGTATGGGTATGTAAAGCTGCCTCACCATGACCAGAGCGAATGGTACTCTCGGAAATGTTATCGCGACGGAAGACGGGTGGTATTAGCAAGCTACAACTTGATGGGATCAGAAAGTTTTAGTTTCAAAGAGAAGTTTAGGAAGTCGATGAAAGGAATGAATGAGGCGGCCGAGCAGTGGCTTTTGGAAATACGTCAAGGTACGACCAAAAGACGTTTTGCGATTAGAGTTGTGAGGACAAAACTTGGCTTCTATTCTTGCTTGCTTCGTAGTGTCGGATGTTTTACTTCTTGTTTGGGCCATAGAGATAATTTCATGAAGTAATTACTCAACCCTAAAGTATTTATCAATGTATGTTGCTCTATATATATATACATGTACATATTGAATTATATATATAGTGTGTGTGTTTCCATGAGAGAGAGTCATGTGCATACTTCAATTAATATCCCACGTTGTGGTTCAACTTGGTGGCTTTACCGAGTGATTTAACGTTTGGATTGTCTTACAATTTCTTGTATGTATGTATTATATAATCTTGCATGGATTTGAAAATTTTAACTAAATTTTGGTATTTCATTTCACTATTTATATACCATTGATATTTCGTAATTAGTTTGGAGTTGGCCAAGAATTCTCAAATATCCAAGAAAGTGTATTTCTTATTTCTTTTAATGAGTTGAGAATCTAAATATAAAAACCGTATTATTATTTTTGGATAATCTTTTACAAATAACTGCTACCTTCATATTTCACAAAAAAGGTAATTAAAACAATACAAATGTATGCGTGGACAGATTCTCTATCCACAACTCTATAGTTTATTACATCAAATTTCCCTAAGAAAACTAGCACATTTGCTAATCAATATTATGTTCAATAGTCTACTTTTTTTAACATAACCAATCCTCCTCAGAGAAAAGAAAATGATCAGAAGGAATTACGAGGTAATCAAGATATAATTAAAAAGTAATTAAGTTAATAGTTAGGAAAACAACAAGTATGCATGAACACGTTGCAACAACCTTGACCAAAATTAACTAAGCTCCGTCGATCCATAATCCGGCCATCAACTTCGGTCGCAGTCATTGTTAGTACTATCATTAAAAATAGGGCGATTGACACAATCGCAATTTTCCTTTCAAACACCATTTTTGTTTTTTTTGGATTTCTTAGTAATTTTTTTAAAAACAATTTTGGCTGGTGATGATGGGTTTCATTATCAATGTACTTATATGTTAAATCAATCTTCCAAACATAGTAAATTACTAATTTAGATAACTCGTGGAATAATTCTTGTGGATGGTATTTGATCGCGAATCTTATTCTTAATTCGATACGTGTAGAAGTTAATTTTTTTTTTTAGAAATGAATATTTGATGACCATGTTTTTAATCAACATGAATACGAAGCAAGCAAAAAAATTAAAAGCCTTGCTTGAAGAATACCAAATTTGACTAATCTTCTATCTATATATTAAATGAGAAGCATTTTGAACTTATGTGTCAAGCTCTCATTTTTTCTCACTTTTTTATTTAATTAATTAAAATTATTAACTACTACTATATTCATATCCAAACACTCCAAATACTTTAATCTCTATATTTAAACAAAAATTAAATAAGATTACTCATATAGTTAACATAATTAATATTACTACATTTATAAATATAAGATCTCACTACCTAAATATAATTTTAATATACAATACTAACTTGGCTAATATAATGCATATTACCAAACAATTTCGAAAAACAAATTATCTACTGAATAAACACTAAAATAATAAATAATTTATAAGATCAAAAATTGGTGACAAGTTTTTGGTTATATACGCAATCTTTTATTTTTGTATCTTTGAAAAATATTCTTTGTTGGTTTCAATTATTTCACGGTGGAACATATTTTATAAAAAACAATCGCAAATTTAAATATGTAAAACTAATCTTGAATTCCGTATAATAAATATATCAGGAAGTGTAGTTATTTATTTAATTAAAACTATATTAATTTTACTTGATAAATATTCTATCTCGCGTAAAACGCGGATACTATGGACGAATGTCTGAAAAACTCCAATCAAGACATACTCATGTCTATCATACTGTCATTTTGTCCAAAATACTCCCAATGTATGAAATCCCGAAATTGCCCTTAATGAACGACCAATCAGAAAAATGAAAGACATTGACTCAGTTGACTGGACGAAATCCGCATGACCGGGAATCGAACTCGCGTACCGGACCACTCCTCTCTCACGGACCACCTCCACTCCTCTCTCCATTCTCTCTCGGCTTTGGTTGGTCCGGACGAAACGATCTCGATCTCATTTGATCTTCATTCGGGACTCATTCTCTTCATTCGTATCTGGTACAATACTCATTCAGATTGTGAGGTCAAATTTGTGAGTTCATTCGCATTTGTGAGCTCGCAATTGGGCTTGACTGAGCTCAACATTCGCGGTTCAAGTCTGTCGCCATTGGTGGTCCTTGGAGCTTGTAATTGAAGTGTGAAGCTTGAAAATTGAGGTAAGTTGGTAGATGTGAGAGCTCGAGGAGCTTGAATTGGTTGAATTAGATTTTGATTTATTCATTCATTCATCGGGCATTTGATGATTTCTATGTATTTCCGTTTTGAGAAATTCTTATTTGGATTTAGTAGATTTGGGATTTGTTAAGGTCCGGTTTGTTGTTTAAGTATAGAGGAATGAATTAAGCTTGAATCAATTGATATTGGATTGAATTGGAGTTCCATTGAATTGATTGAATTGAAGGTCCGATTTTTGAAGAGGATAGTTTTGTTTTTATGTTTTATGCAGGTACAATGAACAAAACAGTCATATATGTTGAATATGGAGGTAAATACGTCAGAAAAGGAGATAAAATACGATGAGATTCAAAAGAAGCGATGTTAGTGGATAGATACGATGTGAAAAGATAAGATACGGTCTATGGTTTAACGTTTAAGGAAGATATAACATACGCAATGTTAGTGGATAGATTAAGCAGGAAGAATTGTGGTAGATAAAGATCGGGAAAAAATGAAATTGAGTTATATTCCATTGCTGTTGAAACCTCCAAGGATTGTGTACATTTTGGATGATGATGATGTCGATGGATACGTATGGACTACAGATAAAAAGCAATGTAGAAGTTCTTTGAATGTGGAAGTAATTGTGTGCAAGGAGCGAGTTGTAACGGAAGGGAGTGCAGTTGGAGTTAATTATGGGGATTCAAATGGCAGAGTAACTGAGAGGTCTGTGATTCCGATAGAAGCTACAGAGAGAATTGATGAGGCTGAGAGAAATGATGATGAGGCTGAGAGAAATGAGGACGATGAGGGTGAGAGTCTTAAGAACAATATACATGCTTGAATAAATTGTTGGTTTTCTCAAACTCTCCTATCTCCACTTTATATGTTCTATATCTATCTATTCAGTTCAAATGATGGGGTTTGAGTTATCTTTTCACATAGTTTCTCTTTCACTTTGGTCTTAAGTTCATATATTTCTCAATTACAGTAAGAACACCGAGGCATAGCTTGCAGAATGCACACACTTAAGGATAGGTCATAGTCTTTTGGCAATTTCCATACAATTCGTCAAGTAACATGGAAAATTATTTTGTCAAAATCACTAAGACCACTGAGAAACTCTGTAGTTCATAACTCTTAAACATTAATCAGTATGTTGGACTTTGGTAACTTGTGTGCCAACTGTGGCTAGAGTA
The DNA here is from genome assembly GCA_900128785.1 of Arabis alpina. Taxonomy (NCBI): domain Eukaryota; kingdom Viridiplantae; phylum Streptophyta; class Magnoliopsida; order Brassicales; family Brassicaceae; genus Arabis; species Arabis alpina. Next base: position 17,274,277 of record LT669795.1, read on the forward strand.
GTTTTTGTTTCAGTTGTATGTTGTTAAAACTTAGAAGTAAAAAATATGAAAAATTAGTGCGAAGAAAAAAAGAGATTTTTGATGATATGATAATACATTACTTTCTATGCTTTCTACTAGCATCAAACGATTTGATTTCTCTAAACATGATCTCTCTCCCCTTAAAACAAATAAACAAAACCCTAATTCTGATCTGTTCTTTCACTAACTCAGATCCTTTGGAACAACATAAACAAACACACAAAGAGAACAAACATGTCAGCTGTCCATCACCGGAAGCGCCATTACAATGACCAGACGTCCAACTCCACCACCACCATCACCATCTCTTGGAAGTTATCAGAGAAGGGTTAAGATTAGATACGCGAACAAGACTTCTTCTTCAAGGGTAAAGCTAAAAAAAAAGGATGTCTTAAATCTTTAGTTTCTAACAGAAGAAACTTAGGGAATTTCCGAAATAAGATTTGAGTGAAAGTTACTATAGAGATCAAAGGATCTACCAAGTTATAACCAATTCCTACGGCAAAATTTGCTCTAGGGATGGCTTAAAAAGTCCTCAGTGAACGAGATAAAACCAAATTCATTAAAAGTCACATTTTCTAGGCAAAATGATTCAAGATACTTTCAGCCATAAATGCAGCAAGACATAACACATAAAGATTTTACTTTCAGACATGAATGAAGAAGATAATTCAAGAAGATTGGTCTTACATTTTTAAAGCCGAGCTCCATCATCTCTGCCAACAAAGTTTCTTCCCACCCTCGCGCATAATTTCATAAGCAAGCTTATACTTCTCCAGAGACGATGTCCCAAACTCTATGTACTTAGAAGCAGCTTCTCTCAGACTCCAGACCATCAAGGCCTTCAGATCTTGAGAACTCACACCTGATTCCATATCACGCACAAACCCAAACTCTGCATTCTTGGTCCATCGGTGCAGTATATACCGAGACGGGAGCTCTCTTATGTCCAAGAGGTTAAAAACTTTTAAGATATGTCTGCAGAGTAGTCCTTCGTGTTCAAACATTTGACAGCTGCAACTCGAACTGAGATTCGTTGCACTGAATGTCACAGCGTGTTTCTCGTTCTCGTTCCCGCATTTTCTCACCAGGAATCTACTGATTGCTCCTTCTTCGTAAGTCTTTAAACAAAGGTAATTGTAAGACTGGACAAGCTCGTTCTGGAAGATTCTGAACACGCTTAGCGTGTAGAGTCTTCTGCACTGTTCTTCCACAGGTTCTTTTGTCTGAAGAAACGGTTGCAAGTTGTAAGAATTGAAATCCTCTTTTCTTTCTTCTTCACGTCTCTGCTCGAGTCCTTGTTCGTATCGGGAAAGGAATTCTCTGAGAGGCGTTAGCACGTCGAGTGAAGCCCCAAAGAAGGGCTCGATGATTGCATTTATTGGGATTCCGGCGAAGAAACTTGCTCTCAGATAAGCAGGAACCCAATTCTCGCGCCGTTCGTAGATTTCTCTGAGCCAGATGTCGTCTCTAAGACCGTACTTGTTGATGAGAGTGTTCCAAACTGAGTCAAACTCGATGGTTGTTTGAGTTTGGTATATACATTTCTCGTACTCATACTTGAATTCACTCGGAAACCGTCTGAGATTTTCCTGCTCCTTTTCCCTAATTTGCCAAGCTGAATACCGATGATGCACCCCAGGAAAGACTTGGGCCAAAGCGTGCAGGATAGGCAAATCTTGATCAGCTACAATTGATCTTGGACAACGACCCGACATGGCACAAAGCCATGTCTGAAATAACCATAAGAAAGCCTCTTTAGAATCGTCAGCAACCATGGCACACCCGAGAAGTACAGGTTGCCTGTGATGGTTAAAACCGATGAAAGTAGCAAACGGAACAGAGTAGTCTCCTTTTCTGTATGAAGTATCGAAAACAATGGAATCACCAAACTGACTGCAAGCGAATCTTGCTCGACTATCCGCCCAGAAAATGCTCATACAGCTTCCATTATTGACATCCAATTCGACAGCGTAAAAGAATCCCATGTCTTCAGTTTGTCTAGACTGAAAATAGTCGAGAAGCAGCGGATACCATTCTTTCCCGATTGTGTTTTCTCGGGTTTTCTTGATGTGGTTATTGCCGAAATCATTTAGTTCTATAAGATCAACAGAATCCAATCCTCCTGTCACATCGTCCGTTATCTTTTTCATACCACCGTCGTTCTTCTTTCCCGGTTCGAGCTCGTGATTATGATCTTTATTGAGACGGTCCACAATCCAACCACCAGAGTCTTGTCTCTTAATCCTCATGTAAGCTCCACAACCCATTCTCGAAGGATGCTGAAACCCTTCTCTCGAACAAACAAACCGTCTCGATGTGATTGATCCATCGACTTTCGAACGGAACAACTGACCAATCCTAACTCTAAATCCAACAACTTCTGCATATGCCTGATAAAACTGGCACGCGTCATTAGCGGAACCAAACTCCAACCCTGCGTACGGCTCAGTACCAGTATCCGCCTTAGGCTGCTGCGTTTGATGATGATCCTCGCTCTCTTCTCCTTCACCACCTCCTTTGAAGCGTTTAAAAGAAGCCGGGCAGGACCGTTGTTCTCTATCATACTCATCAACAACTTTCATCTTGGGTCTATGTGGATTAACCGTTGCAGCTAGCTTCGTAGGAGCTGGAGTTCTCGAAGGACGCGGAGTTGTCTCCTCAGCCTGAACTTCACCTCCAAGCTCATGGTTATGCTCTTTCTGGATCTGATCAAGAATCCATTTCCCGGTTTCCCGTCTCTGCACACGAATGAAGGCGGTGCATCCGGTTCTTGAATTCAACTGAAAACCTTCCTTTGAGCAAACAAACCTTCGGGACGAAACCGTACCATCAGTTCTTGATCTATACAACTGACCAGTCCTAACCTTAAAACCGGTCCGCGTAGCGTAAGCGTTGTAGAACTCACGAGCTTCCTCTGCGGTGTCGAATTGAAGACCCACATAAGGCTCAACACCTGAGACTCCTTGTTCATGGTTTATGCCGTTGTTATGATTGATAATCCGAATCGGATATGCTTTTGCAACCATGTTGTTGAAACTAGTAAGCTCAGTATCTGCACTGCAAATCGATCCAACACACAAAAGAGTTAACTCAAACACAAAAGATTACAATTATGGAAAACTTGCAGCTACCAATCAGAGATATGGATACCCAATTAGTACAACACAAGAGACCAGAGAAGATTCGAAAGCTAACAACACTCATTACAACAACACAGAAACGAAAATATGAAATTCGGTGATTAAAAAAAAACCCAAATCAGAAAACATTTTTTTCCTACCTCTCCATTCCCGTCGACCACCAAATCGGCGGCGAAGAACAAATCAGACACAGCAAATCCTTGACGGAGATTGCGAGAGAGGTCGGAATTCACTATTTCTCCAACATTCTCATTCTATGTGGCGGGAACAAAATGAATTAGGGATTTCGCCGAAGACGATAGAAAAAGATACACACAGAAGAAGAAGAAGCAAGCCTCCTTTTTTTATCCATTTTTTTAACTACCAAATTAAATTTGATTTTGATTACTTTTATAATTAGGGAAGAAAGAGAAACACTGCAAATGATACTGAAGATCCATATCAAATTAGGGATCAAAAAGCCACCTTTTTACGATTTCCTTGGATTTTGTAGAGTTACGCAAGTTATCGATACGAAATGAGTAGAGGCCAGTCGTATTTCAGATACGGAGTCTAACAGTAGAGTCTCGAGATAGTGAATCCAAGGTCGATGGAACAGTAAGTTATACGGAAATGGCTAAAACAGTGTCTACGATGATGAGAGAGAGACATAAATGGCAGCAAACTCTGGTATCTGATTTCTCAGATCCTTTGTTTTTCCGTGAGTTGTTGAAATCTCAGAACAATCTTCTGTTTTCCATGTTGTTTTTCCAACTATGATCATTACACGCATGATCCTGTATCCTTAAACCTTCTCTTTGGTGCTCTTTTGGATGCAAACGCTGTTAAAGCTGCCAAATGTTTTCTAGAGACCACTGGTTTTAACCCGGAGCCTAAGTTCATGGAGGATTACGTCAAGTGTCTTTGTAAACAAGGGTTGGTAGGGGAAGGTGTTAGAATGTATACTGTACTGAAACACAAGGGAATTGTTCCTTCTCTTGTAACCTGTAATTCGGTTTTGTTAGGCTGTTTAAAAGAGAAGAAACTCGGTCGTTTATGGAAACTTCATCAAGAAATGTTAGAGTCTGAGGTTGATCTCGAGAGGGTTCGGTGTTTGATTCTAGCTTTGTGTGAGGCTAGGAAGGTTTCAGAAGGCTTTGAGCTTTTGAGTAAAGGGCTTGATCCAGGACATGATGTGTATGCCATATTGATTTCTGGTTTCTGTCAGATTGAGAATTACGCTCGTATGTCGGAAATTCTTCATACGATGATAGCGAGGAACCATTTTCCGAATATTTATACGTACCAGGAGATTCTAAAGGGGCGATGTAACAATAAGAAGCAGCTTGAGGCTTATCGTATATTCAATAATCTCAAAGAGAGAGGCTATGCACCTGACGTAGTTGTGTACACCATAATGATCCATGGATTCTGTGAGGTGGGTTGGTTGGGGAGCGCCAGGAAGCTGTGGTTTGAGATGATAAACAAAGGGATGCAACCAAACGAGTTCACTTACAATGTGATGATACATGGGTACTTTAAAAGTAGGAAACTTGGGCTTGCTCGAGAATTCTACAGTGAGATGTTGAGAAAGGGCTATGGAGAAACAACGGTAAGCTACAATATGGTGATTTCGGGTCTCTGCTCACATGGAAAATCAGGCGAGGCCTTCAAGTTTTTCAGGAAAATGTCTGAAACAGGGGTTACACCGGATGCAATCACGTATAACGTTTTGATTAAAGGGTTTTGCAAAGAAAATAAGGTTGAGGAAGGCATGAAACTAGTCAAGGGGCTTAATGCCTTAGGTCTGAAGCCTACTGTTGCGACAAGGAGATTAATGGCTTTGATGAGGAGGAAGAATAGGGCTAAAAAGGTAGGAAGGCTCAAGCTAGGGGAAAGAAGTCACAAGAAGAGTTTGAGAACAGTGGCCAAGTCAAAGAATGTTAAGGAAGCATGAAGCCAGAGAGGGTCTAGTATTAATTAAATCTTCTTCGTTGTCAGGGTTTCGATCTTAACAGATGAAAACTCTGGAGATGTCTGATTCTGCTGCAACTTCTTTTAATGAGATTCTAAAGATTGCCTGAAAGATCTAGTTCTGCTGGGAGTTTTTTGTAACTCTAGACTAGAACTGTAACATTAGGTTGATTCATAAGATTCTTGTGCAGATCTGTACTTGTTTTGTTCTCCCTTGGGAATGAAACCAGAAAAGGGTTTCTTCGAATGAACTGTAAGTGAACAAGTCTGTCCAAATCAAATGTTACATACAGAAAGCACAATCTTCTTATCAAAGTTATGTAAAGGCAACAAAGTGTTATGGTCTTTACATAAGAGACAAATCATGGAATCAGCGATAAGGTCTTCGTCTGTCACAGAATCAAAACTTACATGACTACACTCATTCGAGAAAGCAGCAGTTTCAGGTTTAGACAAAACAGTTATGAAACTTGGACACCGAAGTTCACTTGAAACCTACTTAGAAGAACCACGTGGGAGATGATGAGTAGGCAAAATAGAAGGTTTAATGTTCGAGGTTTTGCAGACCAGCCATTTTTTGGATCTCCTCGATGATCAGCTCCTTTTCCTCTTCGAATTGATCATCTTCGGAACCTAAATAATATTTAAAGTAATGGAATAAGTCGATTAGAGGCTACATTTAAAGTGGAATAGATTGAATTAATACCTTTACCAGGGGACAAGTTGTGAAGGAGTTCGAGTAATTTTTCATGGTTTCTTGCCAAAATGATCTTCACTTCTTGCGGCTTATTAGGATTCGCAACAAATATCTGTAGGGGCACAAATAAATGGGGGTTTTAAGGCTTCAAAATCTGATAATAAGTCATCCTCAGAGACCTATTATCAGTTGTTACCAAATTAACTGCGGTTTTAACAGAAAAATATGTTACCTTGAATATATGGAAGGCCGATATTTGAATATTCTTGCTCGAGTCCTGTTCATATGAACATGAAATAACTGATGAATTTGTGACAAATTAACCACACGATTAAAAACCGACGAAACTGCAGAATTTCATTGCACCTTCAATAGCGTCATTATGACTTTCAAATAACGAACTTCTAAGATGAATTTCTTCATTATGTGGGAATTTGGGGGCTCCAGTAGGAAATCCGAGAGAAGCTAAATCAACAATCAATAGTTTCAGTGTTAACAGCACTATTTAAGAGATGAATATAGCACCCAAAGAAACTGTTTGTAGCAAACAGAACCTTCAGCGATTGCCTTCTTGTCACATAATTTGAAGATGTCAAAAGCCTTTCATATACATCAAAGAACTGAAATAACCATGAATATTCCATCAGCAAAAGGAAAAGAAGTGTTCATAATGCATATTTAATTTCATTATAGGATAATGCTTTCATCTAAATTTGTAAGAGATGCAGATGCAAACCTCACTGTAATGAGAGGTGAGAAATTCGGAGACGACAGAGTCATGTTTCGTGAGAAGATCCTGCAAGAGAGTGACAAATACATAAGCAAAACCTGAAACAAGCCCATGTCAATTTACGTAGTGAAAATCACCTTGAATGTTGAAAACGCATCAGAAGCAACATCAAAGTTTGGCAATTCCACAAACTTGAAGAATAACTCAAAACAGGCAGACTCTAAAATATACCTGAAAAGGCACTACAAAAATTTAAGCGTGTGAAAAACAAAAATTCTCAACCATTGCGCGACAGTAAGTTTCCTAAAAGAGCTTTGCAATCACATTGGAAAGCTTGAAAAGAAAAAGCAAGAATATTGAGTTTGTCTTACTTAGCAAGACTTGGGAATTTAATGCATTCCCTAAGCATACTTCCACAATGCAGAGCAATCTCCTTGTTGTCATAGCTGCTCATAAACAGTGAAATCTTGGTATATCTCAAGAGGAGGTAAGAGAAAAACCAACTACAGAAAATCTCAGCTAGATAAAAGAAAAGAAAAACCAATTCTTTACAATATTTACCATACAACAAGAGAGTCGAGTAGCTCGAAATGCTCTTCAAAGTACTGCACGCAGCAATAGGCCTCGCCAACTTTTTGTTTCAACAAGATAGACCAGCAATGCAGTAAATCTTTTCTTGCCTGCAACATTACACAGCGAGTTCATAACGGCTTTTTTCCTATTAAAACACACAAAGGGAACCAAACAGAAACCTCTCACTCACTTCCCATCCCAATATATGTAGCTTATGAATAACAAGAGAGATAACATCTTCTTTGCAAAACTCTAGTGCTAACTGTACAGCTTGATCTGCATTTGGTTCAGCCTCAGCATCTCCAGAAAGCATTCCTCTCAGAGAAGAAAAGTTCTTCTCAACTTCTTCCAGAGCCTAACAGGACAAGATTAACAAATGAACAAAAGTAAACATAATACACTTCTCACACAGAGCATTCTGCAATCTTCAAGCATATAAACAGATTAGTCTGGCTAAAAAACAGACATTTCAGGTGAATCAAAGAAAACAATCGATCTCTGGAGTGAATGAAACCAAAGAAGTAAAAACCCATAAAAGAAAGGGAAAATTCAGCAGTCAGGCTTAAAGGTGAAAACTTTTATACAACAAAATTGTATAGAGAAAAGGCCTTATAGGAGAAACCTTCTCGAGGGCTTTAACTTCGACGACGGTTTTGGTGTCTAGAGCCATGAGACTGTCTCTGATTGCCTTAACGACCTCTTGAGGCGTTTTAGGCCTCGATGGTTTGAAGAAGGAGAAGGACATGAGATCAGATTTGGATTCTCTCTTCCGATTCTGAGCTCACCAACGGAATCCGGAACTCATTCAAGGGCGACACTTTGGTTTCTTCTTCTCTTCCTCCTTTGGCCTCGATTCGTTTCTCAAAGCAGATCGTCAAATCATATGCACATTTCGATTTGACCAAATGATAAATGTGTAAATGCCATTAAAGTCTATAATGGCAAACAATTTCTCTTATTATCTTCTCTTATAATCAATTATGGAGTTTCTAGTCCACTAGTTGGCAAGGATTAAAGGTATGTAATATGTGATTTAGTTCGACAAATTCTAGTATTCTACTATGGGTAGGTTTATTTTGTTTTCTCGTCAACTGATTTTATTAGATTGAAAGAAAACAATTCAATAAAAAAGCTAAGGAATATTTGATTAAAAAATTAAGAAACCAAAGCAAAATTAGGTTGCACGAAATCAAAAACAGAGTTACGTAGAAGCAAACTGTTAGGAAGTGAGGAATCAATTTTATTTGATTTTTTAGGAAGCGGATATGTATTGGTAGTGTATATATGTATATTTTGTTGTATCTTATTATATAAATGATATTTTATCAAAATTGTAACTCACGACATGTCACTGTTAATTTAGATAGTAACATGAACTAAAACTTAAACTAATTAAAAACTTAAAAATTAAAATGAAATTAACAAAATTATTGTAAAGTAATTCGACAAATAATAAAAAAAAATTCTAATAATTTAAAGGGTTAATTAGCTCAATAATATCTTTTGGGTAACAAATTGAGAATCTAACATATCTAAAAATAATTTATGTGAGTAGCATAGAGGAGAAATAGTGGGACAATTTTACTTCTATTAAATGTAGTAATTATTGCTAATAATAAAAATCCTTAATAATCAGTGATGAAAAATAAAGAAAGTAAAAAGGAAAGAAGAATTAAGTATAATTGACTATAATCTATTTTTTTTTTGTCGAACAGAGGGGAATGAATTCCCCCTTCATTTATTAACTACTGAAAATAAAACTACAACCGGACCTGGCGTGAAATCGAAACCCCACTAGAGTCCCCCCAACAACACTAAATCAACACACTCCGGTGCGACATACAACATATGAAATCCCAACGATAAAGAAAAAACATAGTTAGCTAACTCATCCACAAGACGGTTCGCCTCCCTATACACATGTTTGAATCGGACTATCCAGTCCCTCGATAAAAAGCCATGGCACAGACTTACCAGGAATGACAACGGATGAGTCTCGCTTATCCCTGTCGGAAAAAACCCAACCACCAACTCCAAATCCACTTCAATCTCCAACCTCGTAATGCGATGCTCCCACGCAGCCCACAGACCATAGTAAACACCCCAGAACTCGGCCATTAATGCAGAACATACACCGATATTAGCTGCAAACCCTCCACACCACTCCCCTCTCTCATTCCGTAGAGCTCCACTTGCTGTGGCCAAACCCGGATTCCCTCTCGACGCTCCATCAGTATTCAATTTCATCCACCCTTCCAATGGTCTCATCCAGGCAATCCTCCTTTCCACTCTCACCGAACTAGGCCTTTGTGCAATCCCGCTGTGTACAAACGCTCTAGACCTCCTTTGCGAGATCTTCAAAAAACACACCCGATCTTTGCACTTTCCTCTCACCCCAAACACATCTTTACAACGCCATTTCCAGCTCTACCAAACTGTAATTGCGAATAAAGTCGACCACGAACTCTCACCGACTATCTCCTGTGAACCCAAGTTACTATAAATCCATTCCAACAACGACTTCGTAAAGAACTCACGTCGCTTTCGAACAGGAACAAGCCGCTGCCAAACTCCTTCGATTGCCAGACAATCCCTAAAAATGTGAATTATAGTCTCTTCACCTCCTTTACAAACTTGACATATTCCGGAATCACAAATATGCCTCCGCTGTCTCTCCATATTTGTCATAATAACTTGATTCACCCCTAACCAGAGGAAAGTACGAACTCGTTCCAGAGCCACAAGTCTCCAAACCCTCCGAACAGCTCACCAACATTCGGTCGTGGAGTATCATCTTGAATCAAAAACGAATAAGCAGTCCGAACTGTAAAACCACCGTCTGAACTATAGCTCCATGAAAGTCTATCTGATGCTCCCGTAACATTATCAACCACTATAGAACCCAACTGCAATCTTGTACTCTCGGCCAAAAAGGCATAATATAGTCCCACGACCAACCTACACCATCTTGCCAAAGGTCGCACACCCGAGTTCCCATTTCCTCCGCAGGTATCTCAACAATAACCGAATCTATCAAAGCTCCAACAGTCAACCATCTATCCGACCAAAATCTGATCTTCCGGCCATCCCCAATCACCCAGCCCGCACCAGGTTTTACTACTTCCCAAAGTCCCACGCAATTGTTGCGCCACGTAGATGACCAAGTCCCCTTAGTAATCAACCATGAATCATCGAAAATCTCCTTGACCTTATACTTGGTCCGTAACACCAATGCCCATGTACTCGTGTGATCATGTAATAATCTCCAACAACCTTAGCAAGAAGAGCTTTATTCATCACCGGAGCCGATCGAATACCCAGACCTCCCTCTTCCTTCGGGAGACAAACCCGCTTCCAACTTATGAGATGTTGTTTCTTCTCGCTATTTGTATCACCCCAGAGGAAAGATCTCGATGTTCTATCCAAACTCTTGAGTGTGGACTGCGGTAAAGAAATAGTACTCATAGCATGTACCGGAATTGAGGACAAGACCGCTTTGGTCAATGTTAGCGTACCTGCAAAGCTCAAGCACCGTCCTTTCCAACAAGCCAATCTAGACGCTACTCTCTCTATTATATAACCAAATGTCTCCTTGTTTATACGCTTTTGTAAGACTGGCATACCAAGATATTTCCCAAGGTCCCTTGTAGACTGAATTCCACTCTCATCACTGATTCTCTTCTCCTCTTCCTTGCTGACATTCCCAGAAAAGAAAATCTTTGATTTATCCAAACTGACCTTCTGCCCTGACGCAGTACATAATCCTTCCAACACTCGACGTATAACCCTGATTTGTGTTACTGATGCCTCTGCAAACAGAATTAAGTCATCTGCAAAGGAAACATGCAAAATCTTCGGTCCATTCCGCGAAAGACAGATTGGTTTCCACTCACCAACAACGATGGAACGATCAATCATATGACACAGCCTCTCGAGACAAAGTACAAACAAGTAGGGTGATAATGGGTCCCCTTGTCAAAGTCATCTGCACGTTTTGAACGGTTCTGCCTTCTCCCCGTTCCACAACAAGTTCATCGATGCACCACTAACACACACCATGATCCACCTAACCCATTTCTCAGGTAAGCCCGCTGCTCTCAAAGTGTCTTCAAGATAATCCCATCTAATTCTGTCATAAGCCCTCTCACTATCAAGCTTTAGTAACATCCAACCTTTCCTTCCCTTCTTACGTCTCATCGAATGGACCGCTTCCTAAACCAGTACAATGTTATCTGCACTCAACCTTCCCGGTATAAAACTCGATTGTGCTGGACCAATTAACTTCGGCATAAGCACCTTCATTCTTAACATCATCACCTTTGCTATGGTCTTAAACAGAACATTACATAAAATGATTGGACGAAACTGAGTGATCTTCTCTGGTTTCTCAACTTTCGCCAATAGTACCACTAATACATCTTTCATACCTTCTGGCAGTATCCCTAATTCAAAGAACTCCATAATAAATCGCTGCACCGAATGTCCTACCACATCCCAACAATGTTGATAGCAAACCGGTTGGTAACCGTCTGGTCCTGGTGCCTTGTATGGTCCCATGCTTCTCACAGACCGCTCCACCTCTGCATTTGAAAACGGGACCTCCAACCTCGAACGTTCTTCCAGAGTTAGTGCATCACATCCTTCACTAGGCAATTTATTAACCACCAAGTCTACATCCTCCATTGAGTAGAGACGCTTGTAGTAACTCACTGCCAAGTTCTCTAACTCTGCGGCATCTGAGACCCACTGACCCTCATCATTCTTTAGCAATTCAATTATGTTCCTGTGCCTTCTAATGATTGTCGAAGTGTGGTAATATCGCGTGTTACGATCTCCCAAAGCGATATTCTTCTCTCTGGATTTTTGGAACCAGATGACTTCTTCCTGCTCCAAGATCACATCGAATTCTTTTAACAACAATTCCTCCCTAGCGAGTAAATCATCAGTTTGGTTTACCTCTAGTAAGTCTTGAACCACCTTCATTTCGTTTATCATCTTCTCCTTACGAACTTGTACATTCCCAAAAACCTCCTTATTCCACTTTCTCAACTTATCTCTCAACCCAATCAAAGCCATCAGAGTTGACAGCTCCCCATTCCAAGAGTTCTGTAAAAGTTCCTTGAAACTTTCATGCTTTAACCAAGCCGCTTTGAATCGAAACGGTCTTCTTCTAGGGTCACCAACCGTTTGTGGACATAACTGAATATACAAAGGAGCATGATCAGAGGCTAAAAATGGAAGATGTGATATGACCGCCTCCTGCCATTTTAGTCTTGCGGTGGCATTGCATAACACTCGATCCAGCCGTTTTGCCACAAAATTACTCTCCACACGTCCTCTTTTTCAAGTGAACTTGTTACCCTTGAAGCCCATATCAATCAACGATGAGTTGTTCATCCATTCACCAAACGCAAGTGAATCCAATGATAACCGCCCATTACCACCTGTTCTTTCATCCAATCTTACAATAGTATTTAAATCCCCTCCCACCAGAAGAGGTTCATCAATGCCATGAACAACATCCCATAACTTATCCCACAATCCACTTCGACAGCTAACAGACGGTGCTGCATACACAACCACCATATGCACCTTATCCAGCTCCTCTCCAACCGTAGCATAAATAAACTGCTCCGTCGATTCAACAATCGTCACAATCCCAACACAAGACCTCCATAATAACCATAAACCACCGCTCTGTCTCACTGCATCCACACGAAATGAGAAAAACGAATTCTCATATCCCAAACTTCTACAAATTGTGCTCGCCCGATCCCCACCAGCATGGGTCTCGAAGATAGCCAAAACATCCGTATGAAATCTCTTCAACATGTACCGAATCGATCTCCGAAAGTTGGGTTTGTTAGCCCCCGGCAATTCCAGAATAAACAATTCATAATTAATTCGTATTTATAAATTTGAACCACTAGGGCGACCTGCTAATCTGTCTTATCTCCCCTATCTTCCTCCGACGGTTCTGCATACATCACCACCTCAGAGTTGGTCACTGTCAATTGCTCCTGCAAACTACCCGTACCAAGAACCTCTCCTTCGTTTCGAGTATTTTTGACAGTGCATTGACCTGAGCTCTGCACACACTCTGTTTCCACTCTCATTCGTTTGCCATTCGATGAGAATTCAATTTCCCCTCGTGTTGGGCCAAAAACTAAACCCCTCATGGGCTTCCCACTCACCGTCTGGCGAGCTTTTGATTTTTCATGGGCCTTAACAAGCCCATTTCGCTTCCCATTAGTACCTAAATGGTTCCCACACGCTTGCTTTTCAAAACCTGCCTCAAACACCATCTCATTCCCGTGGACAACATGCTTTCCATTATTATGATTACTTGAAGGATTCTGATTTTCCTTATTCGCCTCCAACTGATTCGAATTCACCCCAATCTCCGGAAATCCCAGATCCTCTCCTAACCTTCCAAAACTGTTTGATACTGAAATATTCGACAAATCTCTGTCCCTCCTTGATTCACAAATATTCTTTCATAAAACAGCTCTTTCCCCAACCACCATCACGTTGGAATCAATTCTCCGACCCTCTGATCTTCTCCGTCCACGGTTAACCTGAGTAAATCCATCATCTCCTTGTCCTCCTCCACCACGAGTCTGAAACTGTTCCAAATTTGACATCACTGGAACAATCGCCTTCTCCTGAACTGTCATAGGACATGTGTGAACAAGATGACCATATAGGCCACACCGTGAACAAATGTTCGAAAGAACTTCATACGACACATAGTACCTCCACACAAACACGAGCGATCCTCGCCCTTTCCAAATTTGTTGTAGTCAAATCAACCTTAATTGGTTTCCCAAGCCCTTTGGCAATCCCCATTAAAATTGATTTGTGATAGAAATTCACCGGCAAATTGGAAAGTCGAACCCACACTGGTGTCGTTGTGATCTCATTCTTCAGCGGATCCAATTCTGGCGATCAAGCTTGAACCATTAGGTAGTTACCAAATACCCTCCAAGGATCCCCTGTTAATGCTGCCATGTATTCTGCTTCGGACGAATCATGAAAAATTGACGAGGAAGGTCCATAACATACATCGAACCGCACGACTTCCATAGCTCTCTCAACCTCCGGCTTAGTACCGATACTTGGATATTCCTACCCAAGACCTTAACAATCATGCACTTTTTCCACAAACCATTCATCGCATCTAGCACCTCCTTCTCAATTGTAATCACCGGCTCTCCATCCTCACCGTCCGAAAACTCCAAGTTCAACCTTTGTGAAACAAACTCCTCATCCAAAATCTCCTCCGGCGTCGGCATCCCTCCACCGTTACTTCCCGTCACCTTTCTCAACCACGAACCCGGCGCATCTGGAAGGTCCTCAGGTGGTCTCCGCGTCTCTCCGATCTCCTCCATAGTTGCATCTTGCTCACCTCCATTCAAAACCCTAGCTGCGTTATCGCCCATCGCCCTTCTTTTTCTTTGGATTATATAATCTATTTTTTATGATGTTGTAGTTAGCTATGATTCTAATACCGTAATTAACTATTTATTTCATATAACAAAAATACCTATAATTGACTATATTCAATTATTTTCATTGTGTTCGTAGACAATATAGTTAGGTACGGGGTATTGCATTTATATATTTAACTATGTAACACATATAGCTAATCTCTTGTTAATGGATAGTATACTTAGTTATGTCATGAATTACCTAGTTATGAACATAATCAACTATTATGAGAAACATAATGACCTATTCTTGAAAATAATAAATATCTCATATATTTAGCGGTGGCTTAGTTTGACCAAGAAAAGGATGATGGTGGAGTGTTTAACGGAGGAGAAGAACATCCATCTTAATTCACGACTGGAAATTTGAATATATGACATAAGGGAAAACAAATAATTGAGAGAGACAAAGAAGAATCCGTGAATCGCCATGGTGAATATAAAGAAGGAGAAAAGATGCTTGTTTTGTCAATCATTAATTAAAAATAAAATAAAAAAGAAGAAGAAGAAGGGTATTAAGGAGGAGGAAAGAGGGTAAATGATTTAGAGATTAGGATTTATTGTTTTTAATGTAAGAAACTATATAATTATATAAAAGTACAATTGGAATTTCGTGGACTAAATTTTAGTAACTATATTATGTTTATTTTATGTTAGATAATTAATTATAAGTAGAAATATTAATATATAACCTAATTTTCCTGGAGTTCGAAAAAAAAAAAAAACCTTTTTTTCTCTCAACTTTCTCGCTCAGCCGCCTACCTCTCTTCACTCTTCTTGCTTAGGGTTTTCACCGGCGGTCGGTGGCTCCTTCAGCGCCGCCGCCGGTCATAATGTCTCTTTATATAGTTTAATTTTTCCTTCTTTTGTGTAGTCCTCATGGTGATTTCCAGTGATAGCTTCATCTACTTGGCCTTGGGAGATTTGGTTGAGGAGATTTGGTCATGATCTGACGGCTTTCCTTGTCGCCAATGTGGTGGGAGTGACGGATCCATTCGGATCTTCGAGTTTCACCGGTATATTTTTCAGATCTGGTCTTCACTTTCTACTGCTGGATTTGTCTCGGTAGATTGATGTGCTATGTTGGGGATTGTTGTGTTGTTATCTTGTGTAAGGTTTGTTGTGAGTTAGGGTTCCTTTGATTAAGAAGATGTGATAGATTTTAGCCCTAGGTGTTAGTAGTAGTCTTTGCATTTGGTTGGTTTTACAGGCTTGTTTGTATCTCTTTCAGACTCAGTGGTCAAGTTATTACTATCTTGGCGTCGCCGTCTCCTCTGTTTCCCGGGTTCTTTGAGTTGACTACTCTGATGTTGGTTCATTGCTCCTATGTCTTTACCTCCTTGCGTTCTTCTCCGCCTCTTCTGTTTGCTGGTTAAGTAGATGCACAAACCGCGTTTAAGTCTTCCAGGCTTCTGGTTGTGCCTCAAGGTTTAGATTCTTCTCCTTTCTTATGTTTTTTGGCTCAAATTTAGCTTCTTCAAGTTCTATGGTTAAGTTTCTGGCAGTGTATTTGGTTGTGTGGTTTGAGCTTGGGGCAACAAATCTACTTTCCTCTTTTAATCAATAACTCTTTCTTATTTGTTTTAGTGTTTGGTTCCTTTGGGTAAAGGGTTGTCTCTTATATCTCTTTGTTTTAGTTTTTGTATTCTTTGGACAAAAAATTGTCTCTATGAAAATCTTTGTTTCCATTAGCTTTCAACTTTGTGTTTGTTGTTGTAACAGTCAACCATTATATATATCATCAGATGTTAAAAAAAAAAACCTAATTTCCCTAAAACTATAAAGGTATTTTGTTTGTTTATGAACAATTTTTAACAATCCCATAGTTAGAATTTGACCACATCTGTTTCGCTTTCATTGGTCCACAATACAATTTTTCTTCGTCAAAGTGTAAATACCACCACAATGAGTATCATACAACTTTGTGAAAGGAAAACATATTATATGTGGAAAACAAGAAAACGAAATCTGAAGCCGAGTAAGAATGTATTTGTAGCCAAAGTTTTTAGCCAATAATATATTTGTATAGGCTCAGCCCACACACAATTATAGCATACTAGATTAAGGTCCGCGTTTATAAACGTGGGTTTTCATATGAAAAATTATTTATCCGTCGAATTACTTAAAATAGTTTGAAATACTATTTAAACATGGATCTTAAGTCATTAATTGTCAATTTTTATCCTAATTTTAGTGTTCTAATTCTTATCATGTGGATTCTAAAATAAAAATCGTTGCAAGTTCTATTTTACCCCTTATTAATTCAATAAATAAATATCTCTCTAATTAATACTTTTAAAAAAGTTGGGAGAAAACTAGCCGAATGTAAACTGAATATATAAATTGACACTCTTAGTGAAACAAAAATAAAGATGTAGAATGTCACTCTTTGTGGGACCGAAGAAATATATAAGTGTAATTCAACTCATGTTCTTAATAATAGAAGAAAAATAATATATTATTATGTATAGTGCATATATATTAATTATGTGAAAAACTCGTAAAACAATTCAAAAAATGTAGAGTTAAATTCAAATAGAATAATTTTATGTTAATAATCTCATAAAATATATAAAATTATTTTAATTGTAAATATATCGTTATTATCTTCTTAACTTGTATAATTTTCATTACATACAATTTTATTTTTAAAAACATTGAAAGTACCAATACTAACTTAAGTGGGGGAATTGCTAAAAATGACTCACAAATTGATTTTAAATGCAAATGTAGACCCCTTATGTCATGTTTGGCAAAACTAACCCAAAATGCTAGTGAAATTACAAATGCAGCCTTTATGACCAAACGAAAAACAGGCTGCACAATTACCGTTTTAGTCCTCGAGAAGTCTACAACGCACTGGAGAAGTCTACTTTGTAGATATTCAGTACAAATCGACATAGAAAACTCCAAAGGAAGTTTACTATGTCAATTTTGTAGACTTCAAGGGAAGTCTACAAAATAATTATGTTGAATATATAAATTTATAAATCAACAAAAAATAATTTGACAAACAATTTATATTCATGACTAAACTATAAACAATTGTGACGTTTAAAAAATAAAATTTCACAAAATTGAAACAAACTAAATCAACGAAGACAAATGGGGTAGTAAATGGTATACAAAATACATACTATACCAAACAAATACATGAGATACCAACTAGTCTTATCCATAACCATGTGTTTAGATATTGATGTGGTCACATGTTGATATTTATTGTTGTTTGAAATTTACAAGTTTCATGAGTTTTTTTTTCCAACCTAACTATTAATCAGAAAACACCACCCGAGTTGGAAATCAAAGTGGGGACAGTGTTGCTTACATAAGAAAAATTAAAAACTCGTGATTTTGCAGAATAAGCCAGACAGTTCGCCTTCAGATTAATAGAACGTGGAATGTGTGATAATGAGAAGTTGGGTAGACGATCTTGTAAGCTCCTAAGCTTGACTGAGAGAATCGAAAACGCCGGCCACTCCTATGGGTGATTGACGATATCCACCAGGCCTGAACAATCTGTTTCAAACTCCGGGCACGCCATATCTCTTTCCAAAATACAGGCCATTGCCCATATTAATGATTCCATCTCCGCATGTAAGGAAGTCCTTCGATTACTTACACCGTGCACACCTAGAAGTAGAATAGTATTTCCATGAAGACATACCCATCCCAAACCAGAATTGTTCTCTGTGTCCTTCCACGAATCATCCACTTGACATCGCATTCGATGTGTATCCACATACACCGTATGTGTTACCTCAGTTATACTATCCTCTACATCACTCTCCCTTGCTTGTGCAGCCATCCATTCTTGGAATTCACTCTCCGCCGCATTTAAAGCAACTTGTGTTTCTGCCTCTATGCCTGTAAACATTCTTTTATTTCTTGATTTCCAAATATATCACAATAACCATGGGTATATATTACAATCCACGTTATTGGTATTTGCACTCGTGATCCTCTAAAAAAGATAGTCCATATTTGCATAAACCGAGGAATATGGTAGAATTGCTCTTCCACTCGGCGCCAAAAACCGTGCCCAAAATATCTTGGGTTATTGGACACTCAAATAAAGCATGATTAATTGTTTCTTCCTCTATGCCGCATCTCAAACATAGAGTAGAATACCTGACACCACGATGGTGTAACCTCTCTAATACCGCCATAGATCATGTTAGCGCTTGCCAAAGGAAGTGCCTAATCTTTGGAGGGAACTTAATTTTCCAAACATAAGCCTTTAACACCGTAAGGCTAGGTTCTTGGACCAAATTGATATCCTGGTTTTTCTCAAGTTCTTTCGCCAACCAATCACCTGATTTAACCGTATATTTTCCAGATTTTGTAAAATGCTTCATGAGTTTATGGTTATAATAGATGAAGTTTAAGGATTCATATATATGATTTAGGGTTTAGGGTAAACAATTTAGTAGAAATTATAGTTTAGAGATCGTATACTAAAGTTACGTTAACTATAACGTGATGTTTTATTTTGAGTTATATATGTTATTTTGTGTATGTCTCCAAGTTACGAGTCCAAAAGATGAATAACGGTTTGACATTATAAGTCGGAAACACGTTTTTACATTTAGGATTAGATTTAGGGTTTAGAATATTTATATTTAAAATGTTAAATTTGCATAAAAACGTGAAATTGCGAATATGTTGAACGTTTGGATGTTTGATACAAGTTTTGATTTAGGATATTGAATAACCTTTTGAAAATAATCGATTAAAATTTTCGTGGAGTACACTTCTAATAAAGTCTACTTGAAGTTAGAGACTTCAAAGGAAGTCTACAAAATGTTTAGGGTTTCGCTCAAAGTTTAGGGGTTCGTATTAGAAGTCTACCAAACCACATTTTAACCCAACTTACCTGCATATATAAACGAAACTTACATCCTTAACCCTAATTTTTTGTTAACCTAACTTACCTGCATTTTAATCTCTCTCTCAAACGGCTGGTATACTTCTCCTACGCCGACGTTAACCTCCGCCTGCGTTGTTCTAGTTTGCGTTTCGGTAAGTCGTCCTTCTTCTTCTCTCTCCATCTCTTATATGTCTTGTTTCTCACTTCTTTATATTTTGTTGCATATCTGAGCCACCGTCGTCCTCACCTATCCTCTTTCCGAACCGGTAAGCTTTCTGACCCGTCATCTTTCTCATATATGTCTTCACACATGTTCTCAACCATTTATTCACATTTGTTTCTCTTATTACTACAGATCTGAGCCACTATTGACTTCTTCTTTCCTATCCAAACCGGTAAGCTTTCAGATCTTACCCCTCATCTTTCTCATGTTAGTCTTCATACATGTCTTCAACCGCTTATTTACATTTGTGGGTTTGTTATTGTTGCAGATCTGAGTCGCACTTCCTTTACAAGTAAGTATTTTTTGTCTGTCTTTTGATCCAGATCTGTTCTTCTTCAGTAAACATAATTGTTGTTTATTTGATAAGAGACTTTGAAAGAAGTCTAGATAGTAGACTGACACATATGTCTAAACACTACTGAATCTACATTTTTCCGAAATATCTTGTTTCTTATCTTGCGTTCGCTTTGATGACTTAGCCACCACATCCACTGATAACACCACCAACAAACCCACGACGATTACGGATATGTCTCTGTCTCCGATGGTTGAGAGTCTTGTGACAAGTTCCACATGGAACGATCTTAAGTCTCTCACCTCCAGTTTCTCTTATCCTTCTTCAACATCCTCACACTGTCAAGCTTCTTTGGTTACTTTGATATTTCAGGTTTCCCTTTTTCTCTCTAACTCCATTTTATAACAATTAGGTCAGTGAATTTTCATGATGATCACCCATGTTTTTGTGTCTATAGATTCTTCAGATTCTTGGTTGTTTATTTGCTTGTGTATTGTTGTGTGAGAATTAGTTTTTATATGAATGATTAACATGACATTAAATAATCAATTCCATGAAAGTCAATTACTCTATACAACATAAGCCGTGAGATTTATAAATTTAATTTGTTCTTATTCTTGTGTTGTTCTCATTAAGTTTCTTTATGTAGATTCATTGGAGCCATGAACTAAAATTGAGCCGTGAAGCAGCATCAAGCATGTATGAATGTAATCTTCCTTCTTCTTTTGTCCTTTTTATTATTTTTGATTCAAAAGGATTTTAATCTCTCTTTATCATGGGTAGGTAAATCGTACATAATTTGAGTCACCATTTTGTTTCAATCCTATATATGAAAATACAGTTCGAACGAGAGATGTAAAAGGAGTCCATAGATCTTGACGTGAGAGTCCAATAGCCAAAGCAAAACATTTCACATTGTTTTTGTTATGTGTTAACTTGTGGGGGAGCTCAAACGCATAGATCATTGAAGAACTTTGACATTGGTGGTGAAACTAATTGTAATTACCATGGCTTATTTATTGTAAATACGAAACTGATTAGCTTGTCTCTTTTGTATCGTGGCATGTTGTAAAATCATGTTCTTGTATATTTGATTTGGTGTTTTAATTAATGCAAAATATGTGAATCACT
Organism: Arabis alpina; assembly: GCA_900128785.1. NCBI lineage: Eukaryota > Viridiplantae > Streptophyta > Magnoliopsida > Brassicales > Brassicaceae > Arabis > Arabis alpina. The sequence goes on from LT669795.1 coordinate 17,295,403, forward strand.
TATTTTCAGAAAATTTAAGTTTTGTAATCATGAATTGAGAATTTAACTAGCGTCAAGAAAAAATGGTAAAATATAGACCATAAAATTGTCAAGTTTGAGATAATGAGGTGAATATTGACTTGATTTATGATTACGTATGTTAAAATTGTAAATGGAACACGACATTTTTGAGATTCTTGTACGTGTCCAAGATTAGTCCTAAGACCTTGTTTGGTGTAACTTGTAAGTGATATTACTTTTAGAGAGAAAGATTTGAAGATTTTATTGAGACGTAGACTTCATTTGAAGTCTGCACAACAGAAGTAGATTTCATATGTAGTCTCCATAAGTGAGCTAAGTACTAACCACACATGAAAATAGATTAATCCAATAAATACTAGACCTAAACATGTCCAACTCGCACAAAGATAAAAACAATAAGTAACACACATATGTCAACAAAACAAATCCGAAAATGCATTATAAATATGATTTACATGCATATTTCATGAATTTTGAATTGTAAACTTCATATGACGTCTACGTAAATGAGGTAGGTTCTAACCAAACATGAAAATTGATTAATCCCATAAATATTAGACCTAAATATGTCCAACTCATAAATAAGTAAAAACAAGAACTAATACACATGTGTGAACAAATTTTTTTTTTGTTATATATATGACTTAAATGCATTTTTAATGAATTTCAAAATGTAGACCTCTGCCGAAGTCAGCATCGTAGACGTCATCAAAAATCTATAAATTTAGGTTACTTTTGCAATTACGGCAAATTACAGAGTAGACTTCAACCGAAGTCTACACTGGTTTGTAGACTTCTGCTGAAGGCTACTCATAAAAGTACATGTTACTTTTGCATTTAACCACAAGTTTAACTTTTAGGTGTAGACTTCTGTAGAAGTCTACAAAATAAAGAGGGTTAGTTTTGCAATTGACCAAAGTTTGACTTTTTAAAGTAGACTTCTTGTGAAGTCTACCCAAATATGTGGAAAACCGTCAAAATGTTGTAGACTTGTAGACTTCTAATGCAAGCTAAGCCAACATGGAGAAAGTCAGATTTGCAATTGACCAAAGTTTGACTTTTATGAGTAGACCTCACCTATAATCTACAGCAACGTGTTGACGTATTCTGAATCTACTAGTAAAAAGAATGTTAGTTTTGTGTTTAACCAAAATTTCGAATTAAATAATATGTAGACTTCCACATATGTCTACTATATAATTAAATAAATAGTAGACCTCTATGGAAATCTACAATTTTGACGAACTCTCCTTTATATAATAAGATGGTGACAGAAAAATTATGATTAGATTGTTAATTTACACTATTGACAGCAAAACTAAAGAATTGCTAAACATATAGTTGTTTACAAAAAAATACATTAATGATAATTTCTAACTGGCCATGTGGTCATATCTATATCTCAACTGAATACGAGTTAGTGATCTTGAAATCTCTATGAATCTTCATGGAGACAAAGAAATCGGTGTTGCAGAGAAATCTTCATCGAGTCTAGCATCACCCAAAAATATATGGGATAGAGGAATATAAACCCATTTTAGTGATCATCTATGAGACTATCAAAGCCGTAAAAAGAAGAAGAAATCTGGCGTAAACGAGAAATTCGTAAATGAATGTACTATGCTACTTTATTCGATGACACTATCCTATGTTTAATAAAAAGTACACAATCAGACGAAATCAACGTGTACACGGCTTATTAAATTTACGAAGCTCTATACTAAAAGAAAGAAGTACAATATATTTGGTTTCTTTCTTTCAGATTTTTTTTTTCCAACCAGATTCTACGATTAATCAACATTTAACCAGATTTGTTACCATTTAGACACTGAAAATCAATGACATAAATTCGTTAAAATTATTGATTAGATTATAAGTCAACCATAAAAGCAATTCAATATATACTGCAAACAACATATGCCAAACTTTAACAATTATGTACTATAAAGTCAAAACGTATAAACTTAGCTCCATGTAATTAGACGTTGAGGTTTTTTCAAAGAACTTAGCCTCTTTTACCGTTATGCCATTCATTTTTTTTTATAAAAACAGAACGTTGCTTATAAAACCTCTGCTTTTTTTTTTTTTTTTTTATAGCCAAAACCTCTGCTTTTGTAATCCTTCAAAACCCTCAATTTACAATCATGCCTCTTTAGGCACTTCTGGTTCTCAGAGAAACTATACATCATACTGTAAAAAGTAAAGAAAAACACTATACAATCTTCCCTTCTATCTTTATGAACTTTTCTACTACTATTTACGATCATATTTTGGATCAGTATATGTACCAACAAGACCTGATTTTGGTGATTCCTTCATCACTGCACGTATCAACACTACCTCATAGGCTCTTTATCTGTACCGAATCTCTTGCGCCACTGTAAAATTGGTTGTACTATTCTCACTGCACGATCTGATCCTTGCTTTGCAATCTTCGAAAATGTCCCGTATTTGTTCTCCTCTTCAACGATTAGTTCCAGTCTCTTGCTGATTTTGTCTCTGTCATCCGTGTTCAGGTTAATCATGTTATAGACGATCACCAGAGCGTTCTCGCTAATCACTGAGCAACTCGGTTTCCTCAAGATTTTGAACAGATCATCGATAAGCCCTAGATCCTCCATTTCTTCAAGCGCAAGGCTGCTTGAAGAAAGCGATCCCAAGAACCGTAACAACTCAGCCACATTGCTTCCTGCTTTGATCTCTTTGATTAACGCCTGAATAAAACCTGCTGAAATCGCTTTCTTCATGTTCTTCTGTTTAAAGCAGAGGTATATTATCGCAGAACCGGCTTCTAGGGTGGCTAAATAATCCCCATCCTCGATTACACGTATCAAAGCCTTGAGTGCTTCCGAGTCCGCAATCATGTTCCAGTTCAAATCATTGAGTGCAAGTGACCTTAAAGTCGCTGCAGAGTTTCTTCGTGTCTCAGCTGTCCCCTGCTTCAGAGACTTTGCAAGCAATGGGATCACAAGAGGGTTTCTAGCAATTTCAAATTTATACTGATAAACGATCGAGATGTTGAACAATGTCGTGACAAGATTCTCCTGAAGCTCCGGATTTGAGTCAACCGCATCTCCCAAAGCAGAGAGCGGATTGAGCAACCGGGTGATCGAATCAGTGACTAGAGTGTCAAAGAAGTACCGAGGAGGGAGAGGAAATTTATTGGTCTGGTTGCGTAGCTCTCTTGCAGCATCTGCTTGATCTTCCACTGAGGAGGGAGAGGAAATCCGGTCAAGCAATGAGTTAATGTCATTACGAAAGAGCTCCATGTCAATAACATCTAATGGTTTGGGCCGACCATAGTTGTTGAGTCGGCACCAATCTGTGATCAGCTCATCCACCAAATGGTTCGATGTCCAGAAAACGTTAGAGAGTACTTCTTTGGTTTTGGGACATATACGTTCATACTGCAGATACTGTGATATGTATCTTTCTTCAAAGGTCTGAAAAGAAAACACCAGAATCTGTGTCAAGAATCTTAACTTTCAAGCAATTCTCTCTCTCTCATGGACTCATTTCTGTGTATCTCTATTCCTATGAATTTCCTCTGTATATACTCATAGAAACATAAACAGCCATCGAAACACCAGAATCTGTGTCTTGAATCTTAACTTTCCAAGAAATTCGATCTCTCTGTAAATAACACAAAGCAAAACACCAGAATCCTCCATCTCCAGAGATCAAAATCGAGCAAGAAATCTTTGCAAGAAAAGAAAGGAGAAATCGAACCTGCCCAGAAGCAATGAGTACAGGTTCGATCATGATTTCGTTCGAGAGCAGGCATTTAAACTCTTTCGGCACTTGCACAGTCGAAGGATTATCAGATTCTGGATTCTTCGATTCTACTTCCCTAAGACAAGTCAGGACTCTAATCGCCTCATCGATCGTTTTCAATCCGTCTTCAGTCTCTCCACCGACATAGAAATTCTCCGTCAGTAACTTCTTTAACTCCCGCCTAAGTGTAACGGCGGTCTCCGTCGTTGCGTCCGCCGTTGAATCCGCCATTTTCAGCTGGAGATTCCTCGAAGAACCCAAAGAGAAAGAAGGAAAACCCTAGAAACTTGAGAATTGGGGAAATTTCTGTTAGCAACAAAGCGAGAGAGAGAGGAGAAAGAAGCGAAGAAGCTTTAATATGTATCAGTCTTGGCTTTATACTTTGGGTTGTTATTCATCTGTTTTTTTTTTTTTTTAATTACGTACGCCAACTGTGTATATCGATTGCCACGTCATACTTTGCGGCAGACGACGACTTTTGATTGGTGGCGAAAAATGAAAGAAAATAAAGTGAAAAAACATGGAAGAATACATAGAAAAATGGAAATATATATATGTATTTAAGGTTTTTATTACTTCTTTTGTATTTACTAGGACTCGAACTCTCGTAGAATCACGGGGATAAAAAAGTTTCCGACTACATTTTTAGAAGAAAAAAAATTGTCGTTACAATTAAAGATACTATTTACTTTTCACATACATGCGAACTTCATTTTTTTTAACAAAGAGTACTGTTTTATTTTTTTAATGCATAATTTCAAACAATAACAATGTTAACAAGTATGATTATAATATATTTTTTAATTAGAGTGAAAATCATATTACAAGTGTAGATGTATTAATTTGAGAGATAAAATTATTTAGTGAATTAATAGATATAATTTTCATAAAATTCTTAATATGAGTGAAAATCATAAACTCACATTCTTTGCAAAACTGAGCGAATATCACACTATAAACAAATGTGTAGTAAAATATACCACTTATTTACAAAAAATTCTTAGCGTTATTTTTCCAGTTTTAACTCTACAAAAGATTTGCTCTACGTTATGAATTGAATTATGTACAATCATTTTTCTCGTTTGTGTATGAAAGATTCAAATTTTATATACACTAGGTGATTGTTTACAAATTTATAAATTGTTTACAAATTCATATTTAATATAAAAATCAGTTTGCTTTCAAAGTAGAAATCAGTTTCATAAATCTTAAAATCAAGGATCAAATCTTCATTCATAAGCTCAAGACAATGCTATATAATAAGGAGATCAAGTTTTAGAGGAGTAGCCATGTATATTATAGACAAGAACTTTACTTAAATGACATAATACTTAAATGTATTCATCATAAGCTATCTATTATATTCGATTTTATGTTTTCTAATCCACTATATTCAATTGCTTCTGACGAATACATTTTACAGAGCTACAAGATGAGAAAACATAAAAGCGAAAAATCTCTCGGGTATTCATCTAATAACTTTATAAATCTACGTTAAAAGTGCTTCAGAATAATTAGATCAACCTTGTAGTATTGTCTCGGAAATTTGTACCCATTACAATTCAAACTAATATGAAACTGTAGATAAAGAAAAATAGATAAGATATTCTCAATTTGATCACAAAGATTTCATTTAAAAATAATTATACAGTCATCTCCCAAGTACTATGACTATATTCTTACACAACATGTGTTGCCCATTCCTCTTTAAGAGTTGATATAAGAAGAGGAAGATTAAAGCAACTAACAAAGTAACTCAAGAAACCGGAAAATAAATTTGTTAATAAAGTATTCACTGATGAGAATGAGATACTTCACACCCTTCTCTAGTGATCACATTCAAATATCTTTTGGGTTCCATCAAGAAATCCATTCAGATTGCTCCAACAACTCAAACCAGAGCCTATCCTTTCACGTATAAGCTGATGAAACAAAGCAGAAACCACAACCATTTTAATTTACCTACCAAATCTACTACCGTGTGGAGGCAGAGCTGCATGCAATATTGACCGAGGACACAATTCTTGGGGCTAGCACAACCTCGTTGTTTACAACAGTCTTTGAAGTGGCCATATCTTCTAACCACTTCCATGTTCTTTCTTGTTTCGCTTTAACCACTATTTTATTCTATTCTTCCACTTTGAATTTGGCTAAACACTCATAAATGAGAACTTGGTCAATGTCGCACAATACTTTTCTCATGTTTAGACTCTGCACTATTTGGTTCCAATCTCCACGAGTGTTTTTCTTTAGAGCTGGGAAAACTATAGGCATTATCATTTTATGACTCTGAGTGATCAAGTTTCTTATGTGATCGTCGTTGCATAGAAACAATGCTTTTTAGCAACTTGAAAAAGAAAAGTACAAGTTCATATACATACAAACCTTGAAGTTCATATATACATAGAAATGTATATATAAGCTACTTGAAGTTGTCAATTTCTCCATTCAAATAGATTCGAAATCAATAATATCTAGAGATACACAATCGAAAATGACGTAACCTACAAAAATGACAAAAGAGTATGATGTTAATGATCATTTTTAGAGTCTTTGTCTAAACTCTAGATGGACATCAAAAACTTGGCTAAACTTCTTTACTATGAACATTATATTAGGATTTTTTCTAGATGAAACTAAATCAAGACTAATATTTAAACTCTGTTATATTTTTAGAACCCTTTAGCACGTAATTACCTATAGTACTTTAAATGCAAACTTTTGTAATAACCTGCATATAAATAGTTGGTAAGCGAGAAGGGAAAATAAAATTACCAAGGCATAAACTGGGGGGAAGATATGATTAAAAAGTACTTGTTTTGTCTCAATATCTTCTCCGCAGATATTGCTCCAGATGAAAGTGGACAAGATTTCTCATTAATTGCATCAATCTTTCAAAGCATACCAGCCGTTGATTGTCTCCAAATCAACACGTCTAGTTTATTTAGAACTAAGCAGATCCTCTACCATGAGCACAACTTAATTTTGGGAAAGGAGACCTGGGCCAAACACCATCTTGCAGTCAATATACTTACCAACGTCCTCTGGGGTCTAGTGGATATTTCCTACCATAAGAAATAATATGAAGAAGGATGCATTTTAAAAACCAAAGATTTAGTCATGGAATTCGATAAGAAGACATCATGTAGATTGGAAAGAAATGCTGAGAGTACTTTTTTGAAGTAGTGCATTTATCCGAAAGAGGTTTATTTGTTTCTTGAAGTATATCACTGATATGCTCAAATTTATCCTGAGGTACTCTATCAAATTAAGAGATCAATTGTAGTAAGGAGTCGAATCACTGAGAGTTAAATCAAACAATAGGATAATTGACTTCGAATTGAGCTAAGCGAATAATGTAAAGTAAAAGCAAGAATAATTCGAAACAGAGAAAGATTGTTGATTTCTTAAAATCCAATTAAACAAAAAGCTAGGTTTTTGAGAATTTCTCAGGTAAAGCTAAATTGCAGATTCAATTACGATAGGATTTTATTAAGAACAGTTCTTGAGCTAAAACACGAATGTAAAGATAACCAACTCTCGTTGCGAAAGCTATCTATGCCTAAATCCTAGAATACCAAATCTCTTTGCGAATTCTAACAACTTAAACAAGCATTAAGTTCAGGTTCAATTACTCACAATATCCCAAAACCAAATCTCTTTGCGAATAGGAATATTGCTCATCTAAGATAGTTCTGGAAATCAATTATGCTCTCGCATCAATTCATTAACCTAAGATCATAATTCTAGGTGATCAATCTAGAACAAGCATTAAGAGTAAACTTAGATGAAGAAAAAGATGATTATCCTAATCAATGATGTGAATATAACAATCCAGTTTTAACCTTTGAAAAACCCTAAACCTAACAAACAAACTACTCAGACATGGATGCAGAAAACATGATGACTGAATAATATTACATTAATAAAAAGATAGAGAAAGAGATACATAAAGGTTCGAAGAAATCTGAAACGTCTGAAAACTTGTCTCCACAATTCTCTCAAAAACTCTCTCTCAATTTTGTTCAATAGAAACTAAGATAATGATCTTAAAACATAAAAGAAAACTATATATAAGACCTCAAATTCGTGATGGGCTTTTATTGTAAACTTCTGGAACTTCTGGTGCGAAAAGGAATTCTTCAAAACTGGTAAGTCTTTTCGTCATGAGCCTGTGTCGACCGACACATCTCCTGGTGTCGATCGACACCAATATCTGACGGCAATTGAAAATCCGTACTAGAGACTTCAGCTTCTCTTTCCACAATGCTCCAAAATGCTCCATAATCACCAATTAAGTTCCACACGTACACAAACCTGCAAAGACTCTAAAACACTCGAAAAACACCGAAAAGTCTCGATAAAACCGGGTTAAAACATGATCAAAAATGGGTAAAAACCATGATATATCAACTCCCCTAGACTTAGCTTTTGCTTGCCCTCAAGCAAACTAGAGACTAAGAATGAAGTCCAGGTTTGAAAATCACGGGAACTCACTTATCCTCGAGAACAGTGCTTTCGCCTCCTTGACTCTTTTGCTGCATATAAAAAAAGTACCTTTGGCGGTCACGAATCTCAACCATCATAGGTTGGGCCTCAAATCTTAACCTGCAAACTCATCTGTTTCACATTCTCCTAACTGTCGCACACTTGATCAAAGTAATGATGGAATTCTCTCTAATGATATCAACCAAGTAAAATGCTAGGTATCATGTTAAAAGGCTTTTGGTGTTTCAGTGGAGCTAAAAGTGTTTAGGGTTACCGGATTTTATTTGGTGGATGCAGACATTATGCATAAACACAAGAGAGAGACTGGTCCAGTTGATGCCCACAATTTCTCATTCACATTGCACTCCCTCCTCCAAAACGTTATCAGGAACCAAACACCATCATATAATAACATGTTCCACTATCCACATCCATTCTCTCCATTCCTTGAGATTTTTGTAGAGACTAGAGACTTATAAAAATGATCATTCCCCTTTCCCTTACTAAATTTTCGATTTTTTTTTCTTTTTTCTTTTTTTCGACTTAGGGGGGAAATGATCTTCATAGGGGTTAGTCTCGAAAATTACCATAGTTATGCATGAAATCCCAAAGAATGCTTAGCATTGCCGCTCTTTGTAAAGTTCTCCAACCGAATCCTCATCCTATGCAATTTTGTGAATGAAAAACTGCGTCAAACCTTTTTTCTCTCCGGTGTTTATACACATGCTTGCACATAAAACAAAAGGGAAAGAAATCGCATGAGGCTTGAACAAAAGGTTAAGGCTAGGGGTTGAGTACCAACTAAAAATGAGCTGGCCATTCAGGATCAACAAAGAGTGGTAAAGAGAATAAGGAGTCTTGAATGTTGGATCGATTACTGTCGTGATATCATCAAATAGAATATAGTGAAGTGGAGATCAAGTGTACTAGTTTAGACTTTGATCTACTTCGTTTTGCAAGTCGCGATAGGAGGGGAACCTGTACTATCATCTGGTTTTGAATTCGCTCCATCCAAAGGCTTCGTCGCAACAGCTAAAAGTCGTAAAAACTAAGCTTTTTTCTTAGGAAAGATCGTTGTTCCCTACATTTTGACTCAATAAAAACAAAGTTTGGACTCCAAAATAGAAAACAATGTTAGCAACTACCTCCTCCAGACTTAAACAACAATGTCCCCAGTGTTATCAAATCCGAGATCGGTGAGAAGGAAAATAAAATAACGGAAAAATTTGTGAAAACGAGAAACTTAGACCTGTACTGTGGATGTGTCGATCGACAGTCACAATGTGTGTCGATCGACAGTCACAATGTGTGTCGATCGACATGTGGTGCGTGGGGCTGTCGATCGACAATCACAATGTGTGTCGATCGACAGGTCCTTCGAAATTCTGCAATCGTGGCTTTGGGGCTTCTGTCATTTGAGCAGTCTAAAGGGACATTGTAAATCACTCAAACGAAACACGATCAAATAGCACAACACATAGTCTTTAAGATGAAAAGTTCCACAAATCTGAAAGTCATACGAAGCAAATAACAAACTGACTCAAAGAAAGAAAAATGACTCAAAGGAAAAAAAAATACTTACAGGTGGGTTGCCTCCCACCAAGCGCTTGTTTTCAGTCATTAGCTTGACTGCGGATGATGTTAAGGCTGGAGGTGGATCTCTGAAGTGCACTCCCCCAGACTTGCAAAGAACAATACCAGGAAAGAGCTTCATAGTATTGTTCACCATCTCTTGGATAACTACCTCTTCTTTCTCCCTCAACTCTAAAGGAATGACAATTCGAAACTTGGAGAATGGGGGTAGAAGTCTTTCTTCGTTTCACCTTGGGGATCTTTTGGCACTTGGAACTCGCTGGATTGTTAACTTCAAGATGTGTAGTGGAAGGAGCCAACTTGAGGACGTTTTGAACCTTCTTCGTCTCATCTCCAATATTAACGCTCATGCAAGAAGTTTGTGTGACAAGAACTGAAGGATAAAAGACATTCTTGTTGATGTTCGAGAAGGAGATTCGCTTATTAGGAAAATCCACCATTGCTCCCACTATTGCAAGGATCTGTGCACCAAGAACCAATGGTTTACAGCTGTTATCCTTGGTCTCAATGATGTAAAAGTTCGTAGGAACAAGACAATCTCCTATTTGAAGCAACACGTCAAGAATGAAGCCCTTTGAAATTGTACACGATCTATCTATAAGCTCGATATATGTCTTTGAAGGTTGTAACTCCAAAATTCCTAGCTTCTTTGCATTAGTCTCAGACATGACGTTCACATTAGCTCCTGTGTCACATAGAGAATCCTTCAATTCTACACCTTTCATTGAGCACGGAACAACGAACATTCCTGGATTCAACAACTTTGGTAGCTTCCTCAATGATGTTGGAGCTTGTTTCCCTTTTTCCTTAGGTGCTTTGTCACTGCCTTGGTTGATAGATAAGGGTATAAAATCCTTGGGTACGGAATCTTGGGCTTGTAGACACGTTCGACGGCGATTTCAGACTGATTTTTTAAGTTTTCTGCATTTCTTAGTGCTGTCGTTCGACACTCACTGTGTGTGTCGATCGACAGTGTCTGTTTCTAAATTGCCGTCAGATCTTGGTGTCGATCGACAGCAGGAGGTGTGTCGATCGACAAGCGCTTTGCAATCTCCAAATTCATGCTTTTTTCAAGAACCACGAGCCAATCCTCATCTTCACACTTCTCAATAGTTGGAATCACTTGTTCTTCACTCTTCAATGTGATAGAACTGGAGAAGTGCTTTGGGTTCATGTCCGTCTTCCATTGAAGATAACCTTCTTGTCTCCTCACATTTTCAGCAGTCTGAGCAACCTGAGTATCAAGCTTCTTCATGTGAATGTTGATGGCCTCGATTTTCCCATTAAGATCAGTGTAGAGGTTGTCAATCTTCCCATTGAAGTTCACCGTTAGTGCTGATTAACCCTCAAGAATCTGCTCGAGCATAGCCTTTGTGTCGCTTTCTGAAGACTTAACAGGAACCGGTTGATATGACGAAGATCCATAATTCCTTTGGTTTCTGTTGCTGCAAAATGGTTTCTGATATTCAAACTTCTGAGCGTAGCTTGGAGAACTAGGAGTTCCTAAGAATGAGCTCCTCTGATTGTAACCATTGTATCCCTTGTTCTTTGATTTATTCCCATAGCGCTAATTCTGATAGCCATTATGGTTGATGTAATTGACATCTTCTTGCTCTCTATCTTCACCCTGAAAGAAGGTATCAATTTCCTGTGCAAAATGAACCGACTTCTTGTTCACTAGAAGGCTATGCATATAATCTATCTTGGCCTTAACCTTAACAATCTCAGCTCTACCTGACATACCAGCTTCTCTTCGTCTTTCCTCACCGATCTTCTTCATACTGTTGCTAGTAGACACGTTCTTGATGAGCTCGAGACAGTCAGTTGGGAATCTGGTTATGAAGTTCCCATTACTCGCAGCATCTAAAGCCATCTAATGCTTCCAATCAATTCCTCTGTAGAAAATACCCAGTAGCTGAACCTCTATAAACCCGTGATGAGGACAATCTCTCTGATATCCTTTGAACTTTTTCCACGCAGCCTTGAACGCTTCTGTTGGACCCTGAACAAACGTGGAGATCATAGCTCGCAGATCCTCTGAACGTGACTCATCGTAAAAATGGTTCAGGAAAGTGTTCTTGGTATCACTCCAAGTAGTCATCGAGCCTGGCTCCAATTGTTTCAGCCAAGAGGCTGCCTCTCCAGCAAGAGAAAAAGGGAAGAGCTTACACATGATGTAGTCTTCAGACACGTCATTGGTCTTGATGCTTGACGCAAGATCCTCGAACATCTCGAGATGATCCATGGGGTGCTCAGATGGGTGCCCATGGAACTGATGTTGAGCCACTAAAGAGAAGTAAGCGGGCTTCAACTCGAAATCCCTCCTTCGAAATCCAGGAGGCCGAATCGCTGCCTTGTTGGCGTAATATTCTTGTAGTCTCCCAAAGTGCGTTGGTTAACCACACCCTCCTGAAATCTGTGATTCGCCCAAGTCTGACGCTCTAGCTCAGCACATTGACGATCAAACTCAGCTTGCTGAGCTGCAACTGCATCGTCAACATCTTCTGCCACCACGATGGCATTAGCAGCCTCATCAATTCGATCTCCCTGCTCGTTGTATCGGTTTCCTTCTCTGTCAACGAATTCACCCTGAGCATTCAGAAGCACAACCACAAGCTAACGCACCATCTTAGCTTGTACCTGAAAAACAAAAACAAAAGAAAAGCACGTAAAAACGAAAAAAATACTTAGTCAAAATTCTAGAATCAAAATCATATGGGTGATTTTGACTCCCCGGCAACGGCGCCAAAATTTGATATGCTCAAATTTACCCTGAGCTACTCTCTCAAATTAAGAGATCAATTGTAGTAAGGGGTCAAATCACTGGGAGTTAAATCAAACAATAGGATAATTGACTTCGAATTGAGCTAAGGGAATAATGTAAAGTAAAAGCAAGAATAATTCGAAACATAGAAAGATTGTTGATTTCTTAAAATTCAATTAAACAAAAAGCTAGGTCTTTGAGAATTTCTCAGGTAAAGCTAAATTGCAGATTCAATTACGATAGGATTTTATTAAGAACAATTCTTGAGCTAAAACATGAATGTAAAGATAACCAACTCTCGTTGCGAAAGCTATCTATGCCTAAATCCTAGAATACCAAATCTCTTTGCGAATTCTAACAACTTAAACAAGCATTAAGTTCAGGTTCAATTACTCACAATATCCCTAAACCAAATCTCTTTGCGAATAGGAATATTGCTCATCTAAGATAGTTCTAGAAATCAATTATGCTCTCGCATCAATTCATTAACCTAAGATCATAATTCTAGGTGATCAATCTAGAACAAGCATTAAGAGTAAACTTAGATGAAGAACAAGATGATTATCCTAATCAATGATGTGAATCTAACAATCCAGTTTTAACCTTTGAAAAACCCTAAACCTAACAAGCAAACTACTCAGACATGGATGCAGAAAACATGATGACTGAATAATACTGCATTAATAAAAAAATAGAGAAAGAGATACAGAAGGGTTCGAAGAAATCTGAAACGTCCGAAAACTTGTCTCCACAATTCTCTCAAAAAGTCTCTCTCAATTTTGTTCAATAGAAACTAAGATAATGATCTAAAAACCTAAAATAAAACTATATATAAGGCCTCAAATTCGTGATGGGCTTTTATTGTAAACTTCTAGAACTTTCGGTGCGAAAAGGAATTCTTCAAAACTGATAAGTCTTTTCGTCATGGGCTTGTGTCGATCGACACACCTCTTGGTGTCGATCGACACCAATATCTGACGACAATTGAAAATCCGTCCTAGCGACTTCAGCTTCTCTTTCCACAATGCTACAAAATGCTCCATAATCACCAATTAAGGTCCACACGTACACAGACCTGCAAAAACTCTAAAACACTCGAAAAACACCGAAAAGACTCGATAAAGCCGGGTTAAATCATGGTCAAAAACGGGTAAAAACCATGATATATCAATCACCACAAACTACTCCCCAACAAATCGAGGCTAGGTGACTGGCTTTGTGTTGGAGACTAATCTTCCATGTAAGCCGAAATCAAAATCAGTAAAACAAGTAATAAGTTTGCATTATCAGTTCGACCAAGGTTAATTTAGAGACCTCACCTAATTATGCAAGTACGAATCATTATGCACAATGATAGTGATTTTTTTATCATCTCTATCATTTGTGATACATGTAATACTATAAATCCTAATTTAAGCATCAGAGAATTTGATAGTTAGGAAAGATGAACAAAATTACATTTTCTTGAGTTGCACCTTTAATGAAACTCAGAAGCTGCATTTAGCTCGTACCAGCATATGGTGTCTTGTTCAGTACATGGGGTTCATCTGTCACTGAGAAAATAATACTCAATTAAAGAGAAGAGGCGATAAGAAAATTGTAGAATCATTAGATTCTGACTATACAAAAAAATCAGAAATTTTAAAATCTTCTAACGAAATTGAAAAATATCCAACATGTTCAGACTTCACAGTGTTCAAAATTGTGTTCATTTCTGAGAAGGGTGAGAAAGCGTGAGAGAAAAAAAGTTTACCATGTTCACAAGCTTAATGTCCCCACAGAATCATTTAGTACTCTAAGTTCCATGTCAAATAGGAATTTCGTGAATATAGAAACATAACATTCTCCATAATGGTAAAAGTAAGTGTTGACAAAATACTCGAAGAACAAAAAGAGACACAAACTCTACGGTGAAATTCCAAATCCATAGAACTCCCATGAAACTTGAATCTAAAAGAACAATGCGCAATGAAACATTATTCCACTAAACGAAAACCAAACATAATATAAACCATATATCTATGCCCTTCATGTCTTTTTATTGGAGATTGGAAACTGCAAGCCCGTTAAAAAACAAAATAATGATTTGCGAATAAGAACAACAATAGAAAGTTTAGGGTTTGCAAAATCAGAATTATCCTCCTCTCAATCATTTATTTGATGTTGTGGATGGGAATTATTTTCAGAAACCGCATCAGATTAGTTTCGAACACAATAATGGTCGATTTTACAGAGGAATCCATAAGAGAATAAACGGATAGACAAAAATAATTTAGTCCTAAGCTAGTAAGATGTAAATACCTTTGACGGCGGCGGCACTGCCATCATGAGCCTTAGAAACATCCCGCAAGCGTATCTTGAGATGTGATTCACCATCTGACTCGTTGACTGACTCACCAAACTCGGCGAATTCTTTAGACTTCTCTAATCCACAAACCTGACTGGAGAAATTCGGGATCCAAAACCGATAGAACCGTTCAAGCAAATGAAATCGAAGCTGCGATAGGAAATGTATACACGTCAGTTATGGTGGTGTAATCAAGCAAAGACTCTACTGACAGAAGCAACTAAAGATTTTTCAGTGGTAGATTGATGATTTAACATTGTAAGTGTTGAGGTTGATTAACTGAAATCGGATGGAAACGATGAAAAGTAACCATTATATTCTTTAGATACTGATCATAACTTTAACACTTTACTGTAACGTTGCAATTACACCTTGGAAAAGGGAGATGGAAAGAAACATCGAATCTGACGAATGAGATGTAGAGCGTTAGATTTTGGTTGGACACGTGTTTTAGTTCTGGAGGGCTGACGTGTGAAACACTAAAAAGCAGTGTTCTAAAACGCGCTAGGCGCTTGCTAGGCGGCGAATGAGGGCCTAGCGCCTAACTGTGTACGCGGGAGTATATGCGGGGCCTAGGCGGATAGTTATATATTAGATATATATTTATTTATATCTATAAACATGAATATATGTTATATTTAGAAATAAAAGAGTTTAAATATAGTCTCAAATATAAAATTAAATAAAAAATTAAATAAAAAACATATAATTTCTAATATACATATAATCTCAAAATATAATTTCAAAAACCAGAGTCATAAAAAAAAAAATATATATTGATAAATATATAATTTCTAAACTTATGTGTTAAATGAATTTAACTAATAAGTTTAATATTGCTTTTGAAATTTTTTTAGTATACAATATGATAAAAAAAAAATCTGATTTTTTATTTTCTATGTGGCCGCCTAGGCATCCGCGTAGGCCGCATAAACGTCCGCCTAGACCGCGTAAACGTCCGCCTAAACCGCATAAATATCCGTATTTTTAATAAACGCACAAATCACCGTATAATATAAAATCGTGGCGCTCGGCATCCGCGTAGCGTCCAGGCGCCGCCTAGGCACCCGCCTAGACCGCGTTTTAGAACACTGCTAAAAAGACTTACCTTGTGGACTCATATGTACAGTATGATTAAGGGGCTGTTCGTTTGTATAGTTGGATGGTGCATCTGATGTATCTTATTGTTCGTTTATGTATTTGGATACTTCATCTGAATGCTTCATCTGGATGTAGTTTTGTTTGTTTGGGTAGTTAATGAAAATATGCATCTCCATCTTAGATGCATGTAATATTAAATGACTAATCATTAATTAATATTTATAAAACTCCGCTTAACAAAAAATGAGCTAGTTACAATGTATACTATATAAAAGTTGAAGTTGTAGAAGCCCATTGGCCCAATGGTCAAGGGTTTAAAGGCTTCTACACCAGGTTTAGGGTTCGAACCCTAGATAATACAGTTTCTTGCAGATTAATGGAGAAAGGCTTTTCGGAGGTTCCATCGTTCAGGGAGACCATGTTCATCATGGGAGATGTCGTACATGTAGAGCCGTTCATCGGGGAGAGTTTTCCATCATGAGAGATGTCGTACATGGAGAGTTGCATCATGGAAACATTTGTGGAAGTTGTTCATCCTAATCGCATTAGCTGCAGGTAGATTGAATATATCTAGGGCTGATGTAATAGACTATATGATAATCAAGTATTAAAAATAAAATAAAAATTGAAGCTATAAACTCCTAAAGATATCTATATAGGCGATAAATCAACCTATAGTAACGTGTCATGTCAATGTTTAGAATTAAGTTAATTAATTTATTTGTTGTAATAGAAAATTTCCATCTAAAAAAAGAGAAAATTACTATATTTAAACCGTTTTTATAGTAATCTTCCATTCTTATCTTAAATTTTTGTGATTCTGATAGACCTCATATTTTACCTATTTTACTATCTATTTTCATATGCTTTCTAAGCATTTTAATAAGGTTTTACGCCTATAAAAGTAGTTTTCTTGTATTTGTAGTTTCAGAGTCTTTATTAGGGAAATCAATCAAAAATGATCAAATGGAGAATAATGAAGTATAACCCAAGCTACAGCAGCTCACGCGAGCCAAACCCATCGGAGCCAAGGAATTCCCAAGTTTACACATTCTACCAAGTTGGACAGATTGCATACGCCAGAAGTTTAGCAATAAAAAAGGATCAAATGAAGTTGGAATTTGATGAAACTTGGAGTGAAGATAGCCCTTTGAGTCAGAATTCTAATGGAGTTATACCCGAAATACTGAAGACATGTCAAACTGCCCAGGAGATGAAACTGGCCGATACCGACCCCCATAACGACCTGGTAACCCGATCGGTACCGGGACTCCCTGAATACTCCAGCAAGACCCACGATCGGCGCCAGACCCAATATTGAGCAGTTTTGAGTGTTTTGACGTTTTTGCCCATAAAACTTAACCCTAGAAGACCCTAGACCTATATATACTTGCTTTTAGCCTTTGTAAGTTGTAAGCCACGCCTTAGGGCAGACACATAACACCACCATAAGCAATAAACATGTTTTTACCTTTGTTCTTCATTGATTTGGATTCTAAGAGCTTCAAAGAGGAGATCTCCGTTGTTCTTCGACATAGAGAAGATTTCTTATCCTTTACTCTTTCAATTCATCATGATTCGTGCTTTCTACTCTTGATGCGTTGTCTCCTCAACCATGTCTGAGTAGTTTGCTTGTTAGGTTTTAGGCATTCAAGGATTCCATGTTAATGCATAATTGATTATCGAACTTTCTAGGGTTTATCATATAGGTTCTTCATCTTTATTTGAGCATAAAGCCTTAGCTGGAGTAATTAACCATGCTATTGATCTTAGGTTGGTGTATCCACGAGAGTGTTCTTAATACCTCCCGAAGTAATATTTGATGAGCTAGGCGTCTTAACAATCATACCAATTAGTTAAGGAGTTTAGTGAACAATTGAACCTTAATTCTACTGCGTATTTTAAACTTTTAATAACCATGCGATAGCTGAGTCTATTAGGGTATAAAGCATAGAGGATCCAAACCACAATAGTGGAGAGATTCTAATTCCGTGGTTTGAGTTCTAGAATCTAAAACCCTCTCGATAACTTTTATATGTTTCATGAGTTTCTGCGAATTGCCTAGCGCCTAACTCTTCCATCATATTGATTTCATATCCTCGTTTGCATTCCCGTTCCCTCATCACGTTTTCACACACACAAAAACCCCACTTCATATTTTGTCTTAGCTTAATTTGCATCTCTAAATTCGTAGCGTATCATCTTTCTAGTCCCCGCGGAACGGCCCCTAAGTACTACTGCGTTTGCCTGTGCACTTGCAGGAATCTTTGGGTTATAAATTTAAGACTTGATAATATAACCCCGTCAGATTTGTAAATATAATCGAATTCTATGCTAATTTTCTTTTTTTATCTTAATAGATTTTTACGGCCAACTTGGAATTGGAATTGGAATGTAGTGCCATAATCTTAGGTCGTGCATTATTGCATTTAACCCTACCCATTCACATATAAATACATTGCATGCCCTCCCATAAAAACAAACGTTTTCAGTTTTCCCTTTAAGTCTAAAGTTTGATCGATTCTTTTTATTTTACATGCTTTTTTTTAGGATCTCAAACCGCTCTCAATATATCTCTCTATTTGGATACTAATTATCTAATGATGTGATCTTCTGAATATTGTTGACTGAATCCAGTGAAAGTTATGGTTACTTGGGATCTTCATGGCAAATAATCGGGTGAGATTTTAATGGTGTTACATATTAATCGGTTTCTTTTGTATTATTTCCACAACTTATACTAACTTTACACTTTCTTGAGTTGTTCAATTGTGCTATTTTGATTATTTTAACAAGCTTCTTATGTATTATTAGTTTTTTATTTTTACTGGTCTTATATATGTTTTAGTGTATACGTTTTCTTGGAGTGATTTCTAAGAGAGATTATTGTGGCGGGATCGATATCCCAAACTCATCTTTTTGATCTTGACGTAGATCAATATAATTGATATATTTCATATTTGATCTTACAATACTCCTTAATTATGTTTTTATTGGTATCACTAATAAAACAAATATGTTTTGTGACTACTAATAAGCTATATATTGACTTTCTTATTTATAATCGATCGTTTTGTTTTAGGTTTTTCATATCGTTTCACTTGGGATACACGTCTTGAGGCTTGCGTGACATCAGAATGGATTGCCGATGCAAACTTTAGTTTTGTTTATTTTTTAAATATTATTGATGATGATTTAACATGAGGCGATTCTATGTTCAGAACTTTGATGTTTAGTTAGATGTGTTTATCCTTTGAATGTAATTTGTTTTTCTTTTTATTTTACATATATTTTTCGTATTTTTCACACTTTTAGTTGGGATTACAAAAACTGTGTTTGGTGTTACACAGAGAGTTTTTGGATTCAAAGGGTTGGTTTTTTATTTATATTTTGTGCACTTCTTCATATTAATGTTGTTATTACTTTCTAGATTTTTTATTTGGAATCGTTTTAGTTTGTTAGATATAGTGTATATTAATATATTTATTTGTTTGTAGATAACAATGGGGAAAATCGCATAAAAAACTTTAAAGGTGGCTCGTACTGACACTTTAAACCTTGAGAGTTTAGCACTATCACTTTAAACCTCCAACTTGACAATATTCACAATATAAACTACCAACTTGATATTTTAATACGCGCCGTCAAAATATTTAACGGAATAGTAAACGCTGTTAATAGAAAAATAACTCCATTATTTTTTCCGTTAGAGTAATTAATTTTGTTTTACTTTTTTTTTTAAAAACGTGTATAATATATTTAGTTTTTTTTGTAAGGTGTGTTATTAAAATAAAAAAAAATAAAAAATCCCCAAATCAGCTTGAGAATTAGGGTTCTTGGGCTAGAGATCCTCATGATGTTTGATCTTATTATCCATGGCTTCAAGATCAGATCAAAGCTTCTAGGAATTGAACAAAACAAATTCAAGCGTGAGAAATCACTTCTTCATTCTGGGTTTCATCTCTTGAAATGGGCGAAGGTGTGTCTATTAGATCCACCTTGAATGTAAAACCCAGAATGACACACTTGAAATTGAACAAGATATACACACAATCACGCATTGAAATTGAACAGCCAAAGGAATGGTATAGAACGATATCCCCACATTGGACTAACACATATCATTCCCTCATAAACCTTAATCCTCAAAATTCCTAAGAAATCTGAAACACGATCTCCGCCTGTTCTTGTAACGGACTTTGTAAACAGTTCTACCGTTTTCGCGTCCGTGTTGAGTTTCATTTCTCGAGATCGCCGTCCGAGGTTCTGTTACCTACCATAGGTAACGGTGGTGATGGAGATCGTATGTTGGAGAGGATGAAGTAAGAGATGGAGACGACATATTATATATTTATATGTTTGGAAATAAAACAAAAGTTCGTGTGGCAAAATGGTTGTGTGAATTGAGGAGGTTAGCCAGAGTTCATGTGTTCGATTCCCGGCATTGCGAAGGGTTGTTTGTTTTAATAAATAAAAAATATATTATTCAAATAAATCAGACAGTTTTTTAACAAAATAAAACAAATTTAACGGAATTATTTTTCTGTTAACAGCGTTTACTATTCCATTAAATATTTTGACGGCGCGTATTAAAATGTCAAGTTGGTAGTTTATATTGTGAATATTGTCAAGTTGGAGGTTTAAAATGATAGTGCTAAACTCTCAAGGTTTAAAGTGTCAGTACGAGCCACCTTTAAAATTTTTTATGCGATTTTCCCGATAACAATGTGTCTAAGGATGCTGAGTTATTTTTAGTGATTGAATTGATGTGAGAGAAATAACAATGGGGAGTACATTGTTGGGGGAATGTTAGCCAAAAAATAAGGCGATGTTTTGCATTGGGATCCCTAGCATCAATGTTACAATGTTTATTGGAGTCCGATTTGACAGCTGTAGAGAGATATACGATCACAACATATTAAAATATTAATATTTAAAATGAGATATAGTTTATATTAAATGAATATATAAACAAATGGTATTTAAGCTTGCATATATATATATACTATAATGTATTTCGGCAAATCATAAATTAATATTCCTATTGCTTTTATTTGGGAAAAATATAACTTATGTTAACTTATGTGCTTACTCGATAACTTTTAGGCGCAAGTTTTTTTTAAATTCTTTTTCTGTAGCTATGAACCTATGGTTATGGTGACATGGAAGAAGAAAGAGCTTCAAACTATTAATAATGGACATGTTTTGACTCATGCGGCTGGAAACTAGGTTACATTTATCTTTAATAAAAACAAAGCTCAAGTTTATAATGTTATTTGCTTAGACTATGACAATCACCATTGTTGTGGTGATTTTGGGTATAACACATTAAGAAATTGAAAGACATGTATATATATTCTTTAGTTATTTATGTTCAAACATAAGATTTAATTACTCTTTTTTGTTTTTTACATTTTCACTATACGTATTATATTGTTGGGATAGTTCATTAATATGCAATCAGAATTATAAGTAGTGATTATCCACCATTTTAAACTTATCCACCAATCACTATACGTATTATATTGTTGGGATAATCAACGGTGCGAAGGTTGCAAATTGTCAAATAAGTTGTAAATCGTCCATATATTGTTTATTTTATTCAGAAAAAAACTTATCTTCTAGAATTTTAAAAACGATGTTTGATACTTTTTGATGCAAATACTGCAAAACGGTGCAAAAAACACACGGAGAAATAAGGTAGGAAAGAAAAATATGATTCATTGATATGAACTTTTAAAAAACAAATATTGTTGTACGTTATAAGTTCACTCTTGATTCAAGATCATATGATCCACCAATCTTCTTCGTTTGGTTAATTGTGTTTGTCCAGTAAAAGTAGTATAAAGAGTGTTTATTTGTTTTCCTTGACGTTGAATTTTTTATATAGTATAATTTTTTTATTATGTTTTGCTGTTTAAAAAAATGTAGAACATAGAAGAAGTCGAATATATGTGTAATTGACATCTACTTAAAAGATATTTTATTTTCTTTATTTTACGAATCATCGTATCTTACATAAATAAGAACAAGAAAATATATGAAAAAGTCATTATTATTATATGATTACATAAATGAAAATGCTAAAAATTGGTTAACAAAATAAGATATTTTTATATATTAAACGCTAATTTATCACTGCAGCTAATTAAATAAAATGATAGATATAATCATATTCAATTTTTATTGTTTGTATTTGGTTTAAATGTGTTATATATGTTTGCAAAAAAGTTTTTTTTAACTCTCCTTTATGAATTTATTTTTCTAATATATTGGAAACCATTTAGATTGGTTATTTCTACACCACGTTTGATATTTGGTTTACATATAATACATTTTCTTTCATACTATTGACACATAATTTATGAGAAATTACTTTATATTGTAGGTAGAGTTATACTCTATGTATTGTGGAAATATCTTACAATTTAAAATAAATAAAATATCCAAAATATTTTATTGTGTATACTAAACAGTGGACGTATTAGAAACGGTAAAACTTTTAATAATTTTTCCAAATATATATTAAACTTATCGATAAAACAAATCCACACGTAGCGTGGATATATATTCTAGTCTATACTATATAAAAGTTGAAGCTATAAACTCCTAAAGGCGTCCACATAGGCGATAAATCAACCTATAGAGTCGTGCCACGTCAACAATTATGAATTATCTATACTATATAAAAGTTGAAGCTATAAGCTCCTAAAGGCGTCCACATAGGCGATAAATCAACCTATAGAGTCGTGCCACGTCAACAATTATGAATTATGTTAATTTTGTTTTTGGTTGATAAACTTACCATTATCAAAAAAATTAAAATACTATATTCTAGCTGTTAGTTGAAAACTTCCAAATCATATCCTTATGCAAATAGGAAAATTTAAGTAATAATAAATCAAATTTATAATTATACAATTGGTATCTCCTAATCAAAAAAAAAGAGGAAATTTTTTATTTTGTAAACAAAAAAAACAAAAACTAAAAGAAATTAGGAAATTTATCTCATTCAGAAACTGTCATCCATGATATAAATAAGAGCTCAAACGTAAAACTTTCGAACACAACAAAGTTTAACTTGCTCTTCTTTTACGTTATTGAAAAATATGCACCTTTTTTAATGGATTCTCTATAGTTGTTTGATCGTCATCTATTTAGTAACGATTGCTAATTTGTTTCGTTCTTTTGATTTGTAGGTGAATCATGCAATGTATATATTCCTTGATTCTTATTTATATTCTTCTTTGTTTCGTTATCAAACAAAACGGTATCTCCCTCCTTTCCTCCTATTTCTTTTTTTCGTTGTATGTTTTGATATTGCTCTCTTTGATCGTTTGTTTGTTTTGTTTTGTTAAGTTTTCGTTATTTTAAATTTTATACATGTTGATCCTTTTGATCCCACCTATTGACAAGTATATACAGAATCTGGTGAAGGATGAAGATAATTATGTGTTTTTTATAGGTTTTGATTAGTATGGACATGTTTTCTGCTCATCTCATAATGTATACACATTCATAACAATCACGCCCGCTTGCAATCACAAATTAAGGTTTTATATTTTATTGTCTATTTGTTTCGGTATTAAATTTTGTTTCAATGTTTGTAACATTTTATTTGTGATTGTTTTTTTTTCTCCCTTATATAAAGATCAATTTATAGGTTAATCTTGGTTTCAGACACAAAATTCGTTTTTGTTCATGTGTTCATCGACTTTTTAGACAATGTCAACCAAATCAGATTTTATTGTGAAGAACACCCACAATATTCTATTTTGAATAATCACGTTAAAAGCTAGATTTTATACATTAAATTCGTTTTTGTTCATAAAGGAGCAATTAGGCCTAATTTTATACTATATCGTTAAATTAGGCCTAATTCGTTAAAACCTAAATTTTATACATTAAAATCTAATTTTGAATATTCTATTTCAAGGCCTAATTGCTCCTTTATGTTTGTTTTTAACGATTGTTTAATTTAATTTATGATTTATAATGTTTTTTATTTGTTTTTTTATATCTTAAGGTTTCCTATTTTAATACGAATATAGATGGTTTTTCTTATTAAAATTGGAAGTTTTCAATTAATAGTTAAAATACGATATTTTTAAAATTAAAAAAAAATGGAAAGTTTCTCATTATCAACAAAAACAAAACTTTTAAGTCTGATTTGGAATTTTTTAGTCACTTTATTATATCTTAATTTTCATTTTTATGATATTTTTTTGGTTCTCTTTTTCTTTTTTAATTTGTGTATACACGTGATTAGTCATTCATAATTACATTATATGTGTGTTTGTTATGTAATTAATTTCATATGATTAGGAAGTTGCTGTAAGAATAAATAGTAAATGTTTTTTAATTACCAATTTGTGTAGGAAATATGTATACATTTTCACATATGTATATATTTTCTTAATATATATAACAATCTGATTACTAGGTCTTAATTAGAAGACTATGTTCATCTTCCTATAAAAGAAAATAGTTAATGTTTAAGTTATAAAAGTTGAAGGTATAAGCTCCTAAAGGCATCCACATAAGATTTAAATAAACTAATATCCAATAGAATTGTCCATGTAAGCATTTTATAATAAGTTTGTTTTCCTTTTTATTATTAATAGAAAACTTTGAATTAATTTACTTAATTATTTATAACTAAGTAAATTTTCTTTTTCTTTGTAATCCAAATTGGATTTAAATCAATATATAGTGTTATGTCACATCAAATATTCGAATTTGGAAAATTTCTTTAATCACAATAAATTAGGTTTTCTTAATAAACAAGTGGAAAATAAATATAAAATTGATAAAGTAGATATTTATTTTCGTTTTTGGACTTTTATTTTCTAAAAATTCATATTTCTACTTTCTTCTTTCCCATTTAAGAAATTATATACATTTTAAAAAAAAAAGTTATATAGAATGTAAAGATGATTAAAAATTAAAGTTAATGAGAAACATTAAATTTACTTAATTGTTTTTTTTTTTTTTTTTTTCAAAAATTTACTTAATTGTTTAGAAAATTACTAACATACATTACATTAAACTTTCTCTAAAGTACAATAATATTTTTTTTTTGCTAAAATAAACAGAAGCAAAAAGTAAACATGGCAAAACATACATACATGAAATAAGGTAATATATACAATTTTGGTAATATATGCTTATTAAACAAAAACAAAAAATAAAAAAAATTATATAATTGAGTGAATCAAGAATAAAATTTAAGTGCGACTTTTCAATTTTCTTTAAAATATATACATTTTAGAAGATCATATATATATTTTCTAGGACAATTGTTTGTCACGTTACTGATGTATTGTGAAGTAGATTTGTCTTCTTAATTTTTGGAAATCAATCGGTGAATACATGGTTAAAAAAAAAAACTATTGACTTTCAAATACTACATCTAAAACAATATGAGCTCAAGCACTACATTTTGAATGATAAAGAGAAGGTAGTGTAATAACATGAACTTTCAATAGATATGCCTATAAACATATATACCCGACTATATTAAACTTATCAATAAAACAAATCCACGCGTAGCGTGGGTATAAAATCTAGTCTATACTATATAAAAGTTGAAGCTATAAGCTCCTAAAGGCATCCACATAGGCGATAAATCAACCTATAGTAACGTGCCATGTCAACGTTTATGAATAATGTTAATTTTGTTTATGTTGATAATGAGAAACTTTCTATTTTTTTTAAAAAATATTATATTTAAATTGTTAATTGAAAACTTTCATTTTAAATGACAAAAAACATCTAACATCTATAACAAGTTGGTTATAGAAAAGATAGACTAAAAGGAAATTTACCATTACTATTAGAATTAGAAAATAGTAGTTTGCTATATTATATTTAAATTGTTAATTGAAAACTTCCATTTTAAATGACAAAAAAACATCTAACATCTATAACAAGTTGGTTATGGAAAAATAGGCTAAATGTAAATTTACCATTACTATTAGAATTAGGAAATAGTAGTTTTCTATTTTCTATTATGATTGGAAATAGCAATATTGTGCTATATATATCTTGATTGAGTTGTGATCAAAGGCATGAGTTTTAGAGTTTAGTTTTGAGTTATTTTCTAAACCTAATGAAGAGAGTTATTCTTTATTTTATATAGTGTGACGCCCGTGAACCATTTTTTTGTGGAAAATGGAGGGGCTGTCGATCGACACACTCGTGGTCTGTCGATCGACAGGGCTCTTAAGGGCTGTCGATCGACACACCTAGTGGTTGTCGATCGACAGGTGCCCGAATTGGTTGGTTTTCTGGTTCGATTTAAGTCGTTCAATTGGACCGGGCCGGTTTGGGTAAACCTTAGGGCTTCGTATTTAAGGGTTTTTGGCCGCATTCGAGCGAACCAAAGTCCCAAAAACGCAGCAGACAGAGTTTGAGAGGAGTTCTCTGTTTCCTGTGAGTTTTTGAGAATTAGGGTTTCGTTTCTTGAGAGATTTGGAGTAGTTTCTTGTGGAGATTGTCGTGGATTCGTTTCTAGCCTCAATACCCAACAAATTCTATCCGAAAATCTAAGGTGAGTGCGTGACCATGGCTTCTGGGCCGGTGGATTCGTTAGGGTTGTTTGGTGGTAGGTCGAATTGATTGATTGTGATGATTGGTGTTGTTTCTGTTCGTTTTGTTGTGTATGGATTGTTGGATTGTGTTTGTTGTGCAGGTTTCGTGTTAACGCAGAGGAGGAATCGATCCGAGAGGATAATGATCGATTTCCCATGAATCTGCGACGGCCTGTCGATTGACAGCACTTGGGTGTGTCGATCGACAAGGTCACACGAGAGCTGTCGATCGACACCTAGAGGTTGTGTCGATCGACAGGTGATCGAGGAGCTGTCGATCGACACCTAGTGGTTGTGTCGATCGACAGGGTCCTGTGGAGCTGTCGATCGACATGCACCGTGGGTGTGTCGATCGACAGGTGTGAGCAGGGCTGTCGATCGACACCTAGTGGTAGTGTCGATCGACAGGTCGCCTGTTTGGGCTGTGGTTGAGCCGTTGTTGTGTTTTGTGTGATTGTTTGATGCGTGTTTGCCTGAGCGGATCCATCGCGTCTGTGTGCGCAGTCGTAGATGGGAGGACCGTCTCACTGAGTATTTATGATAATACTCACGCATCTCTTTTTTCCATGTAATGCAGGTAAAGGCAAATTGTGATCGTGGAATCATGGCAACGAAGAGGGAGATGATCTAGGGTCTCGTGTTGTGTGTTGCTGTGTGGTTTTATTGCTTTCCATTCCTGTTTAGAACTCCGCTAGGTTGCTGGTTTTATTGTATTGGAATCTGAGTTGAACTGGTTTAGTTATTTTTATGGAATGAATTGTTTGCTTAGTACTGTGTTATCCGCTGGTTGTCTGTTTGTTGTTGCTTGGTTGTTGAGGATAGCATTTATGGGAATGCTAGTCCGAGACCAAGGGTTTATTGTTTAAAAAAAAAAAACGGGTCGGGTCGTTTCAGTAGAGATTTATTCTTTAGATCAAGACTTGAAAAACTTTATATGAAAAACATCATGTGTATATTGTCCATCTCAATGTATTTTTATTAGTGGATGTCCATTATATTAAGCGTTTCTTTTTGTGTTTTCTTTATTATTGTTATTCGTTTATTTATTAGTCCGTGCTCATGAATACTTTTTAGGATTTGCATGGTATATTCGGCTTACATATTACACATGGTACCGGGTATATTGTTTGTTTGTCTTAGTTTGTATTTTTTTAATGATGTTTATGGTTTTTTACGATAGTTTTGGTGTTCTTTGTTTTTCTTATTCACAGTTTGCCGTGTCAAATTTTTTGTTCTTATGTTAGTCTTCATATTCTTATCGACGTTTTTTTGTAATTTTTGCTATAAGCTCCTAAAGGCGTCCATCATATCATTCAATCAACCAATAGTGTCGTGCCACATCAATATTTAATATTAAATTAATTTTCTCTTTATTGTTAATAGGAAACTAAGAGATAAATTTTCTTTTTTTCATAAACCTACTGCTTTTAGATATTATTATAGATTATGAATTTTTTTTAATATATTAAGGTAGTACTAGTAGTAATGATATTAATCTAGAAATATCTTTATAATTTCCTATAAAGATATGTATTTAAAAAATTAATATAAAATATATTTTTAACGAAATAGAAGTTAATCTATATATATATTAAATTAATATGTTTTAATTTTAATGTAGTAGTTTTATTTTATATTCAAACTGAATTATTCTTTAACTTCTATTTAATGTGTTATAAATCAACCAAGAATAACGTGCCACGCTAATATTTACGTTAATTTTGTTTTTGTTGAAAATATGAAACTTTCCTTTTTTTAAATGACAAAAATCATCTATTTCCGTACGCAAATAGGAAATTTTAAAAGTTGAAGCTATAAGCTCCTAAAGGCGTCCATGTAAGCATTAAATCCGATAGTCTCATGCCATGTCAATATTTATGAATTAAGTTAATTTTGTTTTTGTTGATAATGGAAAAATTTAAAATTTTTTAGTAACAAAAACCATCTATTTCCTTACCCAAATAGGAAATTACAAGATTAATGTTTAAAACGTGTTCATAAAGTTCATGTTATAAGCTCCTAAAGCTCTCCATGTAAGATTTAAATCGATCAATTAAAAATTTACACATCACAATATATGTAACTAAATTTTTCTAAATAACAATAAGTCAAATTTTCTTAATACACAATGGGAAAATAGCAATAAAGTTGATGAGCTATTTACTTATTTTCGTTTTTTTATTTTTTATTTTTTAATTGTTGGATTTTTCCTATTTTCTTCTTTTCCACTTATGAAATTTTTTTTATTATAAAAAGTTCAAATAATACATGGATGATTAAAATTTAGGGACAATTGGAAACATTAAATTTTACTTAATTGTTTAGAAAATAACTAGCATATATTCACATTTAATTGTTTATTTTTTTCTCGATAACGTGGAAGGATAAAAAAATCAATTCATGTTGGTGCTTACACCAAAACCGTCTATTATAAGTTTGAATTTTACAATCAAATGTTATGTAAAAACTAATGACATCTACGATTTTATGTGGTATAGGTGACTATGATGGTTCTTTGAAATACAGTAAGTAAATTATGTTTTCAAATAATAATATAAAATTCTATAAAAATGGCAAATTGTTAAAAATAAATAATACTATGCATGTTTAATCTAATCTAATAATTTTTTCAAGTACAATTTGCCAAAAAAAACATTACACTATCCAAAAAGAGAATATATGTAAAGCATTGGTACACTTTTACGAACTCATGTTCCAAATTCAATTTCGTAAATATCTAGGCTCCAATCATCCTATTAACAAATTTTTACTACAAATGAATAAAATTGTTAACTAATGAAAAAATATAACTGAATAGAGTGGTTCACGATAGATTTAATGAAGCAGTCGCCAAAGATTAATCTTCATGTGGTTTGTTTGATGATAACTTTGGTTCCTTCACCTTTTGAGGTTTCTTCCATACAATATTTGGTTATAAAAACAATATTTATAACATTGAAAAATAAAAATAAGAAAAAAAAATTAAGTAATGGCAATAGTAATTAAAATATTCTAGAAAATATAAAGTATAATTACTTAAGCTAATAAAAAGATAATCATATTAACTATCAAGTAATTGTTATTTCAAGTATATGTATTTATTTATTTTTATTGATTTGACTATTCATATTTTAAAAATGGTTACGGAATATATGTGTATGAAAAAGATTCTCTTAAAACATATTATTACTATAAATATATGTACTTTGTTATGGTTATTAAAATAATATTGAAACTTTGAGAGTTTGGCATTGGACATAATAATTATTTAAATATAATTTAAGACTCACCGTCAAAAAGATATGAAAAATACAAAAGTGAAAGAAGCTAAAAAGCCAAAAGAGTGGAAACAAATAAACTGAAAGATATGCAAAAAAGCATCTATGTGCTTTTTGAGATTTTTTAGTTATGATATTACAATATTTTTGATGTGATTTCGTTATCATATAATTTTCTTTTAGAAGAATATATATCCAAAAATTAAATATTTATTATCTTAAAAATGGGGAAAATGCGTTTTGATTTTAACAAACATGCTAATTTTGTAAGAATGATTTCTAATGATGGATGTGGATGTTTAAAGCTTAGAGGTAGCAAAATAATATTTTTACAGGCCAAGAGAGTTAAAAAAAAATCTATGATATTTATTGAACAAAAAAACATGAGTTCATGATCCTGTAGAAAATAATATTATCAAAATATTACAACTAAAGATGTAAAAACAGTTGGAGAGTAAATTAGAAATTTAAGTTTTATATCTGTTAGTTTTAAAGCTATTTAATGGGTTACACCTTATCACATACAACAACTATTTCTCACATTGTTGATATATTGTGAAGTGGACAATTCTCTTAATTTATAAAAAATTGCATTCGTATATGCCTACGTCTAACTAAACTAATTAAAAATATTAGCAAACCTTAATATAAATTGCAACGATCGATAAAACAAACCCACGCGTAGCGTGGGTATAAAATCTCCATAAGAAACTTTCTCTTTCTCTACGTGAATTATGTTAATTTTGTTTTTGTTGATAATGAGAAACTTTCTCTTTCTAAAATTAAAAATATTATATTTAAATTGTTAATTGAAAACTTCTATTTTAAATGACAAAAAACATCTAACATCTATAACAAGTTGGTTATGGAAAAGATAGGTTAAAAGTAAATTTACCATTACTATTAGAATTATGAAATAGTAGTTTTCTATTTTCTATTAGGATTGGAAATAGTAATGTTGTGGTATATATACCTTGATGGAGTTGTAATCAAAGGCATGAGTTTTAGAGTTTAGTTTTGAGTTATTTTCTAAACCTAATAAAGAGAGTTATTCATTAGATCAAGACTTGAAAAACTTTATATTAAAAACATCAAGTGTACATTGTCCATCTCAAGGTATTTTTTATTAGTGGATGTTCTTTATATCAAGCGTTTTTTTTGTGTGTTTTCTTTATTATTGTTATTTGTTTCTTTATTAGTCCATGCTCATTAATACTTTTTAGGATTTGCATGGTATATTTGTCTTACACATTAAACATGGTACCGGGTATATCGTTTGTTTGTCTTACATTTGTATTGTTTTAATGATGGTTATGGTTTCTTACGATAATTTTGTTGTTCTTTGTTTTTGTTATTCACAATTACCATGCTATTTTGTTGTTGTTGTAGTGGAGTTAATCCCATTAATCGCACGGGTAAGCGAGCTTGTAAAAATACTATCATACCATATTAAAAATTTGGGCTTGAAAACCATATTAGTGAAGACCATGTATTATCCAAACAAGTCCAAATCATATTACCCATAAACAGTGTCATTGAACATGTATGTATGCAAGTTTACGCCATAAGACTTAAGTTATCATCCTAATACCCAATTTCTTTACCGAGATGACTCGATCCCAGAGGTCAAAAGAATTACTAGAACCTATCTCCATGTTATTATGAACTCTATAAATTAATAACGCCTAAACCATAATAGTTAATAAATTTAACGAAATTTTAGTTTATTAAGGATAATTGAATCGAAAGCTTAATTTAAGATAGAAAATTCTATTAATTTATCGAGTTAATTTATAGAAGTTATATTGTATATGTATAGAAATCTATTTCAGATATGTATCCAATTTTACTCGTATCCGAATTTCTTGAATAATTGTAACTACAATTTTTCGAATCAAGGTAACTACAGTACAAGGTAACATAATATATCCTAACCAATAAGCATACTCATTGGATATATAATAAAATTCTATAAATTATTAATATTGAAACTTTGAAGATTTATTATAAAAGTATTAATTATTTAATAAATTAATCAATTCATATAGAGTTATTATTTTAGTCCATAATTTTCTAAAATTATCATTAAAGTTATGTTATACTAGAAAGAAAGAAAAAAAGAACATATTTCTAGAAATATCATACATAAATTTAAAATTATGATATAAATCTCGGTTGTCACAACAGAATGAGTGTTAACGACATTTTGAACTATTCATATAAAAATTATTCGTATTCATTGGTTCAAAAATTGAAAGAATTTGTAGTGATTATCATTAATGTTGATGATGAAGTAGTTGAAAACAATATTATGATACATTTGAAAATAATTACGCTTAAAAGAAGTATCATGCGTGGAACTCTACATAAGTTTGGATATAAATCGAGATGATACAATAGATAAAATTATAGATGGGCTCCAAATAGTGGAACGATTGATCTCGTGTTTGTTCACATGTTTAGCTATAAAAACAGTATTTATAACATTGAAAAATAAAAATTAGAAAAACAAATTAAGTAATGTTAATAGTAATTAAAATATTCTAGAAAATATAAACTATAATTACTTAAGCTAATAAAAAGATAATCATACTAACTATCAAGTAATTGTTATTTTAAGTATCTGTATTTATTTATTTTTATTGATTTGACTATTCATATCATAAATAAAATTGACTAAATAATATTTTAAAAATGGTTAGGGAATATATGTGTATGAAAAAGTGTCAAAGTATGTTCTGATATCCATATTTATAAATCTTATAGGTATCAATGAATTCTCTTAAAAAAGATTATTACTACAAATATATGTACTTTGTTATGGTTATTAAAATAATATTGAAACTTTGAAAAATCAGCATTGAACATGACAATTATTTGAATATAATTTAAGACTCACCGTCAAAGAGATATAAGAAATACAAAAGTGAAAACAGCTAAAAAAATCAAAAGAGTGAAAACAAATAAACTCAAGGATGTGCAAAAAAACATCTATGTGCTTTATGAGTTTTTTTAGTTATTAGATTACAATATGTCTGATGTGATTTCGTTGCCAAATAATCATATAATATTCTTGTAGAAGAATATATATCCAAAAATTAATTCTTTATTTTCTTAAAAGTGGAAAAATGCGTTTTGATTTTAACAAACATGCTAATTTTGTAAGGATGATTTCTAATTATGGATGTGGATGGTTAAAGCTTAGAGGTAGCAAAATAATATTTTTACAGGCCAAGAGAGTTTACAAACATGCTAATTTTGTTGGAGAGTAAATTAGAAATTTAAGTTTTATGTCCGTTAGTTTTAAAGCTATTCAATGGGGGTACACCTTATCACATACAGCAACTATTTGTCACATTGTTGATATATTGTGAAGTGGACAATCCTCTTAGTTTACAAAAAAAAATTGCATTCGTATATGCGTACGTCTAACTAAATAAAAATATTAGCAAACATAAATATACATTACAGCAATCGATAAAACAAACCCACGCGTAGCGTGGGTATAAAATCTAGTCTATACTATATAAAAGTTGAAGCTATATGCTCCTAAAGGCGTCCACATAGACGATAAATCAACATATAGTGTTGTGCCATGTCAACGTTTATAATTAAGTGAATTTTGTTTTTGGTTGATAATGGAAAGCTTTCCATATTTTTATTAAAAAAAATTTCCTATTATCTTAATACTTTTTTTATTTAAGAAAAGTCATATACTTTAAAAAAAGTAAAGTCAAATGAAATAGTTAATAAAATTTCTGTTTTGCAATTGCCCATAATTTCATTAAAAACGAAGAAAATGAAAAAGGAAATATTCTTATTTTGATTGGAATGCAACCAAACCCTAACTTATTTTCCTTTATATATATATGTAAATATTAGTTTGATTGTTAAAGGACCCATGCTTCTCCCTTTTTATTTTCTACTTACGTATGAGATTGTCAATTTTAATTTCATCATTTTTTTAGTTCTCGTGATCAATTATATATATAGTTCCGTTTTTCTTATTTGTTCTTATGTTCTAATAATCGATTGTTCATGTTTCTATTGTTTACGTGTTCTTTTTTATCTAGGTGATCTTTTATCGGTATAAGGTATGGTATTAATGTTTGTTTTAATATTTTTAACAAATTATTTTGGCCCATGTTCTAATACAATATTTTCTTATTTACAGTTTCATCATGTTTCCAAGTAATAATTTTTCAACAAAACATTATCTATACACATGTGCTTTAAAAGGTTTTGATTTCAGTTTCTTTCTTTTAATGTTCTCATTACCTTATAATCATGTACAATATTAGTAGCAATTCACAACGATTTTGTTTATTGTTATTCTTTAACTTATATAGGATCTCCATGGTATTTGGTATGTTCTTAATTATATCTTTATGTGTCTATATAATTTATACCTACTGTATTGGTAATTTTAATATTTTTCATTAGGTGCTTTTGTATTTTATCTTCTTTTCTTATTTATTTGTATTTTTTCTGACATGTTTATTATATTCGTTTGAAATATTTTTATTTGGTGTTTCTCACACATTTTTCTCGGTATATCGACTCTCCGACATTCGAGTATGATCGTCGTCTTGGATCCACCAGTGTTCTTTATGTTGAAAGTCCAAATATAACTTTATTTTTGTATTATCATTTGATTTTCGTTGGTGTCTCTTTCCTATGGATTTGGTATTTAACTTTATGATCTACCATATGGTATATAATTTGTTTTTTCTATCTTTACAAATGGGAACGTTTTTAAAGCGTTCATGTTGCTGATTATATTTTTTTAAGTCGATAAGGCTAGGCAAGAACTTTGTTGTCCCCTTTCTTTTTTTAGTGATTTCCTTTAAATGTTAGTTTGTATATCCAAAATTGTGTTCTATGGTACTCAAGGGTTCATGTAGCTTAAGAAGAATATTAAAAATAATTAACCTAATTTGATCCTGGTAATTTTCGCAATTTTGTTTCTGATTTTAGTGATTTATTTGGCAGAATGTCATAAAAGCTCTTAGGAACTAAGTTCTTAACTTTTGTAGGTTAGGGTTTATACCCCTTAATGGAGTTATGTACGAAGCAAAGATTACTATATACTCTTTATTTAGGATATCCACTTATGGTGTCCAATTATAAATAACCATTTTTTTTATAAACTTAGCATACGGTGAAAAGTGAAAACTAAGAGACAATACTTCTAATCAACAAATAAAAAAAAAGACAAGTTAGAAGCAAGTACAAATAGTATTTATATTAAAAATATTAATAAAAGCTAACTACAAATTGTTAATCCATAAAAATATATAACTAAATAAGATGGTCCACGATTGCTTGCCAAATATCTTCATATGCTTTGTATGATGGTTATTTTTTTTTCTCGCACCTCTTTTGAGGTTTCTTCTAGATATTTTTAAGTAATGTTAATAGTAATTTCAATATTTTAATAGTTACTAGATAAAGAATAGTAACTATTAAGTAATTTTTATGTCAAATATACGTATTTACTTATTTTTAATGATTTGATTACTCTTATTAAAAATAAAAATGACTAAACTTTGAAGATGGTTAGAAAAAATATGTTGTAAGGTTTGACACATTTTAAAATTGTTGCATGTGAGGTGATTATGTTTGATCGTCTTTAAAATAAAATCAAGCAACAAAAATGTCCAGTGAAGCATTACGAATATAACATTTTAGTAAAGTTGAACCTAATTGACGCTAAAAACGTCCACAACTCGATATAGGATTAAAAAACATAATTCTATTGATCTATATTAGCATTAAAATATGTTACTTTCTTTTTTAATTAATAACAAAATTTCCATTTTCATAAAGTTCATTTTTTATTTTTACTATAACAATCTTTTCTATTTTCTTTAAAAATATACATTTTTGAATACATTAAGTGAAAATATGTAATTATTAAATTGTATATGTTTTCAATTGTATATTTTTAATAAAACAAATAGAAGAAAAAAAGTATACATAACAAAACATACATATATGAAATAAGGAAGTATATACAATTTTGGTAATACATGCACTTAATCGATGGATCTAACTGAAAACAAAAAAAGGAAAATTATATAATTGAGTGAATCAAAAATAATGTAAGTGAGTATATATAAATCTAATAATACACATAGTGCTTTCCAAAGACATTTTTATGTTGAATTTGTTATTAATGTTTTATCGGATCATTGGTCAAGCGATGGTGAAAATGAGATAAAATTTAGATCAAGAAGGTGTGTTTGATGATAACTGAGCATATATAAAGTGTAGGAGTTGAAATTTCAGATTGAACATTTGGA
Organism: Arabis alpina; assembly: GCA_900128785.1. NCBI lineage: Eukaryota > Viridiplantae > Streptophyta > Magnoliopsida > Brassicales > Brassicaceae > Arabis > Arabis alpina. The sequence goes on from LT669795.1 coordinate 17,331,666, forward strand.
AGAGCTTAATCTTCTGAGCAAAATAATAGCAAAAGTATAAGCTATTAGTGGGTGAAACAACAAGAGTTATAATTAGCAATCGAGAAAGAAAGAAGCAAATTTACAATTTATATAGTATATATGTCTATATTTGATACCTAAAAAACAAAACAATGTATATTTAGCGTTAAATAATAGACCATATGAAATACAAAAAAACCGCGTGTATACACTTTTTCTTTATTCACTTTCTAGAAAACGGCGTTCAACATATATTTATAATGAGATCAAACAATGGTATATGTTTCCAAAACAATTTTGAAACACTAGGACACCTCTTTGTCACGTTACTGATATATTGTGAAGTGGACAGTCTTTTAATTTATGCAAATCAATTGGTGAATATATAGAAAAGAAACAGAAATTCCGTCTTTCAAATGCTACATCTAAAATAATCCAACACTAGACTTTGATAGAGAAATAGCAGCTGGTGGTGCAACAACATGAACGCAAAAAAATATGCCATAACCACATCTAAAGATGAACATATATATAATTTTCTACACATGTACAAAATTACCGATGCGATACAAATTAATATTTATGGTAAATAAATTATTTAATTCTTTACGATTTTTTCTTACCATTACACTTTTGCATTCGTATATATAAACGTCTAACTAATTTAATTTTAAATATATATTAAACTCATCATTAAACCAAACCCACGCGTAGCGTGGGTATAAAATCTAGTCTATACTATATAAAAGTTGAAGCTATAAGCTCTTAAAGGCGTCCACATAGGCGAAAAATCAACCAATAGTAATGTGTCACGTCAATATGTATGAATTAAATTAATTTTTTTTTTATGGATAATAAGAAACTTTCCCTTTTTTAAATTAAAAATATTATATTTAAATTGTTAATTGAAAACTTCCATTTTAAATGACAAAAAACATCTAACATCTATAACAAGTTGGTTATGGAAAAGATAGATTAAAGAAAATTTACAATTACTATTAAAATTAGGAAATAGTAGTTTTCTATATTATATTTAAATTGTTAATTGAAAATTTCCATTTTAAATGACAAAATATCTAACATCTATAACAAGTTGGTTATGGAAAAGATAGGCTAAATGTAAATTTACCATTACTATTAGAATTATGAAATAGTAGTTTTCTATTTTCTATTAGGATTGGAAATAGCAATGTTGTGTTATATATACCTTAATTGAGTTGTGATGAAAGGCATGAGTTTTAGAATTTAGTTTTTTGTTATTTTCTAAACCTAATAAAGAGAGTTATTATTTATTTTATATAGAGAGTGATTCTTTAGATCAAGTCTTGAAAAACTTTATATGAAAAATATCATGTGTATATTGTCCATCTCAAGGTATTTTTATTAGTGTATGTTCTTTATATTAAGCGTTTCTTTTTTGTGTTTTCTTTATTATTGTTATTCGTTTCTTTATTAGTCCATGCTCATTAATACTTTTTTGGATTTGCATGATATATTCGTCTTACAGATTAAATATGGTACCGGGTATATTGTTTGTTTGTCTTATGTTTGTATTGTTTTAATGATGTTTATGGTTTCTTACGATAGTTTTGTTGTTATTTGTTTTTATTATTTACAGTTTGCCGTGTCGAATTCTTTGTTCGTATGTTAGTCTTCATATTCTTATGGACGTTTTTTTCTATTTTTTACTATAAGCTCCTAAAGGCGTCCACATAAGCATTAAATCAACCAATAGTGTCGTGACACATCAATATTTAGTATTAAATTAATTTTCTATTTATTGTTAATACGAAACTAAGAGATAAATTTCGTTTTTTTCATAAACCTATTGCCTTTAGGTATTATTATAGATTATGAAATTTTTTAAATAATTTAAGGTAGTAGTAGTAATGATGTTAATCTAGAAATACTTTTATAGTTTCCTATAAAGATATGTATTTAAAAATTAATATAAAATCTATTTTTAGCGAAATAGAAGTTAATTTAGATATGTTAAATTAATAAGTATTAATTTTAAGATAGTAGTTTGATTTTATAGTCAAACTAAATTATTCTTTAACTTCTGTTTAGTGTGCTATAAATCAACCAATAATAACGTGACACGTCAATATTTATGAATTACGTTAATTTTGTTTCTGTTGAAAATATGAAACTTTCCTTTTTTAAATGACAAAAATCATCTATTTCCTTACACAAATAGGAAATTTTAAGAGTTGAAGCTATAATCTCTTAAAGGCATCCGCGTAAGCATTAAATCCATTAGTGTCGTGCCACGTCAATATTTATGAATTAAAGTTAATTTTTTCTTTTGATAATGGAAAAATTTATATTTTTTTAATGATAAAAATAATCTATTTCCTTACGCAAATAGGAAATTTTAAAAGTGCTGTTTAAAAATTGTTCCTAAAGTTCAAGGCATAAGCTCCTAAAGCTCTCCATGTAAGATTTAAATCAATCAGTTAAAAATTTGGACATCACAATATACGTAATTATTTTTTTCTAAATGACAATAAGTCAAATTTACTTAATATACAATTGGAAAATAGCTATAAAGTTGATGAGCTATTTACTTTCGTTTTTTTAACTTCCATTTTTTAATTGTTGGTTGTTTCCTATTTTCTTCTTTTCCACTTATGAATAAATATTTTTTTTTATAAAAAGTTAAAATAATACATGGATGATTAAAATTTAGAGACAATTGGAAACATTAATTTTTACTTAATTGTTTAGAAAACTACTTGCATATATTCACATTTAATTTGTTTAATTTTTTCTCGATAACGTGGAAGGATTAAAAAAATCAATTCATGTTGGTGCTTAGACCAAAACTGTCTATTATAACTTTGAATTTTACAATCAAATATTATGTAAAAATAATGACATCTACGATTTTTTGTGGTATAGGTAACTATGGTATTTCTTTGAAATACGGTAAGTAAATTACGGTTTCAAATAATAATATTAAATTCCTTAAAAAATGGCAAATTGTTAAAAATAAATAATGCTATGCATTTTTAATCTAATCTAATATGTTTTTCAAATAAAATTTGCCAAAAAAATATTACACTATCCAAAAAGAGAATATATGTAAAGCATTGGTACACTTTTACGAACTCATGTTCCAAATTCAATTTCGTAAACATCCAGGCTTCAATCATCATATAAACAAATGAGTAAAGTTGTTAACTAATGAAAAAATATAACATAATAAAGTGGACCACGATATATTTAATGAAGCAGTCGCCAAAGATTAATCTTCATGTGGTTTGTTTGATGATAACTTTGGTTCCTTCACCTTTTGAGGTTTCTTTCATACAATGTTTGACTATAAAACAGTATTTATAACATCGGAAAATAAAAATAAGAAAAACAAATTAAGTAATGTTAATAGTAATTAAAATATTATAGAAAATATAAAGTATAATTATTTAAGCTAATAAAAAGATAATCATATTAACTATCAAGTAATTCTTATGTCAAATATATCTATTTATTTATTTTAATTGATTTGACTATTCATATCATAAATAAAAATGACTAAATAATATTTTTAAAATGGTTAGGGAATATATGTGTATGAAAAAAGAATCAAAGTATGTTCTGATATCCATATTTATAAATCTTATAGGGATCAATGGATTCTCTTAAAAAATATTAGTACTAAAAATATATGTACTTTGTTATGGTTATTAAAATAATATTGAAAATTTGAGAGTTCGGCATTGAACATGATAATTATTTGAATATAATTTAAAACTCACCGTCAAAGAGATATGAGAAATACAAAAGTGAAAGGTGGTAAAAAAACCAAAATTGTGGAAACAAATAAACTAAAGGATGTGCAAAAATGCATTTATGTGCTTTATGAGATTTTTTAGTTATTAGATTACAAATTTTTTTATCTGATTTCGTTGCCAAATAATCATATAATTTTCTTTTAGAAGATTATATATCCAAAAATTAAATATTTATTATCTTAAAAGTGGGACAATGTGTTTTTATTTTAACAAACATGTTAATTTTGTAAGGATGATTTCTAATGATGGATGTGGATGGTTAAAGCTTAGAGGTAGCAAAATAATATTTTTACAGGCCAAGAGAGTTAAAAATAAATCCCTTGATATTTATCGAACAAAAACACATGAGTTCATGATCCTATAAAAAATAATATTATCACAATATTACAATTAAAGATGTAAAAACAGTTGTAAAATTTTTGTTTGTTGGACAGTAAATTAGAAATTTATGTTTTATGTCCGTTAGTTTTAAATCTATTCAATGGGCTACACCTTATCACATACAACAACTATTTGTCACGTTGTTGATATATAATGAAGTGGACAATCCTCTTAATTAATAAAAAAATTGCATCTGTATATGCCTAAGTCTAACTAACTAATTAAAATATTAGCAAACCTAAATATACAACAATAGATAAAAAAAAACTCACGCGTAGCGTGGGAATAAAATATAGTCTATACTATATAAAAGTTGAAGCTATAATCTCGTAAAAGCGTCCACATAGGCGATAAATCAACATATAGTAACGTGTCATGTCAACGTTTAGAATGATGTTAATTTTGTTTTTATTTAATAATGTGAAACTTTTCATTATCAAAAAATTTAAAATATTATATTATAACTGTTAGTTGAAAACTTCCAAATTATATCTTTATGCAAATAGGAAAATTTAAGTAAGAATAAATTAAATTTATAATTATACAATTGGTATCTCATAATCAAAAATAAAAATGGAATTTTTTTATTTATTAACTAAAAAAAAAACTAAAAGATATTAGGAAATTTACCTCATTCACAAGTTCTATCTATGCTATAAATAAGAGCTCCAACGTAGAACTTTGGATTACATCAAAATTTTCATCTCTATAAAGTTGAAGATATAAGCTCCTAAGGGCGTCCACATAGGCATTAAATCAATCTATAGTGTCGTGCCACGTAAGCATTTAGAATTATGTTAATTATTTTTTTAGTTGTTAATAGAAAATTTCCATTTTTTAAAATAATTGTTTTATTTAAGTTTTTTTACTAATTCTCTAATTTTAAAATTAACGTTTTTCTTATTAATAGAAAGTTTCCGTTTAAATTTTTTTTTGTTTTGTTTAATTCTCCTACTTATTTTCTATTTTTAAAAATTAATATATTTTAGAAAAAGTTAAGTAAAATAAAATAGTTAATAAATTTTATTCTACTTAAAATAAGTATCCATTCACATATAATTACATGGGTCTCTAAATAATTTTATGCCCTCCCATAACATCAAATGTTCTTTTCAGTTTTCGCTTTAGGTCTAGGGTTTGATCGATTCTTTTTATTTTATGTGCTCTTATTTACTGATTTTATCTTTTGAATATAGTTTACTGAATCCAGTGAAAGTTATGGTTACTTGGGAGCTTCATGGCAAATCATCGGGTGAGATTTTAATGGTGTTACATATTAGTCAGTTTCTTTTGTATTATTTCCACAGCTTATACAAACTTTACACTTTCTTGAGTTGTTCAATTGTGCTATTTTGATTATTTTAACAAGTTTCTTATGTATTTTTTCTTTTATTCTTACTGGTCTCATATATATTTTGGTGTATAGGTTTTTCTGGAGTGATTTCTAATAGAGATTATTGTGGCGGGATCTTATATTCCAAACTCATCTTTTTTATCTTGATGCAAATCAATATAACTGATATATTCGATTTTACAATACTCCTTAATTATGTTTTTATTGATATCATCATCACTAAGAAAACAAATATGTTTTGTGACTACTATTAAGCTATATATTTTATTTGACTTTCTTATTTATAATGATCGTTTTGTTTAAGGTTTTCCATGTCTTCACTTGGAATACACGTCTTGATGCTTGGGTGATACATCAGAATGGATCGCCGATACAAACCTTAGTTCTTTTTATTTTAAAAAAATATTATTGATGATGATTTGATGTGACGCGATTCTATGTGCAGATTTTGATGTGACGCGATTCTATGTGCAGATTTTGATGTTTTGTTTGTCGATAACAATGTGTCTGAGGTGCTGAGTTATTTTCAGTGAATGAATTTGCCGTGAGAGAAATAATTATGCATCTAAGAATTTGTTGTGAGAGAAATAACTATGCATCTATGTAAAGCCAATTAGTGGATAAGCATGTAATTTTCAGTATTTGCTTACTATTATGATTATTTTCTGTGGTTTATAAGTATATATGAATTAATGTTTGTATTTTTGTTTGGTGCTAGGGGATACAAATGCAAACTTCTATTAGGGATGGTCTAAGTGCCTATTTCGAATCACGTGTGGTTGTGGGTTCTTGGATTGTTATAAGTGAATTAATTGTGATTGATCATAATGGTTGTTGTAGGGTTACCTCCCATCGTCATAAGATAGTTTTGTTTCGACAATGATGCGTGTTGAAGTGTACTACGACGTTGTGATCGGGACTTTTTGGGATTTGTTGATTATCAAAATATTTTGGATGGTATTCATGATTATGATTTTTTAGTTGGTAGTTTTTATAAGTTTGTTAACATATATACGTGCTTTTATAACATTAGGTTGTTTTAGATTTTTTTTTTAAATTGTTTTTATATTCTCCACGATTATATTTATTATATTTGATTTGTCAAGTTGTTGACGTTGGATGTTTCGAATTTGGGAAAAGTTCGTTTATGAAACGACCCGACCCGTTTTTTTTTTTAAAACATTAAACCCTTGGTCTCGGACTAGCATTCCCATAAATGCTATCCTCAACAACCAAGCAACAAATACAAGCAACCAGCGGATAACAATAATAAACCAACAAACCAATTAAATTAGAACACTAAACCAAACCAGTTCAACATAATTCCACAAAACCAGCAACCTAACCAGGTTCTAAACAGAAATGGAAAACAACAAAATCACACAGCACGAAACCGAGACCCTAGATCATCTCCCTCTTCGTTGCCATGATTCCACGATCACAATTTGCCTTTACCTGCATCACATGGAAAAAAGAGATGCGTGAGTATTATCACAAATACCCAGTGAGACGGTCCTCCCATCTACGACTGCGCACTCAGACGCGATGGATCCGCTCAGGCAAACACGCATCAAACAATCACAACAACGCGGCTCAACCACAGCCCAACAGGCGGCCTGTCGATCGACAATACCACTAGGTGTCGATCGACACCCCTGTGCACACCTGTCGATCGACACACACACGGTGCATGTCGATCGACAGCTCCAGAAGACCCTGTCGATCGACACAACCCGTAGGTGTCGATCGACAGCTCTTCGATCACCTGTCGATCGACACAACCTCTAGGTGTCGATCGACAGCTCTCGTGTTCCCCTGTCGATCGACACACCCAAGTGCTGTCGATCGACAGGCCGTCGCAGATTCATGGGAAATCGATCATTATCCTCTCGGATCGATTTCCTCCTCTGTGATGACACGAAACCTGCGCGAAAAACATAATCCACACAATCCAAACACAAATCACAGACACAATCAATCCACAACACAATCCAATCAATCAATTCAACCTACCACCAATCAACCCTAACGAATCCACCGGCCTAGAAGCCATGGTCACGCACTCACCTTAGATTTTCGGATAGAATCTGGTAGAACTGAGGCTAGACACGAATCCATGACAATCTCCACAAGAAACTACTCCAAATCTCTCAAGAAACGAAACCCTAATCCACAAAACTATCAGGAACAAGAGAAACTCCTCTCAAAACTCTTTGTTGCTGATTTTGGGACTTTGGTTCGCTCAAATGCGGCCAAAAAGCCTTAAATACGAAGCCCTAGGTTTTCTCCAAACCGGCCCGGTCCAATTGAACGAAATCGAACCAGAAAACCAACCAATTCGGGCACCTGTCGATCGACATACCCTAGGTGTGTCGATCGACAGCCCCTAAGAGCTCTGTCGATCAATAGACACCACGTGTGTCGATCGACAGCCCCTCCATTTTAACAAAAATGGTTCACGGGCGTCACAATTCTCCCCCACTAAAACTGGATTCGTCCTCGAATCCTCTAACACTACCCACCAAGCTAACCCCTGGCCAACCCGCCAGTAAAACCGGAGACTACATCTCCCAGACCCTCTCGAGGCCCTCATCCGTCCTATGCACATAGACCCGTCTCAGACATTGATTGCCCATAGCTCATAATTCATAACCACCATCTAGCTCTCGGGATCGTCACCCCTCAGCTCTAGGTGTCTAGTACCAACCCACCTCAGTCCGCGCAGTCCTGACGGTGTTTGATACTCAACCATCTCCACACCTCGACCCCTCAAGACACACAGTCTATCAAGTTCTCGGTATGCAAAGATCTCCCAGAGGTCGCAACCTCCCAAACTATCCCCATACCTGCACGCTCCCAGTCCTCGCAGTCCTGACGAACGATCGGTATGCGGGGAACCCACTGTCCCCCGGAGAGACGCATCTATCAAGATCTGCCGGAGACTCATCTCCAAGAAAGAACCAATGTCTATCTCTGAGCTATGCAATCAATTCCTAACGTCTATAGTGCACCTCTGACCGGAATGACCTCCTAAGGTCTCACATGATATTCCCCTCCCGGAATACCATCTCAAACGTGATCACCACAGATCACCCGGACCATCCCTCACCTTGGATGTCCCTGCAGAGTCTCCCCGGAACTAGACAGTCCTAACCACCGTAAAACTTCTATTCCGAGACTCTCGCCTACTCACACACAAAACCGTTAGAGTTCCCCCCCACCGAAATTGGCAAGTCCTATCCGCAATCAAACTTCCATTTCGGGGTTCTCTAACCACAACCACATGACTCTCAAAGTCAAAACATAAGAAAAACACTATCTTATTCCACTGGAAAAATGTCATAATCATTACAACTTAATGAAAATACAAAAATCCACAACCAAAACCTCACCACACCCGGTGATCACAACAAAAACTGAAACTGGAAACCACAAAGAAACGAATTCACTCTTCTGCTTGCTTCTCGAACCACTTCTTGAACTTCGTTTTCATCTTTGCCTCTGGTTCCCAAGTCTCCTCCTGAATACCGTCACAGTCCCACAAGACTCTCAACAACGGCACTCTCTTCCGACGCAGAACCTTGATACTTCTCTCAAGAATCCTAACCGGCCTCATCCCAACAGTCAGATTTGGCTGAAGATCCGCAGGAATCGTCACTGCTACCTCCTCAGAAGCATGCAAGCATCTCCTGAGTTTTGAAACATGAAACACATCATGGAATTTCTCCATAATCGGAGGCAGCTCCAACCGATAAGAAACTGGTCCCACACGTTCCACAACCCGGAACGGACCCATGTACCTCATACTAAGCTTATCCTCGGATATGGACCTGTTCAGACCCCGCATCATCGCCATCTTGAGATACACTCGATCTCTGACTGCAAACTCCAACTCTTTCCTTCTCCTATCGGCATAACTCTTCTGCCGATCCTGAGCCTCTTTCATGTTCAGCTTCACAACACAGATCTTCTCCGTCGTCTCCTGAACAAAATCAGCCCCAAAGATGCTCCTCTCCCCCACTTGGGTAAACCATAGCGGAGTACGACATGGCCTCCCATACAACGCCTCAAAAGGAGCCATTCCGATACTCGCCTGAAAACTGTTGTTATATGCGAACTCCACCAAACTCAAGTGATCCGCCCAATGACCACCCCAATCTAGCACGCACATCCTTAACAGATCTTCCAGTGTCTGAATCGTCCTTTCGGACTGCCCATCCTTCTGCGGATGATTAGCTGTACTCATGTGCACCTTAGTGCCCATCTCAGCCTGAAACGCTCTCCAGAACACTGAAGCAAACCTCGGATCTCTATCCGACACAATACTTGCTGGCACTCCATGCAACCTCACAATCTCCTTCACATACTTCTTAGCCAAGACCTCAGCTCCATCTGTCTTCTTAATGGCCAGAAAATGTGCGGACTTAGTCAGTCGGTACACAATCACCCAAATCGCGTCATAGGTCCGAGAAACCGGCAACCCTACCACGAAATCCATGGTGATCATGTCCCACTTCCACTCTGGAATGGGTAGACTCTGCAATAAGCCACTAGGAACTTGGTGCTCAGCCTTCACCAACTGACACACATTGCAAGCTGCAACCCAATCTGCCACATCTCTCTTCATTCCGACCCAATGATAATACCGTTTCAGATCCCGATACATCTTAGTCGCTCCCGTATGAATCGAAAACTTACTCGCATGAGCTTCTCTCAGAATTTCCTGCCTCAAGTCCTCATCCTTAGGAACACAGACTCGTCCATGCACTAAGATAGTCCCATTGGCAGAAACCTGATATTCGGAACCAGTAGCCTTGGAGAGATCTAACAACACCGGATCCTTCTCCTGAGCTACTCGGATCCTACTCAATAGATCTGCCTGATCCGCCGCCGCCAAACCCAACGGTTCCTCTGAAGTAACACACAACCTCAAAGTACTCAACTCACACACAAGAGCCTCCACATGCTCCTGAGATGAATCATACCTCCTTCGACTAAGAGCATCCGCTACAGTGTTAGCCTTACCCAGATGGTAAACAATGTCTAGGTCATAATCAGCCAACAACTCTGACCATCGCCTCTGCCGTACATTTAAATTCTGCTGAGTAAAAATATACTTCAGATTATGATGATCCGTGAACACCTGAACTCTGCCACCATACAAGTAAGACCTCCAGATTTTCAACGCGAAGATCACTGCAACCAACTCTAAGTCATGAACAGGATAATTGCCTTCGTGCTTCCTCAACTGCCTTGAAGCATAAGCAATCACCTTACCCTGCTGCATCAGCACACATCCCAAACCAACTCCTGAAGCATCTGTGTACACCACATAAAGTTCGCCCGTTCAGGCAACGCCAATACTGGTGTACTAGTCAACATCGTCTTCAGTTTCGCGAAACTCAACTCACAATCCGCCGACCACACGAAAGGAACATCCTTCCCCGTCAGCTTTGTCATAGACTGAGCCATACTCGCAAAACCTTTTGACGAATCTCCGATAATAGCCTGCCAACCCAAGAAAACTCCTGATCTCAGTTGCATTCCTCGGTCTAGGCCAATCTCGGATAGACTCAATCTTCGCCGGATCCACAGAAACTCCTTCTGCAGAAACGATGTGACCAAAAATCCCATCTCTCTCTGCCAGAAACTGCACTTACTCAACTTCGCAAACAGCTTCTGTTCCCGCAACTTCTCCAGAACTTCCTCAAATGAACCTCATGTTCCTCCAGACTCTTCGAATAACCAGAATATCATCGATGAAAATGATTACGAACTCATCCAGATACTCCTGGAAAACTCCGTTCATCAACCTCATAAAACGCCGCAGGTGCATTCGTTAACCCGAATGGCATCACTACAAACTCAAAATGCCCATACCGAGTCCTGAAAGCCGTCTTCCGAACATCTGCTTCGTCGATCGGAATCTGGTGGTAACCGGATGCCAAGTCAATCTTAGAAAACCAAGTAGCCCCTCTCAACTGATCTAACAACTCATCAATTCTCGGAAGAGGATACTTGTTCTTCACAGTGACTCGGTTAAGCCCTCGATAATCGATGCACAACCGGAAACTACCATCTTTCTTCTTCACAAACAACACCGGTGCTCCCACGGTGAAGTACTTGTGGGGGCGTGAACCTGTACAGTTAGATTGTCAAGGGTTGTTGAAGAGGTGGAGATCTTTAGTAAGCGGAGTCACCTGGAACACAATAGATTATAACAAAGTTCTCAGAAAACACTTAGCACAAGACAGATGTATAAAAAGAGTTCTCTTTATTGCTGTTATGGCTTAAGCGTTATTACAAGAGAGTTTCTCTGCTTAAAGTTGTGATCCCTTTTCTTGATGAATACTATATATAGTCTTCCTAAGTAACCTAGGTCAACTAATAGAATGGGCCAGGCCCGTTAAGCAATATATTAAATTTAGGCCCATATTCTTATTAAGCCCATTTTACATATGAGTTTAATGTCATTTTGTGCCTAGATTTCAACTGGGCCTTTGTAGGCTCGCTTCGATTCTGCCGCTTTGAAGTTGAATTGATCTTATCGTTATATCGATCTCATAGGGGTGAAATCCGACCCCTACAGTTAGCCCCCCAGCTTGGTAGTATCGAGTGATGATGCTGCCAAGGTAGTCGCTGTCATAACCGTGGTAAAACCCTGAGGATCGCCGCGACCTCGATTTTTCCAGGTCACCGGCCTAGAGGATTTTTTACTTGGAAAAGATAGATGAAGGAATAAGACGAGTTTTCACCGAAGAAAACTAAAGTTTGCCCGAGTAGTTTGGGAGTTAGGCCATTTTTGGGTAATCACCGGTGTGTTGCGCGTACCGCGGGAGTTCGATCGGATCGGTTTGTGAGGAAGGTCGCGAGAAAGAGTGGTCAGCAGGTTGTGCTGCCACGTGTGCTGCCACGTGTTGCCACGTGTCGCGCATGCGGCCACATGTCGCGCATGGCTGCCATGTGTCGGCCACGTGTCGCGCATGCAGCCGCACACGTGGCAAGTGGCTGACACGTCATGAGGCCGGCCAAGCCTATATAAACCCCCCTTCCCTCATTAGTTTCCACCTTATTCCGTTTCTTTAAGTGAAACTCCGTTAAATTTCCGCTAGATTACGGTTTTTAGCATTTCCGTCCGTGAATCTTTGGTTGTTCGTGTTGCGGTGGGAAAGGTCCTCGGTGTTTCTTTAGCTAAGCCTCGACCCGTTATCGCGGTGAGTTGGGCCACGGGGTTGATGAGTCGAATCCCCGCGGGTAGTTTCCGTTTTCCGTATTCGTTTGCATACATGTTATTTTCGGTTGGTTTGCATGTTGGTCCGATAGCTTTGCATGCTAGAATCGTGAGTCCCGGTAGTAGGTTTTGTGTTATGTAGCATGCTAGATTCGTGGGTTTTTCTTAGTTTGCATGTTATTATTGAATCGTTCCTGAGGTTCTTAGCATTTAATGTTTGTTTGTTGCTAAGTGTGTTGTGATTTATCTTGCATGTTGTTTGTGGTGTTTGTTGTGGTGCAATTACTTGTTAAGTATATTGCGGTCTTGTTGTTTGTGGTGTTGTGTGTGTGCGGATTCTCTAGCCTATGTCTTGGTTGAGCATGGGTAATGATGAGATCGCTTGGTTGTGGTTTGTGTGTTGCATGCTTAGTGAGAAGCATTCGTGGTTGTCTCAAGCGTAAGTTAGTGAACTTTGCTTAGGAAGAGACATTGTTGTTAGGTTTGCATGTGATCGGGTAGATGCATGTTAACCTGTTAAGCGGTTCGACAACCCGGGGAAGACGTGGGTAGTTCACTCGCGCACACGGCAGGAACTTGGGTAGCTCCCAGGGCCGTGATACACGACGGTGTATGAGAGTTCCAAGAGGGATCTCTGTAGTGGGTTCCAAGAGGAAGCTTCGGAGTTTTCCGGTTAGGTTACTCCGATGTTGTTGACTGTGTCTTCGAACATCACTTTTGGACCGGGTTGGCTGACTGAACCACATGACCATATTGGACTTAAGATTTGGTTGCATTGCATTTAGTGTAGTCTTGTTGTTCTTGATTGTTGTGATTGTTGTTGTGTGGTTAAGCATGTGATCGGGTAGATGCATGCATATAAGTATAACCTGTTAGGCGGTCTGACGGCCCGGGGAAGACGCGGGTAGTTTACTCGCGCATGCGGCAGGAACTTGGGTAGCTCCCAGGGTCGCGAAACACGACGGTGTATTGGAGTTTCCAAGAGGGAACTCGAGTCTTGCTAGACTTTTGTGTCTGCAATTCTCCGTTTGAGGGACCGGGACGGCTGACTAGATCGCATGGCCATTTAAGTTAGAACGAATTGCATTGCATATAGAGTTGGTTGTGTCAGTGTGTAATCATTCTGGTTGACTACTTGGTTGTTTGCTTGCATTGTCTTGATTGCTTGCTTGTTTGGTTCATTGTTGTGGTTGCATCTTGTGTTAGATGCCTTGTTGTTTAATTCTTGCTTGATTGCTTGTTGAGTGTTGCTTATTCTGGTTGCTTATGATTGTGGGGTTTGGGTGGGTTTATCTGACTGTTAGTCCGGCTCAGCTCACTGAGTAATTCTAGATTACTCATCCCACTCTTTTGTTGCAGGTAACCATAGTCGGGAAACTTTAGCGGGACGCTTGGACGATAGAAAGTCAGAGTAGATTTTTGTTGATCTTGTAAATTCATAAGTGTTTACTATGTATGCGCTTTCAAACCTCGGATCCGACGTATATGGTATTTATAAGGGTTTTGGATATATTATATATAAGTTAAAGGTGAATCGTTTTCTAAAGATTTTACAGGTGATACTGATGCATGTCTAGTCCGGACAAACTAACCGGCTAATTTGGTTCGGGTTGAAAAGCCTTAGGACTATTTTAGACGGGTAAACCACTCGAGAACGGTTGGACGTAGGTTGTTTGATGTGTTCAAGTGACCCGGTCCGACTATTTTCGTTGTGGTAAATACCGTCTCGGGTTGCTGGGCTCGGCCTTAGTGACCGGGGCGTTACAGTCGCTGCTGAGGACTGAGATTGATATGACAGATTGCGCATTTGCTAGGAATGAATGTTTTGTCACCACACTTGAGAAGTTTCAGTTATTCCATGTCGAGGTAATGTCTCCCGGCGTTTTCTTGGACTTGTGTGTGTGTTATTGTTTTCTTTCTTTTCACTTAGTGGACTCTGATGGAGTTGATGGCTCTCTTTGGTTAATAGGCTCGAGGCCTGCTAAGAAGTTCTTTTGGAACTTTTCTCAAACACATGTTTAGTTTTTGGAACTTTTCCTGAACACCTGTTTGATTTTGGGAAATCCTCCGGTATAAATAAACTGCTTTCTCCCATTGATTTTCACCAATTCACATCTTTTCCCAAAGCAAAAGGTAAAATTCTGCTCTCTCTTTTCTTTTTTGCGTTTCTTTATTATTACTTTTCTGGTAGCTTGTTTTGTCTCGTAGCTTTTTGTCTTTTTCTCTATTTCGTCTTTTTGCGCCTCTTCTTCTTCGTTCAAGATCTTCATCTTCTTCGCTCAACAATCTTCATCTTCGTCTCTGTTCGTTGCTAACCCATGGCGCAGCCGTCTTCGTTCATCAATGTGTTTGCTTGTGGATCGGATCAGAGAGAGAGATCGAGGAAGAGAGATGGTCGGATCTCGTTTCGTTCGAGAGATCGGTTTGTTTTGATCGATTGGTGGTTTGTGCGGTGGTTCGAGCTTGTGGTGGTGAAGAGAGCGGACCGGCGATGGTTGTGCGGCGGAGAAGATTGATCGGAGGGGTAAACCAACGGATCCGAGTTGAACCGAGTCAAATCGGGTTTGACCGGTTTGCTACGGTTTGAGCGGTCCGATCCGGTTGACCGGTCTGATCCGGTTTGACTGGTTTTATCCGGTTTGACTGGTCTGATCTGGTTGACCAGGTTGAGTGGCGGAGTTGACTAGGACTGAATTTTACCACGAGTTTGACTAAGTCTTGAATTCTCATCGCAACGGAAAAAGTGAACCAAAGTGAATGTCTTCTAACTCCGTGGATTTGTGGCTCAAATGCAAGCAAGACGAGGATGGTTCATAAACTGTTTCAGACTTGGACGATTTTGGAGAGATGACTGCTGACCCTTCACTCTTCGCATGGAGAATGATTCTTTCTTCATAGTTAGTTCGACGAGACCGGCTTCTTGCAGTACTTTGGTTGTAGCAGATGAGGTGTTGTTGGAGAAAAGACCGTGGTGGTGAAGAAGACTGAGAGAGCTTTGCTTCGTTGTACATGGTGATGCGCTGAATCTCGATCAATTGTGAAGCACAAACGAGGATATCTTCTATGGTGAGGTGAGATACAGTTTCGAGGCCGGTGACTCCATGATGAGGCGAAACTTTTGGAGAAGAGATCGTTGATACAACAGCATGAATGAGGTCGTTTTACTGAAGCCTTATCACGATCGAGTGAAGCCGTGCATGCGCGAGTGAAGTTCTCTTGGGGAAGCCTTGTCAGGATCGAGTGAAGCCTTGTCAGGATCGAGTGAAGCCTTGCGCAGGATCGAGTGAAGCCTTGCATGCGTGAGCAAAGTCATTTTGGTGAGATGGGGTCTCAAAGTTTGACTTGGTGAGATTCATTTTGATGCTTGATTGAAGTAAAGCTGACCACCAATGTGGTAGAGAATGACTCTTTGGATTCTTGGTTATGTCTTAACCCGACGTTGATGTGTTGGAGACGACGTGTGTCTGGTGTTTTACTCAAGAGGTGTTGCGACCAAATTGTCTTTACTGAGTTCTCACATATTGTGGCAAGCTGCTAATAGCAAGCTTGCTTGAACTATGTTCTTACTTTAGAGTTTAACAATGGTCGTCCTAGTTTGCGAGACTATTGTTTGCTGACTGTTTTGCTCCTAAGATGAATATGTTATGTCGTTGCGACCAGCGATGCGTTAGCTGCGTTTGGCTGATGATCCTCTTCGCTTCCGGGCGAGTCCATGTTGCCAAGAGGATCATTGTATGCTGGTTGAGACCAGTGTTGAGTTAACTGGATTTTTGATGATCTTCTCTGTTTACGGGCGAGTTCGCATTAACACGCCCGCTCTAAGAGTGAACATGTTATGTTGTTTAAGACCATTGTTGAGTTAACTGGGTTTTCTAATGATCATCTTGGTTTACGGATAAGTCTTTATCGACATGTCCGCTCCAATAATGACCATGTTATCGCGTAATGACCAACGATTAAGCGTAGTTGGGTTTTTTTAGTGAACGTTTCGGTTTACGGCTTTGTATTCAATAACGCAGCCGCTCCCATAATGAACACTTTGCGATGGTACCTGTGACGCCCGTGAACCATTTTTTTTATGAAAATGGAGCGGCTGTCGACCACGGTCGACAGGACTGTCGATCGACAGGCTTGTTAAGGGCTGTCGACCACGGTCGACAGGGCTGTCGATCGACAGGTGCCCGAATTGGCTGGTTTTCTGGTTTGATTTAAGTCGTGCAATTGGACTGAGCCGGTTTGGGTAAACCCCTAGGGCTTCATATTTAAGGGTTTAATTGAAAAAAAAAAAACGGGTCGGGTCTTTTCAGTTTGGTATCAGAGCCCTTACTTTTAGGACGGGCTAGAACTGCTAGGATTGTAATTTGGTTAAATTGACAATTCTGTGAGTTTGGGGGTTCTAAGATCATCTTCCTTCGAGCCTTCAAAGAGATTCCACGGTAAGTGTGTTTTATTGTTATTCTTTAGTGCTTAGCTTCTGTATTGTAGTAGTGCATGGTGTTAGCTAGAGGCACTAGAGAATGTGGCCGTGGGGGCCGGGGTGACTGTGGAGGTCAAGATTGTGGTCGGGGACCAGTGAGTGAGTCGTCTGGGATGCGGCTCAGGGTTCCACGTTGAGACTGTGACAGATCCGTAGACGTATCAAGAGGGTCTGAGTATTAGTGCGAGTGCCAGTGGAGTGCCTGTGTGAGAGCCGGTGTGAGGGTTGTTGGGCCAGGGCTGGTACTTGAGCTAGTGCTGGATTCGCTCGCTATTCGGTGCGCCGCAGGGAGAAGTCTAGGTGACGAGTTGATCGGCTGACAGATCCGTTGCAGTAGTGTGTTGTGGCGGGCACTAGTGAGGGAGTTGGCCAGGAGGGCGGCTCAGAGTGTTGCGCAAGTGGCTTAGAGTGATCCGTAGACGCTTCAATGACGGCTTTAGCGCCATTTTAGGCTGCCAGCGTGCAGCCAAGTGGAGCGCCAGTGGTGAGGGCTGGTGGGGCAGTTTGGTCCTAGGTTGGCTGCCGGGGGCCGGGTGTGGGTCCTCATGAGGTTGGTTAGTGCGGGTGCGCCCGCGGGTGGGCTCAGTGTCGAGTGGATCGTCTGGCGGATTGGCTTCAGCAGTTTTTTGGAGCGGTTACCGAGTGCGGTACGAGTTAGGCTCCGGTGATGCCACGAGTGGCAGAGGTGCGGCTGAGGGCTGCGGTTGTTGGTAGGGTTCCGTCTTATCTACGGATAAGGGAACAGGTGCAGAGGATTGGTATAGGATTCTTTGCGAGTGTGTGTTGCAGCTAGGAGGGTTCAGCAGTGTTGGCCTGGACTTGTGGGCAGAGTGTGATGCCAAGTTCTTTCCTCGAGAGGCTGCGGGTCGTTTAGAGACGAGGTTTTGGAACTGGATCTGTGAGAGAGATCAATTGTGGGTATGTTTTGGAGTTAATCGGCTCATGGTTTGTGTTGGTTCATGCTGGTAGGAGCATGGAGGCGAGGAGGCCCGGGATAAGAGGTTCTTGAGAGGACTTTGATAAGATTGAGGACATGGTGCGGAGTGTCCGTGTATGCTGTAGAGCATAGTTGGTTGAGACTACTGGAGGCGTTGTCGAGACTCGAGAGAGCAGGCTGTGGTGGTTAGCCCAGTTGTTCAGTCTATTAAGTCTCAATAGGTGATACCTGGCATGGCGGCAAGCCTGTGCAGGGGCAGAAAAGGAAGTGGGAGGATACTTCCAGTTTGAGGTAGAATGGCCGGGATGCTTCGGGTGCGGAAGCATG
Source organism: Arabis alpina (assembly GCA_900128785.1). Taxonomy (NCBI): domain Eukaryota; kingdom Viridiplantae; phylum Streptophyta; class Magnoliopsida; order Brassicales; family Brassicaceae; genus Arabis; species Arabis alpina. The sequence continues at coordinate 17,350,170 of LT669795.1, forward strand.
GGTCATAGTTAGTGAGGTTGTTAGGTTTCTTAGCACATGGGAGTGTGTGGAGACCTTTGAAGTGGGCAGTGGTGAATTCCACATGTTGTTCAATTCTGGAGCATGATTGCTTCATCACTCCGGAGGGTGCTGGGTGGAGCGGTATTCGGAGTGGCGCTGGTGAGCGGATTGGACCGATTATGGTTGCGGGGATGGAAGTTTCTCGTTACTCATGGCGGGCGAGAGGCGTGGAGTTTCTAGTGTTCTAGTGAGTTGGTGTCAGCGGACTTGGTGATCAGTCCAGTGAAACTGTATGATGGCATCCTGTGTATGGATTGGCTTGATCAGTATAGAGTTCATCTGGATTGTCATCGAGGTCGTGTTGTGTTGGAGCGTGGTGGAGGAAGGTTGGTTTATCAGGAAGTAAGACCGACTTCTGAGAGTCTTGTGATCTCTTGGGTACAGGCTGGGGCTATGACTGGAGGTTGCGAGGCTTACTCGGAGACTGTTTACTGACGGTGTCTGTAGGTGAGGTTGCAGTGGGATATTCGGGTTGTCCAGGACTGTGAGGATGTCTTTCAGTCGTTGCAGGGATACCGTTGTCGCGGTCGGATCTTTTCACGATTGAGTTAGAGCCTGGGACGACGCCGTTATCTAAGGCACCTTACAGGATGGCTCCAGCAGAGTTGGTAGGGCTGACGAGGCAGCCATAGGGTTGTTGAGTAAGGATTCTTTCGGTCGAGTACTTCACCGTGGGGAGAATCGGTGTTGTTGGGATGAGGAATTGTGGTAGTTTTCGGTTGTGCTTCGTTTATGGAGGGCTTAACCGAGTCACTGCGAAGAACAAGTTTCCTCTTCCGAGAATTGATAAGTTGTTGGATCAATTGTGAGGGGCTACTTGGTTTTTCAGGTTGACTTGGCATCCGGGTAACACCAGATTTCTATCGATGAGGTGGTGGTCAGGAAAACGGCCTTCTTGACGAGTCAGGAGCAGTGTTGAGTTAGTGGTAATGCTTTTCGGGATGACGAAGTGCACCAGCTGCGTTTATGAGGTTGATGAGCGAAGCTTTCAGGAGTATCTGAATGAGTTCGTGATTAACTTCATCGATGGCATCTTGGGGTATTCGAAGAATCCTGGGGAGCATGAGCAAGGAGAGGGTAGTTCTGGGAAGTTGCAAGAGTAGAAGCTGGTTGCTAGGTTGAGCAAGTGTAGTTTCGGGAAAGGGAATGGGTTTTTAAGGGTCTTACTGTTTCTGCAGGTGGAGTTCTGTGGATCCAGTTAAAATGAAATCGAGCGGAGATTTGGCCTAGACCGAGGAATGCGACTAAGTGTAGTAGTTTTCTCGGGTTGGCAGATTATTCCACGAGTTGCATCAAAAAGCCTTTGCAAGTATGGCTCAACCCATGACCAAAGGTTAGAGGAGTAGGTTCTGTTGTGTGGTATTAGAATTAGGAGGCGGAAGTGTTGGGAGGAGTTGTAGAAGATTGAGTTTTACCTTTAGTTTACCATCGCGGTGAACTTAGGTAGAGGCGGATGCTCTTAGTCGGAGGAGGTATGATTCATCTCAGGAACGGGATGCGGAGGCTCTTGGAGCTGCTGGGTACTCGGAGGTTGTGTGTTACTTCAGAGGAACTGTTGGGGTTAGCGGCAGCGGATCAGGCGGATCTTTGAGCAGGATCCGAGTAGCTCAGGAGAAGGATCAGTGCTGTTAGATCTCTCCAAGGCTACTGGTTCGAATATCAATTTCTGCTAACGGGACTATCTTAGTGCATGGACGAGTCTGTGTTCCTAAGGATGAGGACTTGAGGCAGGAAATTCTGAGAGAGGCTCATGCGAGTAAGTTTTTCGATTCATCCGGAAGTGACTAAGAGGCATAGTGATCGGAAACGGTACTATCACTGAGTCGGGATGAAGAAGGATGTGGCTAATTAGTCCCAACTTTCGATAAGTTGCCAGTTGGTGGGGGGCTGTTTAACCATTCCAGCGAGGAAGTGGGGCATGTTTTCCTTGGATATTGCGGCAGGATTGCCGGATTCCTGGACTCATTGTTAGTTGAGTGACTGCGGATCGTCTGTCAAGGTTAGCACATTTCTGACCATAAAGAAAACCGAGGAAGCAACGGTTCGGGTTATGGAATGGTGAGTGAGTAGTGAGGTGGCTTGAAGTGCTAGCCAGTTTGTGTCAGACAGAGATCCGAGGTACACTGTTGGGGTTAGTGAGGGCTTTCAGGCCAGTATTGGTATGCTCCTTTTGAGTTTGGTGCGGGAGGCCATGTCGCACATCTTATGCTAGATCCAAGTGGGGGAGAGAAGCATATTTGGTGCAGAACTTGTTCAGAAGACGACGGAGAAGATCCGTGTTGTGACGCTGAACTTGAAAGAGGCTCTTGATCGGCCGAGGAGTTATGCCGATAAGAGGAGGAATGAGTGGGAGTTTAAGGTGGGAGTTAGAGCGTATCTCGGAGTGGAGATGCTGCAGGGGTTCAAGCAGATCCATTGCAAGGATAAGCGTAGTCGGTGGTCTTTGGTTTCGTCCCGGGTGGTGGAGCGAGTGAGACTAGTTGCTTATCGTTTGGAACTACCTCAGATCATGCAGAACTTTCGTGAGTGTTCCAGGTGTCGGAGCTCAGAAAGTGTCTACATGGGTCTTGAGAGGTATTGGTGAGGATTCCTGCAGATCTTCAGTTGTTGGCGGCTGAGTTGAGGCCGGTAAGGATCCTTGAGAGAAGTGTCAAGATCTTGCGCCAAAAGGTTGCCGTTGTCGAGAGTCTTGTGGGACTGCGACGACGACAGGAAGAGACTGAGAACCAGAGGTTAATTGAGATAAGGTTCAATTGGGGTTTGTGAAGCAGACGGAAAGTGAACTAGGTCTCATAGGTTCGGACGTCTGGCTTAGAAGTGATCACCGGGTGTGGTGATGTGGTTGGAATTATGTATTTTCGTTGGAGTTGAAACGATTATGACATTTTTCTGGTTTCATAAGATGTGTAGTTCTTATGATGTGGTCTGGTGGTTGTGGTAGCCAGGAGTGGGGTTGTTATGCTGTGTGGCCATGAGGTGTTTGTGTTTGACTTTGAGAGTCATGTGTTTGTGGTTAGAGAACCCCGAAATGGAAGTTTTATTGCGGATAGGACTTGCCAGTTTTGGTGGGAGAAACTCTAGCGGTTATGTGTTTGTGCGGTGAGAGTCTCGGAATAGAAGTTTTACGGTGGTTAGAACTGTCTAGTTCCGGAGAGACTCTGCAGGGACATCCGAGGTGAGGATGGTCCGGGTGATCTGTGATGATCACGATTGTGATGGTATTCCGGGAGGGGAATACCATGTGAGACCTTAGGAGGTAGTTCCAGTCAGAGGTGCATTATAGACGTTAGGAATTGATTGCATAGCTCAGAGATAGACATCGGTCTTTCTTGGAGGATTAGTCTCCGGCAGATCTTGAGAGATGCGTCTCTCCGGGGGACAGTGGGTTCCCCGCATACCGATCGTTCGTCAGGACTGCGAGGACTGAGAGCGTGAGGGTATGGGGATAGTTTGGGAGGTTGCGACCTTCTGGCAGATCTTTGCA